>JASPKZ010010268.1:1235000-1879151 GCA_030220185.1 Diploptera punctata
ATCATCATCCGGTATCATGGCAGCTGCCACCGTCTTCCGATAACCAAACGCCATTCCTCTCTATCCATCCATTGATCTTCCTCCAATCCTCTATTATTTATAGCTGCTTGTACCCCTTCTATCCAAGTGTTCTTCGGTCTACCTCTCTTCCTCCTTTCCATTGGCATCCATTCCTAACAATTTTAGGCAATCTTTGCTCTGGCATTCTTTTGACATGGCCATACCACTGTAATCTTTTCTTTTCTATAATGTGTATGATGTCCGGCTCCTCTTGCACACACATAATTTTCCTTATTTCTTTATTTCGTATTCTATCCATTCTAGATTTTCCAGCTGATCTTCTTAAAACATCCATTTCTGTACTTAAAATTACTTTCATTTCCCTGGTAGGAATTTGCCAGACTTCAGCTCCATGTGTTAAATGCTCTGAATTATAGTCAGATACATTTGTAATTTTCTATTTCTTGTAATATTCTTGCTCCACCAAATATATATATATATATATATATATGTGTGTGTGTGTGTGTGTGTGTGTGTGCGCGTGCGTGCGTGTGTATATATATATATATATATATATATATATGACATAAAAAAATAAATGCCTGAGTCGGAATTTGAACCCAAGTTTCTAAACTCTGTACGTTTAGCGCTCATCTGAGCTACTCAGGGATCATAACACAAACATTTATTTTCTTATATATATATATATATATATATATATATATATATTATTTTCAATTTACACGAGAGGTAATGGGATATCGTCCCAACTGCTATCTAGTGGCCAACTATAACAAGTAAGCCCAGGCATTTATTTTTCTTTTTATGGCATATTTGTGGCAGTTCCATCTCTTATCTATGGATGTGAAATCTGGACATTAACGAAGACAAATAGTAAACAAATAGAGGCTGCTGAAATGAAGATGTTGAGAGCAATAGCAGGATACCAAAGGACCGATAAAAAGAAAAACGAAGATATAAGAACAGAACTTAATATATTTAATCTCTGTGAAAGAATAAAATAATATCAAAATGTTTATCTTCAGCACGTATTACGAATGAATGAACAGCGCACACCAAGAAGAATGTATGATTATAAACCAAAAGGGAGAAGAATGTTGGAAAGACCATTGAAGAGATGGAAGGACCAATTCGACCTACAATGAGATCGGAACAGGCCATTGGGCTTAATCCTTGTTGTTGTTGTTGATGATGGCATATTTCTCTTCATTGCCAAATGTAAAAAAAATATAGTTATAACATATATATATTTATTTATTTATTTATTTATATTTGACATCCGCTGATGAAGATACGGAGTATTGAAACATCTGTTGTGAATGTTAAATTAAATAAATATTTATGAAAAGTATATACAAGTTTGATCAGAAAACATGATAAAAACATAAAAATAGCATATAACAAATAACATTATATCGAACAAAATAAAATGCAACGATAACTACAACAGCAAGGAAGTGTATAAACTTATGTGCAGTAGTTGTGAAAAATGTTTCATAGGACGAACCACCAGAAATTTTAACATAAGATACAACGAGCATTTCAGGGATTTTAGGAATAACGAAGGAAAATCAGGTTTCATCAAATACGTTGCAAACATAATCGACAAACCCCTTTCAGTAATACACAGAGAAAAATAACCTGGAGAGAAACATCCTAGAGGAAATATAAATATTGAAAGAAACAATCAATTATAACCTGTTGAACGAAAACACACCCTACCAGATCAACTCATTATACAACGTGCTTGTATTATGTCATAATAAGTACCGAATAGACCAGCTTTGAAAATTGAACTAGTTCCTTTTGGAACTGAATACTTTAAACAATATTTTATTTGTTGAGGACGACTATCATCACAGGTACAATTTTTATGGTTTCAAATAATTTGATAGTTTTATTTATTAAATAAAAACCGACGAGCACATGAGGTGAAAAATGCGCTACAGCTCACAGTGCTGTACTCATTTGTCATTAATGGGGCTTAAACTGCCAAAGGAACAATGGTCTAATATCGAGCCCCACCTTGAAAGTTTTATGACGGCATCCAGTGGCGTATTCAGACTAGCATGGGCCCAGATATAAGGGATTTAGGAAGCATGTGACCCATCTCCTGACGCCACTGTCGTCAACTCTCTTTCTCGATGTAGCAAATCATGGCTATACAAACGCTTCATAAGTTGAAACAGATTTCTTAAGCAACGAATCTGTCGTTCACTGATGATGGTTCCTTCAACAAATTACAAAATTTCTGTCTTTGGATGGATAGAATTTGCTAGATCACAAAGCTTTGGGGTTTACATGGTTGTCCGTTGTTGTACAGAAAGAATCCTCTCTGAGTGTGATGAGTCAGATAAGCATAATTTTTAAAACTGCAGTAGCAGTAGGTTTTGGAAAGCCAAATCCATATTTGATTTTTTAGGTCTATCTCACTACGGAGTAAAAGTAACTACTTTAAAGTTAAATAAATATATAAATAAATAAAGCCTGATATGTCCCTTTAGGGCAAAGGCCTCCCTGTACAGGGGTTAAGCTCTATTTGAGAGTGTCACCCGGTGAGCTACTCCGTGGTGAGAAGTTGACTTGGATATAGCACTTGGTTTGTATACACTGTCTGTTCTGTGATTAGACTTTAAAGTTAACAATCTGTATTTTTTAAATACAAAAGTGAAGTTACAAAACAATGTTCTGAATGGAAGTTATTATTTAGTTTAAGTTCAACTGTATAATTACGTGATATTTATGGGAAATCAGATGAAACAATAACAGTTAAGTCTAGTAGACAACGATAGCAGGATATGTGATACGAATGGGGAATGAAAGGGGTGCTTGGGAACTTTGTAGGAAAATCAGAGGAGAAGCGCACAGTAGGTAGGTCAAAAATGAGATGGAAAAATACTATTAACCATGATATGCGAAAGGTGAATTATACAGGAATTACTGGAGAACGTTAGCTCAGGACAGAGATGTGCAGCTACCAACATCCGGTTCAGTAGTACCAGTGTTTTAGTTATATCATTATTGCCAGTTACATTACTTACCAGCATTTGTTCTACAATATTATACTAGGCGTTAAATTATGACACTACAATTACTGGCCGATAGCGAGGAGATACTGAAGGACAACACGCACACACTATTGAGTAACACTAAGAAATTAGGACTGGAAGTAAATATCAATAAAACTAAATATATGGTCACACGTAGAAATACATTATATAATAGAAATGGACAGCTAATGACAAATGAGGGAAATTTTGAGGAAGTGGCTGAATTCAAATACTTAGGAACAATCACAAATAGGAATGAAATGCACAAAGAAATTCAACATAGGCTCAATTCTGAAAATGCGTGCTATTATGCATTACAGAGACTCTTGACGTCCCCTCCTTTCAAAAAACGTTAAACTGAAAATATATAAAACTATTATTCTACAAGTTATATTATATGGATGCGAAACATGGACTCTTACTTTATGGGAGGAAAGGAGATTACAGGTATTTGAGAATAAAGTACTTAGGAATTACAGACAGAAATGGATTGATCGCATGGATGGAATGAGTAAGGAGAGATATCCATTGTTAGCAAGAAATTATCAAGCAAGAGGAAGGCATGATGTTGGAAGACCTAGAAGACGTTGGGCTGATGTATTATGAAGTCGGAACGGGCAATTGCCTAATCCCTGGAGTGATGATGATGATGAGTGCTTAGGAAATTTTTTGGACCAAAGAGAGATGAACAGACAGGTGAATGGAGAAGACTACATAACAATGAACTACATGGTCTTTATAGGAAGCCAGATATAATAAGAACAGTTAAGTCTCGTAGACTGCGAAGGGCAGGACATGTTGCACGTATGGGGGATGAAAGACTTGCATGGAAGCTTCTTGTAGGAAAGCCAGAGGGAAAACGCCCAGTTGGTAGACCAAGAATGAGGTGGGAGAATAACATTAACTATGATTTGAGGGACGTATATTATACATAAAATTATTGGAAAGCATTAACTCAGGATATGGATGTATGGAGAGCATATGTCCGCACGGCCATGAACCTACGGGTTCGATAGTGCCAGTGAGTAAGTAAGTAAGTAAGTACAATTCCTCAAGTATTTTGGTTTTTGCTATGGATTTTGGAATTATCTCGAAGTAATATCTCAACCAAAATTTGGTACAAATCTCCGATTGAGGGTCTTTCCACTTTTCAACGGTTGCCATTTTACCAGCCGACTGCTGGCCCTTCACATCCACATGTGTCAATCACAGAAGTAGATGATCAACAGCCAGTGTAGGGGTGACATGTGGTTAGCATGTCGAGTCCCCCAGCCGTTATAGCTGGTTCCTCAACCTGGAGCCGCTACTTATTGTAGCTACCCAATTGCCTCACGATGCTGGGTGGGCACCGGTCCCATACTGGCCGAAATACCATGAGAAAATTTCTTCCTCCATGGAGACTCGAACCAGCGCAAGTCCCGTAACCCTGCGCCAAGGCTTCCTACCTTAACCGCTTGGCTACGGCGCGGGACGGTACAAATCTTCAGTTTCATATCTACAATTCTTCAAGTAGTTTCGTTAATTTTTCCTGCGAATTTTGGAATTATTTCAAAGTAATATTTCATGTAACTCAAGCAAAACTTGTTACAAATTATCAGTTTTATAACTTGTGGATGTAAATAGTTGTAACTCAGATCTACATCGTAAAACTTATCGCTGTTGGCTGGAATTTACATAATAATCGCCTTACGACAATTTTTTTAATTGCTGTATGAAGTCATCTGCGCCATAGTCCCTTTAATTTCTATTGTGTTGTAATTTAAAACATTGTGATTTTTCAGTGAGACCTGGCAACACAACATGCAACATATGTTTCAAAACGTTCGCTTGCAACTCGGCGCTGGAGATCCATTACCGCAGTCACACCAAGGAGAGGCCCTTCAAGTGTACTGTATGCGATCGTGGTTTCTCTACAAAGGTGAGTGTACTTCAACCAATAAACGCTTTGAATTGATAGAGCCTACAGTAAATCTGATTGCGTGCCAGGCTTTGTGATCCACATTTCTGTAGTTTTATTGTCTCTATAGACTAACAGTGATCATGTTATAAACTCCTAACCTCAATTTTGATAACCGGCAAAATAAGTAGTGATAAAAATGTTTTTTTTTATTTATACGTAGGCCTACTGTACGTAAAAATACTCTGTCGTATGAGGCGATTAACCGGAGCACTGTCCAATTACATATTACGATATCCTACCTTTTATGCGCGTTGTTCCAAAATTATGGACAGGATTTCAAAGTATTTTAATTTCCATTACATGATATATATCCATCCACAGTAATTCTGCCCGAAGGCAGGTCCTTCACTGCAGTCATAGCATTTTCATGTTATGCTTTGCAGCTTTACTAGGGAATTGTAGGTATGGTAGCTTCCCGTTGCTTTCCACACCGGTGAAGGATAATGATGATAATGATAAGGACGATGATGATGTTGGCCATATGATTTCGGGGACCGTTTGGGCCTTAAATTTTTCCTGACGTTTGTCTTACAGATGAGGAAAAATCCCGATAAAAACCTCACCCAGAAAAACTGCCCCGACCGGGGATTGAACCTGGGCCCACTGCGTGACAAGGCAGCACGCTACCTCGAGACCACAGCGGTGGTTAAAAAAAAAGTTAGTTAGACTTATACGAATGTGTCTAAATGGCACAAAGAGTAGGGTGCGTGTAGGTAAACAGTTTTCGGACACTTTTGAAATCCAGAATGGGTTGAAGCAAGGAGATGCACTATCTCCTCTACTATTTAATTTTGTACTAGAGCATGCCATTAAATCTTTAGAGAATGAGGAAGGCTTACAACTGAATGGTATTAATAAGCTGTTAGTTTATGCTGATGATGTAGTATTGTTGGCCGATAGTGAGGAGATACTAAAGGACAATACGCACACACTATTTAGTAACACTAAGAACTTAGGACTGGAAGTAAATATCAATAAAACTAAATATATGGTCACACGTAGAAATTCATTAAATAATGGAAATGGACAGCTAATGACAAATGAGGGAAATTTTGAGGAAGTGGCTGAATTCAAATACCTAGGAACAATAATCACAAATAGGAATAAAATGCACAAAGAAATTAAACATAGGCTCAATTCTGGAAATGCGTGCTATTATGCATTGCAGAGACTCTTGATGTCCCAACTCCTTTCAAAAAACGTTAAACTGAAAATATATAAAACTATTATTCTACCAGTTATATTATATGGATGCGAAACATGGACTCTTACTTTAAGGGAGGAAAGGAGATTACGAGTTTTTGAGAATAAAGTTCTTAGGAAAATTTTTGGATCAAAGAGAGATGGACAGACAGGTGAATGGAGAAGACTACACAACAATGAACTACATGGTCTTTATAGGAAGCCAGATATAATAAGAACAGTTAAGTCTCGTAGACTGCGATGGGCAGGACATGTTGCACGTATGGGGAATGAAAGACTTGCATGGAAGCTTCATGTAGGAAAGCCAGAGGGAAAACGCCCAGTTGGTAGACCAAGAATGAGGTGGGAGAATAACATTAACTATGATTTGAGGGAAGTAGATTATACAGGGAATGATTGGAAAGGATTAGCTCAGGATAGGGATGTATGGAGAGCTTATGTCCGCGCGGCCATGAACCTACGGGTTCGATAGTGCCAGTGAGTAAGTAAGTATATATATATATATATATATATATATATGGACAAAAATTGCATGGGATTAAAGAGAGACTCTCCGAGTTTTCATAACATACTTCATAAGTGTGAGCACCTTTTGTTACACAGTACAATCTAGCCGATAGTCGAATTCCTCCCAAACCTTGGTCAGCATATTTGGAGTAATGGATTCAACAGTAGCACAATCCTTCTTCTCAGTCTGGAAGGTCGATGGGAAGTGGCGATACGTACACATGGTCCTTCACATACTCCCACAGGAAGAAATCACAAGGTGTGAGATCGGGAGACCATGAAGGCCATCGGGAATAAACTACGTCATCCGGACTGGCGCGTCGGGGAACATTATCGTTTACCACTGTTGCAAATCATTAAGAAAATGGGGTGGAGCGCCATCTTGTTGTTAAATGAAGCCTTGAGGTTGAGGAAAAAGATAAATCTGCAGCATATCCAGATACGAGATGCCTGACACTGTTTTTTTTTCATTGAAAAAGAACGGCCAGAAAATTTGTTGTTTGGGCATAGCACAAAAAACATTGACCTTCGGGGAATCTCTTTCATGTTGGATTATTGCTTGTTGATTCGCCACCCATCAAATACGCATATTATGTTTATTAACCTTGCCACTGGTGTGAAAACATGCTTCAATGCTAAACACAAAACTACTAAAATTATCATCATTTTCTAGTGAACGTTGCAATTTCCACGCAGAAATTGGTGCGTGACACTAAGCCTGCATGTTTTAGGGCTTGCAGTAACTGCAAACGGTAAGGTCGCATATGAAGCCGCTTTCATAGAACTCTCCACAATGTCGTAGTAGGCATTTGTAGTCACGACCAGCACGCCGCACAGATTTTTGTGGACTACGTATGAAAGCTGCTCTAACATTCTCGATTCTTTCATTTGGTGTTCGATGGACGTCCTAGACTTTTCCTTTTACATATACATCTAATTGTTTCTCACTGTCTATACCATCGACGGATACTCTTATCTGTCAGAGGATCAATTCCAAATTACCGTCTGAAAGCTCGCTGCACTGCAACAATGGAACCAGATCTCGCAAATTGCAACACAGAATGACTTCTGTACAGGAGTCGCCATTTTCACAAATTTAACGCTGTGACATAATAATAACAAAAAACGAACTACTGCATGAAACTTTCACACTTTTTCTTTCATTATAGCAAATAATCACGCATCCAATTTCGTTTGTAAAGTTATGCCAACTATTTAAAACCCCGTCCATCATTTTGGAACACTTGATCTGTAATTTCGTCCTTCTTCCGGAAGTCAGTGGGTGGATGAAGTAGCTCAGAGACGACAGTTGCGTATGCCTATCTATCCCATCACATACCCACGGAAAAGATAATCTCATCAATCATAGCGAAGGTTATATCCTAGAGGAAGGCAACCTGGAGCAAAAACCCCCAGGCCTTCCATGTAGGAGGTTGTGCGAAGGACTGGATCCCCATCCAAGTAAAAATATTTTATATCACAAGACTCAAATAAATGGCCAGATGGATTATATGGATAGATGACTTGGTGAGAATAAATGGTACACGAGAAGATGGAAAATGGGAATTTGAAATATAAGAAGATTCCATATAAAAAACAAGAACTTCTGCAAAAAATAAAAGAAAGGGATATTGTTTTAGCACTAACAGAAAATAAAATAAAAAACAAGGTTAGTAAGGATTATGATAATTATGTAATAATATATTCTGGATTGAGTAGCCCAGAGATGACTGTTACCTATACCTAACTATCCCATCAATTACCTTCCATACAGTCCCATACACATCCGTTAGTAAATTGGTGCAAAAGCACATCTAAAATATGTTGAGAATGAATTAGCCCGAAATTTTGAAGTGTAGTAATTTTTTTATAAAACCTAAAATACAGTGAGACCAGGTACGAGTCAATAATAAGTTTCCTGACTGAAGTTTTTCGGGATTTTCCTCACATACGAAACAAATTTCAGGAAATTTTAAGGCCCAAGTAAACCCAAAACACCTTCATAATCACCTATTTTATATTAACCTTGTTTAGTATGATGTATGAGTGAAAAGTATGCCTGGTCTTAAATGTTATATAGAAATGGACAGTTAATGACAAATGAGAGAAATTTTAAAGAACTGGCTGAATTCAATTACCTAAGAACAATAATATTAAACAGGAATGAGATGGAGAAAGAAATTAAACATTGGCTCAATTCTGGAAATGCATGCTATTATGTATTGCATGGACTTCCTTTCTCACTTTTGGTTCTCAACTCTCTCTAAAAAATGTTACACTGAAAATATATAAAACTGTTATTTTCCCAGTTACATTATATTGCTACGGAACATGGACTCTTATTTTAAAGGATGAAAAAAGATTACGAGTATTGATAATAAAGTTTTTGGAAAATATTTAGACCAAAGAGAGATGAACAGATAGGCGAATGGAGAAGACTACATGCATAACAGTGAGTTACATGATCTTTATTGGAAATCACATACAATAAGAAGAGACTGCGATGGGCAGGACATGTGGCACGAATGGAGAATGAAAGAGTGGCATGGATACTACTAGTAGGAAACCCAGACTGAAAGGACCCAGTAGGTAGACCAAGAATGAAGTGGGAGAATAACATTAATCATTATTTCAGGGAATTATATTATACAGGGGATGATTGAAGACGATATATTCGGTTGGAAGATAAATCTGTTAGTTTTCAATTCTTACAAAATAATTTGTTATATTCTCTTGAAGATTTACATTCTATAAATTAGTCTACTTGACAATGAAAACTAACAATTTGTCTTTATTTCAAAGCTATTAAAATGCACAAAGAATTCTAAAATTGGTCCACATTCCCCTGCCATTCAAATGTTTTTTGTCTCCGAAAAATGTATAATTCAATTGCCAAATGCTCTTTATTTGATGAAAAATTAGAGCTTATTATGAAGAACAGCTTTTTGGCAAGATTTCCACATCATTACAAGACAGGAAGATATCTGTTTTAGTGAAATAATAACAAATATATGTAAAAAATAATTGTTTAGATGGTGATGCGATTAAAACTGCATAGTTATATATGCCATCATTTCATAAATCATTCAGTCAAGTAAATACACGCTTAAGCAAACTTTAACAGGTGCGAGAAACGGTTGAGATTGACGTTATGGCTATAATAATTAATTAACCATGAACTTACCGACATAAATGTTATTAATCTGCTCATCATATTGTTGTTAGGTTATTACTAGCGTCACAAGTGGTCTATAAAATGCTTCTCCTTTAATTATTATTGATAAATGTAGTTAGAATTCAAGAAAAACAATAAATAACTAAATAGAACCGGTTAACTCAATACAAATTAAAATGTAACTTATTTCTTTGAATCTATGATTGGATAGAATTTGTTTCTGTTAATAATCGGACTAAAAAATGTACTATTAGGTGATATATTTTCATATTTTTAAGGAAACTTTTTTCCCCCGTAAATCCAGAAATTTAGACATCGAGTTTTTGGAAATTTTATTAAGTCGTATAGTACAAACATTGCATACTCTAGAAATAAGCAAAAAATGAAAGTTTAGTTATGATAATAGTATAATACAATAATTCATGTTGTTTCAAGATCATAGGCTACAGCTCTAAAAGTGCAGTATTATTTTTTGTAACTAGGAAATTCTGTATCCAAATGATGGTCTGAAATTATGGAAATTTGAAGTTATCTTTTATGATTTTTATACGGATGGTGAATCAGTATTTGAATATAGATAAAATGTTCGTTTATTATGCAAATATTATACATCTATAAAATATTTCATAATTTTTTGTGAGGCAGATCGAGATCATTCAGTCTAAGGCATCATACCTTAAGACACGGCAGAAGAATTTAGTTCATGTAATTTCGTTCAGTATCTATTAGTAGAGGAAAGTTGAGGAAACCAGTTATAAAGGATGTGGGCACTCGTCATATTAACCACTATGCACCCCTATAGGCCAATTGGCAAGCTAATCTTCAACCCTATGATTAACAAATATGGGTGTGATGCCAGTAGCCTGCTGGTATGCCAGGGGCCATCTAGGCCTGATCTGATGCACAGTTTATTTTTCTCTTAGGTACTAAATTCGTGTCTGTTGCGTAAATAAGTAGTCAATTAAATTATTTCCAATCTGTTAATGCATGTTATTAATTATAAATGCAATAATTGCATTTAAATATAAATAAAATATCACACATTTTGGTTTAAATTTGAAGTTAATTAATACTGAATTTCCATTTTAACCCACTTAAAACAAATTACACTTCTGGTGCATTATTTAAAATACCGGTAGGCACATTTTGCTTTTTTTTTAAAGTGATAGTAGGCTATACTGAAAATAATAATATATATATATATATATATATATATATATATATATATATTATAAATGAATATCTAATTGTGGCTGTTAAATGAATGGAGTTTCTGGTTTGCAAGACAGGAATGAAAATTAAGGAATTTGAGAAAAAATATGATAATTATAGAATCCATAACTTTTCTTTTGTTGGACTGTAATTAGATTATAGAAATTCTGCCGATGGCATATAGTTGATAAAAAGTGAACAATATTACCGCTCGTGTGACTCAAATATTTGTACCCCATCTACTCATCTCCTAAATTGACAGGAATTGTTCTGTTGTTCGTTACAATATTAGAACTTAAATTACTATATTAAAACAAACTTTCTACTTAAATACATTCATTTAAATAATATTGAATAGCAATTTAAATATTGTCGACCGCGGTAGACTAGTGATTATGCTCGTTGCCTCTAGTTCCGAGGGTCGCGGGTTCAAACCGGTGGATTTTTTAGGAAGGAAAAATCCAAGTAGCAAGTCCTCCGGAAGGGACTTTAAGCCATGGGTCCCGAGTCTGAAGATTTTCAGGCTCATAAAAGATTCTTAAGCCTGAATAAAGAGGCCTCTAAGCAAAGTTTACCGACATGAACGTCCTGATAATAATATTATATTTGAAGAGAAAATTATACGCTCAGACTGGGCTCGAATCCAGGACCTTTCGCACTCTAGGCGAATGCTCTACCGAGTGAGCTCCAATCTAAACGCAATTTTTTCTTATATACGCTGTTAATTCCCGCGCACCAAATGTTATGAAATCTTTGCTTTTATCTTGCAAATGGTGGCTTCTTTATTAAGAAGATATTTAATTGGGAATTTTACATTACATTATAAAAACAGTACGATGTTTTTATTGTTCATTTCATACATCTCAGTGATGGATAAATTATATTCGAAGAGAAAAATTATATGCTCAGACTGGGGCTTGAACCCATGACCTTTCGCAGTCTAGGCGAATGCTCTACCGAATGAGCTATCTGAGCGAGTTCCAGTTGAAACCCTTGTTGTCACACACCTCTATAAATATAGGGGCTTCATCACATCTCATTCCTCGACCCGACTCTGAGTTGGACATGAGTTTTAGTTATCTCAACGGTGTTCACAATTGATCCTTTGCCCTTAAATTACCAATAATTCCTATAAAATACATTGGTTTGATTTAATGTTTTAATAAAACAATAGAAAAACTAACAAGTATAAAGTACTTAAATTTGTGTCGAATTACACATTATACAGCTATAACTTACAGTTTTACATGAATTTATTCTCACTGCGGTCCGACACATTTAAATAAGTGGAACGAGAAATTAGTGTTTCGCCAATTTAAGGTTTAAAAACTAGGTTCAGCGGTGCGGCGTTCTATTCAGTGACTATGTTTCAGTTGTATAAGATAAAATTGGCAATACTAATGTTTTATAAATCTGAATGTTTATCTTTCGTTATATCAATTCAGAGTTAAAACTCTTTCGTAATCCATAATATGCTCTATTCGCCAAAACAAATTTCCTATTAATCTCTTCATCTAAGAAATTGTTTTGATGAAAATATTCGGACCTATAAAGGATGTAATTTTTATAAATAAATTGATTTGGTGTTAAAAATTACAATCAACAGATTGAAAAGGGCGGGTTACGTGGCCTGGATGGACTCAAATAAATCAGTAAACCGCATCTCCAGAGCGAATCCTGAAGGAAGAATGAAGGTTTGAACGATCAGGGACCAGATAGTTGGACTGTATCGAAATAGACCTGGAAATCATGGGTGTTAGGAATATAGGAATCTATAGCAAGACATTCCTTGACAGGGTTGTAGCGCCGAGGATGAGGATGATGATGAAAAACTTGGTTTCTTATCTAAATAGCTCTGCTACCTTTATTTCGATTAAAGCTTCTATTTTACTTATAAATCCATTTGTATGTCAACTGATCTAAGAATCCTATGTTTCTTCATCATGGATGACGTCTCAGGAATGCATTGGACTCGTTATCGGAACCAGAAGTCATAACGCGTTGAAGACTAATTCTGGCAACTTGGATACGATGTATTGTTCCCCGAAATTTTGTGTGACAGGGAAATGGGTTATTCTTAACATACAATAGAGGGGAAGGATTAACCATTTGGATCATTCCCAAACAGCCAATGAGTTTATTGAGGGAAACCCGGTCCACACCTCACGTATTTTTGTACAGTTGCAATAAACAATTAAACAAAATGGTGATTCATCAGTCTCCAAGCGTAACTAAAAATATTTTATTACCTTCGGTTACTATGTTATACAGGAGTCTCAGAATTACGTTTTCTGTAGGCCTATTCAATAACGTAGACCTATATTTACATGTAAATTTTAAATCGTTTCTAATATGATTTCAGAATCGATGTTGGCTAAATTATAAAATGTTTTAACTGTCTCATAAATAGATTTTTTAGTTGACCTGCATGGAAACATCTGTTTTTTGTTTTAATTATATTGTCTAGAAAATTGGACTCTCCTGTACGGCAAATATGAATTTTGCAGTGTGCATATCACAAAGTTGTCATAGCGGTACAATCAATAGTTATTTTAGCTGGCAATTGTTTATTACACAATATCAACACGTTTGCATAAATAATAACTTTAAAATAAACAAAATGTAGAAACCTCAGAATTACTTCGTAATGAATCATGCAGTTAAGTACATTCTAAATGTTATGCATCAAGTCTCATGTAAAACAAACATATATTTTGATTAAAAATGCAAGCATCACCACTTCCGATACCATGTTATAATTTTATTTACAATTAAAAAACGATTGGTACTCCTTTAAGTATCTATCCCTAGATTTCTCTGGAATTAAATGCAATTCAGCTTCTTTGGCGTCTTTTTAAAATGTCTACAGGAATAACATTTTGTAAATTTCCATACATTTTAAATTTGCTATTAATCAAAACAATAGTTATTATTTTATTAAACAACATTACCTTAGATACAACAATAGTTATTATTTTATTAAACAACATTACCTTAGATACAGAACTCATGATGAAATCATGACGTCACCAAGCAACAATACCACAGTCAACTCTACAAATACTAACTACTCTAGTAAAACAATACAAAATAAACTCGATAAACTACTATTCGGCTACGCCTCTGCAGTAAACGGCTCTCTCGCCCGCGAAATTGTCACTTCCATTGCTAGTTATACAAATAACTATTTTTAGAGGATACAATTAAAAGCATTGAAGTATTGCTGATACAAAAAACTTAAGTAAACTGAATAGGCCTTCCAATTAAATATAAATATATAGGCCTAGTAGTATTTTGTTGCAAATACCGCGAAATCCTTATTCTCAATATAATCGTAATGGATGGACGTGTAAACAAACAAACAAACAAATAGTTACAATTTTCAGATTTTTTTTAATTGGCTTCAAAACTACTTTCTTATGTCTGATCCACAACTACTGTTTCACAGTTTTTATTGTTTAAGTAGCATCCGATTACATTATTGAGAAGGCTCGGCAGGAATAGACTATGTGCGGGCACCGGATTTCAACTTTTCAATTATAATGGCATCCTAGGGATTCGAATTCGATTTCTAGCCTCTACCATAGAAAAAAAATTATCTGGAACGGGTCCACAAAATCTCATGAGGACAATTGAATAGATATAAGAAGTAAAATCCGGTTACGAAAATTAGAAATAAGGCTGAATGAATGCATCACGTTAACTATATAGCTCCCCATATTGTATCTGCTAGTCAGTGACAACAACCACTTCAGAGGGCCTTGAATCTCAGCTGTTATGCCATGGATTCACTGTAGAATAGCTATATTTCATAGAGATTGAATATATACTTGGCGGTATTTTCATATTATAATTTAAATCTTATATAATGCCCACCACTGTGGTCTCCGGATAGCGCCGTTGTCTCGTGTGTGCAGCTGGCCCGGATTCGATCTCGGTCAGGTACAGTTTTCCTTGATAATGGACTTTTCGGAGTTTTTCCTCACCTGTAAGACAAATGTCAGGAAACTTTAATGCCCAACTGGCCATCATAATCATCATTATCGCATTAGCCATATCTATTATGAATGTGTGAGTGGTGTATTTCATCTTAAAATGTTCGTGTTGTCTAACAGGAGATCCTAGATTGAGCTGATCACTCATTCAGTCCTTATGTGACGAAAAAAGTATGTATGTGTGATCCAAAGTGTAAAATCCGTCTCCCGACAGGTCGTGCCACCGTAAGGTCCGTGCAGTGTGGGGCTTGTAAATGTACGTACCTATAATATGACAAGTTAAACTACGATGCAGAAGTAGTATCATATAATATTTACTGCTTCAAATATATTTCCATAGACATATTTATAAATTGGCACATGTAATATGTCCCTATTTATAAATGTGTCTATAGAAATATATTTGAAGCTGTAACGGTGTTTCTTAGGTAATGAATTTCTTTCATTTAATATTCTATTCCGTCCGTTTAATTATTTTTGCACCGGCATGTAGATCCCTTCAGGGGAGTCACTGATAAACACAATTATGGTGAGAAGAAATTTTGTAGTAAAATAAAACATGTACTTCTTCAATAAGTTATTTGTTACACAATAATACTTGGTAATAAAGATGAAACTTATGAATATCGTTTCTATCATTTTATCAGATATATATTTTTAGCTTGGTAGTATTCGCGATTTTATTTTCTTGCTTTAAATATTTAAATATATTTGTTTTATTGCATTAGACTTACGTCGTTTCTATTTACGTTTTCTATGTAGATTAAACCAATATAATTCAACATATCACCAATTATTTAAATTTATATTTTTTAGACGATTCAATGGCGTCGATCTATTTTCACATCTCTATAACCATCTCTTCTTCTTCTGTTGCAAATAATAATGTTGTCAGTTTCTGATTGGTAATGACATCATCAAGAAAGAACACGATAAGCCCGTCTTCATTCCTCGATACCCAATCATATTTTTGATGTTCGGCCGACTTAAGACCACATTATTGAAACTTTCTTTTGTCGTAAACTTTTGTCTGTGAATTCTGTATCTATTATTTATCACGACAATATATGTGACGTAATAATTGTTACATTTCACATTGATGTTACAAAATCATCTATTATATTTAACATTGTAAAATAAATAATATTTAATTTTATATTATTTAAATATTTTTATATTAAAAATTAAATAAAAAATCCCCAAATTATTATTATTACATAAGGATACCTTTTCCTGTTATAAAGAAATAAAAATATTTTTTTATAATACAAGTAGGCCTAATAAATTATTTAATAGTAAAAGCTTGATTTTCTAACAATAAAAATAAGGAAACATAAAATTCACATTAATAAAAATGAATGTACAAATTTCAGTGATACCACGCTAATAAGCCGATTTTCAATGTGTGTGATCTGCCGCCCCCTTGTACTCGGGTAATTATCAAAATTCATGTTCAGCTAGATTCTGTTAAAACGCGATTCATATGCGAACAAAATTTAGTATAAACTTCAAATTCTGAGTCAACTGTACGTTCGTGTGTGAACCTAGCGTTAATCGAAGTTAGCCAAAGATGGATTTTGATATTTTCCTGGGTACATAGAAGCGGCCAGATGTCATGTCTTAAAGCTGTACATTTTATATGTATTTGCATCAGACAAATGCAGTACTCTTTATTTCATTGTTTGTTATATTTTACACATTCTAGGTCATATCATGTCTAGGAACATATGGTCATATGTTTTGCACTATTCTGTAATTTTTAATTTGTAATTATTTTTGGGCCAAATTATTAAATGGTGAAATGTACATTAATATATATCAAAACCTTTAGGATTAACGAAAACCAAAAATCTTAAGTTGAACAGCCTATGGATTTGATTTCAGAACCTCAGCATTAGAAATCTTAACACTAATCCAATCTTGTATTTTTAAATATTGGATATAATTTTTTGTGGCATATTTTAAATTGTTTTCCAATGTGTGTGACTTTTATACAGTGAAATAAAACCATTCTTATATTGCTGTTTAGGATCAATTGGCAATAATTCATTCCTTATCTCTCATCTCGCAAAGAAATGTTATATAAATTCAAAAATGTGTTTAGATTGCCTACATATTTTAACGCATTGTTGAGGCATCTTAGTTCGTGATGAGAAAAAAGAATTATTGCCTTATAATAATAAATCACGAAATAAGATTTCTTTGCCCTATAATGGAACAGTCTTAAGTAATGTTATTTTCGATTAATTTCAGAATGTTTCTGACCCAGTCCATGAATGTGACCACTGGAGTCAGTGGCGTATCCACCAGGGGGATCATAGTGGAGGTTCTGGGTCCAAGCCCAAAACACAGAGAAACAGAAATGAGGGCACTAAGAAAAATGGAACTGGAAAGAAGCTTGCAGTTTGGCTGCCCCCTCTGCTATGCAACCCCGGATACGCCGCTGACTGGACCCCCTTATTGGTAAGGGTCCATATTTCCTTAACTGCCTGCTATATTGCTAGAAAATGCTTGGTGGATTGCACTGATTGTTAAGAATACAGAAAAAAAATTTAAAAAAGTATCAAGTCATTAAAAATATTCTATTACAAAAGCATGCATCAAAATTAGTAATCAAGATCTCCTAAGAAAATAAATAATTTCATTAACTACTATAACAAAAATGTAGCTTTCATCTAGTTCAGTAAAATATGATTTTTTTTAAACACAGTGCAATAAAACAAGTAACTGCCTTTTCTGCTTTAATGGTCATTTGAAAGATCTTAGTTCCATCTTAACATGTAATATATATTCAATTTCAATTATCAATATTATTGATTTTGCCCAGTATATGCTTTATGATACAATAAAATAATTTCCATTTCATGTGCTATGAAAAATTATTTTTCACAATCATAAGTTTACAGTGCTTTATGAGACTCAACCAAATTTGTTTCTGATTTGAAAAGTTTCTTTACTTACTATTTGTATAAATAGTACCATAGTTACTCAGTATAAAATTATTTTTTATTTACAGCCATTTGAATAAATAGTAGTTACTGAACACAAAATTATTTTAATTTTTTTAGAAGTGTATGATAAATTTAAAATTACATTATTACAGCATAATTTTGTCAAATTAATATTATTTCAATATCTACCATCATGTCCTATTATTTATTTTTGACATTACAATAAAATAATATATATTTTTAAGTCATGACATTTTTATTTTTGTTATTCATATTTTTTAATTAAGAAAATATACAAAGAACATTTGTGATATACAAGTTTATTAGTACAAAACCAAAGATCCTAGACATGGTATGACCTTAGATTATTAAATATCAAATATTAATTAATGGAATAGGAGAAGAATGGAAATTTTCAATAAGACAGCTGTTTGAACATAGAAAAAAAATATTTTAAAACATAAAAAAAGATACCGTTATTGCTAGGTATGTTTTATTTGTAACTGTATTAACATAAACTGTAGTTTCGTGTTACAATTATTATAACAAATCAAGACTTCCTTCAAGAAATAAAATAAAATGTACCAACTTTTATAGTAAAATTCTATTAATTGTTAAAATTGGCAATATTTACCCTCAAAGTTATAAGATTAAAATTCAGCACATAAAGAATTCTTTGAGGGATATCTTCATATATTGTTACAATAATTATAAACGATTTTAGAAATTTATATGATTTATGATTTTTTGCTAGACAATGTACAAATGTTAGCAACTAACTTTATTATTTTCACAAAAATAATTATAGCTGAATGTTTTGTTGCTTTAATTGTGGCATGTCGCACAATTACAAATATTGGTATAGATTTAAATAACTTGGGCAAAAAATAATTGTCATAATGTTTTCTCAATCAAAAAGAGAAATGTCACGCAAATTTATGATATAAGTAAAATACTCCATTTCAATAAAAAATATGAATTTTAATAGCATTTAAAAAGTCCAAGTTTGTTACCTGGAGTAGCATTTATATCAACATTTAACACTTTATAGTTTTAATTTTGAGTCTGTAATTCATGCCAAGGCAAATATAATAAATAGCATTTATTTATAATCATTATTCATAGTAAGGAACAAGAAAAAATGGCAATTGAAAATAAATAATACAATATCATAATAATTTTTATAAAGATTTAGTAGTAATTATTTAATTGATTGATTGTGTATTGTTATATTGCAACTTTAAACTATTATAAGTATGCTATTTATGCTCCTTGAAATTCATCTTCACAAAGTTACGCGTACCATCCACCATGGCTAGAGGAAGGCTGAAGTTTCACATAGCCTTAACTTTAACTATTGTGGAAGGGTTGTCTGTCTAAAATCTCTCCTCTTGACTGTAGGAATATATCTTTGATGCTGTGCAGAAATTAGAAACTTAACTCTACTAATCTGAGTCAGGTATGAACCATGATCTTGGAGTCTATTGATGACAATCACTTTACCAAGCAGCTATCCAGCCATCATAAAGATGTTTTTGATAGGATCTTTCTTAAATCCTTATAGAACTTTTCACATTATAGTTGCTCATGAAAGAGCCAATATGTTTTACTCAGAAGCTTCTTTCAGGCTTGAGGTTTTTTACATCTGTAACTCTAGAAAATGAGACCCAAGGCTTTATTTCCATTCCAAAGATAAAATATACTCAGCATTTTTTATACCTTAAAAAGTTGTTGCTTCAGCAGGGTTTGAATATATGAAATTCAAAACTATAGATGGTCCACCAGGACTGGCTTATGGTTGGTATAGTATGTTGCATATATATATATACACACAGTATGCCTACAATTTGAATTTTTTAAATGTATTTACAAAATATATTTCATAAATTCCAAAAATTAATTGTCTCTATCACTTTGTCATTGAGGCAATCCTCTAATGAGGAAAGTTGTATATAATAAAATAATTTTAAAAAAATAATAAATTTAGCGTAGCGGTTAAGGCACTGAGCTACAAGCCGGAGGGTCAAGGGTTCAAGTCCTGTTGGGGTCAGGATTTTTAAACTGACCCAAACCCTCTGGCAGCACTATGGCCCTGGGTTCAACTCAGCCTCTAACGGAAATGAGTACCGGACGCTTGTTCTTGGGGTAAAGGCGGCCGTCACGCAGGGCTGACAACCCGGCTGACATAAAATGCCGATTGTCTAGAAAAAGTGGGAGCCTTAACCTCCTACTACTCCAAGGGCCTCCGGGCCTGTTGTGGGACCACTTTACTTTATATATATATATATATATATCCATTTATAATAAAAACAAATTAAATTTATGTATCTCTAGTTCCTTCTAAAAATCTGAAATAACATTTACATCAAGGAATGTAATATAATAATTTGTTATTTGTAAGAGATGTATTTTAAATGAACAAAGAGTAATCAAATATTGAAATTGATTGATAAAATGCTTATAAATTTCACAATAAAACTATGTGGGCATCTATCAGCAAAAAGGTAGCTTTTTTCTCTTAACTGATACTGTAGAAACTGTCTCCTTGCTTTGCTTTTGAATTTCCTTTAATTATTAACCAAATAAAAAAAATGTATGCCACTCTTATAGGTAATATTTGGCCAACTCACTCAACTTAAACCATTGGTCATTCATCTTCAGATAGTTATAATATTAATTTCATTGAGGTGTATCATTGGACTGAGGTAAACAATAAAGAAACAATCATAATGATACTAGTGAAAATTGTTTATCATGAAAATGTCAGATGTATTCTGCAATCATGAATATGACTACTTAAAAGTCTTGTAAACAAGATAAGATGAAGTAAATAAATCAAATAATATCTATCATAGGCATAATAGTTATATAATTTTTAAATGTTACAGAAAAAAAATATGCCAAATTTATTGGTATGAATCTACTGATAATGGGCTTAAAGCTTTTGTATTAAGTACTGTCTTCATTCAATGAATCTAAATTGAATCAGGTATTTTGTAATGAGCACATATCCAATTTTTTTCATTTTTTATGGCATAAATATGTTATCTGAATACAGCTGCTTCTTGCTGTGAAAGAACCATTTCTCCAAGTCTCCTATGTAAAGCAAAATTATGGAAATAAATCTAGAAAAAGTTGTTTCACTTAGAAGTTCTATTTTATTCAGTTTTCATTATTTTGTTATATAAAATTTGAAACAGTGGAAATATTGCCTTTTCTAAATTAGTACCGGTAATCAGTTTTGTTAAAAATTTAAGATTTTGTAAAATAAAAAAAAGTCTATAAATCATGTACCATGTTGTAAAAGGTTGCAATATAATCATTAACAATGAATTTATTACAAGTAACTGCAGATAAAAATATATCAAGTTTTATTTATATGGTCATTATTTTTTTTTGTAAGATAAGAAATTGGCACAACATTTAGAAGAAGATTTTATAAAGAAATATAGTATGTTATGAAAGTGGAGATTTGTTCATTAGATACCACATTGAAAACGAATGAACATTAACCATTATAATTGATATTATTAGGAAGAATCTATGAGGTTTTATTTAATAATCAATAAATTATTCAGATTTTTCAGAACCAGTTTGAAAAGGCCTCCCTTTCATTCTCAACTGGCATCTGACTTAACCATAATGCTATATGTTACTGGTACTAGCTTCATAATAAAAAAAGACGCACAAATATGAACCCTTCAAAATGGCCTTTCAGAGTGTCCATAATGAAAATGCACAAAAATCATTTCTTTGTTACATGTTAATCACGGCATCTTAGTGACAGTGTCTTACATGTTCAATATCATCACACAAATAATTGTTCTTTTACTTTGATTATTACTTTTAATTCACAAGGAGTCAATCAAATCAAATGCAACAAAGTATAAATTTATTCTGTAAATGATTAACTCAATTTTGATTATGGATATAATAAATTAATATAATACATATGTGCATTAAATAAAATACTGGTCATATTCCAGCATTAACATCAAAATTATAATAGTTTATTTTTTAATATCTTCAACACTTCCAAAATATAAGATCTATAGAAGATAGTTCACACTTTTTTCAAGAAATCGAAGATATCCTGTAAAAATTAAAACTTACATATGTTAATCGTAGAATCTATAAGATATAATTATAATTTTCTAGCTTTACACATAATTATTATGCATTAGCATTTAATAAATTAAATCCATTGTATGACATATGAAGTGCTGTCACTGCACAGATGATAATACAGAGAGTAGTATGGTTAGCATAATGAAATCCCTCAGCCTTAATTTCAGTTTTATTAATAAGATTTTGCTACATGTCATATCAAGTTGCAGTTCATTTGTCTTGATTCAGAGTGAATTATGTTCTAAACCTTAAACTTAAAGAAAATTATCTACAGTAGACCCAGTAATTGAATCAAGGACCTCTGGGATCGTATTCAGACATGCTAGCCATTATGCTATAGTATGGTCTATTAGCATTTAGGCTATATAATGCTATAATTTAAATATAAACAAATGGAAAGCTTTTTATATTTTTCAGAATAAATTATTATGATAATATAATAATGATGATAATTATAATAATGAAGTCCTGTGGTGAGAATCAACCGAAGTATTTGGATTTGTATAAAATTGAGGATTTTTAAAAATTTGTTTACGTAATAACTATCCAAACTGAGAAAATAACAATATATGAAGGGTAAAAGGAAAGAACCAGCTAAGTCATTTTTTTTTCAAAATGGAGTTTGAGGTGTCATTAGATTCTCCATGGAAAGCACTAACATTTAGAAGTGTGAAAAAGTAAAATACATAGTTTAGCCACAGGTTTATTTACATTCAAAGTTTGACATACAAATAAGGAAGTGTGCATGTTGTATAACTAAAAGTAAGTTTTCTAGATTTCAAATAAAAAGTGACTTACATGTTTCTTTTCCCCTTGTACCTTTCATTATAAAAGGGAAAATATAGATACATAAATTATGTTTTTTATCAGTACATAAATAAAATTTAAAGCTAACAGTACGTTTATAAAATAAATTACTTTAGATTTTTTATAAAATACTGGTTTTGGTTACTGATTTCCAATATAAAGAATTATATATATATACATTTTATACTATCATGAATTTTCAATTCATCTAAATGTTTTCTTCCACAGGGCAACATGAAACAGCATATGCTGACTCACAAAATTCGAGATATGCCATCGCATTTATTCGAGACAAGCAAACCTCCACCACCACCAGTCAGTACCCCAAATGATGAGGTCAGCAATATAATAGAAGAAGTGCGCACTACACCATCTTTAGATCCAACAATTAAGCCAGATCTTGGTGTGAAGAGATCACCACCTGAAGGCGAAGCTGTACTGCCCATCCCAAAACGGCAACCAGGTATGAGAAGTATTTCAATTTTTGTGTGAATTTTTAACTGCTATTTACTTTCTGCAAATATATTGCTTCCAGAATTTGGTGAAAAATATAAATTGAATTATTTTCTTGTCAAATTAAGTTTTTCACCAGATTCAGGGATTCCTAACAACATGCTATACTTTTTTAACTATAAACTAAAACACTTGCATTAGTTCAATAATGTATATTTTCTAATGAATCTAACAACAAAATTTGAGTGGTTAATTTTAAAGCTAAATGAAATAAATAATTATAAAAGAGTGAAAGAAGAGAAAAATAAAGATTTTAATAAAATAAATTTAACTGATAAGCCCAAGATGGTTTCTTGCTCAGAAAATAACAACATTAATTCTATCACAAAAACACAAAATTTTGCATTATCCAAACATTTGAGATGCCGGTATTTTATAAAAATTATGAAATTATAAATATAAGCCTAATAATGTTCTATGTTTTGTTGGATAGTTTTATGTAAATTTCCTTCAGATTAAATATTGAGCTGAAAGCATACAACCAAGTTGATATATTCCTCCTCTTCGCAGTATTTTTTCGAACTTTTTGTCATTTGAATTTCTAATTGTAGTAAAGATTATACTCAATAGTTATTATAAATGTTAGAGTTTTATTTAGTTCATCAGATAAGTAACATTCTACTCTGATTATAACGAAAAAAATGGGTACTACAGGCCTAGAAGACCCTTTGCTGCCAGACATTCTGGCCTCTCATCCAAATATGTCAATCATAAATGTGGAGGATCATTTGTCAGTATAGGGGGTCAATATGATGGGTATGCCAACTATTATACTCCGTAATTGGTTTTTTCAATCTAGAGTTGCAACCTATTTTAGCTACCCAAATTCCTTATGGCACTAGGAAGACATTGGTCCCATGCAATGGGCAAAATTCCATGAGAACATTTCTTCCCCCATGAGGACTGGAACCGATTTGTATCCCATAGATCTGCTCCAAAGCAGAATGTCTTAGACAGTTCAGGCGTAAAATTTTTCACTTCAGATATAATTTGTCTTCCAGTGAAAAGTGATAAATTTAATAAGAAATATCAAAATAAAGCTTTACAGGCTGTAAGAGTAGTGTTAATTCCCATTAAAGTCTTCTTGTAAAAGAAATGCCAGATGGCTTGTGTGGAACAAATGTTCATTGCATTCGGTTCACGGGAATTTTATAAGTGAGAAAACATTTAGCATTTAAATTGGGAATATACATAGCACCGTGGCAGAGCACTGGTGTACAAAACCAGAGACCTTGGGTTCAAATTCCAGTTTATGAATAACATTTTATCTTCAAGTGAGACCTAGTACAAAAATTGGCTTACTTTAAACCTCACTAATCATCATTTTCAAGGTTCAACATAACAGAGAGTATAAAAAGTGTGACTTACAGTTATAATAGACTCTATATTTTCTCAAGACTGTTAGATACTATTTTATTCTGTTTATAGTATAATAATCATAATTATATTCATAGGTGTGCAAATTAAAATATTCTATTGTAAACTGAGTGAATTTACCTTATATGTAAAAAGAGTTTTTCCTATAAGGTTGATAATAGATATAGGAATTTCATTTTTCTGTAAGGTATGAGAGAGTTCCTATATCTATTATTAACCTTAAAAAAAACTATTTTTTTACATATGGGTTGAAGTTATCTAAAGTTACAGCATCAAAAAGAAAAGTATTAAACAGAAATTTAAAAGATTCATTAGAAAATACTTGGTTATCTTTGCTTCTATTTATTATCCTTCCTTATCCTTCTGTAGATTAATAAAGTACATGTAATGTCAGAGAATTTGTGCTGAGTAACTGGTGGCTCTAACATTGTCCACATTAATAGATGCAACCAGGCTTCACCAATCATGTGTCTACATAAGCAGCAAATTATAAAAAATTAATTTATCAAACTAAATTCATAAATATATTTTTATGGATACTTTATATATAATCTATTAAGTAGAGAGAAAACTCTTCAGTTGATAGTTGTTCAGATTTAATTTTGTACAATTTTTAATAAAATAATAAGAAAATTCCTAATAAGATAAAAACTGACAAATTTAATAGTGTACCATAAGTAATAACTTCCCTCCAGTGTTGACAATAATTCCAGAAATCAGTGGTGCTCATTGAATCAGATAATGGTGCCTGCACTTAAAAACAAGATATAACATATTACAATGTTTATCATTAATATTCTAGATATATAAATGTTTACAAGTGTCCACTGCTGTGGTCTCGAGGTAATGGGCCCAGGTTCGATCCCCGGGTGTGACATGTTTCCTGGGTGAGGTTTTTTCGGGGTTTTTCCTCACCTGTAAGATAAATGTCAGGTAACTTTAAGGCCCAAATGGTCCCTGAACACCATATGCCCATCATTATCATCAATATCATATTCATAAGAATTAAATTAATCATGATTATTTCATACCTCATACTTAATTTAATTTAATTCTTATGAATTTGAACCTCATAATGTTAAAAATTCCCAAATTTAATATATAAATATCATATTCGCCTAATTAGATTAAGGGTCGTATGCAAATACATTACTCTCTACTCAAATTACTTCCAATCACTGGTGAGCTGAGATCGAATTAACGGCCGCCTCAACCGGTCATGCATGAATGTTGACGTTTTCATAATATTGGCAACGAATTACCCAGAATTCTCAGCGATAAAACCACTTACGTTATTTTCGTCTGCTATAGAGGAATGCATTTATGCTTGCATCCCGCAAATAATACCGTATACAAACACGTCTGCGACGTGCAATATTACGCCGATTCTCCTGTTCTTCCAGTTGAATTCTTTGGTAGACTCTATCAAATTCCTCTTCTCCACGTATACCGAAAACATGATCGAAGTCTTCAAGGTC
The DNA here is from genome assembly GCA_030220185.1 of Diploptera punctata. NCBI lineage: Eukaryota > Metazoa > Arthropoda > Insecta > Blattodea > Blaberidae > Diploptera > Diploptera punctata. The sequence continues at coordinate 1,261,378 of JASPKZ010010268.1, forward strand.
CGACATCTTGGATAAGTTTCAAACTACATCGGTTACCATCGGTTCCCTTCGGGATTTTCACATAAGTTTATATCTTGAGCTACGATCTTAAGGTACCTCGTCAGGTAGCTTTACAATTATTACCGCGTGAATAGATTTCTGAGTAAGAAAAATGTGTTGGAATAAAACTTTATCAGCAGAGAACGCCTTTTACTGTCTAATGCGTTCAAACATTCGACCCCAAGTTTAGTTTAAAGCACATCATCATCATCAACTCTAATATCATTGGGACTACATAACCCCACCCCTAGGCGCCCCTATCTTAGAAGTGGATTACAAGTATGCCATGCCAGCAGAGAACACCAGAAATGTGGAAGTGACCACCAGGGGCATTGAATAAAAAAAATGTTTACAAGTTATAATTGCAGTATTAAATATATCCAATAAGCAAAAAGAAATATTAAACATAAATTAATGGATATATTAAAATACATATGTCAACAAAGTTCAATTTTAAATTGCTATTTGAGATATATATATATATATATATATACTGTATATATAAAGTTCATCAAAAACTAACTTTTATAATAAAATATGAAATGTCCATAATAAAATATTTTCGTCAATCAATAGTACCCTATATTGTCTTTTAGTTTAAAAAAGAATTAAAAGTTCTAAATGAAATTCACTTATATAGAAAGTCCATCCGGAGGTCTTTATTTGAGCAAACTTATTCATCACTTACTCGTTTAAATCTGAAATGTCCATAGTTAAGAAAAATTTTTGATTATAGAGCAGTTACTGTTTAAATTCATCGGAGATAATTTTTTGAATAACTCACCTCATAAATTTCGTGCTTTTCACAATACCGCGGTTTCAGACAACATCTCGTCCACCACTCCGACTGTTACTGTATTCATTATTTTAAATTCTTAAAGAAAACAGTAGTACACTCATGCATTTCTCAACAATACAGTGCTTGTGGGAAGACTGCAATGTTGATTGCTCGTAATAGCCAAGTTTTAACAACGTTTTACAAAGGGGAGGGAGATGTGCATACATGAAAAACCAACGATGATTTATTCTGTCCAAGTTGCAGGAGATTTATAATGCTCATGCTCTATAATTTGCAACAACTCCATTTCACAACTCACTCTATGTTGTAAATAACATGAAAAGAATTAGTTTAGATTAAAAAACATAACTTTTTAAAATCTTAATAAGAAAAGAATAAGTTATTCAAAAACTGGTGATTGCACAATCTTTAAAAACCACCCCTGCCATAAACAAAAAACCGGTCCAGTTTCAGTAATTTGTATTTTATGGAAGTGATATATGTAATGGTACGGTATTGTCAATCTCTATAACTCAAACTATAGTACCGAAAGGAATACAAAGATAATTTTATATTTTATTATGAATCAACATTTCAATACAGTTTTTAGAATTGATCTGTATAGCTCGAATGAGGTGGGGGAATAAGATAAACTATGATTTGAGGGAAGTAGATTATACAGAGAATGATTGGAAAGCATTAGCTCAGGATAGGGATGTATGGAGAGCTTATGTCCGTGCGGCCATAAACCTATGGGTTCAATAGTGCCAGTGAGTAAGTAAGTAAGCTCATCGATGGCCACCCATCAAACTAAGCACATATATGTGTATTTTGGATTTCTAAATTCCAGATTACATCAAAGTTATTTTACAGATATACAAAATATATAACAATGACTCTACATCTAAAAATATATTTTTTTAGAACATTTTATAATGAAGTAAGTCCATGTCTGTGGTCTTGAGGTAGCGTGCTGACTTGTCAAGCAGCGGGCCCAGGTTCAATTCCCAGTCGGGACAGACTCCTGGGTGAGTTTTTTTTCAGGGTTTTTTCTCGCCTGTAAGACAAATGTTAAGAAGTTTAGGGCCCAATGGTCCCCTAAAATCATCCGGCCATCATCATCATCCTTATCATTATCGTCATCATCCTTTATCGGTGTGGAAAGCAATGGAAAGCTACCACACCTATAATTCCTTAGTAAAGCTGCAAAGCATAGCATGAAACTGCTATGATTGCAGTGAAAGACCTGCCCTCGAGCAGAATTACTATGGATGGTTAATGAAATAGATTAAAGAAAAGTCAAACTTTTGAAGGTGAATTTCTATCAATCTGTCAATTTATAGGGCAAAATTAATAACTTCTTTGTCACTGCATATTTATTAAACTGAAGAAGATCATAATGATCTAAGTAAATTTTTTATTTTGATTCTAAACTTTAATCATTGAATTTTAGAATATATCAGCTTTATTTTTTCTAAATATAAATTTAATATTTTCAACAGTATATTAAAAATTTGAAAATGAAATCTACAATTAACTTTTAAAATGAGGAATTATATTTTTAAGGTTATGTTTAGGGCATCTTTAGTTCTTTTGCTTAATTACTTAATAATTGACTTTGACTGCTTATGCTGGAAATACATGATGGACTGAAGCATGAATGCAACAAAGCTTGATCTGAAGGAGTGTTGTGTGTGTGTTTGCAGGCTTGCCAAAGCACTTGTGCCATGTTTGCAATAAGAACTTCTCATCCTCGTCGGCACTGCAGATACACATGCGCACCCATACGGGCGACAAACCTTTCAGATGCACTATCTGTCAAAAAGCATTCACCACTAAGGGCAACCTTAAGGTAAATATCTAATTACACACTTAAAAATGTGTGAAACAAGTTTTTTATTCACGTTTGCCCTTATTTTAGTCTCAGAATATTATCTTGACTTAATTTTGGGTGCAATGTAATCAACTCGAAAGTTATACTTATAAAATATAATTACTCAACAATTAAATAAGTAATCTACTTTTTAAACAATTTATTTTTGAGTCGAGTATTAATTTTTAAAATAATAATAATAAAATGAAAATAAATTAATATATTTCAGATAACAGGGTTATATAATAACCTCCATGGCACGACATGCATGGAGGGCCCTTGATCTAACAGCCGGCTACTCTCTTAAATTCTATTGAAGTTTGATGAAAGTTTAATCTCTTATCTCAAAGAGAAACAATTATACATTAATATAGATTTTACAAACTGTGCTATTAAAAATCAGCTATTTATAAAATGTACATAGTACAAAAGTAACAAAAAAACTGATTTTTTCCAAATTATCCTAAAGATACTGTATTGATATTAACATTTTCTAAATTATAATAGTAATTCTCAAAATGACATATTTTTATTGTTTTACAATATGAAAATAAATTATTTACTTTTTATTATCTCACAAATGACATTAATTACTTGAGAACTGCCCTTTAGACGCAACCTCATAACCTAAGCAATTTATTTTTCTTATCTCACAAATTTACATTAATTACTTGAGAAATTTGTCAATACCAAATGTAATAATTGACAATAATAATAATAATAATAATAATAATATTAAAATTAATACATTACAATGTTTTTATTTTAAATTTGTTACTCCCACTAAAGGATAAATTAATATTTTTGAAGATTTTTTTTTGCCCAATCTGGGATTGAACCCAAGGTCTCTAGTTCTACATACTAGTGCATTGACTACTATGCTACTTGGGCATCACACTTCAAATGGAAATTTTTCTCTCTCTTACATGATCCCAGATTGTATAAGAGAGAGAGAAAAATTCAATGCGCTAGTTTGTAGAACTAGATACCTTGGTTTCAAATCCCAGTTTGAACAAAAATGTATATCTTAAAAAATGAATACATTTTGTTATATAAAATGAAATAACTCATGAACCATATTTCATTTATAGTTTCCACTCAACTATTGTAAATGATGGTAACAAGTTGCTTCAGCAACCAAATAACTGTTCATGGCTAATTTATCTCTTATCCCATTCTTAAATTCCTACATTCGTCAGCAAGTTAAATATTACTTTTCCAACTTCTTGGAACTTAAATAATTTACAAAGCATTTATGTTATACAAATAATATTCTTATGAAAAATCTGCACATGTTACATAATCATTAATATTATTGTTGCAATGTATATATATATATATATACTTTTTTAATAAATGTAGCTAAAACTTTCTTTAATACTCTTATGTCATGTTTATGATGGTAAAATTTAAAAAAAAAATTAGATCCAGTTTCTGTTCGGTGCCTTATATATGTAGGACTACAATATTTAAATTTAAATATTCATATTTCATATAAATAATTTAATAATTTACAATATTAAATATATTCTTCTCCTTCTCATATACAATTACGGCAGAAATATATAATAGAGATACATATTTATTATTTATAAGTGTAAATACTTAATTTTATTAAAATTCATTTTTTATAAAAAGAGTAAAAAGAAAAATATGTAGTTTCGACGTGGGAACAATATAAAAATTTTTAATAAATTACAATTAATATGATATATTATGCACACACACAAACTCCGAAATTGCATGAATTATCCTTTCAGCACTGTAGTCAATTTGCTTTGGCTTACTAATGCTTCTTTAGGCTTACTAATAATTTATGTTAACATCCTAATTCAGCTAAAACATGCAATATTTAGTGCTGCATTTTATTAAAGAATCCTTCCAGAGAATTTTTGTTCATATTTATTCTCCATTTTTTAGCTTAAATTTTACATCTGTTTGCAAGTTTCTTAACTTACTATGGGCAGAAACAAACATTTTACATCATAATAGGTGTATAACTGGTCATTTTCTTACAATTTTAAAGAAATAATAGAACATTTGTAGATAGTGAACAACAAATATCTGAAATTATATTAAATTAATGTTGGGAAGTAAGCATTATGAGGTATATCAATGAAATTCATCGGAGAACATTTTTTGTCAACTCACCTCATCAATTTCATGTTTTTCACAATACTTTAGTTTCAGACGATCTCATGTGCATCTTCAGCTATAACTCCGACTGATGAAATTCTTCAGCCGTCAACTCTTTTATTGTCACGATCTTCAGTGCTGCCATCTATGATTGAATTTATTAACTTCAAAATTGAATTTTGTTCGTTCGGAATATCAAAATTCACTGATCTATATTTATTTTTCTGAATGCATATTTTCTTCCAAACTGTCAATTCCAAAGGTATATCCATTTGTTTTAAAGTTTTGCTTCTCTTTCAATTTTATGATGTTCTAATAAACTATGTGCAGTAATTGCAGATTTTTCAATTTCACAATTTTTCATATTTCTAAAATGTTCTTTGGTACGAGTTTCCAAATTCCTTTTAGTTTTCCCTATATAAGCTTTATTGCAATCTCTACAACTTATTTGATAAATTCCAGATTTCTTACTGTCTGGGACATTGACTTTTTTATTTCTACTTAGAAGATTACCCAAACTAAATTTATTTATTGGTGCCAAAGTAATATTGTATTAGTCAATTTTTTTTTAATTTTCTATGCATTTCAGAATGGTAAGTAATTTTTTTGTATTTTTTCTTTTCTTTGCAATTTTCTGATAGATTGTCTGAAACTATAGTATTGTGAAAAACATGAAATTGATGAGGTGAGTTGTCAAAAAATGTTTTTCGATGAATTTCAAATATCTGAAAGTTGCACAGGTTAATGAATAGGAAATGCATTTGCATTGCCAGAAAATTCTGCCAATATAGTGCAATCCAGATGTGTTGGAAATATAAGTCAACAGAGGAATAAAGTACAGTTCACAAACTACCAAAACTAATTTTGACAAATTGTTAATGAATATTGTAATTTTAATAGAGAGTAAAATAATACAATGTGATATAATATATACTTCCCGTAAACTTCTGAAGTACCTCAACAACCAGAACAAATTAATAGCCTTCCAGTGGATACCCTCACACATCGGAATAGTTGGCAATAAAATAGCTGATGGACTTGCCAAAAAAGGGTACCAAAATACAGATAACAACCCACCCCAAACTGAACCTCCACAGAAAGATCAAAGAAATTAAGAAAGCATTCCAAATGGAAAACCTGAAAGAAAACATTGCAACAGCCAGAGGGAAATCATGGGAAAAAATTGATGAGCTGTACACAGAAATAAAATATAAAGGCTGCAAGAAGCAGTAGCAAAATTCAGACTGATGTCAGGACACGACTGCCTGGCTCACCATCTCCACAGAATACACGTTTTCCAATCAGACAGATGTGTCATACGCAATGACCCAGACCTGATCATGGACAAACACCACCTTCTAGTCTGTCCAGCTTTAAATCCAACTGCACAACACTCTAAGGACCTTGTTCGCTTGTTCTGGGAAGCCAGAGAGAAAATGACTTAAGCGTCAAATCTTGCCATCAGAAAACAACAACAACATAATATATACTTCTGAAACAATATCAGTAAGGGCTACTTCAGGATTCTCTTTCATAAAAATCTTATAAGTAGTTATAAACTGTTTTTATTTTCTCCTGTATTAAACCCTTTCCCCCTCATTTACTTTTTGACTAGCAAATTTCCAGAACATCTAAGTTGAGAATCCCCATTAATTGCAGCACATCACACTATATGAAACTAATCTCTATTTCACAATATTGCATTTCAATGCCTAATCCAAATCAATGATACTTGAAATGTATTTGTTAAAACTAATCTTCTACTACTTATTCTTCTTCTAAAGAATGTTTCAGTTTTCCACATGGGTCATAAGAATTAGCCTCCTCCAGACATTCCTATCATCCCAGTATTTTGCATTCACGATTGTTGTCAATTTTACTTCTCTTGGCTGTGAGTTTCCCTATATTTGGTCTGCATATAACATGCAATATTTAAGAGATATTTATTTTAGTCAATCCATTACAAAGTCAGAAGTACAACAACTGAAAAGGCAAAGTAAGCTACTTTATCTAACTTTCACAGGGAAAGAACACTATGAGGTTTAATTTAAGAATTAAATGAATGTTTTTATTACCTCACCTCATATTCTTTTTCTTCTATACTGCAGTTTCAGAGCTTATCTCCATCTTCAGTAGCCTCTGGTCGACTGGTGTTATGTCATTTCTTGGCGGTTTTCTTCTTACTTCTATCGGTGGACCGATGAACCTCTGGATCAGGTCAAAATTTGCAGGAGTTTCAAAATTCATGAGTTTATCTTTCTTATTTTTTTTGGATGTGGAATTTTTCCCAGACTGTGAGTTCTTTTTGTTTATCTGTGTGTTTGATTAGGCTAGCTTCTGTATTGATTAAATGCTTTTCAGACCAAGCATGGGCTGCTACAGCTGACGTGTCCACTTCATCCTTTTTTACATTTCTAAGGTGTTCTTTCAATCTGGTTTTTAAATTTCTTTTTGTTTTTCCTATATAGATTTTGTTGCAATCCTTACATATGATATGATATATTCCTGATTTATATTCTTCTCCAATTTTTTCATTTTTGTTGGTTTTAATTATCTTGTTTAGGCTGTATTCATTCTTTGGGGCCAATCGAATGTTAAACTTATTGAAAATTCTCTGGAACTTGTGGTGAATTTTTTTAATCTTATGTTCTCTTCTGTTTGTTATTTAAGTGTGTTTTCATTGATTAGTTTTTGCCTTTTAAACTTATTTATTTTCTTGTGTACCATGTTTTCTTCATAACCATTTTCTATTGCTACTTGAAGACTGCAGTATAGAAGAAAAAGGATATGAGGTGAGGTAATAAAAACATTAATTTAATTCTTAAAGCAAGCTACTGTTAAACATGCTCGATGGGAATTCCCTGCTTCACAGTGAATGGTGTAGTAACATTCAGTTACACAATCACTATTAACTTGCTTTTCCAGGATATTTGGAATGCAGTGAAGTACTTATTTCTACATCTACAATGGCATAACAGTCCAGTGTTGAGCTTTAGTCTTACCTTTGTTAGGAGATACTAGACCAAGTTAATTTAGTTATGTTTATTTGCCCATGTCCACGTCATAGTCGAGTGGTTAAGGCAAAAAGCCTTGACACAGAGCTAATGGACTTGCGCTGGTTCGAGTCCCCATGGGGGAAGACATTTTCTCATGGAATTTCGACCAGTATGGGACCGGTGCCTACCCAGCATCATGAGGCATTTGGGTAGCTACAATAAGTAACAACTCCAGGTTGAGAAGACCAGCTATAATGGCTGGGGGACCAGACATGCTGACTCAGGACCTACAGCTTAAAGTCCCTCCTGGAGGTCTTGCTCCTTGGATTTTTCAATTCTAAAAGAAATCCATTGACCCCAGTCGGGTTTGAACCTGCGACCCTCGGAACCAAAGATAAGTAGCATAACCACTAGTTTACCGTGACTGGCTACAGTACTTATTTGTCATTTGGAAATATAAAGATTAGATCTTCATATGTAAGAGAAATGATCAGTTTTATCAATATTATTTTTGAGTCAGTGATAAGCAGGACAACTTCCTATGAATAGTTAGAAATCAATCATAATAATTCTCAAAAAAACTATTTTTGCAAAATCTGTACTTAGAAATATGTATTCCATAAATATTTTAATTTAGGCTTTGGTAAAGACAATGTAACATAAACTCAAGACAGAAAAATTTGTGTTTACATTACTTTTATCCTATCTTCACCTTCATTTAAGATAATATGATGAGGTAGACTTATAACTATTGTTGGGAAGCTTGCGAGCTTCTTAATAAGCTTGGAATCCTGATCTTGCTGGGTTTTCTTTTTATGAAGGATGTGTTTCTAGCACAAAGGCATTTGCAAGTTTTTCTGTTGTAAGCTAAACTACTTTCTATCCTAAATATCAATGTGTAGATTTTTTTTTCCCCCGATTAGAAAATTTAATATTCATTAATAATTTTAAATGTGTAAATATATTTTTTTCCGATTAGAAAATATTAATATTAATTATTAATTTTGCAAATAAAAATATTGTAAGAACATTTTGTGTTCAAAAATTATTATATTTTGGTTTTGCTCTTTATTCAAATTATATTTATAGTTTTATTAATTCTTAAATTTAATTACATAGTGAGATTATTAATTTCTGAAATGCCTCTATGGCAATGTCCAGGTACACATGGGCACTCACATGTGGAGCAACGGAGCATCTCGCCGAGGTCGTCGCATGTCACTAGATCTGCCACCGATACCCATGACACCCAAGGATTCAGAGTTTCTACAGCGGAGACCAGATCTTTTCTACCCTTATCTTCCAGCCCCGTTCCTTAATGGCATGCAGCAAAAGGTAACCTTGACAGCTTAAAAGCACTAACATACTAATCAATAATAACTTTATTAGTTTTTTATATTCTTAGGATTTTATTGATTTAGAGATGACATATGATAGTGTACCTCGACAATTGTTATGGACGACAATGAAAAATATGAATATAAGTGATAAATTGATTAATATTGTTAGGAGGATCTATATTAATACAAAAGCTAAAGTAAAAATACAGAATAATTTAACAGAGGAATTCACAGTGAATAAAGGCCTTAAGCAGGGATGCAGTTTGTCACCAATTCTTTTTAACATTTATTTAGACCAGGCTCTTAACTTATGGTATAAAAAATGTTCTGAAATGGGTATTCCTATGGGAGGAAAAGTACTGCATTCATTGTTGTTTGCAGATGATCAAATAATTTTTGCAGGGGATGAAGATGATATGAAATATATGATAAATAAACTAATAGAAGAATATAAAAAATGGAGACTGGATATAAATTTACAGAAAACAGAATATGTGTGTTTGGGAAAGGATATGGATGACCTCATATTTGAAACAGGGAAAATAAAAAAAAATGTGAATTTTTTTTAAATATCTTGGGTCAATAATTACAAGTTTAGGTACCTGTGAGAGAGATGTACAGACTAAAATTGCAATGGCAAAAAATGTAACTAAGACATTACATGGAATAATTTGGAACAAAAATATTACAAAGGAAACTAAAATGAAAATTTATAAGAGCATAATACAGAATATTTTGTCATATGGAAGTGAAACTTGGTCTTTGATGGAAGTACAAAAGAATAAAATTAGAACAGTTGAATTTGATTATTTTAGAAGAAGCCTCCAAAAAACAAGACAGGATAAAATAAGAAATGAATTCCTTTGGAGAGAAATCAATGTCACCATATCTGTTGTTAAGAGGATTGAAAATCAAACGCTTAAATGATATGGCCATGTACAAAGAATGGAAAATGAAAGAAGGCCAAAAAACATATACCAATGGTCACCCCCTGGAAGAAATAAACGTGGCAGACCAAGATGGAAATGGAAAACCTATGTCAGAACCATAATGGATGATAGAAATTTGGAAGAGGGAGATTGGAATGATAGAGATAAATGGAAACTGAAGACGGCAAACCTATAAATGGGGGAAAGCCGAAGAAGAAGAAGGATTTTATAATTTCAAATATCTATTGAAAATCTTACAAAAAAATATTCATACATGAATAAGAACAGCAGTGCAGCTATAAAAAGTTCTAAACTTAGACATCTTTTATGAAAAGTGTGATTGATATTTTAAGCAGTGGCATGTGGTGGTCACAGCAGTTTATCCCAGCTGGTACTACTAAAATGCATTTTAACTTTATTGAAAATTTAACTCATATTGCAAAATGCTATGATATTTGATTTAATTATGTATTTTAACAGCTAAAGTCACTCATTAGCATCACAATTCAAATGTGGGAGTGAAAGGGCCAACAAATTTTACTCAGATGCCTTTTTTATTAGGCTCGAGATTCTTTTACATGCTATAAATGTATAATACAGGACCAAGGCTTTATTTCCTTTCCAAAGGAACCCATACTTAGTATTTTTATTCATTGAAAAATCCATTGATTTCAGTCTGGTTTGTACCTGAAAATCTTGGCAAGCATGGTTACCACTAGACTACCAGGACTAATTGTGTTTCAAAATTTTAACAAAAAAAAAAAGCAAAATATACAAGACATTTTACTGTTCAACTTACGATAAGTATTCATAGTTAGTTGGAAGTAAACAATTAAATGCATTATTATGTTATTATTATTATTATTATTATTATTATTATTATTATTATTATTATTTTAATAGCAGCCAAATGGCCATTAAGATTTATGTATTATATGCACATGCATGAATTCATCTCTCAAAGAGCCACTAGGCTTTACAGGGATAGCAAATGGAAATTGCTTCGTCAGAGTGAATATGATAAGGCTCAGCATATCTGATGGCACAGCAGAAAATTTTAATGGTCACGTGTAATGAATTTGAATAAAATTCAGCAAATTAATTTTTTTATTCTAATCCCCTGGGATAGCAGGGGTTAAATACATGAAACTGATATTAAGGCAAGTGGATTTCATATAAGTATTATTCAAATATTAATTTGTCCTTCAGTGTAAGTGACAAATTTAAATAAAAATATAAGCTTTACCTTTACTACTTATAAAAGTTGTGTTAAAAGAGTGCAAAAAATTGTATTAGTACTTTGGGACAGGTCCATATTATGTCCATACTTTTAATAATAGATAATTGAATGTAATAATGCAGAAATTAATTAATACAGTGCCTTATTTTTGATGATCTATACAAAATGAAGACATATCTAGATGAATGTGCAATATCCAGAACACCAGGAACATCTACGAATGCTGCATATCTCCTCATATGTAATGGTGATATTGGCAAATTGTACTGGGATGCAAGAATCTTAATGAGCTAAAAACACTCAAAAAGAAGGCCATTGGATGAAGAAGAAAATATTGTTGAAGCAATAAATTATTATGGAGATTAATCATAATTACCATACTTTCAAATCTGCACCTTGTTAATTTGAAAGACATTAAAATTGTCTTTCTTGCGGCTCTGGCCTACTAATTAATATGAATGTTTTTTTAATAATTTTTATTTTAAATTAAATATTTCAATAAATGTGACTTCTTCTGCATTTTTCTTCTAATACAACAAAGTCCTTAAATCAACAAAGTTAAAATGGGAAAACACATGATGAGGTTCTTAATTAAGGCATTAGTGATTCATTTTAACATCTTAAGAGATGTTAAAATGTTCTCATTAATTTATTAAAGTCTTAACATTTTGAATCTCAATATTGTTTTCTCTTTTGGAACCTTGGGGTTGCCTATATCATCAGGGTAATGTAACTCTGCCTTCAAGGTACCCCAAGCTAAGAAATGGATTACAATTCCTTCAATGCCATGAGAGAAAGCTAGAAATGTCATAAAATACAATCTTGTGGCATTGAAAAAAAAATCTACAAATATTCTTAAATGTATTATATATTTTATGATGCAGATCTCTTATATGTATCAATTTTTTGTTTCAGCTGAACGAGATCTCTGTTATTCAGAGTGTCAACAGTAACAGTGGCAGTGGTCTGAGTCCTCCGGGTGGAAAATATGCCAGTCTGCTTGGATTTGGTGGTTATGGTCCAACAGACAAACCCTTTATGTCAGAGTCCACTACGGTGCTCAACCCAATTTCACTCTCTCTCACACAAGCCACCTTCTTTCTGTTCACTCACAATCACCTCCTCCATTGTCGTTATCAATGGGTAGTCACCATGGCTCACCTCCACTGCGAGAGCCAGGAGTGAATGAATTACCAGACCGAGAAGCAATATCTAGGACTATGTGGGAAATGCATTACGACAGGAAACCACATACCGGTCCTGAGGATCCTGTGGATGCATCACCATCACCTCCAGGTCATGTCACACCTCATCCACCAACTACTCCAAGAGGAGAAGGGTTGGCTGCATGAGACTGTTCCGTGCCTCTGCGTTGAAGAGGCACAGTAAACCTAGTGCAACATATCTCATTAACTCAGTCATTTGAATATTTATTCAATTTGGATTAATTCTCATCAGTGTGCTGCTGGCTGATCCAATGTGGCTGCAATGTTCCTATTTTGAAACTAGTCTTTATATATATTCAAAGAGAGAAAGAGACATCATAAATAAAAAAGACATTTACAGAAGTTATGATCTAACATTTATGGACATTGTATGTTTCATTAAATGTACTGTACAGTACCAAAAATTGTCTTTTTTTACACTGAGTATCTTAGAGGAACTGTCAACAAAGAAAGGAGCATGAAATCAAGAATGGCTCGCGATCTCTTTTAAGTTACGGACGAGAAAAAAACCATAGACTTATGTACTTGTCAAAAAATGGCAAGAAATCAGAGAAAAATATAATTATTACTATTATTATAGTAACTATATAAAAAATATTAAACATAAATATGTGTGTGTATGTGTGTGTGTGTATGTGTGTGTGTGTGTGTGTGAGAGAGAGAGAGAGCATTCAAGTTGTTGCTTGAAATGGGCCGAGTGATTGTCAGGCTTCAACGTTGTTTTGTTTTTTTTTTTCTGGGGCTGGGGCAATCTGGGGACATAGTATGGCCCACGGTCCCCATGACTTTGATTCTCTGTGATACTACACAAGTAGGAGGGGTTTCGTGTGGAATTAGTACAGAAAACATAAGTGTTGTTGGAGCTAATGGTACTTAAAAACATGCCAACCAATTCTCGTACTTAATTGTATTGTCAGGAAATTAAAAAAATCAATGATTTGAAAGAGTATAGCAGAACATTTTAAATGTTGTGGACTGTGCAGAAAGATTGTATACTGAACAATTACAATTTCTTTTTAATTTTACTTTTTGTTTTGTGAAAAACCTCAAGCCTATAACCCATCAACCAAACACATTGCTGAGGATTTGGTTCCTCGAGAAGACACCTAAAGTAGTGTTAAAAATAATTTGGACTATATCTGTACATTTGCTACTGTATTTGGTGTTATTCGATTACATACAATTATTGTTCAGTGGATGTTGGACAGCGCTAAGAGTTTTACTGATGTTACCTGAAGAAAACCCTTTTCATTTGAAGAATCCAAGAACAAGAAATAAACATGACATCTGCCATTTTAAATAATAATGTAACTATAGGATGATAATGTTATTGTACACATGCATTATAGTAATACAATATGTAAAGTAAAGTAAGTAAAGTAGTCCCACGACAGGCCTCAGGAGGCCCTTGGGGGTAGTAGGAGGTTAAGGCTCCCACTTTTTCTAGACAATCGGCACTTGATGTCAGCCGGGTTGTCAGCCCTGCGTGACGGCCGCCTTTACCCCCAGAACAAGCGTCTGGTACTCATTTCCGTTAGAGGCTGAGTCGACCCCAGGGCCATAGTGCCGCCAGAAGGTTTTGGTAAGTTTAAAAATCCTGACCCCACCGGGACTTGAACCCTCGACCTTCCGACTTGTAGCGCAGTGCCTTAACCACTACACTACGGCGTGCCCCAATACAATATGTAATGAATACAAATAAGGGCATTAGCAGTTAAAAATGTCTAAATAAGGGAATGGGCAATGAAATCATGACACCTGACTACTCTCAATCTATCAATATCATGCAAAGGATATTTTAGAAAGTCTCCTTTCAACTTTAACTTTTACAGGAATTAATCACTATGAGGTTTAATTTATGGTAAAATCAAATGTTTTTTATCTCTCCTCGTATCAAATCTTCTAAGTAGATCGCGATTTCGAGACCATAATGGTCTCATCTTCAGTACTATTTTGGCGACTGATGTTATGTCAATCGGAAGAAACTCTTCTTGTTCCTTCTGTTGGTGGACCGATGAACCTCTGGATCAGGTCAGAATTTGCAGGAATTTCAAAGTTTATAAGTTTTTCTGAATGTGGATCTTTTCCATACCATGAGTTCCTTTTGTTTGTCTATTTGTTTAATTAAACTGGTTTTTTTGATTCAATTAAATGTTTTTCAGACCAAGCATGAGCAGCTACGCTGACTTTTCCACTTCTTCATTTTTGACGTTTCTAAGATGTTCTTTCACCCTTGTTTTCAAATTTCTTTTCATTTTTCCAATATAAATTTTGTCACAATCCCTGCCTTTGATCTGATAAATTCCTGATTTGTTTTCTTCTTCAATTCTTTCATTTTTATTGGTTTTAATTGTTCTATTAAGGCTATATTCGTTCTTCAGTGCTAATCTTATATTAAACTTTTTTAAAATTGTTTGAAATTTATGGTGTTTCAATGGATGGTAAGTGAATTTTTTTAATTTTATTTTTTTCTGTTTCTTTTATAAGTGTGCTTTCATTAATTAATTTTTGTCTTTTAAATTTATTTATTTTCTTGTATACCATATTTTCTTCATGACCTTTATCTATTGCAACATTAATTATGTGTTCTTTTTCATTTTCATACTTTTCTTTGCTCATAGGTATATTTACCAATCTATGTGTCAAACTATTGAATACTGCCCCTTTGTGAGCAAAATGGTTGATTGGACATAACATCAGTCGCCAAAATAGTACTGAAGATGAGACCGTTATGGTCTCGAAATCGCGATTTACTTAGAAGATTTGTATGAGGAGAGGTAAGAAACATTTGATTTTAGCACTCCTTTCAACTTACTTACTTACTCACTGGCACTATCGAACCCGAAGGTTCATGGCCGCGCGGACATAAGCTCTCCATACATCCCTATCCTGAGCTAATGCTTTCCAATCATTCCCTGTATAATCTACTTCCCTCAAATCATAGTTAATGTTGTTCTCCCACCTCATTCTTGGTCTACCAACTGGGCGCTTTCCCTCTGGCTTTCCTACAAGAAGCTTCCATGCACGTCTTTCATTCCCCATACGTGCAACATGTCCTGCCCATCGCAGTCTACGAGACTTAACTGTTCTTATTATATCTGGCTTCCTATAAAGACCATGTAGTTCATTGTTATGTAGTCTTCTCCATTCACCTGTCTGTTCATCTCTCTTTGGTCCAAAAATTTTCCTAAGAACTTTATTCTCAAATACTCGTAATCTCCTTTCCTCCCTTAAAGTAAGAGTCCATGTTTCGCACCCATATAATATAACTGGTAGAATAATAGTTTTATATATTTTCAGCTTAACGTTTTTTGAAAGGAGTTGGGACATCAAAAGTCTCTGCAATGCATAATAGCAAGCATTTCCAGAATTGAGCCTATGTTTAATTTCTTTGTGCATCTCATTCCTATTTGTGATTATTGTTCCTAGGTATTTGAATTCAGCCACTTCCTCAAAATTTCCCTCATTTGTCATTAGCTGTCCATTTCCATTATATACTGAATTTCTACGTGTGACCATATATTTAGTTTTACTGATATTTACTTCCAGTCCTAATTTCTTAGTGTTACTCAATAGTGTGTGCGTGTTGGCCTTTAGTATCTCCTCGCTATCGGCCAGTAGTACTACATCATCAGCATAAACTAACAGCTTATTAATACCATTCAGTTGTAAGCCTTCCTCATTCTCTAAAGATTTAATGGCATGCTCTAGTACAAAATTAAATAGTAGAGGAGATAGTGCATCTCCTTGCTTCAACCCATTCTGGATTTCAAAAGTGTCTGAAAACTGTTTGCCTACACGCACCCTACTCTTTGAGCCATTTAGACACATTCGTATAAGTCTAACCAACTTTTTAGGAATTCCGAACTCCAGCAGGATACTATATAACTTCTCCCTCTTAATTGAATCATATGCTTTTTTGAAGTCTACATATAGTTGATGTACAGTACCATAATATTCCCATTTCTTCTCTAAAATCTGTCTTATACTGAAAATCTGATCTGTTGTAGACCTGTTTCTTCTAAATGCACATTGATGATCTCCTAGAATGTCATCAATATAGGGAGTAAGTCTGCTTACTAATATATTTGTTAGAATTTTGTACGAAGTTGAAAGTAATGAGATGCCCCTGTAGTTTGTTGCAATCAGTTTTATCTCCTTTCTTATAAATTGGTACGATAATTGATTCCTTCCATTCATCTGGAAGAGCTTCTTTTTCCCAAATCATACTAAGCAACCAGCGTATCTTGTCCATCAATTTTTCTCCCCCTGATTTTATAAGTTCTGCTGGTATCTCATCCGAACCTGATGCTTTATACATCTTCAATTTTTCTATCGCCATTTCAACCTCTAATGCACTTGGTTGAGCGACTAGCATTTCTGCTGTCTGTAAATTATCCTCCTCAATGTCCTGTTCTGTATGTACATTTAATAGCTGATTAAAGTAACTTCTCCATCTATTTAATATACTCCTGGAATCTGCAATCATATCCCCATTTTCATTCCGAATGATGTTTGTTCTAGCCTGAAACCCTTTCTTCTCTATCCTAATTCCCTGATATAATTCTCTAATGTTCCTATTTTTTGCATTCATTTCAAGATCATTAATCTTCTCTCTCAAATATTCCCTCTTTTTACTCTTTAGTAACTTGGTGGTTTCCCGTCTAATACTACCCAATTGCTCTAAATTTACCTCATTTGGCTCGTGTAACCATTTCAATTTTGCTAGCTTTCTTCTTTCACAATGTCGGCACATTCCTCATCAAACCATTTCTTGTTTTGCCTCTTTTTTAAACAACCGATGCTTTCTGATGCTGACAATTTAATAGTATCTCTTATAGCCTCCCATTCTTTATTTATATCAGTTTCTTCTTCGTTTGCCACATTGTCAACTGAAGATCCCAGTACTTCAAATCTATTAGCAATTTTGCTTTGGTATTCTTGCCGCATTTCATCATTTTTTCAAGTTTTTTAATTCATATTTTACATAATCATCTTTAGCAACTGTTCCTCTCATAAGCGATAGCCGTTGTCTGATTTTCACTCTGACCAGATGATGATCCGAATTGCAGTCTGTCCCTCTAACTGATCTAACATCGATGATGCTGCTGTGCCAGTGTTTATCCACTAATACATGATCTATCTGGTTCCGAGTTTCTCCATCTGGGGACGTCCAGGTGTATTTATGAATATCCTTATGCTGAAATGTTGTGCCCTTAACAATGAGATTCTTTGATGTGGCAAATGTGACTAATCTAACCCCGTTGTCGTTACTATCTTCATGAAGACTGAATTTGCCTATTGTTGGTTTGAATATATCTTCCCGCCCCACTTTTGCATTAAAATCTCCCAAGACAATTTTCATATGATATCGTTAAAGGCTATCAAATAAGCATTCTAATTCTTCATAGAACTCATCCTTGATCTTGTCATCTTTATCTTCTGTGGGGGCATGTGCATTTACAATTATAAAATCATGTCGTTTACCCTTTAGAATTATGTATGATACCCTATCACTAACAAACTTAATATCTCGGATAACGGATAGGATCCTCCTTCTGACTAAAAAACCCGTTCCAAATGCAGGTCTTTCTGCACCCCCCGTAGTATAATGCAAAGCTTCCTGATTCCTGACTACCTTCTCCTGGCCACCTAACTTCCTGTAAAGCGACTATATGCAAGGGCGATTTATCTAAATCCCGCGTTAATATCTCTAGTGCCCCGCTATTGTATAAAGTCCTAACATTCCATGTTCCTAGGAACATGTCCCTATGTTTGAGTTTTCGGCATGGGTTCCCTGAAGTAGTTCCCGCCCGGAGAACCGAATGGGGGACGATTTGACCTCCGGAAAATTTTACCCCAATTGAACCCATGTCCGCATTTCTTGACGGTTGTATTTTTACGGTGAAAGATCGTCACTCTTTCGACCAAGGTATTTTTTTTCGTCTGGCTTATCACCTTCGACCAGTCCGGCATGGGTAACCCTATCGGCAGCAATGCTACCGCAGGCATAGCTCTCAGGATCATTTAAGCACGCAAGCCACTCCACCACGACAAGGTAAAGATACCATGGAGGGCTCCTTTCAACTATTTGTTCTTATATTCATAAATCATTCTTATTCTGTATTCACCATTACTCTGTCATAATTGAAGCAACATAATATAGGCACTAATATATTCAAAGTTAAAATTGGGAAACACATTATGAGGTTCTTAATTAATAAATTAATGAGTCATTTTCATCTGATGTTAAAATGACTCATTAATTTACTAATATATTCACCTGTACTTCACTTTGAATATATTTAAAAAGCATTCTGCAACCAACTTAAGAACTGGTTTTAACGTGAACAATATCAAAACATGTATTACAACTAAATCTGTTATCTCAAACACCTATTTTCATATACCGGAACCTATACAGCTTTCAACATGGAATACCATTGTCGCGTATAGCCATCAAATAGGATATAGATGGAATTTCATTAAATTAACTCCAGAGATTTTACACAAAAATTTCCAATTCACTTTATTTATTTCACAACAATTCACTTACTTCACACAATTAATTTGTTGCTAATTAAGTTTCTCTTTGCAATTTATTTGATCATCCTATTCTTTCTACTTGCTGACAGTTTCGCTTAGAACTTCATCTTTTTTTCACACTGATTCACCACCCAGACAACAACAACAACTCTCTGGTCCCACCCTTGCATCATTTTATATATGCAAGGGCAGAAACATTCTGGAATCCCAGTCGAGATCTTTCCAGAGTGGAAGCATTTCCAAAATGGAGTCATAGATACATTTGGAAAGTTCTCTGTGGGCTTTCTGATCTGTAAGTTGACAGCTCACAGATTCTTCTCTACCATGCAAGGCGAGGCATGACTTTTGTCATTGCTTACAAATTTGAAAAGCTAGCTCTATAAAGTGTCATTATATTCAAATGGAACACTCATCTGCTACCAATTATGCCATTTTTTTTATCCCATGTGAGGTAATCAAAACAAAAATAACCTCTGTATAGCATTGTTAATGTAAGAATATTATTAATAATAATTTCCAATATTTCACATGAAGCCATACCACCATCATCCAAGTCATATGGGATGCAGGACAGGCCTCCTTAACCCACTAAAGTGAGTAACTATGTCTCCCACTTTTCTTTCTTCATAATATATTTGCCATTTAAAATCAGAAACACATTTATGTGTATTGCCAACAATTTATATCCATTCCATGGTTAATTTCACATTATATGAGATATTCACATTCCTTGGTTAATTGCACTTTATATGAGATGTTATTACAGGCTGAACAATTCAGATAATAACATTATTGTGAAATCACTACTAGTATAAAAGTGCATATTACAAAAGGTACCATAATTAGGAATACCCAATCAAAATTTAATGATTTAATTAAACAATTCCATTTATATAAACAGTAATTAATTTTTGTAGGAATTTCAGTACCATAATTGTAGTGAAATAAATTAAAATACCTACTAAATTATGTTTAATAGTTATAATTTTGAAAATGTGTTAAATGCTCTTACACATTATAGAATATTGATAACTTTTGAAAATAGACTTCAACATCACATCATTGGTGTAGGATCATCTTAACAGCATTGTCATCTCAGGTACTACAGCTTATTTTAAGCCTTGACTACCCCTATAATGCACCTCAATTCATTCCCATATTCTCTCATTCTTTTCCATCATTTGCTCCCAATAGGTATTCAATTCTTCTTTTTTCTATCTGTTGCAGTTAATTTAATTTTATATCATGGATCAAATGCTTTCTCTTGTAAAGCTACCTAATCCTTGAGGTTTTAATTACTTTAACCATAACAGTATGACCATAAGCTTCATACAATTCATCATTGTATCTGTTATACCAATTACCAGTACCATTTTCTCCTTTAGGGCCAAACATCATCTTTTAATAATTTCAATTTACTGTATTTGCTCACATAATTTGTGCCCCCGCATATTTTATGCACCTTAATTTTTAAGGGATTATTTTGAACTTTATTTCTGCTCCATGTGTTTTGCGCATACATTTTAGGTAGGGCCTACATTTTCTTTTCAGTGTAGTAGGGATTTTCCTTCCCTGAATTCCATTGCCAATTCTTACATTCCAATGTAGGTCATTTACTAGCAACTGAACTATGTGCTTCACAAAGAAACCTAAGTCCCGCTACTTTAACAATGCTTGTCTTTGGTAGAGACAAGTTTTAGAAAAGTAAATACCAGTATTTCTGTTGACTTTCAACACTTCTAATGTGCACTTGCATTTATACTATATTTCAAAATGGGAAAGAAAAATAACAATTACACAGCATCATATAAATTGAATGTGATAAGTTTCGTGGAACATTTCTGTAATCTTGCAGCAGAAAGAGAATTTGGAGTTCTCGAATCCAATGTGTATTATTGGAGGAAACAAAAAGACATGCTAAATAATACAAGAAGTGACAGTAAGGCATGGCCCAAAAATTGGTAAATATCCCGCTGTAGAAGATGAACTTTTAATTTATTTTGAACAGTTGTGGAACGATGGTATTGCATTTACAGATGACATTCTACAAATACGTGCACGTGAAATTGCTAATTCTCACAATTTGTATTGTTTCATTTGTACAATAATTATTATTCTTTGTAGATTTATTATTGCATGATTGTTATTTGTATAATTCAATATTATCTACAGTGTTATGCTATCAATTTATAAGAGATGACAAAATTACTGTGTTCCTAATTAATATACTTACCTACCATAATTGAGATAACTCAGAACAGGACCTCTAATTTAAAAAATCCGCATATATTACGCTCCCCAATTTTTCAGTGGCCAAAGTAAATTAAAAAGTGCTCAAATTACACGAGCAAATATGGTGAATATAGAATCATCTTATAGGAAATCAACCGTTTGCTTTATTTGTAGACTATTTCCTTTCATTTTCTCACATGAATATTTCAATTTTTTTTTAAATATATGTTGATGGTTTAGAGATTTGTCAAAAGAAAGATTAATTGGTCCATGTTTTGTCATCACTCATCATCATAATCATAACAACAACATCCCTTTTTATAATGCGTAGGAGTATTCACTTTTGAACAATGTTTGTGTTGTTATATTTTTCTTCATATTTTTCTATCTTCCCATTCTGCAGTCCTTTGCCTTCCATTGTTTTCTTTATACCATATCTTATAACCATAAATATGAAGATCTATATCTTTCTCTCCTTGACATAAAGTATATTTAAAAACTATTCTTGACTATTTAACTCATGCCCCAAATGGGAGTCAATGACCAATCACGTTTCAATGATTTCTGTTTTACAACCAATCAGAGTCGTGTTTCACGAAATATTTATCAGTGTTATAATTACCATATTAAAGAAAGCTCCTCCTTTTTAATATTCTGAAATAGTATGATCTAGTTGCAGTGATAAACAAAAGAAGCAGATGAAGCATACCTATCGTTTCTCATTTGTTTTCAAACATCGCCGTTTACATTAGATATATAAATATTTTAAAACAACTACAGTTAAATAATGATTTGTGAGTAAACAGCTTAATTTTATTCGTTAAATAGTCCTAACAAATGCCACTCTTGATTTCCAAATTCTCTAGATAAATTCACTCCTCACTTCGTGAGTCGTGAATTTATCGATAATTTGGAAATCACTCGTGGCATTACTTATGATAAACTTTCATTACCTATTTTATGTTAAATAAATTCATGAGATGATAGCTTCACAGGCAGCTACTAAATTATAGTGCAGTATGTCATGTGGTTAAAAAAAAATGATGCAATTACTGAAACTTATTTTATTTCATTTTATTTTAGGAAGAAAAATTACATTCGAACCGGGAATCAAACCCCGGATCTCTGACTCTTTATGTCAGTGCGATAACTTTTACGCCATTTGAACTTCTGACAAGACATCAAATTTCTTTCCACTTTCATCCAACTAAACTACATCCAATTCTGGAAAATGTTAACTTAAAATATAACATCAAAATACTCAAACTTAGCTTCAATACTGGTACTTGATTTTGCTACTTTTCAAATCAGATAGCTTTTCAGTAGTCTTCATATGGTTGAGTGGACCCTTTCCCATACCCTATATTCAAAGAAATTACAGGATTCCTGGGATGCTAGCCAGACATGCTAACTTACAACATATTGGATCTAATGAAAATAAAAACACATGTAACATGTTAGTGTTAGGTCAAAAGCAGAAACCATGAAAAATGAGTTTATCATACTAATAACTGTTCACACAACTAGTTTCTAAAGAGACACTTTTCAGCAAACATGATTAAATTAGGGCATGAGTGTTCTAAGACAACATTTTTGAAAAGGTGTTTTTCACACTAATTACGTTATATTATCTATTAACCATTATAAAAATATACATTTATAAAAGGAAAAATATATATAAAGTTCAGTCATTGTTCTTATATTATACTACAGAGAGTAATTAATATATGCTTACTAATATCATGTTTGATGTAATAAAATAAAAGTACATCTCTCAGATTAACATTAAAAGGAAATGACATCCTCTTCAGTTTCATTGCAAAAAAAAATGCTGTGTATAATAAAAGGATTTTGGAATATTTTTTTTTGTTATGGATATACATAAAATAAATCAATTTGGTCATGAAATTTCATAATGGCAGCAGTCATGTTCTTCAGGATTCTTCATTTGTTCTTCTTTCTTTCATTTTGTTGATGTAAATAGTGTAAATGTGTATGGTAGATACCTGGGTAGATACCATGTTGGAGAGGTTAGAAGGCACAGAACTTTTAAAATGCTTAAGGAAACACAAGAAAGGCTTTCTAAAGAGAAATAAATAATTCTACCAGCACTATGTGAACTTATACTGAGAAGATTTAATAAAATCAGAATAGGAAAGAAGAGAAACTGAATATGTTTAGTGGTTGCCAATAGAAAAATTATATATTGACAGCATATTGCTATAAAAGTCAGGTAAAAGCATATTTCTGATAGAATTTTGCTATATTACTGAAGCAAAGTTGATTATTGCTCATACTGGGCTGAAAGATAAATTTTAGTTTTAGTATGTGGCTTTTAAATATGAAATTAAACATTTTATGTTATTTCTTCTTCCCTTGCATAGTAATATTTCCTCCATTGTCATTACAAGTTCATAGACCTTTTATAACTTTAGGTTGTTTAGATAGTGTATTTCTGAATTCATCAGTTTAGCAACATGGTATGGATTCCATAGCAGCAAATATAAATATGATTAGCAGTCTTTGGTTCTGTCTGTTTTCTATGCATTTACAGCTCACTACAGTTAAAATCAGATTTCATGTTTCATTTGATAGGCTGTAATAATAGATTATATGTACGTATGTTTATACCCCATATAACCCCATATAATTTAATTATGGTTATGGTAAGATCAAATGTTTCTTACCTCTCCTCATACAATTCTTGTAAGTAGATCGCGATTTCAAGACCATAACGGTCTCATCTTCAGTACTTTTTTGGCGACTGATGTTATGTCGATTGGAAGAAACTCTTCTTCTTCACTCTGTTGGTGGACCGATGAACCTCTGGATCAGGTCATAATTTGCAGGAATTTCGAAGTTCATAAGTTTTCCTTTGTTTTTTTGAATGTGGATCTTTTCCCATACCGTGAGTTCCTTTTGTTTGTCTATTTGTTAAATTAGACTGGCTTTCAATTCAATTAAATGTTTTTCGGACGAAGCATGAGCAGCTACTGCTGACTTTTCCACTTCTCCATTTTTGACGTTTCTAAGATGCTCTTTTGTCCTTGTTTTCAAATTTCTTTTTGTTTTTCCAATATAAATTTTGTCACAATCCCTGCATTTGATCTGATAAATTCCTGAATAAATTGAGAAAAGATCCACATTCAGAAAAACAAAGAAAAACTTATGAACTTCGAAATTCCTGCAAATTATGACTTGATCCAGAGGTTCATCAGTCCACCAACAGAGGGAAGAAGAAGAGTTTCTTCCAATCGACATAACATCAGTCACAAAAAAAGTACTGTAGATGAGACCGTTATGGTCTCGAAATCGCAATCTACTTAGAAGATTTGTATGAGGAGAGGTAAGAAACATTTGATTTTACCATAAATTAAACCTCATAGTAATTAATTCCTGTAAAAGTTAAATTAGTTATGCTTATTTCCCTATAGATATAAGTGCACGACATATGGTCAGCACATTGCCTCAGTGAGACCTCTATTATCTAAGGTATTACTTAGATGAGGAAGGCTGGTTAAATTTTGCTTAGAGGCACTAATTTATGTAAAAGAACAAGCCCAAAAAATCGTAATACTCGAGACCCACGGCTTAAAGTCCTTCTGAATGACTTGTCCTTTGGACTTTTCCATTCCTAAAAATCTATCAACTTCAGCTGAGTCGAACCCTCGACCCTTGGAATTAGAGGCAAGGAACATAAGCACTAGACTATAGAGCTGATAATAATAGATCATAATCAACTAACTCACTGACACCATTAAATTCATAGGTTCATGACAGTGAGGACATAAGCTCTCCATACATTATAGGGTTATACATTTTTAATTTACTTACATTTGAAAGTTTAATGAAAGGGTCATTCCACAAGTTAATAATAATGTTATTCACAACATATGATGCACATCACCAGGTATTTAAAAAAAAAAAGGGTAGAACAAGGGAGGCAAAGAGGCACATGACATATTTAATATTGGCAGTAAATAAAAAGCATTTATATATTTAAAGAGCAAAATTATTTACAACATTATTTGTAAAGAAAAATCACATAAGACATTCAAGCACTTTATTTTATTAAAAAAAATGTGCTACAAAGTGTTTAATTTCTTCCTGATCAATGAAGAATTTTGCTACAATGCCAATATAAAACATAATTTAGGAATTTATTTATCTGTCAAAATTTCAGTATTAATAATCTGATAAAACAATTGTAGTTTTGTGCAACTGGTATTTCAAAATACTGGTACTTGTATGCAACCACTCTGCAATCAGATAAAATTTCTTTGGTTTAATTAATTTATATTGGGTATATATACAGAACCGTAGCATAGTGGTTAAGGTACTGCACTACAAGCCAGAAGGTCGAGGGTTCAAGTCCCGGTGGGGTCAGGATTTTTAAACTAACCCAAACCTTCTGGCGGCACTATGGCCCTGGGTCGACTCAGCCTCTAACGGAAATGAGTACCAGATGCTTGTTCTGGGGGTAAAGGCGGCCGTCACGCAGGGCTGACAACCCGGCTGACATCAAGTGCCGATTGTCCAGAAAAAGTGGGAGCCTTAACCTCCTACTACCCGAAGGGCCTCCTGAGGCCTGTAGTGGGATTACTTTACTTTACTTTACTTATATATACAGAATGATTCAAAATTCCTACTACAAACTCTTGGAAGTTATGGGGAAGACTTAATAGATCAATTTTTTATGAACAACCTATATCCAGAAGTGCACTGTTTTAGTACTTATAATGACGATGAGAAACAAGATTTAAAATCACCCTACTTCATACTAGACAACCCCTGGTAACAAAAAGCAACATCTGAAATCATGACTTTTCATTTGCAATCTATAGTGGGTTTCAGGTACTTCACTTTCTTCCAGAAAGTGTTAGTGAAGTTCTTGACCAAATTGGATTGTGCCCAAAATGTTCTTTGGATATTTAAGTGAGGATGGAATGATCAAAGTAAGCAACTGCTTGGGTCATTAACCTAGATGAAGGAGTAGACTTGATATTAAATTGTCATCATTGTGTTATACTAAAACAATATATTTCCGAACATGGATTCCTCATTAAAATGATCTACAAAGTATCCTCTACAATCCCCAGAAATGCATAATAGAAATTCTGAACTACTCTGTTTATGTATACTATTCATGAAGAATAAAAGACTTCCTATAATTACTGAAATAGTGTCACTTATTGACACATTACCATTTGCTAAGTATTGACAGTGGTGAAAAATATAGTGTTATTCATATGACTCTCAAGGGTTTTAAACATTAATAGTGTGATACCAGGCACAGTAAAACCCTTACATCAGCTGCAGAATCTATTCAAGTTTGTATCCATAATATGTGCCACAATATGCTTGTAGATTTAGGGTCGTATGTTAGAACATTACTCTCTACTCAAATTACTTCCAATCACTAGTGAGCTGATTCACCGTGAGCAATTGCTGAGAACGAATTAACGGCCGACTTATCGGTCATGCACAAGAGTCGACGTTTTCGTAATATTGGCAACGAATTACCCAGAATTCTCAGCGGTAAAACCACTTCCGTTACTTTTGTCTGCTATAGAGGAATGCATTTATGCTTGCATCCCACAAATAATACCGTATACAAACATGTCTGCAACACGCAATATTACGCCGATTCTCCTGTTCTTCCAGTTGAATTCTTTGGTAGACTCTATCAAATTCCTCTTCTCCGTGTATACCGAAAACATGATCGAAGTCTTCAAGGTCCGACATCTTGGATAAATGTTGGATAAAGCAGCAAAGTACATCGATTACCATCGGTTCCCTTCGGGATTTTAATTTGAGTTGCTCATTTAAGCTACCTCCGCAGGTAGCTTACAAATTTAACCAATTATTATCGCATGAACAGATTTCTGAGTAAGCAAAATCGTATTAGCATACAACTTGCTCAGCAGAGAAGGCATTTTACTGTCTAATGCGTCCAAACATGCGACCCTAATAGTGTGATACCAGGCACAGTAAAACCCTTACATCAGCTGCAGAATCTATTCAAGTTTGTATCCATAGTATGTGCCACAATATGCTTGTAGATTTAGCCACTAGAGGCCAGTCAACAATGTAAACAACAAAAAAGTGACTTTTGTGGTGAACTTTGTGTTTTAGAATTTGCTACGTGTGAATCTTCTGTAACTGTATAATGGTGATTTTGTGCAAAATACCTCTGCACTGCAGCACCTTCAGAAAAACAATCCATATGCAGCATAAGACGTTCAAATAAACTTATTGCTTGTGAGATGGTAAAGAAATAGTACTGCCGCAACCATCACCCTCTGTGGTTACCTGAGTTAGATCTATGCAATTTTTATTTGTGGTTATGATTTCTAGAACAGGGAATGGATAATGATTGAATTCATTGATATTGACTATAGGATATTGGGACATGTGTGTCAAGAACGTCCCGCGCCGTAGCCGAGCGGTTAAGGTAGGAAGCCATGGCGCAGAGCTACAGGACTTGCGCTGGTTCGAGTCTCCATGGGGGAAGACATTTTCTCATGGTATTTCGGCCAGTATGGGACCGGTGCCCACCCAGCATCGTGAGGCAATTGGGTAGCTACAATAAGTAGCGGCTCCAGGTTGAGGAACCAGCTCTAACGGCTGGGGGACTCGACATGCTAACCACATGTCACCCCTACACTGGGTGTTGATCATCTACCTCTGTGATTGACACATGTGGATGTGAAGGGCCAGCAGCCGGCTGGTAAAAGGGCAACCGCTGAAAAGTGGAAAGACCCTCAATCGGAAATCGGTGTCAAGAACCAGAATATTGATTCCTGGTGCATTACAAGAGATGAATAGAGAAGCATATGTAACATACAAACAGTATTTCTCTCCTTTTTTCTTTCTTTGTTTTTTTTTAGAATTGTATAAGAGAAAAGAATTATTGACATTCGTATCAGAACTCGAATGGTATTAATGGTTATCATGCTGGTATGTATAGCCAGGGATCCAGAGTTTAAGTCCCAGTTAGAACATTAATTTTTCATTCTGAAAATAAAATATACATATAATATATTCACTTTTAAGTTGCATTAATGTGTTATTCTGCAACTACGAATGGAAACAAATGACACTGAATGAAAATTAATGTTTCAATCCGCTTAGAAATAGACCTTGACATAAACATTCGTGTAATCACCACACTTACCATTTAATACTATCTGGTAACATGTTAACAAATTGACATATTGTCTCTATCAATGAGAAATGTCTGTATTTCCTTTTTATCTGATTGTAACGATTTACTTTGCTTGTGTTTTTAACTCGCCATGTTGCAAATCTCAGTCATAACCATTTCAAAGATATTCACATTTCCTCATTCTTTCCAATGCAATAATTGTTGTTAAAAGGAAATTAAATTAAATTATTTCCATTCTTTCACACATCTCTTTGCTATGGGTTATTTATTTATTATTTAATTTCAAAGCTTCATTGTTAATGTATGGTCTTCTTTTTGAATGCCTAGATAGTTAATTTATACTAACCCTTTAAGCTGGGTATTTAAACCCCACTGATATTAACATAGTGGCAGTATTAAATTGGCTGCTAGCTGCTTTGCTTACAGAGATATAAAAAATACTGTATCTATAAAACTTCTCAAAATATCAAAACAAAATTTTTAAAGGATGTCAGGAAGAGACACTGGTTGTATAGAAATATTTCAAATACTCACCAAAAACTTGGCTATGATATAATTTTGAAGCAATCATCAAAACATAGCCCAACTCCACAGTCCTTGCACCAGAAGGAAGTTTCCTTTTTCTTTCCTGTTTTCTTTGCCACTGTGTATGTCTAGTTTTGCAATGGGATCTGTTTTGAATAATTTCTTATTTCCATCAAAATTCAGAAGTATGTCATTATCAATTAAATGAATGAACCTATCCTGTGGCGTAGGGTTGTAAAATATAGGAGTGTCAAGAAGAGTATTTTTGCTAAAATATTATTTTATTGATGGCTTTTGAATAATACCCATCAACATTTGCAAATACAGCTCATCAGAATCTGTATCTTTCCATTGATGAACTCTGGACCATGCCTTTAGATTGCCTTGGTTTGAATTTATAAAATGATTGGCATACCTATTAGTTTCCTTGACTGTTAACTGTATTAAAGAATCAAAAAAGAAAAATATAATGCCTCCGATGCCATTGAGAGACTCTTCTTTACCATTAAGGCACATTTTATTATTTTTTTGTAATTATCATTTACTTTTTCCAATTACCGACACTTTGTATTAAGAGGCATTTTATAGGTGGATCAACTTAACTAGTTTCGTCTTCTGACTCGCTACTTTCTTCTCCAACACTTTTATCTTTTTCTCTCACTTATCACCTATGAAACTATCATAAACTTCATTACAATCTATCTCACTTCCACTATCACAAATTCTAATATTTTCCAATAAATGTAGGCTAAAATTTGGATATATTATCAGAAAAATGCTTGATTGCATCATATTTATATGCACTAATCTTTCAGGAGTGTGGAGAATTGAAACCGAACAGCTAAATGGTCATGGAAATTTTATCATCTTAGAATGTGTTTATGTCTGTAGAAATGTAGAAAGGGGATATACAGGACAAAATTCCTCTAAATCCCAAGAAATGAACAGAGGAATGACAATTGTTATAAGAGTTTGCATATCACAAGTATTTACGAGTACTTGGGATACCACCCATAAGAAAGAAATCTGTACATGGGCTATAATAACCAATAAGAAAATCAGACATTCTGTCGTTATTTACTGCAATCCACCAGTATACCAAACTTGAAAAGATTTGCATCCATTTATCTAAGTGCTTTTATCTGTGGCTGCCATGGGTATTGCACTGTTAATATTTAAAACCCTGGAGAGTCTTAATGAATGTCATTATATAAAATACAGTATGTTAAGTGGTTTCTAACAGTATTCAAAGCCTTTGCAGAGTGTGAAGTCTAGACTTGTTCCTGTGTCTGAGTAAGTTACAGGAACCATGGTCACCCAACATCGTTCAGAGTAGTCTTATACATTATTCACATATTGTCTCTCAGAGTAAATGCAGTGAATTAAAATAATAGCAGTAAATTCTGTGATCATAAAGTATAAACTTTAATGTATGAGTATTCAATCTGTTGTCATCCACTATACACCTTCAATTTTATCTTCCTTTATAGGTTTGTATATCACTCCTTGTTAACATATGGAAAGCATATATGGAACATTTCAAGCTCAAAAGCCACCATACATCAGATAAATGTGGTAAATGCT
Organism: Diploptera punctata; assembly: GCA_030220185.1. Taxonomy (NCBI): domain Eukaryota; kingdom Metazoa; phylum Arthropoda; class Insecta; order Blattodea; family Blaberidae; genus Diploptera; species Diploptera punctata. Next base: position 1,291,990 of record JASPKZ010010268.1, read on the forward strand.
AGGTTAAATTTTGATCTCCTAAATCCCTCTATCCTTTCATTCCTTATTGTTTCCATGTCGTATTTCACATCTCTTTTCTTCTTTTGATTCTGGACCTCTAACAAAATTGTAGGTCAAAGCCCTCAGACTTCCAGTAGAGGCTTCTGTAAACAGACCACTGCTCCTGATTCACCTTGCAGCAGAGAATATACAGGTGAGTGATCAAAAAGTCACAAGTAGTTATTGAGAAACCAGCACCTCATTACCTTCAATATATACTTGAGATACGGTATTCAAAATGCTCATGTACATAAATATTGTTAATTCTACACAAATTCTTCATCATTTCTTGTCTCTCCCTATTTTTTGTTTAAGTTAATATGGTAGGTATTTTATTTAACAATGTTCTTTAAAAAGCTGAAGTCACTAGAGTCACAATTCAAATGTGTGAAAATGCTGACAAAATTTGCCCACAGAGATCTTATTTCAGACTTGAGGTTCTTTTATGTGCCATAAATGCATGACACATGACCCAAGGCTTTAATTCCCTCATGAAGGAAGCCATATTCCACATTTTTATACCCTTAAAAATCCATTGAGCCTGGTCAGATTTAAACTTGTGAATCTTGGAACCAGAGGCAGACATAGTAACAAGAAGTTCTAGAAAGTGTCTCCAGTAGTCTTTGTCTACACAGATTTCCTCCTCTTCAATTTTTTTTTTATTAGAACTTCTTTGTTGGATGATCCCAAATCTAGTCCATCCAACTTCATCATTTGTTGTTTATGGTACAAAATTTTACCCTCCTTTATTCTGACCCGTCTAATAATAAATTTAATTTATGACAGAGTTTTTAAAATATAAAAGAAAACTTAAAAATGAAAGAGATTTGCTTATCTTACTGTCAATAGCTATGGCCACATGTCCATGCTGTACCTCGGTACAGGGCCCTGGATACAGTTGCAAAAATTGATTAAAGGAAATCCAATCTACTGACCTGAGACTATAATGAATGGATTGTTTTTAATGGCAGAATTATCATTGCCAATCATAAATGTTCTCACTTCTCCCAGATTTCTTCTGCTCTCTCTCTATAGTTTAAAGCTTAAACTTAACCATTCTAATATGCATATTTATCTATTTTAATTTTATAGTACATTTATACAATATTTACTTAATCTAAATACTCTCTATTATAAAACATGTAATTTACCAACTCCAATAGCTTGTTTTTAATTTAAAAATTAAGTTATAATATCTTGGGAACTACAACACTTTAAAAATATAGGGCTTTCAAAGTTATGAAGATGAAATGCTCTTTTTTCTTGATCATATTTCCAACAATCAATAGTATATAGGCTTTCTACATGCAAGGAAAGAAATTTACAGTGATGAGGTCAGAAGTCAAGCTATTGGTAAGTACTTTCTCAAGAATCCTGCCTTATCTGCAACTCACTTTAAAATTTGCAACATGATTGCAATAATAGTTTCAGGAATATTGCTTTAAGTAGATTCACACTCGAAAAAATCATTGATTTTACATTGTACATAGCCTATAAAAATTATTTACATCTATAGAAAAAAAGTCGACCATGGTGGTCTAATGGTTATGTTCCTTGCCTATAGCCTAAAGGATTGTGGCTTCAAACCTGGCTGGGGTCGATGGATTTTTAGGGTGGGAAAACTTAAGAGATGGGTCCTCCAGGAGGGACTTTGTCGCGTGACCCTAGTCTGAAGATTATCAGGCTTGTAAAAGAACTGCAAGCCTGAATAAAAAGCCTATGTGCAAAATTTAGCCAACCTTCCACATGCAAGTAAAACCTTAATTGCCTACTAGATGTCTCATTGAGGTAATGTGCTAACTACATCTCACTCAAATCTATAGAAATAAGCATACCCAAATTTGCTTGGTTAAGAAACTCTCACTAGGGAGCACCTGTGTCCCGTCCGGGACTACAGGGTATTTACATTATATATATATATATATATATATATATATATATATAAAGGTAATTAAAATATATCATACAAATATACAAATAATAATTAGTTCTAATCCATAAAATATTAAATACATGGAATAATAGCTGAAGGAGCCAAAAACCAATTGAAGAGATTGGTGAGAATATTGAAATTGGCTATAAAATGACAGTGCAGATATTCACATGGATATCATGATGCAATCCCTCAACATTAATTTCAGTGATAAAATTGATTTTAATTTAGAATCTCCCAAATAAGAGTGTCAAACACTCCCATCTGAGCCAACTCTTTTGGCATAATTTAATGTGTGAGGTGAAACTTACAATCGTTTAATGTTTTTTTTTTAAATCCTGCATTAAAGTCAAGTGGTTCTCTTCATCTGCCTAGATACAGAGGTGATTAGCTCCCATGGGGAATACATTATTTCATGAAAATTCAGCCAAGATATGGAACTGGTTTTCACCCAGCATCATGAGTAAATTTAGTAGTAAGAATTGGTTCCAGTTTGTACTGACAACATGCCACATCTAACACCTCTGTTATGTATACATGTTTGTTTTCTTATTTATAAATGGTTTTAGCAGCCGATGTCATAGGCCAATATCATCTATTTATTTCTTCATATTTTTTTTATTTATTTTTAATGATACCATAAGATGGTGAATATAAATATAATGAAATGGGTCCTGATAACGAAATTCCAAACCCAACACGTGCCTCAATGATTGAACCAGATTTTGAACTCGCGACTGCCTGGATACCAGTCTAAAAATGCTACTGCTTTATTCTACTCACTCAGTGTAGTTTATGTAATTTATTTATAATGATAAGGTATGTATGTATTCATAACAGTAAATCAGGAAAACAAAAAATGTAAACCTTAATATTTTGAATCTCCCGGTAGTATCAGTACCAACTGAATCTGGATTATTTTGTCATCAAACATCCATTCTGTGTCTGTTTTATACTACATAATAATTCATTTCATTATATACCAATGGATAAAACTATCTAATTTTTAATGATATTAACATAATCCAATGAATGTTAAGTATTAAAAAGTCTTAAAAATGTGATTAATTTTAATTAATTCAGTTGGCATACTTCTCTAAACAGGGAGAGCAACATCAAAACAACGATAAACCACATGGAGGTAAATATTTTACGACGATCTATCTACACGATCGGTTCTCTATGATCTTTATCAATCATTCCATAATATTGTTGAACCTAGAAAGGTAACAATTAATTGGTATGTCACCAACTATAATAGATAAAATAATATCTGGCTAATACATGTTGTATAGCCATACAATTACGCCGGGATGGGGAAACTTGCATGTAGGGGGGAAAGGAAAATGGTGGTTACGTTATACACTATTATTATTATTATTATTATTCAATACCACCACGTTCTTAATTCGACATTCTGGTATTCTCTCCTGGCATGACGTTATTGTAACCCACTTCTGAGGTTGGGACGCCTGGAAGGCCGAGTACGCTGCCCCGATGATAGGTGATGATGATGGCAATGAAGCGCCAGGAGAGGCCTTAATTCTAAACTTAGTGAATATGTTAATGATGATGATGATGACCAGATGATGTTCGGGGACCGTTCGGGCCTTAAAGCTTCCTAACATTGTCATACAGGTGAGGAAAAATCCCCCACGAAACTTGTCCCGACCGAGGATCAATCCCGGACTTGCTGCGTGACAATGCGGTACGCTACCTCGAGACCACAGGCGCGTAATATGAGTCATAATTTTGTTCTTAAAATTAATACAGATGTTAAATTTTTGTCAGTCCAATTTTTAACTTTATAATGTCAACCGGAGCAACAGACTGAACTTTTCATGAAATATAATAATCGTAATATTGCACCTCTTTATACCTTCTAATTTTAATAATTAATAAGCGCGATACTTGCACAATGTGCATTAAGCATATCTTCTGATTTTACGTTGGAATATTAAAGATTAGGGGAATATATCCCTAGCAATACAATCGGAAAATTATTAAAGGCCAACAATTTTAAAAATATATATGTGTTACAAGTGTCCCAATCCGCCTGCTGTGTGAAGAAACGGAGATGGACGCCGCCCACCTAATTAAAGGCATGGCAAAACCATGAAAGATGTCCTGGGAGGGTTCTGACCGTTAGAGGAAGTAAAACACGTTTTACCATAAAGACAAAGCAGTTCCTTGGCTATATTGGGAAGCACGCAGAAGAATAATGGCCATCAAATCCTTGTTACTGTTGGATTAATAAATGGATAAATATAATAATAATAATTTTCAATAAAGATTTCGTGACATCCCAAGTGTTCCGTGACAGTGACACCCAATTTTAAAAAGCTGTGGGAAAGTACATGCTTTAACAATGTGGTTAATGAAAATCTCAATACCACGCAGTAAAATAAATAATTACAGTTAAATTATGTTAAGAACAAATATTAATCGCGACGCTTATGACCTTAGCTGTTAAAGAGCGTCGTTAAATAAAAGGTGCCAACCAACAATCGGATAAGTTACAGTACTGTAGGCTTATTATAGTCAGTAAGTCATAAATGATATTTAAATGTAATGCATAAAGAAAATCAGGCGAATTTTAGAGTACAATTCCGATTTGAAATTAAGATTCCAGCCCAACATTTGTGACAGCCCACTTTAAAAAATAGTATCAATGTCTGTTCGGAACATGCTTTGAGACCTTGACAGGTGGTTCAATTAATCTCCAAATTATTTTTTAATTAATAAAAATGTATTCGTGCAACATTTTTTGTGAAATATCAAAAAATCAAACATTTTGTTTTCATAATGGTAATATTTTGATAACTGCGCTTTTGTTAGGGTCAGGGTCATCCAAAAGTGAGTCACGTATGATGTAAGCAACAGACAAAACTCATCCTCCACCAATCCGTGACTTCCTTTTCGTGATCTGCCAACATATTAGTTTACCAACTGTACCGTGTTAAAGTCCCAGATACAAAGTGAACGTTAAACTTCATTTCACATAATAAAATAAAAATTACATTAAATTAATTAGGCCAAATATTTGGGGAAAAAAATTAATTTCATTATTAGTGAATTAAATTCTCACCAATGTAATTTATCTTATGATATACATCTTTTGCGATTTTTATTATACATTGTTGGTGAAGATGTCATTTGGGCCTGTCAAAGATGGCGCCGGTTGTGGAAAATGTGGATGTGAATGGGTTTTCTTCGAAAAAGAAGGGTGAAGTGGATAATAAAGAAAATTTATGGTATGTAGACCTATTAAGCTATTTAAGATTCATTGTTGTAATAAGTTTGTTCTATGGTTCTTCCTGTTTATCTGAAGAAATATACCATTGTTACATGCAAGTTTTCCCACGGTTGACTTTTGGATGAGGAATACTTAGTATTTTTTCATAAAAGAAAACAGTTTTTATTTCCTTGAATTTTGATTTTAATGCGCCATAATAATATTAGGAAGGCGATAATTGAGATATGTTTATGTTACATTCGTCCATACTTTATTATTGATTTTTCGGGTTCGGTTCAATTTGCGTAGATTCAACTGCTTTAAGATTTTATATATCCATTTAACATGAAATTTTATCGGTATGTCAAAGAGAAAAAATATAAAATGTGTATTACAGGTCAGCTATTTTGGGAGAAGTTCAGACAAGAGGAAGTACGAAATTGCCATCCTGTAAATCTGTGGTCGTCTTAGGTAAGTGATAATTTATACATGTTTAGTATGTAGTCAGCAAAAGAGGGCTCCGGGATTGTATGCCAGTAGTGATTTTATATTAATAGAAATAAGTGGCTGTTTTATGTGATGTGCCAACCTATGAATCTTGCAATGGAGAACAAGCGACTGCTAGTATGTTTCCCAATATGTTTGATTACATTCTCAATATATTTATTCAGGTTAGATTAAATTAGGTAGGGTAAGTTAGATAAGGTAGGTACTTGAAACCACTTTTTGATAGTGCATTTAGAATTGGTCTTCTTTTCAAGCAATGACTAAGAGATATTTTCCATTATTGCCTTATTTTCCTAGGTTAGGAAGGGAGAAGTTAGTGTATATCTATTTCTAATAAACATTGGGAATTTATTGCATAGGTTGGTCATGTCAATTTTACAGCTACATGGTTCCATCTAGCGACAGTTCTATAAACTTTTTGTAGGACTTCATAGATATGTGGTTCCACCTAGCATCAACTATACCCCAGCCACTGATTCTCCAGTCCTGACGTTTTCACGACAATGTTGCTGATATGGATATTCAGTGGGAGGGGCCGCTTTATGTATGCAGTTAGCAGATATACAGCTGATAACATCTCAGCAATTTCAAACCTTAATAGCGCGCTATAGCTGCATCAAGAGCAGTGATTGGTTATGGCAGACATCTACTCCCACACGACTATTTCCTTATTGGCAGTAGAGGGCGAAGTTCTCCCTTTACCCCTCGTACAACCTAAACTTCAGAGCCGGATATCTGGCGGCTGTAGTGTATATAAATGTATGCACATGCATACAATTATTTTGTAGGACATAAAATTTATGGTGGAAATCAAACTATAGTTTTTCCGAAAATAAATTACATGCATATTGTTTATTGAAGTGTACACGGATGAGATTCACAAACCGACCCAAACAATTTTTCATCTAACATTCTTATTCCACTGATGCACTAAACACTTCAACCATTTATAATGTTTGATAATATTTTAAACATTTTGGAACCATTTTATAAACATTTCTTACGATTTTTAAATATTTATATATTATGCGAATATTGTGCACTGATTTCTACAGACTCAAAAATTAAAAAGATAACTGCGATTAAAAAAAATTGAAGCAAAAATGGTAATCGAGCAAAATTTTTAGGATCAAATCCACATTCAAAGGGAGAAGACTTCATGTAACATCCACAAGGTGGCTCTCAAATCTGAGCTACCCGTATTTGAAAATAATTCCAAACGATATTTCGAGAAATTAACTTCATTTTGTTAGATTCCGATAGGACAAATTAGTGTACGTAAAATTAGTTTATTAAATAATATGCATGTAAATTATTTTGTTAGGTTAGGAAATGGGAAGTTAGTTTATGTCCATTTTTTTTGCATTTAGGAATTTATTCCGAAAGTTGGTAATGCCAACTTCAGAGCCATCTACCAGAAGCTACATTAAACATTACAACAACTCGTGCATGTGCACTGCTATTCCGTAGAACTTAGAAGAATTCATTTGCGACGGATTGTCCACCTAAGGCTAACACTAACCTTACAAAATAAAGCTAATTTATTGAAATATTGTGATTGTTGGTTACACCGATTTTACCGACATCTTGTGGAAATTACATTAAGCATTCGTACATCTCGTGTATGTGCACTGTGGTTCTGTAGAACTTTGAAGAAATCATTGCATACGTAAATGAATATTTAATAATTGTAAAAAAATGTTATATGTATTGTTGTAAAATGTCTAACATAGTACAAAATGTTAGTAAAGATAGAAGAAGTGCATATAGTAACAGAATTACAAGATATAGTATGGAAAATCAAGAGGAAATTATTCTATAGTTGAGCCGCCAAATACACAAATTTTATGGTACTTTAGTACAAAAGAACGAAGCATTAAAAATAATTTTTGATTTTTGTGTATTGTTTAGTGTAGATTGGATTAGGTAGGTACTTAGCAGCTATTTGTTTTGTTAGCGCATTTCCATTAGTTGGCTCTCTCTTTCGAGCGATGACTAAGTTTTATGGATATCTTCCACATTTCCATATTGTTAAGGCATATTTAGGTTATTTATACCTCAACTTCTCAGAATAAAGGCTGTATTAGCAATGATGAGCAACTCTAAGACCATACATACCTTCACATGTACCACTAAATGCTAAATATATCAATAATTATCCATTGTTGCCAAAATGTCTAATTATAAAAAAAAAAGTAATATAATATTTAATTTTAGGAAGTGATATTTTGAGGTTATTTTAATTATATTATTTTTAGTCTGATTATCTTACCTCAATATTAATGTTGATTTGTTCCCGAACATGTTTCAAAATAATTCTGTTTTATCGTCAGCTTGGACAAAAACAATTATTTTGAAACATGTTCAAGAACAAATCAACATTAATATTGAGGTAAGATGATCAGACTAAAAATAATATAATTATAAGTAATATAATTTTTACTAACATTGTCTTTTCTATGCCACCACTGCATATTCGATCGGAGAACAAGTGACTTTTAGCATCATGTTGACCAATGTGATAATACATGTTCCTGCTAGAATCATTTACCTGCATATTTGCTCACATATAAGGGGATTCTATCCCAAGAATCCACCTTCATTAATGGGCAAGTTTGAGTGAGAAAATGGGAAAGTTAGTGTTAGTTACGGCAAGTTAGCGTGAGAAAATGGGTGAGTTAGTACACCAGATTAGTTTAGCATTCACTTGTTTGTTAGTGGGTTTTTATTTCATAAGTTGTATCTGAGCAATAACTAATACACATTTTACATTATGAATATGCTGATTTTAGGTTACTTTAAGCTCAACTTCTCACTTTATTTTAAAGAATTTTTCACATTTTTTTGAGAAATATATATATTTCTTTCAGGTACTTATTCACATACTGCAACAATGATTTGCGTTTTTCCAGTTTTTTTAATTTGTGTTTATGTTGATGTCGCGGGTTCAAACCCGGCCGGGGTCGATGGATTTTTTTGGATGGAAAAATCCAAGGAGCAAGTCCTCTGGGAGGGACTTTAAGCCGTGGGTCCAGAGTCTGAAGAGGCTCGTAAAAGATCCTTAAGCCTAAATGAAAAGGCCTCTAAGCAAAATTTACCAAATTTTCCCGTCCTAGTACTACCTTGGTTTCCTAGATGTCAGTATGAGGCAGAACGTTGACCATGGACCACTCAAATGACATCTATACAAAAACAAGTGTAACTAAATTAGTATGGTTCAAATTCTTCCCTGTTAAGGGAAACATGGGCTTACAAGAGAAGAAGATTTATGTTGGTGGCATGTTGGCATAGAATCCTACTAACATCTTCTACTATTTTAAACATTTTATGATACTTTTTAAAACTTTTTTCACAGTTTTTAATTCATTCTTTTCCTGTACTTGATGCAGGAAACTGTATTGCTGTAATCTTTCAATGAAGCCAACAAGTTCCAATGTAGCCAACATAGGTTTTTCAGTTACTATTTTCTACTTCACATAAATATCTAAATCACACAGGAAACATACCAAATGACTTTCTGGAATGGATCTGATGAGTTTTTATAGCTTTGGTGCCACAATAATTTAAAAAAATTTGATTACTCATGTTGTGGCTTCTTATGCCATCCCTGTAAAGGCAATGTTATGTCGCTTGCTAGTGAAACTAGATGTTAGTGTGACAGTTTGTCACTGAATCCACAAAGTTGATGGAATGGTTGACTGTGTTGTTATTATACTAATTGAAATCAAGAAAACATAGTTTAAATCTCACTCTTTGAATTAGATAGTCATTAGTAATGCCATAAGTGATCTCCCTATTTACTTACTCGCTGGCACTATCGAACCCGTAGGTTTGGAAATCAAGAGTGACATTTGTTAGGGCTATTTAACACATAAAATTAAGCTGTTTATTAACAAATCATTATTTAAATATAGTTATTTTAAAATATTTATATATTTAATGTAAATGATGATATTTGAAAACAAATGAGAAATGTTTCATTTGTTCATCACTGCAACCAGATCATATTATTTATTGCCAAATTGGATCACAATATTGTAAGAATGTACTCTAGTGGAGAAAAAAATGAAACATATCAAACCAACATTATAGGTTATTAATTATAGGTTATCAATTAATTTCTGATGTCCTATGATGTAAATATGTCAATTATATTTTTCTGGCACGTTAATATGTGGGAAATAATATGTTTAAGAAAGTGCAAACAGTGGTTTATTTTTATTGTGATATAATCAATTGCTATAGATTTTTTCTGTTATATCCTGCAAGCGGTATCTGGTTACATTCGTGCACTAAACATACAATCTGGTAGCCACATGCATTCTAGGATTCTTACACCTTAATTTTTTTTTTTTTTTCAAACACCCCAGGTTTGTCTTTCAACATTCCTGGTTTCTCTCCTGGCATGGCATATTTGTAACCCACTTCTGAGGTTGGGGCGCCTGGAAGGCGGGGTTACGTTGCCCTGATGATATGATGGGTGATGATGATGATGGTGCGTCAGGAGAGTCCCTAATCCTAAGCTTAACCTAAGATGAATATGAATGATGATGATTGCGTTGGCCATATGATTTCGGGAACCGTTTGGGCCTTAAAGTTTTCCTGACATTTGTCTTACAGGTGAGGAAAAACCCCGATAAAAACCTCACCCAGAAAAACTGTCCTGACCGGGGATCGAACCCGGGCCCGCTGCATGACAAGGCAGCATGCGACCACAGCGGTAGACACACCTTAATATATAAATTGCTATATTCAACGTATTTCTTAGAGAGTCAGTTACTGCAAAATAATGCTATGACCTGTTCAGAAAATTAAAAAGGAAGAGCTTTCTTTAATATGATAAACTTAAGTAATAAATATCGGGTGAAACACGACTGTGGTTGGTTGTAAAACAAGATTCATTGAAACATGATTGGTCATTGACTCCCATTTGGGGAATGAGTTAAATAGCCATAGAATATTTTTAAAATTATGCTATAGTTACCAGTGTATGTCTGGAATTTTTAATCATAATCAGCTGTTTCAGGTATAAAAGGAAGATGACAAATTTATTAAATTATTTGTAATATTAAAAAAAAATTGGAAATTTAAACATGTTTTCTGCAACTGCCATTAGATTCTTGGAGAGGACATGGGCAGAGCTTTTGGCAGTTATAAACTAATTCACTATTTAATTGGCACTACTAAACCCGAGGTTGATGGCTATGCATGCATAAACTCTCCATAGATCTCCATCCCCAGATAATATTTTCTAATTTTTCCTGTATAATTTGTCTCTCTCAAATCATGATGCTACTGACAACAATCTATGTAGTCAACAATGTAGAAATCATGAATTGTTATGAAACTGATTGTGGATTGTGCAGCGGATGACTGACTGGACAGTGATGAGAACCTATCACAGAATGAATTAAGAACAAATGTGGGTAACAAAATTGAAGTTTCAGATTCTGAAACTTACTTGGAAGATGAGGGGATTGTAGTGCAAATGATTACTTAGCACAATTATTTTTAAAAAATCAGCAAAAAAAAGATGAATTACTGTTACACATATATTTATATGTATATATGACATGATAAGAAAAATAAATGCTTGGACAGGACTTGAACCCGGACCTCTGAATTGATACCCCCAGTGCGCTACCGATTTTGCTACCGAGCAAGTCTAGTACAAACATTCATTTTTCTTATATATATATATATATATATATATATATATATATATACTCAATATTATGAGATGTAGTGGGAACTTGGTCTCCACTGCCATCTAGCAGCTCCTATCACAAGTAAACAAATTAAAGAGAATATTTTTACTTTATAGCAATGTCGCTTTATCGATATTATAATTAAATTTTTGACATTGAGTAATGCAAGCTTAATATGACATGATAAGAAAAATAAATGCTCAAACGGGACTTGAACCCGGACCTCTGGATTGATACCCCAGTGTGCTACTGATTACGCTGCCAAGCAAGTCTAGTACAAACATTCATTTTTCTTATGTATATATTCTCATTATTACGAGATGTAGTTGGAACATGGTAGTGCACTGGGGTATCAATCCAGAGGTCCGGTTCAAGTCCCATCTGAGCATTTATTTTTCTTATCATATCATATTAAGCTTGCATTGCTAAGTGTCAAAAATTTAATTATAACATTGATAAAGCGTCAATGCTATAGAGTAAAAATATTTTCTTTAAATAATCAATTGAGTTGGTGTTTACTTGATGAAAATCCATATTTTCTTTAATTTGTTTACTTGTGATAGGAGCTGCTAGATGGCAGTGGAGACAAAGTTCCTACTATATCTCATAACAATGAGAATATATATATAAGAAAAATTAATGTTTTTACTAGACTTGCTTGGTAGCGTAATTGGTAGCGCACTGGGGTATCAATCCAGAGGTCCAGGTTCAAGGCATTTATTTTTCTTATGTCATATTAAGCTTGCATTGCTCAATGTCAAATATTAAATTATTTTATATATATATAAAATAATTTAATATTTGACATTATATATATATGTCCACCGCTGTGGTCTCAAGGTACCGTGCTGTCTTGTCACACAGCGGGCCCGGGTTCGATCCCCGGTCGGGGCAGTTTTTCTGGGTGAGGTTTTTATCGGGGTTTTTCCTCACCTGTAAGACAAATGTCAGGAAAACTTTAAGGCCCAAACGGTCCCTGAAATCATATGGCCATCACCATCATCATCCTTATCACTATCATCATCATAATCATTATCATTCTTCACCAGTGTGGAAAGCAACGGGAAGCTACCACACCCACATTTCCCTAGTAAAGCTGCAAACATAGCATGAAAATGCTATGATTGCAGTGAAGGACCTGCCTTCGGGCAGAATTACTATGGATGGATGGATATATATATATATACACACACATGAGATGCAAGAAAGTGATTGACTTTTCTACTCACAGCTGGCGTGAAGATTGCAGCTTTGCCACTATACACTATAAAATATGTTACAAAAATAAAAGTACCCTATACATTTCAATTTAATAAAACAAAATTGACATCATCATCCATGCAAGTATTAGGCCGTGTGGCCTGTTATGGTCTTAAAGAGGAATTTTCCATCCAGTGCTTTTTTGGACATCCCAACAATCTTTTGCCTTGGGGGCAGTAACGAAGAATGGCTTTTGGAATTCTACGAGATGGCATTTGTTGAAGATGAGCTTTCCAGTTCTGATAGTTATGTATATGGTGGAGAATGGGTTCTACATCCAACTCTTCCATAATTTCCTCATTTCTTTAACATTTGCTTTCAAGTCTCAAACCAAGCCTTGGATGAACAAAATTGACATATTTTATATATTGTACGGGTACATGTATTCAATTGATCGCTCATACATGTAACTCAATATGAATTAAAACTGTTATTACGATTAACGTGCAAGTGTCCATTTCACACAGTGCCTTGCAGACTTAACAGAGGAAGTGAGTCAGCACAGCATTATAGAGTCCCGAAATTATATGGTAAAAATGAACTGCGATTGGTCTCCAGTAAGACGAGCCTCTGTACTTACTCGTTCGCCCATGTGCTGTCAGTCCCTTTCTTGTATCTCACAGAAAAATATATTTATATTGAAGTCTCCCAAGATGAAAATATGTTCATACTGTATTCGTCCATTTTGTAAAGCTGATTGTATTTCTATTTAACTATGGCTAACATAATGATATAATCTTATGTAAGATAAAACAACCTTATTAGAAGTCTGAAAGTTAATTTTAGTTGGTTAGTTTTACTCATCAATGGATGGAAAAATGAATCCAACAATACAAAGAATATAGTTAAAGTAATACTTAATGTTAATGCAAGTACAGGAAAACCAGTAAGTATGTATTTGTCAGGTGAATTAGAGACAGAAAATAAATTATATGAAATTGTAAAGGAAGCATCAGAAATAGCAAAAACAGGTATATTAGAAACATTTACTGCACTGTGTCCAATAATGCCAGCAACATGGTGAAAATCAGCAAAGGTCACAAATTATAGCATTCTACCTATAATTCACACATTGCAAATCTTCCGGCTAAGGATCTGTTATCATAAGTAATGCCACGAGTGATTTCCAATTTATCTAGATAATTTGGAAATCAAGAGTGGCATTTGTTAGGACTATTTAACGAATAAAATTAAGCTGTTTACTCACAAATCGTTATTTAAATATAGTTATTTTAAAATATTTATATATTTAATGTAAACAGCGATGTTTGAAAACAAATGAGAAACGATTTGTACGCTTCATTTGCTTCTTTTGTTCGTCACTGCAACCAGATGATATTATTTATTGCCAAAGGAACGCAATATTGTAAGAATGCACTCTAGTGGAGAAAAAATGAAACATCAAACTGTATATTAATTCATTTCTGATGTCCTATGATGTAAATATGACAATTATATTTTTCTGGGAAAAAATACATTTAACAAAGTGCAAACAGTGGTTTCTTTTTTTGGTGGTATAATCAATTGCTACAAATGTTTTTATATTAACTCCCACATGCGGTATGTGTTGATATTCATGCACTATATATATACAATCTGGTAGCCATATTTCTTAGTGAGTCAGTCACTGCAAAATAATGCTATGACCTATTCACAATGTTAAAAAGGAGGTGCTTTCTTTATTGTTATAAACTTTAGTTGGTAAATTCTAGGCGAAACACGACTGTGATTGGTTGTAAATAAAAAATCATTGTAACGTAATTGGTCATTGACTCCCATTTGGGGCATGAGTTAAATAGTCAACAAAATTAAATCAAGTCTTGAAATCTAATATATATAAAAATCAATGTTTGTTTGTTTGTTGGTTTGTTTGTTCATATTCTATGTGCAGCCATACCGTTGATCCGATTTTGATGGGGTTTTTTGCAAAATGTTCAGGAGATTCCTGGAATGAACGTAGGCTATAAGAGAGTTGTAATTCTCAACCCCTTCACCCCTAAAAATCACTCTTTGTAGTGAAAAACGTGAAATAAAGTCCCTATTTTGATGTTTAAATGGCTTATGCTGCCTAAACTATAACAAATACACCAAATTATTGTACGTGGAATTGGATATCTCAAAAAAGTCTGCGACAGCATATGTTTATCTTTCATGGATAACTCACAATAACCATTTTTGTCTTTCATTTATGCCAAGAAGATTGGAATAAGCTGATTCCTGGACAAGCATAGCAGCGCACGGCTGGTGGTAAAAACACATTAACATTTATTTAGGAGTAGCAGCGCACATGCCGGGTATTAGTTAGTTGTAAATAAAAAATGCAGATCTGCAGCAGCAATTTGTGTTGAATGATGGTTCTGGAGTTTCTCTTGCCATGGATACCCTATGGTGCTCTCTCTGAAAAATATCATCAAAGCAAATGCTTAAAGTTGCTGCTAATGAAGAAAGTGACAAAATTTCAACATCTGTGAAATCATTTTTATTTTTAAAAAAAGATTCACTAAATGAAACAATTGCACTCCTCTTTCCCGTCAGTCTACTCATCAATACTTGTCAGAAATCAGTGTCACTGATGCAGTAGAATTATGGATGGTCCTGTAATTACCTAAAAGCAATGATGTCAAGCCACATCTTTGTGAGAAGCAGAGAAAATAATCTCTATATATACATTCTGGCAGCAAATGAACTTCACTTCAATATTACAGGCAGAATTTTCATGATGATCATCATAACCAAGTAGAAGGTTTCATATTGGAAACTATGGATACAGATGGTCTTGCCAGTTTTCAGCATTATCATGAAAATGCAGGAATATTTGGTGAGCTTTTGAATTAGGGTGTTAAATCCCCAAAAACATTCTGGTTTTACCAAAGAGCAATAAGAAACTAATAGACCTACAACTTCATGCACACAACTGGAATAGTATTTTCTAATTGCTCTTTTGTCCATAATGCTAACAGGAATAACTTTCAATTAAAAAAAAAATAGCTGATGCAAGTTTATTACTCCACTTCTAGAAAACCTTAATTTGCTTAGACCATAATATCTTCTTCTTTATTATTATTATTATTATTATTATTATTATTATTATTATTATTATTATTATTATTATTATTATTATTATTATTATTATTATTATTATTATTATTATTAGATATTAATCAGAAAATAATTTATTTACACAACATGTTAAGGAAAAAAAAAACAAATGAATATGCAATATCTTTTCCTTGATAATTGTATTTTTGCCTAACATTCATTAGCACTAATTTATTATTATTATTATTATTATTATTATTATTATTATTATTATTATTGTTAATGGCATAAAATTATGTAGTAAATCTGAGTCTTATATGTTTAAATAAATTTATATTTACATCTTCACATGTATGTTCAAAACTCTGATATATATGTAATTAAAAATAAGAATTTGATTTTTAACTTGTGAAAATGATAATGACTCAAAAATAATTATGTGATATTTCAAAGTAATGTGGAAAAGTACTGTGTCACGTGTTTCGTATGGCGCGACACGCCCACCACTGTCACTCACACCCTGTTAATTTAGGTCTACATCACTTGCTTCACTATTTACAGGCTTAGATTGTAATAATATTCTCTTAGAAACAGGACTACTATCACATTCGTCAAACAAATAACCATTTGATGAACTGTTACTGTCACTTTCATCTTCTGATAAAAAAGTAAAGTGATCCCACAACAGACCCGGAGGCCCTTGGGGTAGTAAGAGGTAGGGCTCCCACTTTTTCTAGACAATCGGCACTTTATGTCAGCCGGGTTGTCAGCCCTGCGTGACGGCCGCCTTTACCCCCAGAACAAGCGTCTGGTACTCATTTCCGTTAGAGGCTGAGTCGACCCCAGGGCCATAGTGCCGCCAGAGGGTTTGGGTCAGTTTAAAAATCCTGACCCCAACGGGACTTGAACTCTCGACCTTCCGGCTTGTAGCACAGTGCCTTAACCACTACGCTATGGCGTGCCCCCCCATCTTCTGATAAAACTGACACAATAAACTCGCATATTGTATTTTTGTCATCTTCGAGACATGAATCACTGTGTTTCACCACAAGACCTTTTCCTTGACCAGGTATCTTTTCAACTAAAAATAAAATAAATAAAGAGAAAATACTGAAATTGCAATATTCCATAGCCAAAAAAAAAAAATACCTTGAAACATGAATGTATACCCTCCTTTAGAAAACCCTTTTACAACCAATCTGTACCATTATTCTGTAAGGGATGTACAAAGTATTGGTAAGAAAGGATGTACAAACACAGAACGAAAAACAGTTTTAGTTTATTGAAGTAAAAACTTCGGGAAAAAGAATATTTAAAATAATAAGATTGAAAACCAGAGTTTGCCGGGCATGGCATACCACTATACACACACTTTCACCGACGCACGTCGGGCATGGCATACAAAGGGTTAAATGGAGCAATTCAGAAAAGTACTGAAATAAAAGACCAGGGAATAACAGACACTGGATCATAAGCCTATCACAGCCACATCATTATAATCTCCCAAATATTAGAACATCTAACATATTTTAATGTTTTTTTTTTATTCACTGCCCCAGGTTGTCATATTAACATTTCTGGTGTTCTTTCCTGGCATTGGCATAATTGTAACCCACTTCTAGGGGCGCCTGGAAGGCGGGGTTACGCTGCCCCAATGATATGGGTGATGATGATGATAGTGGTGCGCTAGGAGAGCCCTTAATCTTAAACTTAATCTAAGGTGAATGAATGATGATGATGATTATGATGACCATATGATGTTCGGGGACCGTTTGGGCCTTAAAGTTTCATGACATTTATCTTACAGGTGAGGAAAAACCTCACCCAGGAATCTTGTCCCAATCGGGGATCGAACCGGGCCTGTTGTGTGACAAGGCATCATGCTACCTCGAGACCACAGCAGTGGACATTTTAATGATATTATTGTCCATATTTTATTTCTGTTTTCTGGTGCTACCTCTATGATGCTTTTAAGTTTGAGAAATGATCATGCTCAGTTATTGTTTATAACTAAAAATATATCTCACCATAAACAGTTGTGAAGTGAAACAAAAGAAAATAAATTGGACAACCTGTGCAAAAGTAGTTTTAAAAATTTTAGTATTTCCAAACACCAACTTTAAAATTCATTATTTTACTATATTTTGTAAGGATATTGTAAAAGTATCCACTTACTCTAGATACAATCCTATTATTAACATTGATAAAACTGGGAATTTCTTTAAATCATCTGTTTAAATAATAGTATATTACGATGCGTGGTTTTTACAGAATTGAGGAAAAATGTTTAAAAACTGAGCGGTAGCGAGGTTTTTAATTTCCGAGATTCTGTAAAACACTTCACAAACGTGCATTGTACATTTTTTTTGTGCAATGGTGTTTTCAAAATAATAAATAATAGTAAAATAATAATATCTTTGTTGGAAATATTTGTATTCATAATAAACAATTGAGTAACGTTAACAGTGTGGGCAATGTTTATTAGTTGAAACAAAAGGAGGCCTTGAGAACAATTATTGATAAAATGGCTGCAAGTACGTATTTATTGTTTTATATTGTTTCAAATAAAGTTCAGTTCATTTAAAATGCAGTGATTTGTTTCATATAATGTATATTAACACTACCTTTTGGATATTTTCTGTATATACATTGTACGTACTATACATAGAGGGCAGTAGTTTTACTTCCTGTACTTGGGTGTAAATGTAATATTACAGTATAGTTATTTAGGTTGGCATCCCCGAAATGTATGAAGTTGAACTTTCAGTAATGGTCGCCATTGCTGGTAAGTACGACAAAATGCACTATCGTGCAAAAAATAAAATAAAAATTGATATATGACAAGATGGCTCTAAAAAAGTAATTCATGGGTTAAAACCCAGGAAGGATCAACAAACTTTTATGGACGTAAAAATTTTAAATATGGCTTACTTCAGAATGGAAATAAAATTGTGGATTCCATGTCATAGATTTATGATCAAAATTTGTTGTCTCTTTCATATCTCTATGTGAGTTTTGTTGCTAATGACTTGAGTTCTTAAAGAACTTTTTAAATGAGATATAAATTAATTAGCACTGAAAAGACTAACTGAATTATGTAGAAAATCATATGATCCTTACTTTTGCTTTCTTAACTGGATTGGGTTATTTCTCATATCAGGTAGCTACTCATTTTCTTAAAAAAAAGTTGCATTGTACAAAGAAAAAAAATTCTATAATATATATGGAAATCAAACTGAGGTAATTAGGATACTAACTTACACCATAGAAGTTTCACTGTTTTAACACTGTAAATTAAAAAAAAAAGTATTCTAAACGAGTGGAATAAGTTTAAAATATTTCTTGCAGGTGATAATGAATCTGGAAAAACAACTTTAATAGCGAAGCTTCAAGGTGTCGAAGACCCAAAGAAAGGTTCTGGTTTGGAATTTGCATACATAGATGTTCGAGATGAATACAGAGATGGTATGTATGTGTTTCTTTACAAATTAAAAAACTGGATAAAAATGTTTCAGTGTTATAAGTTTTAGGTTTAAAAACGAGTTTTTTTTTTTTTTTTTTAATTTTGATCATAGATTAATTTAAGAAGTGTTCAATATTTCTAGTCAGAAAATGAGACTAACACAGTGCTGGATAAAGCATCGAGGCAATTGAACTGTGTGTTGAAAATCATATGGTCCCACTATTTTCACCCATAGAAGATGATTGCAGAGTAGTTGCTGATTCCTCAATCTCCACAAAAGCTAACCTTTAAAGCATGCCTTTTTTTTACAAAACTTGTATGATGCCTCAGTATCCAACACTATATCTTTAAAGTCTGGTTGTGGCAGTTCTTTATTTAGCATCCCGGCTAGTTCTCAGAGGATTTAAGATTGTAGTCTTTAGTAAAAGCTCAAGATTTTATGTTAATTCCTTTATTTAATATTTGTAGGAAATAATACTATGAGGTTTCTTTTTATTATTATGAGTTAGTTATTTTGGCTCACCTCATATTTTTTTTTAATATTCTGCAGACATAGATGCCATGAATCTATAGTCTATAGAATATAAAAAAAAATGAGGTGAGTCAAAATAACTAACTCATAATAATTATTTAATATATGTAGGAAATAACACTATGAGGTTTCTTATAATTATTGAGTTGGTTATTTTGACTCACCTCATATTTCTTGATTTTTATGCAGACCTGGTTTCGTCGCGCAAAAGCGACGAAATCAGGTTTGCATAAAAATCGTAATAATTAGTTAATTCCTTATTTCAAAAGATCATTTTTACAGTATTCTGACATAAATAATTGTTCTATAGTTGCTACAATAAGACCTCCACATTGAATTTGTTTTTATTTTAAAATTTGGCATTTTTATATGTTTAATTTACAGAGTGATTCAGAAATATGGCTATACGTTTGATTGCATTTTGTGATGGAAATAATATTATTAAAGGAAATATGATGTTATCGTTGGAAAGGGAATCCTTCAAATTACAACAATAGAACAAAACAAAACAAATCACTGCTTGCGTGCAGCTTGGCGGGTTGATTTTTGTGTGCTAGCATCGAATGCCTCCACAATTCTCTTCATTGTTTTTGCATCCATGCTAATGCGAGGCCTTCCAGGAGGTTTGATTTTCTGCATCCTTCCAGTTTCCAGCAGTTGTTTTCTCCACTTCCCCACAGTCGACGGCTGCAATGCTACGTTAAACTCACGTCTTGCCCGTCTTGCGGCCTCACGATCATTATCATATATTATTGCCCATGCAGTAATTGTAATTTGCGGTTGCATATTCAATGCCATTTTGACTAATGACGTAAGTTCTACACTATTTTGTTTTATTCCATTGTTGTAATTTTAATAATTGCCTTTCCAACGGTAATTTCATATTTCCTTTAATGGTAATATTTTCATCACACAACGCGATCAAACATATAGCCATATTATATTATTTTTGGTCTGGACATCTTACCTCAATATTAATGTTGATTTGTTCTTGGACATGTTTCAAAACAATTCTCTGTTTTATCTTCAGCTTTCCCAGACTGGTTTTATTTATGTTGCATTATGTTGCACCACCTGGATGTCGATGTCAGCTCCATCCTGTGGTTGGCCAAAGAACCTCCAAACAAGGTCACCCTCCATCGGAATATCAAAATTCATAACTCTGTTTCTGTTCTTCTGAATATAAATTTTTCCCAAATAGTCAGCTCGTTTGTATTTTCTAACTGTTTTAATAATTTAGTGTCTGAATTTATATTATGTTTTTCAGACCAAACATGAGCAGCAACTGCAGATTTTTCAATTTCTCCATTTTTAATATTTCTTATGTGTTCTTTGGTTCTAATTTTAGGTTTCTTTTTGTTTTCCCTATATATATATCTTTTCACAACCATGCATTCAATTTGATATATTCCTGACTTTTTATTTTTATCAGTTTTTTCATTTTTGTTGGTTTTTATTAGTTTATTTAAACTGTAGTTATTTTTTGGTGCTAATTTAATATTAAACTTCTCAAATATATTTTGAAATTTATTATGTACCCAGGGGTGATATGTGAATTTCCTATATTTTTTCATAGGTGGTTCTTCTTTTTCAAGATTACTTCTGTTTATCATTTTTTGTTTTTTATACTTTTCTATCCTTTTATGTACCATTTTTTCATCAAACCCATTTTCTCTTGCTACTTTGATTATGTGTTTTTTCTCATGTTTGAAATCTTCTTCGTTTAAGGGTAAGTTTACCAATCTATGAGTTAAACTATTAAATGCTGCTAATTTATGTCCAATTGGATTGAACCCTGTTGATTTTATAAAATTTTCCGTATGAGTTTCTTTCCTATGAATCCTGAATTCAATTTTTCTTTTTTCTTCGTTTCTGACCAATTTAAGATCCAAAAAAGGTATTTGTTTGTTGTCTTCTATTTCTTTGGTGAATTTAATGTTTGTACTCTGTAAATTTAACAGTTTTAGGGAATCTTCTACATGTTTTTCTTTAACAATACAAATTATATCATCAACATATCTACTCCAAATTTAAACATTGTGGGATGTGCTTTAGTGATTTTACATTCAAAATCGCTCATAATAAATTTGCCAGAAAAGGTGATAATGGGTTTCCCATTGAGAGCCCTGATTTTTGTCTATAGAAACTCCCATTGAATGTAAAAAACATTTGATCAATGCATAACGCAGTTAATTTCAAATAATCTTCTTTGATCTCTCTGTCTATGTTGTTTTTTCTTAACCAATTGTTCAATATCTCCAAAGTTTTTTGTTTCGGTACATTTTGTGAATAGTGAAACTACATCAAACGAAACCAACCTATCTGTGGGTTCAATTTCCACTTTTTCTAATTTCTTAACTAATTCCAATGAATTTTCAATCTGCAGACTTTCAAAATTATTAATTCTTTTAAATTGATTATTCAGCCATTTCGAAATTTTGTAGGTTGGTGATCCAATATTGTTAATTATTGGCCTCATTTTGTTGAATTCAGGATTCATAGGAAAGAAACTCATACGGAAAATTTTATAAAATCAACAGGGTTCAATCCAATTGGACATAAATTAGCAGCATTTAATAGTTTAACTCATAGATTGGTAAACTTACCCTTAAACGAAGAAGATTTCAAACATGAGAAAAAACACATAATCAAAGTAGCAAGAGAAAATGGGTTTGATGAAAAAATGGTACATAAAAGGATAGAAAAGTATAAAAAACAAAAAATGATAAACAGAAGTAATCTTGAAAAAGAAGAACCACCTATGAAAAAATATAGGAAATTCACATATCACCCCTGGGTACATAATAAATTTCAAAATATATTTGAGAAGTTTAATATTAAATTAGCACCAAAAAATAACTACAGTTTAAATAAACTAATAAAAACCAACAAAAATGAAAAAACTGATAAAAATAAAAAGTCAGGAATATATCAAATTGAATGCATGGGTTGTGAAAAGATATATATAGGGAAAACAAAAAGAAACCTAAAAATTAGAACCAAAGAACACATAAGAAATATTAAAAATGGAGAAATTGAAAAATCTGCAGTTGCTGCTCATGTTTGGTCTGAAAAAACATAATATAAATTCAGACACTAAATTATTAAAACAGTTAGAAAATACAAACGAGCTGACTATTTGGGAAAAAATTTATATTCAGAAGAACAGAAACAGAGTTATGAATTTTGATATTCCGATGGAGGGTGACCTTGTTTGGAGGTTCTTTGGCCAACCACAGGATGGAGCTGACATCGACATCCAGGTGGTGCAACATAATGCAACATAAATAAAACCAGTCTGGGAAAGCTGAAGATAAAACAGAGAATTGTTTTGAAACATGTCCAAGAACAAATCAACATTAATATTGAGGTAAGATGTCCAGACCAAAAATAATATAATTAAAATAACCTCAAAATATAACTTCCTAAAATTAAATATTATATAGCCATATTTATGATTCACCCCACACTTCAGGCAACAGCTGCAAGGCCTCCAGATTGCAGTTGTTTTTATTTTAAAATTTGGCATTATTATATGTTTAATCGACTTACGGCAACAGCTGAAAGGTCTCCAGTTGCTTTTATTTTGAAATTTGGCATTATTATATGTTTAATCAACTTAAGCAACAGCAGAATGTTGCTTTTACTTCAAAATTTTGATTTATTATTGTAGTTTAATCAACTACAGTAAACAGCAGAAATCATGTATCCAACCTGAAGGTTTGAAATGAACAAGGACCAATTTAAAACTGTGGATGAAGAATATACCCTACTTCAAACCTATTACAGCATGATCAGTTGGGTACATCACTAGTCGAATGACCATAGCATGGCATCTGTGTTGGACAGCGATCCACCTGTGCCTGTAAATTTTACGTCTACTCTAAGGTTGTTCTAAGATTGTTTAGTCAATCAGAAAAAAGAAAGAAAGAAAAACATTTTAATTGAAATTGAATAAGAAAAAAACATACCTGCCATTTACATGCATGAGATGCTCGAAATGATTAATTTACTTTAGAAGCTTTGTGATTTTTCTGCCAAACCATAGATGTTCACACACACATGCATGTATGCATGCACTCATCCACACACTCTGTCAGAAAGGTCAGCTGGCTAATGACCTTATTCACAGAGGCAGATGACCATTCAGTAATCACAACTCAGAAGATAATAAGTTCAGGTACCATAGTTCTAATTTTTTTTCTTGTTTTGTTAAATAATACCTGCTATATAAATGTTTGAACATTTTTTTTAAACACATTATATAAATATTTTTTTTTTTAACTTTCACAGGGAAAGAACACTATGAGGTTTAATTTAATAATTAAATTAATGTTTTTATTACCTCACCTCATATCCTTTTTCTTCTATACTGCAGTTTCGGAGCTTATCTCCATCGTCAGTAGCCTCTGGTCGACCGGTGTTATGTCGTAAACCAAAGGAACTCACAGTCTGGGAAAAAATCCATATCCAAAAAAACAAAAAAGACAAACTCATGAATTTTGAAACTCCCGCAAATTTTGACCTGATCCAGAGGTTCATCGGTCCACCGATAGAAGTAAGAAGGAAACCGCCAAGAAACGACATAACACCGGTCGACCAGAGGCTACTGACGATGGAGATAAGCTCCGAAACTGCAGTATAGAAGAAAAAGGATATGAGGTGAGGTAATAAAAACATTAATTTAATTATTACACTATATAAATGTTCATATTATTCATTTTTAAACATCTTAATGATGGACAAATTATATCTGAAAAGAAAAATATACGCCTAGACAGGAGTTTGAACCCAGGACCTTTGACTCTCTATGTCAATGCTCTTAAGAGAAAAATACGCATTTAGATTGTAGGCCTAGGTAGCTCACTTGGAAGAGCATTGACATAGAGAGTTAGAGGTCCTGGGTTCAAACCCCAGTCTAGGCATATATTTTTCTTTTCAAATATACACTATATAAAATTTAATAAAAGTAATTGTTTATATCTGTCACATGGAAAATTAACCAGAGTACACATGCGTTTCAACGAGTATTTTTATTATTATTATTATTATTATTATTGTTATTTTTTCTGTTTTTATTATTATTTTTATTGTTTTTGTTGTTAACAACACTATTATTATTATTCGTATAAATGCTTTTAGATAACAAATTTTGAATTGAAAGTCTGAAATGTTTAAAGTATGTGTAATAGCTATGGTTGTTACAATATCCTGATTGTACATACATACTGCCTCATATGCTGAAGGTTAATTGATATGCAGCTTGCTATGATGAATTAATATTGCCCTTCTGTTGAGATTTTATAATATTAGATAACTAATCAAATAATCAATTCTTTTTTATATATTTTTAGATCATACAATGCTCAATGTTTGTGTTCTGCACGGTGACCCATATCATATCCTTTATTGGGTTTTGTAATTACACAACTAATCAAATAAATCATTTTTTTATGTATTTTAGATCACTCTGCTCAGTGTTTGGATCCTGTACAGTGATCTATCTCATATCCTTGTATGTTGTTATTTTGTAATTAGATAACTAATCAAATAAACAATTTTATTATGTATTTTAGATCACACCCGGCTCAGTGTTTGGGTCCTGGACGGTGATCCATCTCATTCCCATCTGTTACGATTTGCACTATCAGAAGAAAGCTTTCCACACACATTGGTCATGTTTGTAGTTGCCATGACAACGCCTTGGGGTATATTGGATCAACTACAGTCTTGGGCTACAGTTTTACAAGATCACATTGATAGGTTGAAAATTGACATAGATGATTTACGAGATTCTAAGCACAAATGTAAGTAATACAACATTTTAATATGTGAAACATTGTGAAATCTCCTAAATAAATTATATATATACACACACACAGTATTACCCCTCTTTTACACTTTTCAAGGGACCATGGGAAAAATTGTGTAAAATAGGGGAAAGTGTAAATTGAGGAAAATGAAGATCAACTCAAAAATGTTGACCGCCCATATTCTGCATCCATTTCAGAACATGGCAAAAGCAGATAGGGATTATATACTACAGTATTACCCCCCTTTTACACTTTTCAAGGGACCAGAGGTAAAGTGGTACAAATTGGGGGAAAGTGTAAATTATGGAATACGAGGAGGAGCTAAAAAATGTTGACCCTCATATTGAGCAACCATTCTAGAACATGCAAAAAAAGCAGTGGCTGGGATAATATACCATATTGGCTAAATAATGTAATGTTTCTTTTAATTTAAAATAAAATTCTTTACACCTCACCTCATATCCTGTCTTTTATTTATTTAGAAGACAAAATATCAGGTGAGGTGTAAAGAATTTTATTTTAAATTAAACCTTGTAGTGATTTCCTTATAATAGTTCAATGTAATGTGTGTTTTGAACTGCTGTAAACATAAAATTACTTTATTTCTTTTACTTTCACCATTTAAAAAATAAATAGCAAGGAGAGGTTCAGCAAGCAGCACTATGAATCTTTATTGAGAGATTAAAAAAATAGTTTTGCCATAGAAGTACATGGGTTGAATTTGAGAAATGTTTGAAAGTTCTGAGCCAACTTCTTTGGCTCGATGAACGTGCTCTGCTCTTTATCGATTGTACAAAAGCCAGCTTCGTTGGCTCATTAAACTTGCTTGGCTCCTTATCGATTGTATAGTAGCCGGCTTCGTCTACTATATATATCGGTTCTACAGAAGCGAGATAATCGATCAAATAAATTGAATATCTTCGATCTTTAACTCTGAAGATTGACGTGATGTGACGTAAATTGCGGGAAAACAACATTTCAGAATCGTAGAAGTGGGGTTTTTAATACATTGTGGATATAGGGAAACTGAAGGGACCTTTAAAAAAATGTTGTAAAAGGCGGGAAAACGTGAAATGCAGGAACGTAAAAGTGGGGTAATACTGTGTATGTATATATATATATATATATCCATCCTTAGTAATTCTGACCAAAGGCAGGTCCTTCACTGCAATCATAGCATTTTCATGCTATGCTTGCAGCTTTACTAGGGAATTGTAGATGTGGTAGCTTTCCGTTGCTTTCCACACTGGTGAAGAATGATGGTGATGATGATGATGATAAGGATGATGATGGATGATAAGGATGATGATGATGATGGCCATATGATTTCGGGGACCGTTTGGGCCTTAAAGTTTTCCTGACATTTGTCTTACAGGTGAGGAAAAACACCGATAAAAACCTCATCCAGAAAAACTGCCCTGACCGGGGATCGAATCCGGGCCCTTGCGTAACAAGGCAGCATGCTACCTCGAGACCACAGTGGTGGACTATGTATATATATATATATATTGTAATGCATTGTTGGACTAACTGTTGAATAATAATTATATGAATCGTGATTTTTTCTTACCTCATACATCTATGTTTCTTTAAACACAGCACTGCAGTATCGGCGACACTTTGTCGTCATCGTCAGCTGTTTTCACGACTCAATTTTTTCTCCTTTTTGCCGGTAATTATCTAGACTGCCATCTGGTGTTCTTTTGAAGGAATTCCTCTTCAAACTGCCATCTGGTGTTATTTTGAATGAATCATTTCCTAAACTGCTATCTGTTGTATTTTTGAAGAACTTTGTAATCAAGCTTGGTTCTTCCGGAATCTCAAAGTTCATAGTTCTAGTATGGTTTTTTGAATATATATTTTTTCCCAAACTGTTAAATCCAAAGGTTTAGATAGATGTTTTAAAAGTTTTGCTTCTTTTTCAATCCTATGATGCTCTAATAAACTATGTGCTGCTATAGCTGATTTTCAATTTCTCCATTCTTCATGTTTCTGAAGTGCTCTTTTTTACAAGTTTCCAAGTTCCTTTTTGTTTTTCCTATATATATCTTGTTGCAATCTTTGCAATCAATTTGATAAATCCCAGATTTTTTGTTGTCTGGGGTATTACATTTATTATTAGTTAACATCAGATTACCCAGGCTGAATTTGTTAATTGGAGCTAATGTTATATTAAAATTTCTGAAAATTTTTTTAAACTTATTATGAACTTCAGGATGGTAAGTGAATTTCTTGAATATTACATCTTTCTTGGGACCATGATGTAAGGTGAAAATCAGCTATAGCAGCACATAGTTTATTAGAGCATCATAGGATTGAAAAAGAAGCAAAACTTTTAAAACATCTATCTAAACCTTTGGATTTAACAGTTTGGGAAAAAATATATATTCAAAAATCCATACTAGAACTATGAACTTTGAGATTCCGGAAGAACCAAGCTTGATTACAAAGTTCTTCAAAAATACAACAGATAGCAGTTTAGGAAATGATTAATTCAAAATAACACCAGATGGCAGTTTGAAGAGGAATTCCTTCAAAAGAACACCAGATGGCAGTCTAGATAATTACTGGCAAAAAGGAGAGAAAAAATTGACAGTCGTGAAAACAGCTGACGATGACGACAAAGTGTCGCCGATACTGCAGTGCTGTGTTTAAAGAAACATAGATGTATGAGGTAAGAAAAAATCACGATTCATTTAATTATATTAATTGAACCTCATAATGTTAAAAATTCCCAAATTTAATATATAAATATAACTGTTGAATTTTGCAGGCATTTTGCACCTTAAATGGTAGGAAAATATTTGCGAGCTGTCAACTTGGAAGTTGAATGGCTTATAGAGAAACTTCGATACA
This sequence comes from Diploptera punctata, assembly GCA_030220185.1. Taxonomy (NCBI): domain Eukaryota; kingdom Metazoa; phylum Arthropoda; class Insecta; order Blattodea; family Blaberidae; genus Diploptera; species Diploptera punctata. Next base: position 1,320,375 of record JASPKZ010010268.1, read on the forward strand.
CATCTATCCCTCATGGCCAGAAGGTTCTATTACCAATACTTCTAATCTAGAAAATTCTTGGCGGGCCAAGAATATTCTTACACTCACTTTCAAAAGCCATTGCAAGGGTACACCGGTAGTTGTGTACTGACCGCGAACCAGTGAAGTGAGATCAAGACTGAAAAAAAGTACTAGCATATTTTATGGACTATAAGACGCACCTTAATTTTTAAACATTTTTTTAAAAATTACATTTTTACCATTTTTATTATTAGATTGCAAAGTCAGACTAAAAAAAAAAAATCTTAGTTTATAAAACCGTTCTGATCTTTAAAATCACTGAAAATTGTCATCTGAACTTTCTTCTTCTTCTTCTTTGTCATCATTGTTCTCTTCATATATAAGATGGTCTTCACTGCCATCGAAAGCATTACTTCTTGAAAGATTTAACGATAATATCTTCTCTCACTCTAGACCACGACTTTTTTATCCACTGACATACTTGTTTGATTGTATGCTGTTTTAAAGCTCCCTTGGACTTGAATTCATGTTGTTTCATCATCCATTTGTTGAAGTTCACTGGCATTATAGACTGCAATGACACGTCATAGGCTAGACAGTGTTCTGAGTTTGTGATGACGGGCCAGGAGGGAGACAGTGTTAGCCAGCTTGTGAATCCCGCAACTCATGTTCAACGCATCGGTGCGCTGTCTTTGCCAGTTGAATCCAATGTTGCCAGATGCAGATAGGTTTCCTGCGACATTGAATATATGGCCATTTTTAAGACTGGCAGGAATTTTAAATCAAACACTGGACATTTTTATACTAATTTTTGAGTATAGGAGGCAATTTTTTTACGAAAAAAGTGCATCTTATAGTCTGTAAAATATGGTAAGTCATAGTGTTAGTGACTTGGAAAAATTGTGTGATAATTAAATTCTCAACCAAGGAACATTATTGCCAACCATTTATTTGTGAAGAATAATTGAAATTTGGTGAAGAAAATAGAGTGGATTTGGAAATTTTCTGTGAATAAACATTGTATTATTCAAGGGAAAATTCATTGGAAATTTACACAACCTTGGGACATGACAATGTATATACAGGATGTTTCTAAATTAGACCGACAAAGTTTGGGACCAGATAGATAACCTTCATTGAAGCATATTTTTTAAAGAACGTATGGGCTGGGACGCTTCGTTTCAGTGCTAGAGGGATCTTACAGAGCATTAGTGTTTAAAACTAGAGGTCCTGGATTCGAACCCCAGTCTAGGCATAATATTTTTCTCTTCAAATATAGGAACTCATTTCTTGTTTCACTGATCTCATTTAGATTTCTGTGCTCTTTAATCATATATGAGTAACAGAACTAATCATTTGTCAAAATTTGCATTACTTAATATAACTATTAATATATTTTTGTTTGCAGGTGTAAAAAAATGGCATATGTGGAACCTGGAGATGAATTGGAGCAAGGCTCTCCGATGAGGAGAACATCACGTAATCTAGATGAAGAAGGTGAAGAGATTCTGCCTCTAGGTGATGGTGTACTCACGAGGAACTTAGGCTTAGATGTTGTTGTAGTAGTTACAAAGGTTAGTGAACATTTTATTTCACTGGTAATATTGCAAAAGCAGGTGTGTCCATTTTTCCAATTTTGGCAAAACATTTATTTGTTTTATCAAAATGCTACTTGTCAGCAGTAAAATTGGTCATTAAAACACATTACTAATTTATTTTGTGTAGAGAATGATTTTTGAATATTACATAATTAAATTGGAAATTTTTTTTCACCTCACCTCATAAAAATATACATTTCTCATCTGACTTTCATATTCACCTCATTACTCTCAGATTCAACCCAGGAAGTTACTGTGTGTTTGGAATAGGGAACTGGGTTGCCATTTTAACAGTATTTTCTTGAGAGAAATCCTTATATATAACTGAAGATTGCAACACAGCAGGTACATAGTTGTAAGTTGTAGCTGTCCAAGCCACCCCCTCTTGAAGAAAAAACAGGTACTACTTGTCACTGAGCTCGTGTGGATCTGTACTATCCTATGTGAAAGTGTCGACTCTCATATTTACTATAAAACTAGTTTGCATACTGTAAGAGAAAAACTATGTTTTAAATGTACCGTGTTTGATAAAACATGAAATATGAGGTAAGATGTTAAAATGACTCATTAATTTATTAATTAAGAACCTCATAATGTAATATTTAATTTTAGGAAGTTATATTTTGAGGTTATTTTAATTATATTATTTTTGGTCTGGACATCTTACCTCAATATTAATGTTGATTTGTTCTTGAACATGTTTCAAAACAATTCTCTGTTTTATCTTCAGCTTTCCCAGACTGGTTTTATTTATGTTGCATTATGTTGCACCACCTGGATGTCGATGTCAGCTCCATCCTGTGGTTGGCCAAAGAACCTCCAAACAAGGTCACCCTCCATCGGAATATCAAAATTCATAACTCTGTTTCTGTTCTTCTGAATATAAATTTTTTCCCAAATAGTCAGCTCGTTTGTATTTTCTAACTGTTTTAATAATTTAGTGTCTGAATTTATATTATGTTTTTCAGACCAAACATGAGCAGCAACTGCAGATTTTTCAATTTCTCCATTTTTAATATTTCTTATGTGTTCTTTGGTTCTAATTTTTAGGTTTCTTTTTGTTTTCCCTATATATATCTTTTCACAACCCATGCATTCAATTTGATATATTCCTGACTTTTTATTTTAACTGATAAAAATAAAAAGTCAGGAATATATCAAATTGAATGCATGGGTTGTGAAAAGATATATATAGGGAAAACAAAAAGAAACCTAAAAATTAGAACCAAAGAACACATAAGAAATATTAAAAATGGAGAAATTGAAAAATCTGCAGTTGCTGCTCATGTTTGGTCTGAAAAACATAATATAAATTCAGACACTAAATTATTAAAACAGTTAGAAAATACAAACGAGCTGACTATTTGGGAAAAAATTTATATTCAGAAGAACAGAAACAGAGTTATGAATTTTGATATTCCGATGGAGGGTGACCTTGTTTGGAGGTTCTTTGGCCAACCACAGGATGGAGCTGACATCGACATCCAGGTGGTGCAACATAATGCAACATAAATAAAACCAGTCTGGGAAAGCTGAAGATAAAACAGAGAATTGTTTTGAAACATGTTCAAGAACAAATCAACATTAATATTGAGGTAAGATGTCCAGACCAAAAATAATATAACCTCATAATGTGTTTCCCAATTTTAACTTTGAACCGTTATTATGAGTTTGGCAACATCTACCCTTTGTATGTAGGGGGACACTGGCATAGCCCATTAGGTCTGTAGTAACTTCCTGGGTTGAATTTAGAGTGTAGATTAAGTTTAGGATTAAGGCCTCTCCTGATGCATCATTACCATCATCATTACCTACCATATCATAGGAGCAGTGTAACCCTGCCTTCCAAGCCCCCCAATTTCAGAAGTGGATTGTAATATGCCAATGCCAGGAGAGATATCAGAAATATCGAAATGACAAACTGGTGGCATTGAATATAAAGTTTCAAATGCAGTCAACCACATTGAACACATTTATTTTAAAAATACAATAGGAAGTAACATTAAGAAGTTTACTTACTAATTAAGTTATTTGGTCTGTACAGACAGTTTGTTAATAGCTTTAACACAGACTGGTTAACATTCCCATGAGCAGGGAAAATTTTAATCTAAAGAAAAAACACATAATAAAGGTAGCAAAAGAGAATGGTTTTTAAGACAAAAAAAATCACAAGAAAATAAATTTGTTCAAAAAACAAAAATTAATCAATGAAATTATTCTTCAGACCGAAAAAGAAATTAATAAGACATACAAGAAATTTACATATCCTTTGGCATACAATAGGTTTCAAAAAATGTTCAGCAAACATCAAATTGGCAGTGAAAATGATTATAGCTTTAATAAAATAATAACATTAAAATTCATCGGAGAACATATTGTTTAAACAACTCACCTCATAGGATTCATGCTTCCATGATATCGCGATTTCAAACATAATCATGTTCATCGTCAGCCATAACTCTGACTGATGAAATTCTTCGGCCGTCAACTATTCTATTGTCGCCATCTTCAGTGCTGCCATCTATGGTTGAATTTATGAACTTCGAAATCAATGTAATTTCGTTAGGGATATCAAAATTCATTGATCTATTTTTGTTTTTCTGAATGTATATTTTTCCCAAACTGTCAATTCCAAAGGTTTCTCTACTTGTTTTAAAAGTTTAGCTTCTCTTCCAATTTTATGATGTTCTAATAAACTATGTGCAGCAATTGCAGATTTTTCAATTTCACAATTTTTAATATTTCTGAAATGTTCTTTTGTCCGAATTTCCAAATTCCTTTTTGTTTTTCCTATATAAACTTTATTGCAATCTTCACAATTTATTTGATAAATTCCAGATTTCTTACTGTCTGGAACATTGACTTTTTTATTGGTACTTAGAAGATTACCCAGACTAAATTTATTTATTGGTGCCAAAGAAATGTTGTATTTGTCAAAATTTTTTTGAAATTTTCTATGCATTTCAGGATGGTAAGTAATTTTCTTGTATTTTTTCTTTTCTTTGCAATTTTGTAGAGTAGTATATTCATTAAGTCTTTTATTGTGTTTGAATTTCTTCAACTTATTTATAATTAATTCTTTATCAAAACCATTTAATCTAGCAGTGTTTAAGATATGTTTAAACTCTTTATTGAAATTTCTTCGTTTAATGGTACATTTGTCAATCTGTAAATTAAGCTATTGAATATTGCATGCTTATGAGCAATGTGATTGAAGCCTGATGATTTAATGTAATTATCTGTATGAGTTCCTTTTCTAAATATATCAAATTCAATTTTCAGTGTTTGATCATTCCTAATTATACATAAATCCAAAAAAGGAATTTTGTTTTCTTTTTCTAATTCAACGGTAAACTTTACTGATTCATCCTGAAGGTTCAATAATTTAAGAGCATCTTCAATATCTTTAGAATTTATTATTGCAAAAATATCATCCACATATCTGTACCAAGTCTTAAACATCCATGGGTATGCTTTAGTGATTTGACACTCCAAGTAACTCATGAACAAATCAGCTAAAAATGGTGAGAGCGGATTACCCATTGAACCCGAAACCTGTTGGTAAAATTTTTCATTATAGGTAAAATAAGAATTACTGACACATAGCTTAGTAAGAGTTATATATTCCTCTAAAATTTCATTTTTAATATTTAGAGAACTTAACCATTTCCTCAAAAAATTTAGCATTTTTTCAACTGGTATACTAGGAAACAATGAAATTACATCAAATGAAACCAATCTGTCATCATGTCCTAGACTCATATTTTTCAATTTGTCAACCAATTCCAAAGAGTTCTGAATACTTTTAGTGTCAAATTTGGGAAACTCATTAAATTTTTGTACCAGCCATTTAGATAAATAATAGCATGGTGAACCAATATTGTTGACTATAGGTCTCAACTTATTACCAATTTTATGAATCTTTGGTAGACCGTACATTCTAGGATTCGATGGATTGGACACTTTTAATTTAAATTTTTCTTGTTTTGTGAAAGTATATTTTATTTGTTTCAAAGTATTGTCAAATGATTTAATAGCTTTAGGTAAAGGATCTTTTTTCAATTCCAAAAATTCTTTTGATTCTAAGAGATTGTCCATCCTCGCAGTATAATCCAATTTGTCAAGAATAACTATTTTATTTCCTTTGTCTGCTTTCGAAAGTATTAAATTTTTGTTGTTAATTTTATTCAAAATTGCCAAATTTTTCTTTGCTTTTAAATTTTTTTGAGAGTCTTTAATTTCTTCTAAAACTTTTCCAATTTCAGTTTTAGAAGAAATTAAAGACTCTCAAAAAAATTTAAAAGCAAAGAAAAATTTGGCAATTTTGAATAAAATTAACAACAAAAATTTAATACTTTCGAAAGCAGACAAAGGAAATAAAATAGTTATTCTTGACAAATTGGATTATACTGCGAGGATGGACAATCTCTTAGAATCAAAAGAATTTTTGGAATTGAAAAAAGATCCTTTACCTAAAGCTATTAAATCATTTGACAATACTTTGAAACAAATAAAATATACTTTCACAAAACAAGAAAAATTTAAATTAAAAGTGTCCAATCCATCGAATCCTAGAATGTACGGTCTACCAAAGATTCATAAAATTGGTAATAAGTTGAGACCTATAGTCAACAATATTGGTTCACCATGCTATTATTTATCTAAATGGCTGGTACAAAAATTTAATGAGTTTCCCAAATTTGACACTAAAAGTATTCAGAACTCTTTGGAATTGGTTGACAAATTGAAAAATATGAGTCTAGGACATGATGACAGATTGGTTTCATTTGATGTAATTTCATTGTTTCCTAGTATACCAGTTGAAAAAATGCTAAATTTTTTGAGGAAATGGTTAAGTTCTCTAAATATTAAAAATGAAATTTTAGAGGAATATATAACTCTTACTAAGCTATGTGTTAGTAATTCTTATTTTACCTATAATGAAAAATTTTACCAACAGGTTTCGGGTTTGTCAATGGGTAATCCGCTCTCACCATTTTTAGCTGATTTGTTCATGAGTTACTTGGAGTGTCAAATCACTAAAGCATACCCATGGATGTTTAAGACTTGGTACAGATATGTGGATGATATTTTTGCAATAATAAATTCTAAAGATATTGAAGATGCTCTTAAATTATTGAACCTTCAGGATGAATCAGTAAAGTTTACCGTTGAAGTAGAAAAAGAAAACAAAATTCCTTTTTTGGATTTATGTATAATTAGGAATGATCAAACACTGAAAATTGAATTTGATATATTTAGAAAAGGAACTCATACAGATAATTACATTAAATCATCAGGCTTCAATCACATTGCTCATAAGCATGCAATATTCAATAGCTTAATTTACAGATTGACAAATGTACCATTAAACAAAGAAAATTTCAATAAAGAGTTTAAACATATCTTAAACACTGCTAGATTGAATGTTTTGATAAAGAATTAATTATAAATAAGTTGAAGAAATTCAAACACAATAAAAGACTTAATGAATATACTACTCTACAAAATTGCAAAGAAAAGAAAAAATACAAGAAAATTACTTACCATCCTGAAATGCATAGGAAATTTCAAAAAATTTTTGACAAATACAACATTTCTTTGGCACCAATAAATAAATTTAGTCTGGGTAATCTTCTAAGTACCAATAAAAAAGTCAATGTTCCAGACAGTAAGAAATCTGGAATTTATCAAATAAATTGTGAAGATTGCAATAAAGTTTATATAGGAAAAACAAAAAGGAATTTGGAAATTCGGACAAAAGAACATTTCAGAAATATTAAAAATTGTGAAATTGAAAAATCTGCAATTGCTGCACATAGTTTATTAGAACATCATAAAATTGGAAGAGAAGCTAAACTTTTAAAACAAGTAGAGAAACCTTTGGAATTGACAGTTTGGGAAAAAAATATACATTCAGAAAAACAAAAATAGATCAATGAATTTTGATATCCCTAACGAAATTACATTGATTTTGAAGTTCATAAATTCAACCATAGATGGCAGCACTGAAGATGGCGACAATAGAATAGTTGACGGCCGAAGAATTTCATCAGTCGGAGTTATGGCTGACGATGAACATGATTATTTTTGAAATCGCGATATCATGGAAGCATGAATCCTATGAGGTGAGTTGTTTAAACAATATGTTCTCCGATGAATTTTAATGATTATACCTCATAATGTTTACTTCCCAACATTAATTAAATATAAAAATAATAACATTGTTTATTTTTTTCTTTCACTCACCTCATACTTCATAACTCCTTGCAGACCCAGGGTTTCGTCACATCATTAGCGACATTCTCAATGCTGTGTCACGTTCACAACCAGGCCCCTGACCAGAACGTGACACAGCATTGAGAATGTCACAAATGATGTGACGAAACCCTGGGTCTGCAAGGAGTTATGAAGTAGAGGTGAATGAAAGAAAAAATAAAGAATATTAAAAAACCTCATAGTGTTATTTCCTATCTACATAACTTAATAAAATAATAACAGTTAACAAAAATTAATATATTAATGAAGGCAAAAAGTGAGAAATTTACCAGATTAAGTGTGGAGATTGTGAGAAAAAATATACATAAGTAAAAGAAAAAGAAATTTGAATATTAGAATGAAAGAACACCTTAGAAATGTAAAAAAGTGGGGAAATAGATAAATCTGAAGTAGGTCAAAAAGACGTACAATTGAAGAAAACAAAGTTATTTTAACAGTTGGATAAATTCAAAGAACTCACAGTTTGGAAGAAAATCTACATCCAGAAATATAAGGATAAAGTTATGAATTTTGAAAGTATTGGGGAAAAGGATTTGATTTGTAAGTTCATCGGTCAACCTAAAGCGGGAAGAGAAAGCAATCTACAGGATCACCAAACACCAAGTCAATAGTTGTATATTTGCAGAAGATAGAAGGCAAACCTTCTGAAAATTGTTCTCAAGAATCTACAAATTATGAGATGAGGTGCCAGTTTTTCGATTTGTAATATTTATAAAAAAACACATAGTATTACTTCCCACAATACTAATTCAAAAGCAGTCACTTCATGAAGTGCACTGGCAAACATTTTTCTCTTAAAAAAATCAGATGATCAGCCTGAGTGTAAAAATTTACTCATTAACATTGTAATATTACTAATTTTTCAACCGATCTGATGTTTTCTTATAACCCTCCTGAAATGTTGTAAATTTGTACATACCATATCTAAATTTTCTTTACTGTAGTCTGTAGATAATGTTTATTCTAGTAATTGATATGCAGTCTCATAAAGACTGCTCCCATTGAGTGAACACCTCCTTTAATTAATTAATTAAATAGGAAGTAACGATTCTTCTTAATAAATAGGGGAATTTGGTCATCTTACCTTATAAATCTTGATGTTTCATTTGAATGTTTCAATATTGAATATATGTGGGAAATAACACTATGAGGTTTATTTTAATTACATTTGAATTGTGTTTTTTGACTCACCTCATATTTCTCGATTTTTATCCAGACCAGTTTTGTTGCTATCTGTGCAACATTCTCAATACATTCTCGATGGAACTCACAATTTGGGAAACAATTTACATATCCATCCATCCATAGTAATTGTGCCCGAGGGCAGGTCTTTCACTGCAATCTTAGCATTTTCATGCTATGCTTTGCAGCTTTACTAGGGAATTATAGGTGTGGTAGCTTACCATTGCTTTCCTCACTGGTGAAGGATGATGATGATGGCTGGATTTTCGGGGACCGTTGGGCCCTAAGCTTCCTGACATTTGTCTTACAGGTGAGGAAAAATCCCAAAAAAACTTTACCCAGGAGCCTGTCCCGACCGGGAATCAAGCCCGGGCCCGCTGCAGGACAAGGCAGCACACTACCTTGAGACCACAGTGGTGGACTAATTTACATATACAAGAATAAAAAGAAAACCATGCATTTTGAAATTCTCAGTCATCATCATCTTCAAGGTATGGGCCTGTTGGCCCGTTCCACTCCCCGGCGCACTACATGCCGCAGGCGCAGGTCGTCCTTCCAACGACATTTTGGTCTTCCTACATTTCTTCGGCCTAGAGGCCTATAATGAAATAGCTGTTTTGATATATGATTATTCGGCATTCTTTGTATATGTTCAAACAAATTACGTTTATTTGTGTGTATTTTCTCGTTTATATTATAGATTTGTAGTTCATCTCTGATATCTTGACTTCTCTTTTGATCTCTCAGAGATACACCTGCAACTGATCTGAGAAATCTCATTTCTATTGTCTCAATTTTATTTTTATCAGAGATCGTTAAAGGCCAAGTCTCAGACCCGTATGTTAATGTTGGAACGGCTACTGTTTTGTAAAATTTTAATTGAATTTCCCTTGTGGTCTTATTTCTCAAATATCTTCTTATTGAACTGCATGTCTGTTGAAATTTCCCTAATTTCTTCTCCATGTCCAAATTTTGCTGGTACGATATTATGCATCCCAGATAATTGAAACAAGTTACTTGTGAAATTCTCAGTGAAAAGTAAAATATATATATATATATATATATATATATATATATGTTTATATATATATATATTTGGAAGTTCATCAGTCAGCCAACAGAGGATGCAGAAATCAATTTGCAGGAGGGACAGCCGCAAGATAACAGTTGTGATGCATCGAGAATGTTGCACGGATAGCAATGAAACTGGTCTGCATTAAAATCAAGAAATATGAGGTGAGTCAAAAAACACAGCTCAAATATAATTAATGTTTTGATATGTTGTCCATACCATCGTCAGATTGTCCAGACTGTTGATTTTTATGTTGTCTACCTCCTTTAATGCCTGTTATAGTTAATTTATCAGATAAAGTGTACAATTAAAGAGATAAGTTTATGCCTAAAGTGAGATTTTGAATCCAAGATCTCCAGCTTTACGCATTGGTGCACTACAATTAAGCTACTTAGTCAATCCAGGAGAAGACACAACATTTTCTCTATTTGAAATCCTCATATACCCCTATTGGTGAACTTTTATTCACCATATAACAAGATCACTTCTATTAAGAAGACATTATGATGAGACTTTTTCTGTGCCATATAGTTTATGACTTGGTTGGTTAGTGCACTAGTACGTAAAACTAGAGATCTTAGATTCAAATCCTAGTTTGGACAAAAAATTTTCTCTTCAAAAATTAATTTATTATATTTAAATTAATATTGGGAAGTAAACATTATGAGGTTATATTATTTTTGGTCTGGACATCTTACCTCAATATTAATGTTGATTTGTTCTTGAACATGTTTCAAAACAATTCTGTTTTATCGTCAGCTTTCCCAGACTGGTTTTATTTATGTTGCACCACCTGGATGTCGATGTCAGCTCCATCCTATGGTTGGCCAAAGAACCTCCAAACAAGGTCACCCTCCATCGGAATATCAAAATTCATAACTCTGTTTCTGTTCTTCTGAATATAAATTTATATTCAGAAGAACAGAAACAGAGTTATGAATTTTGATATTCCGATGGAGGTGGTGCAACATAATGCAACATAAATAAAACCAGTCTGGGAAAGCTGACGATAAAACAGAATTGTTTTGAAACATGTCCAAGAACAAATCAACATTAATATTGAGGTAAGATGTCCAGACCAAAAATAATATAATTTAAATAACCTCAAAATATAACTTCCTAAAATTAAATATTATGAGGTTATATCATTAATAGTGAGTGGAGAACATATTTTTAACGACTCACCTCATATAATTTCAAATTTCTTTGATACTGGTGGTGGAAGCCATGACTGAAGAGGGACAAGATATTGTCTGAAACCGCCGATATCAAAGAAATTTGAAATTATATGAGGTGAGTCGTTAAAAATATGTTCTCCACTCACTATTAATTAATTTATTGCTCAGTTTGGGTGTATAAATTTACTTATAACATTGCAATACAGGGTCTTTATTTTAAAATGGAATCCTAGCACCTGAAACCACTTGTCATACAGATCTCTTATGGAAATCTCACCAAATAAATATAAGTAGCTGTGAAAATGATTATAAATTGCAATGGGATAAAATCAATTTTTGTACTGTTCAATCCTTACCTTATGACAAAAGATTTTCAAAATGATCTCCTTCAACTTCAATACAACGTTCAAACAAACGAAGAAGATTTTGAAACATGCTATCCAATTATATTTGAAGAGAAAAATTTTCGCCTAGACCGGGACTCGAACCCGGGACCCTTGGCTTTCCGGGCCAAGTGCTCTACCAACTGAGCTACCGAGGCGAGTTACGATCTAGACGCAAATTTTTCTCTTATGTACGTTGTAATTCCCTCGCGCCAAATGCTTGAAACCATGGCTTCTATTTTTGCAAATGGCGGCTTCTTAGTTAAGAAGACATTTATTGGGAATTTAACACTACTTTATAGCCAGTAGGGCTTCTATTGACGATTTTATTATTAATTTAACACTTCTCATTGAAGGATAAATTATATTTGAAGAGAAAAATTTTCGCCTAGACCGGGACTCGAACCCGGGACCCTTGGCTTTCCGGGCCAAGTGCTCTACCAACTGAGCTACCGAGGCGAGTTACGATCTAGACGCAAATTTTTCTCTTATGTACGTTGTAATTCCCTCGCGCCAAATGCTTGAAACCATGGCTTCTATCTTTGCAAATGGCGGCTTCTTAGTTAAGAAGACATTTATTGGGAATTTAACACTACTTTATAGCCAGTAGGGCTTCTATTGACGATTTTATTATTAATTTAACACTTCTCATTGAAGGATAAATTATATTTGAAGAGAAAAATGCTATCCAATTCCTGCCTTGAAATGTTGAAGTTCACAGTTTGAATATTTTCTTTAAGTTCCTCTAATGTTCGAGTATTTGAAACCGTGACAAATATTTTCTTTAAGTTCCTCTGATGTTCAAGGATCTGAAATCATGACTTGACAGTTGCATTAGAAAATTTGCGGCAAAATTTAGGGTGACAACTTTTCTTTATGTTTGTCAAGGTAAAAATATCCTCTGTTCAGTGATTTACTCTATGTTATACTCAAATCAGCACAATCACAAATTCATAAGTTAGTTAAAAAAACTTCGAACAACACGTCTATACCTTACAGAAGTATAACACTAACTAGAGTTAAAAAGAATCTAGTTCAGCCAAACATTTTTCTCTTCTAAAATTAATTTATTGATCAGTATGAGTATAGCTTTACATCTATAATAGTATTGGTAATAATTTCATCAAAGTCTTCTTGAATAAGAAGCTGCCCAATGGCGTTGGGATGATGGTTTGCAGCTGCAGGCATGCGGGATTATATAAGAGAGAGAAAAATTTCCATCTGAAGTGAGATGCCCGGACAGCACAATTGGTTAGTGCACTAGCATGTATGATTAGATCTCTTGAGTTCAAATCCCACTACAAAGGAAAAATTTAAGTTCAAAAATTAATTTATCACTCAGTATGAATGTATAAATTTACATAAAACATCATAATATTATTTCTAATAAGTCATTCATTAATTGCATCTCTACTGTGGTCGAACACATCTCTTGCACACTCTAATAAGTATAAAACGTATAAAAATTGATAGGAACTAATGTTTCAGAATATCCAAATCTATTATTCACTTTCAGTATGTAATCTATATTTAATGTAACTGGATATGTGGGAATTTATATATATGGTTACCACATAGCTTTGTTGATATCTTAATATATAAAAATTACGTGTCACATTGTTTGTCCGCGATGGAATCCTAAACTACTGAACAGATTTTAATAAAAATTTGCACACTGTGTGCTGTTTGATCCAACTTAAGACCTACGGTTGTTTATAACTAAATTTATAGTCGCATTATTTTTTTTGCAAATTATTTGTTTATTATTTAACAAAGAGTTATAAATATCTGTGAGTTCCATACGATTCTAACAGATGACGGTGTAAGGTAATTGTTTATTATTTAACCAGGTGGCTGTGCTTTTTGTTGCAACCGCAAATTTCAATTGAATTACAAATATTGATTATTTCATAATTTAAGTGTGTTCAGTGTTTATTTTATTTTCAATTATTGATAATAATATTAATTTCGTGTGTAAGTATTAGTTTTAAGTAATCTGGCTGAAAGACAACAACTTATTTTAAATTTAACTGGATCGAGAAGGGACATTGAACAATATGGCGAATCAGTTGTAGAGACCATGAATGATAAGATATGAAGTGAATTTCCGCAAATTGGTATAGGCCTATGTGACATAAATCTTACATTTAAGAAGAATGTCAATTTAAAAACATATGAAGTTCCTAAGGAACGGAATAACAGAACTGTAAGTCTGTTAGTCATAATAATATGCCTAATATTACAGAAACAATCTCCATGCCTCAATTAAATGAAAAACAAGATGACTATAATATATCATAAGATGATATTACTATACAGAGACTTCTTGATGATGATGATGATGAAAATCCAAACTGCCAAGTTCGTAGAAAAAAACGAAAGTATAATGAAATCAGCAAGCCTCCTCAAAATATTCCATCAATAAATGTATATAATCCTTATGATACACTTATGGATGATACTGAGAATGCAGACAACATAAATTCATCTCAATCAACAAAACCATACAGAAAAATTAACGTAAAAATAGTTAAAGGCGATACGAAGTTCGCCGGGCCATCTAGTTTATTTATAAAATTATCCCATTCACTGGGAGTACATCAATTAACAGTGCCATGTAAGACCTTGCTCTATATTTATAAATTAATTTACTTAAATAATCTGAAACTCCTGTGACTGTATTATCTCTCTGTTTTCTTTCTCAAAGTTTTTGCTTCTGCCATGATCTCCAAGATGCCCTCATTTTGATGATAGCACAGACATACATGGTCCAGATTTCCTAACATTTATCTTGCTGTTGAGGAAAAAAGAATTGTCCACTCAGGATTCAAACCAGTCCCTTTGGTCAAGAAGCAGGAATGTTTATAAGAATATGGATACCATTTTTAAATAAAATTATGTAGTGTATAAGCTAGCACACTCTCTTGAGTGATTATAAACTTGCTTTCCTAAATTTCTTTTTTTTATTCTTCTTCTTTGCAAAGTTATATGCTAGGCTTACAGCCTGTTCATTCCAGAAACCAATGATCTTTCCAACATTTCTTCTGTCTTCCAGGTGATCCCCTCACATCTGCCAGTAGATTGTCACTTACATATGAGCTGTTCTGTCTGGTGCCATTAGAGGTACATGCAAGTTCCACTCATATCTTCTCTTATTCACCTATTCATTTGTTGCTTAAATGTCCAAAATTCCTGTTTTCATTTCCATAATTAAATATTTATTTTTTCAGATTATATCATTCTTGCAGCCTGCTATTCTGGTTGCCTTATTAGCTAGCTTGACATATAACTTCATTTTTGCAGTGATCCTCATTGAGATATCTCAATCCCTAGAAACTTAAAAACTGTGCCCTGCTTACCATCCTTCTCTCAAGTTCCAACTTGCATCTTAAAAGAAAATTTACATATTACAGTATTGTCATATACATATTATTAGATTTAGTTTTAGTAGACATTTTCCTTTATCAACATAAAAGGAATAAGTTATGTAGGTAGGAAATAACACTACGAGGTTTATTTTAATATTGTTTAGTTTAACTTTTATAGGAATTAATCACTATGAGGTTTAATTTATGGTGAAATTAAATGTTTCTTACCTCTCCTCATATAAATCTTCTAAGTAGATCATGATTTCGAGACTATAACTGTCTCATCCTCAGAACTTTCTTGGCGACTGGTGTTATGTCGATTGGAAGAAACTCTTATTTAATTTCACCATTGTTTAGTTGTTTCTTCACTCACCTCATTCTTCTTAACTCCCAAGCAGACTCGAGTTTCTTCACTTCATTTGTGACATTCTCAATGCTATATTACGTTCACAACTGATGTCCAAATAAGTTTGGAAGTTTGTTGGTCAGCCATCAGATGGCGCAGAGGTCAGTCTGCAGGATAGGAGGCCATTGGACATCAGTTGTGAACGTAATACAGCATTGAGAATGTCACAAATGAAGTGAAGAAACTCGAGTCTGCTTGGGAGTTAAGAAGTATGAGGTGACTGAAGAAACAACTAAACAATATAAAAGGAATAACTTTGTTTAATTTATTAATATTTCTTGCAAATTAATTTTAAGCAATTAATGATAAGATTGACTTTGTAGTGTAATGATTGGTATTCCAAGGGTCCTTGTTTGATTCCTGGCTATACCATGGAATTTTTTGGTGTAGACTTTGGAACAAAATCCATTTAGCCTCATGAGAATCAGTAAGTAGCTTCTAAATATAAGAAGTAGCAAAATCTAGTCAAGAAAACTGAAATTAAGGTTGAGAGAGAGTATCAATTGATTTCCTGTACTGTTATTTGCTACCATTTCAATCTTCATTAGATCTTGGGATATTTTGATGTTATATTTATGCATCTTGGGATATATAGTGTCAGGTATGTTTGTTTTTAAGTAAAAGATCAAGAATTGCATCTTCTAAAATTATTAACTATTTAATATTGTTTTACAGACCGATTATATGACGACTTTAGAAAAAGATTACGACTATCGTGATGAACATTTTGACTTCATGCAGCAGTGGATCCGTAGGTTTTGCTTACAATATGGAGCAGCTTTGTTTTATACATCAGCAAAGGAGGACAAAAACTGTGATCTTCTTTATAAGTATCTCACACATCGCATTTATGGTTTCCCTTTTCGAACACCTGCACTAGTTGTTGAGAAGGATGCAGTACTGATGTGAGTAAATAGAGCTAGTAGAGTTAAAAATAAATCAAACTGAATGGCATGTCATCTCAAAAAAAGTGGCCAAAATGTAATAAAATTAAAAATATGAATTGAAAACTTTACACCTCCCCTCATAAATTCTAAGTATGAATTCAGTTGGCAATGGGAATGATAAGAATTAAATGAATCACGATTTCTTCTTACCACATACTTCTATGTTTTTTTAAACACAGCACTGCAGTATCAGCGACCCATTGTCACATCGTCAGCTGTTTTCACGACTGTCAATTTTTTCTTTTGCCAGTAATTATCCAAACTGCCATCTGGTGTTCTTTTGAAGGAATCATTTTCTAAACTGCCATCTGGTGTTCTTTTGAATGAATCATTTTCTAAACTGCCATCTGTTGTATTTCTGAAGAACTTTGTAACCAAACTCATATTAAACTGGAATCCTTACATCTCATTTGCAGATAATGGTCTCCAAAAAATGTCCAAGTGAGAGAATCATATATTATGAGGTATTTTCAGTTTCATAAGTTAATTATGGGAAATAGCATTATGAGGCTCTTCAATTGGATGATGTTATACATCAACTGACCAAGTGCCATTTAAAAAAATGGGATTTTGATGCCACCTTTTGCACTGGTTCATGAAGTATGTGTATGCACACCTTTTAGCACCAAGTCTTCAAATGTAGCCTTATTATTAAAGAAAAATATAAACACCATCAGTATTCTCGGAGATTCTGTTTTTTGCAACAAACAGCTATGAACCTAAATAATCCAAATTTTGCATCATGCAGCTAAGTGCCAAATGTTCCCACTCTTAGATTGTTGATGCATAACTGACTATTGTTAGTTTAGCTCTACAATAAATAGTGAAATTTGTCAAGTCAGTATGGTTCTTTTTAAATGTAAAAAAGAACTTTAAACATATTTTTCTCGAAACTTACATAATGATGCTTAGCTAGTTGATGCATAATGCTGTCCAGTTAATAATATGAATGTGAGGTTAGATATTTTCAGTGTGATGTTTTTTGAGAGAAGTTCTTGTCATCTTGATTTCTCACAAAAAAAAAAAACATTGAACTGAAAATATATAAAATAGTTTTTCTCTCAGTTATATTATATGGATGCAAAGCATGGATTCTTACTATAAGGAAGGAAAAAGATTATGAGTGTTTGAGAATAAAGTTCCTAGGGAAATTTTTGGACAAAAAAAGAGATGAACAGGCAAATTGCAAAAACTACATAACATTGAGTTACATGATTTTTATGGGAAACCAATTAAGTCTCTTGAACTGCGATGGCAGGACATCTGACTTGAATGGGGAATGAAAGAGGGGGCATGGAAACTCCTTATAGGAAAACCAAAGGAAAAGGGTCCAATAGATAGACCAAGAGTGTGATGGGAGAATGACATTAACCATGATTTGAGTTAGATAAATTATTATACAGGGGATTGGGTTGTATGGAGAGCTTATGTCTGCACAGCTATGAATTTATGGGTTCAATATTGTCAGTGAGTTAGTTAATTAGGTGTGAAGTTTCTGATTCATATTTTTATTCTAAGGTATATCCTACTATTGTTTGTTGATAACTTCCAAAGTAGCTGCCAGGCCTAACATCCCTTTTTGGCAGATTACTATCAAAAGTGATATGCGTTTTCAGCATATGTATGCACTTTTGGAAGATTTTGGGACTTAAAATATTTGGTGCACGATCAGTAATTTTACATCATTGTCCGTTATAACTTGAAGATTGAAAGTTTTCATATTCAAATTCTAATCCTGCCAGGTAATGGAATCACTTTGATTGAGTAGGAGTTAGATATTCTAACAGCTGAGTCAATGTGGTGAACATTTTATGAATATTTATGTACTGTGATTTTCTTCCAGTCCTTCTGGTTGGGATAATATGAAGAAAATAAGCATATTGTATGAAAATATGCAGAGTATGAAGCCTGATGACTATTATCGAGATATTATAGTACAGCCTGCAATTAGGAAGGTAAGTTTCATTAATACGTTTGCATTTTTTTCTTATCTCCCTCCACCAGGCTAATATAAATATAGTGTGTACATGGATTCAGTCATTCACTATTTCCATCTTTGTTGCTCTCAAAGAGCTCTCTTTCTCTTTATTCTTGGTGTGCCTCCTTAGTCCATCTCCATTTAGATTTTTCCTATTCCTTTCCAATCTTAACGATTCCAATCAAGTACTTTATTCTCTTTCTCTCTCACATTTGAAGATTGACAAAGTATGTCTTTGTAGCTATAATGTTGTTTGTCTGATGAGTTGTTGTTGCCATCGTCCAATGATGATGAGTTTTTAATTAGCTTGTAACTTTTTCTATTGCTTTTAGTTTTACGGATGTTAGTTTAAAAACTGTAACAAAATACACTAAACAAGATATAAATGCCGAAGAAGCTTTGTGAGCGCCTTATGACATCAAGTTTTTTTGGGTCTGTAATCATCTTAGTTCAATTTAATGTTGATTTGTTCATTTCATACATCTCAATGATAGATAAATTACATTTGAAGAGAAAAATTATATGCTCAGATTGGGGTTTGGACCCAGGACCTTTCGCACTCTAGGCAAATGCTCTACCAACTGAACTATCTGAGAAACTTGAATCTGAACGCAAATTTTTCTCTTATATACACTGTTAATTCCCATGCACCAAATGCTAAGATGCTCTTGCTTCTATCTTGCAAATGGAGGCTTCATTATTAAGAAGACCTTTATTTGGGAATTTTACATTATATTATAAAGCCAGTGCTTCTTTTGATGTTTTTATTATTCATTTCATGCATCTCAATGATGGATAAATTACATTTGAAGAGAAAAATTATATGCTCAGACTGGGGTTTGGACCCAGGACCTTTCACACTCTAGGCAAATGCTCTACCAACTGAGCTATCTGGAAACTCGAATCTGAACGCAAATTTTTCTCTTATGTACGCTGTTAATTCCCATGCACCAAATGCTAAGATGCTCTTGCTTCTATCTTGCAAATGGAGGCTTCATTATTAAGAAGACCTTTAATTGGGAATTTTACATTATATTATAAAGCCAGTGCTTCTTTTGATGTTTTTACTATTCATTTCATGCATCTCAATGATGGATAAATTTTATTTGAAGAGAAAAATTATATGCTCAGACTGGGGTTTGAATCCAGGATCTTTCGCACTCTAGGCAAATGTTCTACCAACTGAGCTATCTGAGAAACTCAAATCTGAATGCAAATTTTTCTCTTATATATGCTGTTAATTCCCATGCACCAAATGTTATGAAGCTGTTGCTTCTATCTTGCAAATGGTGGCTTCTTTATTAAGAAGACTTTTAATTGGGAATTTTACATTACTTTATAATGCCAGTGTGGCTTCTTTTGATGTTTTTATTATTCATTTTGAAGAAGTAATTCTTTTTCCCACGTTGTGGCTATGTTTTGAAGCAGCTAACTCTCTTCATGCCCGATGTTGTAGTAACATTTTGAAGAAGGATTGGTGCCCAAAAATAAAAAAGAATTACTGGTTCAGGTTGGGTTTGATTTTCGGTAGAGCCGGATTCTCTTCTCAAGGTCAGAAGTTGGTACACAGGATAGGAAAACACTTTAAAAATCACTAATAACCGATTCTTGTAGAAATAGTTATAAATTTATTCATTTTGTAGGTTCCCAGCAGATTAAGTAAATTTAAGTGGTATTATTCTTCACTGTCAATTAAAATAAATTATTTTATTGTCTGAAATCAATTACTCTTGTATTAAATATTACATTTTATCTTGAGAACTCTTCTTGCTTCTATCTTTGTTGGAAGTTGTATGCAGAATGACTAGGTAATTCTTTTATAATTTTAAAGAACATTATTACATCACATGATGTTATATATTAAATTTTATTGGTCCAATAGGGTCCCATTAAATACCAGGTTTAAATTTGATTTGTTAAATCAAAAAGTTAATATTTTTAACATCCAATCAGAGTTTAGTATACTTTTATTTAAAAATATTAAGTTAAGCAGGTGTTCTTATTACAGTTATAACAGAGAGCTTTAAAATTCTGACAACAATGACTTAAAACAATTTTAAAAACATTATTAAGAAAGACTGTTATGTAATATAATTTCTTTAATTGTTACTGAGACATTTTTATTCAACAATGAACAACAATTAATTATTTAGATGTTTTTCTTTATTTAAGTTATATTTAAATATTAAAAGAATCTCTATCTTCGGGTTTTTACAGCTGCTGCCGTCTTCCTGTGCCAAACCTCCAAAGCCTACGGTCTTGGGCATCTTCGATGTTAGCCCTCTAGCTTGCATTACTGTCTTCATGTTTTCCTTCCATGTTAACCTTGGTCTCCCTCTTTTCTTCTTTCTGTTCGGAAGCCATTCATATAGTTGCTTCGGCCATCGCTCATCTTCCATTCTTAAGACATGTCCTAACCACTTTAATTCCTTCTCCTCAATTCTTTCAATTCTGCTTTCTTCTGCTTCCATTATGTTTCTAATTTCCTTATTTGTAACATGTTCTAATCTAGACTTTCTGACATTTCTCCGTAAATAATCCATTTCTAGAGCTATTAGTCTTTTCTTGTAGTACTTATTGATTGTCCATACCTCACTTCCATACATTGCAACAGATTCCACCAATGTTTTACCAATATATTTTTTTGTGTCTTTCCAAATATGCTTATCCCACCATATGGAATTTAACGATGATATTATTTTGCTACTCAATTCAATTCTATGTTTTATGTTCTCTTTGCCTATACCTTCAATGTTATCCATAATTATTCCCAAATATTTAGTTTGTTTCACTTGCTTTATTTGGATTCCTTCTTCCAATATTAAATTTCTCGTTCATTGCTATTTATTGCCAGATATTCTGTTTTTTGTAAATTTACTGTGAGACCCCATGATTCATATGTGTTTTTCAAACTTTTTATCATGAATTCCATATCAAATTTGTCTTGCGCTAAAACCAGTTGATCATTGGCAAATTGTAATGTCAGCAAAAATCTGTTACCTATTGGGATCCCCATACCTTTGCAGCTTTGTTTCCATTTCATTAATATGGATTCTACATAAATATTAAATAAAATTGGTGAAAGACTGCACCCTTGTTTCAATCCCTTTGTGGTTTTTATAGGATTAGACATTATATTTCCAATTTTAACACAAGCAGAGTTATCTTTATAGATTTGTTTAATAATTTCTATTAGGTTTCTATCAATATTGTATTTCTCCAATACTTCCCATAATTTGTTCCTCGGAATTGAGTCATAAGCTTTCTCTAAATCTATCATTGTCAAATGGGTTTCTTCTCCAACTGCAGTCCGTTTTTCAATTAACTGTTGTATTGCAAATATATTGTCAACACATGACTTTCCTGGTCTGAATCCATTTTGATCTTCTCCTAATTTGTCTTTAATATCTTTTTGTAACTTTGTTTTTAATAACTTCGTAAATATTCTATATAATGTGTATTTATACTTAGTCCTCTGTAGTTTTTTGCGTCTCTTCTATCGCCCTTCTTGTATATTGGTACAATGTAGCTTATTTTCCATTCATCGGGAATCTTCTGTATTGCAATGCACTTATTAAACAAGTCCCTCAATCTACCTATTAAATTTTTTGGGCCATATTTAATTAACTCATTGGGTATGTTTCCCGGCCCTGGTGCCTTTTTATTCTTTAGGGTTTGAATTTCTAATTCTATATCTATTGTATCAAATTCCAGGACGTTCGTTTCTATAGTTGGATTTTCTATTGTTTCCATAAACTCATTTCTAGTTTCTGACAGTAAAGCTTTGTAATGTTTTTCTGCGTCAAATTATGTTAACAAATTTATCTTACTGGATCCTTGGTTGGTTTTTAGTGTTTTTAGAAATCTCCATACTTCCGATGATTGTGATCCTCCTATATAACTTTCTATTTCTTGGCATTTGCTTTTCCATAATTTGTTTTTTTCTTCTATCACTTTCCTTTTAACTTTGGCGTTTGTTCTCTTGTATTCTATCCAATTCTCTGTTGTTTTATTTGCCAACCATTCTAAGTAGCATTTTTTCTTCTTTTTGGTTAATTCTTTGATATCTTCATTCCACCAATCTTGTGTATTTTGTTTTTTATTTATGGTGCCTAATGCTTCTTTTGCTGCCGAATGCATTATTTCCTTTAATTGATTATATTCTTCTTCTATGTCTTCCTTGTAATCCAAATTCTCAATTTTAATCCTCAGTCTTTCTTGATATAGGTTTTTGATACTATCCTAATTTTAAAGTATAAAATTATTAACTTTAACTTCCATATTGTTTATTTTTTATTATTTCACTCACCTCATACTTCATATGAAGTATGAGGTGAGTGAAATAATAAAAAATAAACAATATTAAAGAATATTTTTTATATTTGAAGAGAAAAATTTTCGCCTAGACCGGGACTCGAACACGGGACCCTTGGCTTTCCGGGCCAAGTGCTCTACCAACTGAGCTACCGAGGCGAGTTACGATCTAGACGCAAATTTTTCTCTTATGTACGTTGTAATTCCCTCGCGCCAAATGCTTGAAACCATAGCTTCTATCTTTCTCTTTCTATCTTTCTCTTCAAATATAATTTATCCTTCTATGAGAAGTGTTAAATTAATAATAAAATCGTCAATATTAAAGAACCTCATAGTGTTATTTCCTATCTACATAACTTAATTTAACTTCCATATTTACTATGATTTTAAAATCCTGCTTTAATTTCATACATCTCAATGATGGATAAAATTACATTTGAAGAAAAAATGTTACGCTCAGACTGGGGTTTGAACCCAGAACTGTTTGCACTCTAGGCAAATGCTCTACCAACTGAACTATCTGAGAAACAGCAATCTAAATGCAACTTTTTCTCTTATATATGCTGCTAATTCCCTTGCGCCAAATGCCGTTATTTGCATTTCCAAAGAAACAAACAAATTCTAGAAGAGATATTTAAACCTTTTTAACAGATGTAGTGTGTCTATTGCTGGGCCCGTTACATAGACGAATTTCATTCTTTTTCGATTAACTACTAGTAACACATAAATCGTCATTCTCAAATACTATAAACATAACTAGGGAAATTAAATTTGAGTTGTTTTTTGACTCACCTCATATTTCTTGATTTTTATGCAGACCTAGATTTCGTCACTGAATTCGTGACATTCTTGATGCATCACAACTGCCGTCTTGCAATTGCCCCTACTGCAAATTGATGTCTGCTCTCTCTGTTGACTGACTGATGAACTTCCAAATCAGTCCCCTCTCATTTTCACCGGGTATTTCAAAATGCATAGTTTTCTTTTTATTCTTGAATATGTAAATTTTCTCCCAAATTGTGAATTAGAAAATTCAAAGGAACGTACATTTTGGGAGAAAATTTACATATGCAAGAATAAAAAGAAAAAAAATATGAATTTTGAAAGTGCAGAAATCAATTTGCAGGAGGGACAACCACAAGACGGCAGTTTTGTTGCATTGAGAATGTCACAAATTCAGTGAAGAAACCTAGATCTGCATAAAAATCAAGAAATATGAGGTGAGTCAAAAAAAAATAACTAATATTTAATTAAAATAAACCTCATAGTGTTTGAGTTTGTATTCATTTTTACCTCATATGTTTATTCTGTTGGACGATCGTTTCAAAGCTATGGTGTTATTTCCTACCCACATATATTTAATAACTAGGGAAGTTTAACTTTCAACAATTTATATCAATCATGAGCTTTTTGGGAACACTTATAATTACGCACAGGTAATTACTCAGGCAAGAATACATTTTAATGAGATGGATAATAAACAACATTAACTAAAATATATATATTTGAGCAAAAGATAGAAGTCATCAGTATAAAGACTTCAACATAAAGCATAGCTGTAATTAAATAATATAAATAAAGATAAAAGAATAATAAATAATGTATCTCAAACAATCTTCTAATAATTAGAATAACAATAATAATTCAAGCGTGCCATAATTCATCCATACAAAATGTAAGAATTCTTCTTACAGCCATACGATGAAAAGAAACAAAACAACAAGAATCAAATGAATCGTGAATTCCTCTTACTTCATTCATCTATGTTTTTTTAAACACAGCACCGCAGTATCGGAGAACCATCTTCTCCATCGTCAGCTGTTTTTACGACTGTCAATTTTTTCTTTTGCCAGTGATTATCCAAACTGCCATCTGGTGTATTTTTTAAAAACTTTGTAATCAAGCTTGGTTCGTCCGGAATCTCGAAGTTCATGGTTCTAGAATGGTTTTTTTTTTAATATATATCTTTTCCCAAACTGTTAATTCCAAAGGTTTAGATAGATATTTCAAAAGTTTTGCTTCTTTTTCAATTCTATGATTCTCTAATAAACTATGTGCTGCTATAGATGATTTTTATCCGATACTGCGGTGCTGTGTTTAAAAAACATAGATGTATGAGGTTAGAAGAATTCATGATTCATTTGATTCTTATTAATGAAACCTCATAATGTTAAAATTCCCAAATATATTATATTAAACGAAACAATGCTCATGGCCTAGGGATCCATACACTAAAATCCTCCGCCAACCATATGCTACAAAATCTGGTTCAAGACTGTTGTAGGTTTGAGCTCTGTGTTTGGGGAAATCTCGTACCACACAGGTACATGACGAGGAAGAGGTAGGAAAGGGGAAAGAAAGAATGGGATGGCACAGATACCTAGACTATATTGCAGAGAGTCACAGGCAACAAAAAATACACCATGTGCATTACTTTTAACTCATATGTAGTGAAGAAAAGGCAAAAACATACATACAGTCATAGGTATATTACCCACAGCAAATTCTCATTGTAAAATTTATCAATTGTGCGCAATTGCAAATTCTTATATCTTTTGGAATAACAATAATTTTTTCTTGAATTATAAATTTAATATACATTATAAAGAACACTGAGTCAGTAAATTTTACAGTACAACATGTTTCCAATTGCAGATCTTGGATTTAGTCAATCTCCTTGTCTTCCAATATATTTGGACAATGTTATTTTGATTTTAGTTACTTTTAATACTACAGTCACCAGTATAAAATGAAGTGAAATGTACTTCTAGATTTCATTTTATTAAAATTTACATGAGTTAGCAGCTGAATTGACTGAGCAGAATAATTAAACAGTTAAAAATTTATAATTTAATGTATAAAGTATTCAGCTCTCAGAAAACATTATAAATTGACTCAATGAAAGTAATAATAATTATAATATAGCAGATAATATCTAGTAAAAGAATTTTTTTTATTTAATTTACTTTAGAACTATTAAAGAAACCTCGTAGTTATAATTTTTCTCTTCAAATATGATTTATGCATCATTGAAATGTATGAAATGAATAATAAAAACATCGAAAGAAACCATACTGGCTTTATAATGTAATATAAAAAATTCCCATATAAATAAATATCTTCTTAACCCTTAATTACTATAATAATAATAATAATTTTACACCACATTACTCACACATACATAACCTACATGAGGACTTGCGCAGGGTATTTTTGCCTACAAGTCTTTATCATAGTTAATAACACTGTATCACATCATTACAAAGTTTAATGATTTTTTAAAAAATAATATCTATACACACCTCACTCAACAGAAAAGCAGTCTGGACAGGACTCCACCATATGATCTTTGCAGATCGGTGTGCCGCAATTGGCGCAACACTTTGTTGTCTTCTGGTCTTTGGCCCTGAGACAGAAGTGGCACCTCCCTCCTTTTCTGATGATCAGTGGTTCAGCTTCCCCCACAGGTCCTGTGAGATGTCTTATTTTTGCCTGAAGAACTTTTGGCAAAGTGTTTATGGTTGCCCTTTTCTTCAGATAGCGTCCAGTAGACTCCGACCAAGGTCACAGCGAGCAATCTTTCTTCCCACATTTTCTTACATAATTATATGTGCATTGATGCCACCAACATTTAACAAGAAGTAAAATATAGTCAGCGGTCAGCGATTGGACATCTTCATCTTCTGACATAATATCATCCTGAACACTTTCAGCGCTCTGTATAGAGTTAGAATCATGATCACTGTCTTCTACACAATCTTCCTCTGATGAAGAAGGAATCCTCCAACAATTTCATCATTTGATGCTTCCAACAGTTCTATAATTTCATCTTCTGTCAATATTTTCCTCTTCATACTCATATTTACTCTTAGACTTCAAATTGTAAGCACGAGAATAGAAAATAACTCTACAGATGCTAGGTGCGCAGGGGGTAAAAAATTTCTGCAGGCAGCAACAATGACATAAAATAAATATAATTGCGTCATTAGGTATTCCAAGAAACTAAATACAACTGAAACATGTGCTGGACGAGTCCATTTGAGAATAGTTGAGTTCCAGGGAATCTCATAAATGTAATTGTCACTAAATCGTAGCGTCTTTCAACCTAACGGAAAAAAAAAAATTACCCCGCACAAATAATTAAGAAGCCGCCATTTACAAAGATAGAAGCAAAGGTTTCATAGCATTTGATACATGGGAATTGACAATGTATATAAGAGAAAAATTTGCATTTGGATTGCAACTTGCCCAGATAGCTCAGTCAGTAAGCATTGGTCTAGAAAGCCAAGAATTAGTAAGAAGTAAGCATTGGTCTAGAATATTAATTTATTTTAAGATTCTTTAACATCTAATGTCACAAAATTTCTAGTTATTTATTTATAGTGATTTTGAAGTGGGTCCTAGTTTTTGCCTTGATGACCAAGGAAAAGCATGCCTTGATGACCAAGGAAAAGCAGGAAAAAAGTCTGTCAGGTTGGCTGTCATCTGTGTTTGAGCCTCTCAAATATGAGTTACAAATTATACAATTTGATTCAACTTACATGGTATGAAAGAATTTGTTAGAAGTATTCATGTGCTTTATAAAAAAATAATGGTAAGTGAAATTGAGGTGAACATCAATAAAGTAGAAGTAAGAATTGGAAACGTTACACTTCACATCACCTCATAAAATATGATCCTCTCACGTGGACATGTTTTGGAGACCATTATTCCCATCCTGAATTAAACCGACATAAAAGTATTTTGAAAAGAAAAATCAATGCCATAATTTAAAATTTTTCTTTTCAAAATAATAATTGTCCATCATTGCAAATGTTAAAATTTAAATTAATGCATCAAAATAAAAGTAGAATATTGAAAAGAAAATTAGCCCATTGTTTTAGTTGTAGTAAGATTCAAATTTACATCATTTTAATTTACTCTAAATGATTTTCAGTACATACAATTTTTAACATTTATATGGTACAGTTAATGTTTACTAAGTAACCAGTCCTCTTGAAAACTAACTTTGTTAATTTCCAATTCTTTAATGATTACCAACTTTTCCTTGAACTTTCGTGAACTCATATACATCACACATTGTTTTTAATTTTGAAATATATAGCTATAAGCTACATTTTGCTAAATCTGTGGCTTATTTTGAGGACATAATAATTATTTGTTTTTAGCCCGTTACAAGAGAATCAGAAACTCAGGCAGAAGATGAACAGTCATTCCTCGGTAGACAACTGCAGCTATTGCAACAAGGTGCACCAAACTTGCGACAAGAATCTCCACTCAGAACGCCTGGTGATCCAAAGGTCCGACGTTCAAGTGGTTCACCTAGTATGCCAGGTCAAATTTCATCACCGTCAAAGAAGGTAAATTTATTCAGCGGTGTATCTGATTGTTTACATTATAGTACATTGCTTCTCAAACACTTGTATTTTTTTTATTGTAAGCCCATGTTTTCCCTTTACAGAATTTAGGTGCTCTCCCCCTACAGGGAAGAATTTGAACCATACTAATTTAGTTATACTTGTTTTCGTATAGATGTTATTTTGAGTGGCCCATAGTCAGCGTTCCGCCTCATACTGACATCTAGGAAACCAAGGTAGTACCAGGATGGGAAAATTCGGTAAATTTTGCTTAGAGGCCTTTTCATTCAGGCTTAAGGATTTTTTACGAGCCTGAAAATCTTCAGACTCAGGACCCACGGCTTAAAGTCCCTCCCGGAGGACTTGCTCCTTGGATTTTTCCATCATAAAAAATCCATCAACCCCGACCGGCTTTGAACCCGCGACCCTTGGGACCACAGGCAAGGAGCATGACCACTAGTCCAATGCGGCCGATTCAAACACTTGTAAAAAAAAAATAACAGAATCATATCAAATGACTTAATTGATAAATTCTTGAGTTTTTTTATAATAATAATAATAATAATAATATTATTATTATTATTATTATTATTATTATTATTATTATTATTATTATTATTATTATTATTATTATAACAATAAAAATAAAAATAGATGTTTCAACTCCTGTGGTTATGTAACAACTTGGAAGAAGTTCACAAGTTCAAACCTGGCTGTGATCAATGGTTTTTTAGAGCATTAAAATTTTGAGCATGGCTTTCTTTAGAAGGAAATTAAAGCTGTGAGTCCTGTGTTATTGATTCATGGCATGTAGAAGACCTGATGCCTGAAATAAGAGGACTCTAAGTAAAATTTGATCGTTTTAAGCCCAACTTTGAATTATGACATTAATGACCTGATATGTTAGCATTGTTGAATAAATTATTACCACTACCATCAACACAAATATCACTGTCACTATCAGCATCACCACCTCCTTTTTCTTCTTCTTTTCCGTCATCTCAACTATTAAACATACGCTGACCTTACCACTCCTATGTAAACACAGTATTATACCAATTCTGAGCTAAGTACCAGTTGTATAAATTAGTTTGATCCTTCTGGGAAATTCTCGTATAAGACTTGAAAGCATAATAATAGTCCCTTCGATTGGTTGCTGGCCAAAGGAAGGCAAGACCAGTGATGGGGCTGCCATCTTATAGCCTCTGGTCAGGCTTTTCTGGAGAAGAAAAGAAAATAAAGGAAAGAAGAAATGGAAGAAAGGAAAGACTCCCTAGCCCTCGGATGCCCTAATAGCGTCGGGGTCGAAAAAAACAAGAGTTAACCAAGAGAGGTTAGATAGTAAAGTTAAAAGAGTGCAAAACACAAGTAAGTGGAAGAAATGTTTTGCTCAGCTTGGGCACCTTGTGGTCGCCATCCACATATCCCCTAGATGAGGACCCCTGAGGGGGGCTAGACCAGTGTTGACCTATGGTAGTGAAGCATGGACGCTAAAAAAAAACATGAAAGCAGAATAACGGCTTGTGAAATGAGATTCATGCGCAGAACAGCGGGTTACACCAGATGGGATCGGAAAAGGAACACCGATATCTTAAAAGAATTGAAGACTACGCCAATTTTGGAATATATTAAACAGTACCAACTAAATTGGAAACACCATCTTGAAAGAATGAGTTCAAATCGGATCCCCAAAGCTGTTTATAATTATATACCAAGAGGACGAAGATCACTGGGCCGTCCTATGAAACGCTGGAGGGAAAATTTTCTATAGGATCGTAACTGGCCTTGGCCTAATACTTGGAAGGAAGAAGAAGAAGAAGAAAGTACCAGTTGTACTGTAAATAAACTTGCATAAGGTATTACTTTGCCAACACCGTCTATTGGGGGAACTGTGGTGCTACTTTTACCCACCATATGACTGAATTGTGATGGAACTCTCATCGATTGAAACATTTTTCTTAGGCAACATCGTATTTTAGGGGAAATAAAACTGAATACAAGGTAAGATGATTCAAATAATTAGGTACTTCTATTTCTTATTTATTTATGACGAAAAATTATATATGGGCCCACCTAATCAGATGTTTACACTGTTTCCATGATGTTGGTAGACATTCTTTATTTACAATTTCATTATGAGCAGAATTTATGCTCCATGCTGACTAACCTGTAAATTCTGTTATTTTCATCACATTCTCAATGGCTAATGTGGGATATTTTTCACTAAACTGTTTGAAAACATTTAAAATAATATGTTTCTCTCAGCTTTTCAAATACTTTCCTTTGCAATGTCTTATAATTATACAGAAGTGGCCATTTTAAAACAACTGAAATTCCAACATATTCTACATTATGCATGTGAAAGAATGAAACAAGGATATGAGGTGAGATGATACAATTTTTCTTAACTAAAATAAATTAAAATTAATTTTAAAATACAATAGGAAGTAACATTAAGAGGTTTGTTTAATAATTAAAACATTTTGTCTGTTCATTCTTACCTCTTAGAGTTGTTTTTGTTGAACATATGTTTCAGAGCTTTTAGTCCCATCGTCAGCGATTACAGACTGAATTTTCTCATATAAAAATGAAAAGATTGATGATGGTAAAAAATCAGGAATATATCAAATAAGATGTAAAGACTGTGATAAGATATACATAGGGAAAACAAAAAGAAATTTAACCATTAGAACTAAAGAACACATAAGGAATGTAAAAAAAAGGGGAAGTAGAAAAATCTGCAATGGCTGCTCATGTTTAGTCAGAAAAACACAAAATAGATGTAAACACAAAATTATTAAAACAGTTAGAAAACAAAAATAAACCCACCATATGGGAAAAAAATCTGTATGTACTGGGAATCAAACCCCGAACCTTCAGCTTTCCGTAAAGCTATTGATTAAAATATAACATCTAAATGTATCACATATATTCTTAATAACTACTACATATGAGGCTACACCAGTTAACCCTTCTCGGGCGACGATTTTTATGACCAAGGGCAAAAGGTAAATTTTGAAAATAATTAATTTCATGCAAATGTTAATAAATTATTTATATATTAAATTTGGGAATTTTTAACATTATGAGGTTCAATTAATAATAATTAAATGAATCGTGATTTCTTCTTACCTCATACTTCTGTTTTTTTTAAACACAGCACTGCAGTAGCGACACGTTGTCATCATCATCAGCTGTTTTCACGACTGTCAATTTTTTCCCTTTTGCCAGTAATTCTCTAGACTGCCATCTGAATTACCGGCAAAAGGGAAAAAATTGACAGTCGTGAAAACAGCTGATGATGATGACAACGTGTCGCCGATACTGCAGTGCTGTGTTTAAAAAAACATAGAAGTATGAGGTAAGAAATCACGATTCATTTAATTATTATTAATAAATTATACTTAAATTGTCTATTTACTTTTAAAAACAACATATACCTTGTTTTTTGTTAATATCCATCACTTATGTGCTTCAAAACAATGTTTTATTATTTTACGTAAAAATCTCACTGCAAAAATGGCATAAGTCTCACTGGCTTGTTTAACTGTGCACTTTTTGATCACTCTTTATTAGTAAGTTATTGTATGAAAAGTTCTTTCACAAAATACTCATAATAATATGAATAAATAATAATACCGGTATAATAATAATAATAATAATATTTCAATTCCTTCTGGATTTTTTCGTGTTGAGACTTGAAAGTAGTTTTGAAGTTCCTTAGGACAGGTTACTGGCCCGACGCTAAGTAGTCTAGTGGTAGGGCTGCTACCTTTTAGTCTCTGGACAGACATTAGGATACTGCATTTACTCAGTACCCAATGGAACGGTTATACCGCCGTGACTCGGTCCTCAGAGCCTCGTTTGTGAAAACAGGTTGTACCACGAGAAGGTGAGGATAAGAATTGGGTAGGAGAGGTTATACACACGTCACTACCCCTTACACACAGTTAGTCCAAAAGCATTCAAGATTAAAAGTGTATAAAACACTGGCCCTTCCAACTCTTTTGTATGGTAGCGAAGTATGGACGTTGAAACAGAAGGATATACAGAGACTTAGATCTGCTGAAATGAGATATCTTCGGAGGACTGCAGGATACACACTACTAGATCACAAAAAAATGAAGACATCTTAGAAGAATTACACATGGAATCTTTAGAAAACAAAATTTCTGATTATAAGTCAAGATGGATACAACATGTTCATCGAATGGAAGATCACAGAATACCCAAACAAATGCTAAGATATCAACCTGCAGGAAGAAGAAGACCAGGACGTCCACTCAAAAGACTTTTGGATGGTGTTTCTCTTGAGGCCAAAACAGGTCAACAAATGGCCTAAATTCGTGAATGTACTATGATGATGATGATAATAATAATAATATAAATAGTGCACATAGATAAGGAAGAGTTTTTCATAACCATTATAGTTCTATTGATGGTTTCTTATTTTTCTATAAATTATGTAAAGAAAGATTGGATATGTTTTTATTATTCATTTCATGCATCTCAATGGTGAATAAATTATACTTGAAGAGAAAAATTATGCGTTCAGACTGGGGTTTGAACCCAGGACTTTTTGCACTCTAGGCGAATGCTCTACCAAGTGAGCTATGTGAGAAATTCCAATCTAGAGAAAAATTTGTGTTTCGATTGGAGTTTCTCAGATAGCTCATTTGGTAGAGCATTTGCCTAGAGTGCGAAAGGTCCTGGATTGAAACCCAGTCTGAGCATATAATTTTCCTCTTCAAATATGAAGATTGGAGAATTTGTTTTGTTCTAAAAATTCTCCTCTATATGATAAATTTTGAAACATATATCTTCGAAGGTACTGCCATCATTTAAATTTGGCCCCTTCAGAAGAGATATGGTTCTTTTATCTCTCCATACGAGAGCCAGTTTTTCTTCGTTTTAAAAACTAATTACATCCCCCTTTTTCATATTTCATATTTTATTTGACTTTAGGGAATCTATAATATTTTTTCTATTGCTCAGCACTGTACCTGTTGTGACCATATTCATCTTCCATAATTCATCTGCTAATTCATGTGAAGTATAGTACCTGTCAATATAAATATGGAAATTATATTTGAAGAGAAAAATTTTCGCCTAGACCGGGACTCGAACCCGGGACCCTTGGCTTTCCGGGCCAAGTGCTCTACCAACTGAGCTACCGAGGCTAGTTACGATCTAGATGCAAATTTTTCTCTTATGTACGTTGTAATTCCCTCGTGCCAAATGCTTGAAACCATAGCTTCTATCTTTGCAAATGGCGGCTTCTTAGTTAAGAAGACATTTATTGGGAATTTAACACCACTTTATAGCCAGTAGGGCTTCTATTGACGATTTTATTATTAATTTAACACTTTGAAACTTTGAGGTGGATCTATAGGATCTGTTAGGAGGGATGAGGTCAAGTCCTTGACAACTTGAGACCAGAATCTGATTGAGTTTATCCCATATAAGGCTGGAAATTATACAGGTACCCATTGGAACTGACTGAGAGGGAAAACACTTTCATTCCAAGTTTTGCTGGTTTATTTGGGTTGTAGAATTTGAATTTCACTCCCCCCCTTGAAGGTGACAGTTTTCATCGATAGATATGGGAAGTCTTGGTAAGTAGAAGAGAGAACACTTGTGTCTTATTTTTTCTATCACATCCTGTATCAAATGCTCTTTAGCTAACTTTTTGTTACCTTCAGCATGGTCAAAATGTAGATTCCAAAACAAGAGGAGAAATTCTTTTCTTGGAACAACATCGCCAAAAAAAGTTAAATTTCTGGAAAAGTAGTCCTTGATATCAGGGGTCGGGTGAAGCCTCATGTTGATCACTATCCCAAAAAACGCTTTTATATCAGAAACTTTCGAGGGAGACCATGATGCAATTCTAGCTCTTTTAGTCAAGGGTGTTGATTTTTGTATGATTGTTTCCCTTTGAATGCAGGTTTCCTTCATTATTACGTTAAACATTTCATTGTAAAAAAAAAGTGAACATATTCCACTGGATCGGTATCCTGATCAAAATGAGATGGTAATATCGGCCCCTGCTGAATTTTATATATTGGTATATTAGAAGTTTGACCGGGATCTAAATTACTCACCTCTACCCAGTTAGGTGCACTAGTGTTGGTGGTGTCACTTATGTTCACTCTCACATTCGCTTTTACTACTTGACGATATTTCGTAAGAATCCCCTCCACTGTCACTAAATGACAATTCTAAAGCTTACTACCACTTTCATTCACTACTTGTGCTATTTCCTCACATGTATTCAGCTTTATTCAGAAACAGGATAAATATGTTATGAACGAACCATCGTAATATGTAATGACGCACTACACTGATAATCTCACAAGAAAATATTCCTAACTGAATTAAAAAGGGAATTTCCCACTCAGAATAGTAGGAAGAACATTCTCCTGCCATCTCTTGAAAAATATATGAAACTACACAGACCAGAACTGCCGGCAAAGTAGGATGTATTTTTCCTACTCATAAATGGGTTTCTTCCCGCGAGGGAATGGACAACCTGCCCATATATGGGTTTTCGCCTGCAAAGGGTTAAACATGGATCAATACTAACTACAAAAAGGTAATTATATTTAAAATAATATCATCAACAACAAGGATTAAGCCCAATGGCCTGTTCCGATCTCATTATAGGTCGAATTGGTCCTTCCATCTCTTCAATGGTCTTCCCAACAATCTTCTCCCTTTTGGTTTATAATTATACATTCTTCTTGGTATGCACTGTTCATTCATTTGTAATACATGCTGAAGATAAGCATGTTTATAATATTTTATTCTTTCATAGAGATTAATGTCTATTTTTAAATAAGTTCTTATAAAATTAATAAAAACTAAATGAAGGTATATTGAATTGCACAATAAAACTTTCAATGAGAAATATTTGAGCCTCATGCCAAAATCCCATCTACTAACTCAGTGAGCTAACCACAACCAAAACCTTGACAACTCATTTCTAAATCAATTACCACCATCTATTCCCTCACAAATGTATAGTACTTTATATCTAGTTACAAGTGCACTGATTTGTGATCAGATTTTCATAGTTTCATACCTGTTTCCTGTTTTAGAATGAATAATTAAATTGTCACATTGTTGGCATTCTCATTTTTCATGTTTTAATAATATTTTGGTATTTACAAAATTAATTTTCTATATTGATCAGAAACCCCCTCCATTACATGTTTATCTTGTAGCGGTGGAGAGGCTAGCATGCTTAAATGACCCCAAGAGCTATGCCGGTAGCATTGCTGCCAAAAGTGTTACCTATGCCAGACAGATCGAAGGTGATAAGCTAGACAAAAAAAGTTCTTCAGTTGAAGGAGTAATCTTTCACCATAAAAACACAACCATCATGAAACATGGACATGGGTTTCACTGGAGTAAAATTTTCTCTAGTAGTAAAATAGTCTTCCATTTGGATCTCTGGGTGTGGACTACTTGGGAATGGATTGCAAAGAACAGTTAAGTCTCATTGACTGCAATGGACAGGACATGTGGCATGAATGAGAAATGAAAGAGGGGCATGAAAACTCCTTGTAGGAAAACCAGAGTGAAAGCGCCCAGTAGGTAGACCAAGAATGAAGTGGGAGAATAACATTAACCATGATTTGAGGAAGTTAATTTATATAGGGGATGATTGGAAAATGGTAGATAGAGATGTATGGAGAGCTAATGTCTGAAGGGCCATGAAGCTATAGTTTTGATAGTGCCAGTAAGTTAATTAGTTACTTATAATTAACTAGGTTCATGGCTGCATGGACATAAGCTCTCCATACATCCCTATCCTGAGCTAATGTCTTCCAATCATCCCCTGTAAAATCTACTTCCCTCAAATCATGATTAATGTTATTCTCCCACCTCATTCTTGATCTACCTACTGGGCATTTTTCCTCTGGCTTTCCTACAAAAAACTTCCATGTGCCTCTTTCATTCCCTATCCATGCCACATGCCCTGCCCATTGCAGTCTATGAGACATAACTCTTCTTATTATATCTGGCTTCCTATAAAGACCATGCAATTCACTGTTATTTAGTCTTCTCCATTCACCTGTCTGTTCATCTCTCTTTGGTCCAAAACATTTCCTTAGAATTTTATTCTTAAATACTCATAATCTCCTTTCCTCCCTTAAAGTTAGTTATATTGATTAGAAACTGTCGATCCCAGGAGATTCTAGTGAAACTATTGATTTCTGGGGAACACATTTCAAGAAATCATGGTATACATTTTTATATTATTATTTTACTTTGAAAAATTTCACAGTTGTTTCAGTTTTCTCATTGTAATGTAATCACTTTTTTACATTTTATTTATTGTGATGTTTTATTATTCCTTTTCAAAATCAAGTGACATTTATTGTTTTTTTTTTCTTTGAGCAGATTGAAAACAAACCTGGAGTGCCTGGTGGTGGAGAGGGTGTCCTCGCTAACTTCTTCAATTCGTTGCTTCATAAGAAAACAGGTGCAGGATCCACAACACCTAAAACGCCAGGTAATGATAAGATAATAATTTATTAATTTTTTTCATTTAATAAGAATTTACTAGACAATTCTTCATTTTTTCTTAACTTAAAGAACTAAACTCACAAATCTACGTTTCAATATTTTTAAGTAGTGTAAAAATATAATTAATTTTGGAGGGAAAAAATCAAATAAGCAACTTTTAAAAAAAAATCAAATTAATATTAATAAAAATGCCTTCAGGTGTGTCAAATTCCCATCATAATATCTTCCTGATTTACCCACTTATAATGTGAATGACATTTCATTACTCTGGGTAAAAGGAATTAAGATAAAATTAAAGGGAGAAAACTATAAAAAGTAATTAAAGGGAGAAGTTGCACCGCAACTGTCGGATCTATATATGTTGTTCGTCTGTTGGATCTAATATCACTATGATCGCTCATATAGCTCAAATAATGCCGTATGTTGATTATTAATAAATCTGCTACCATAACAGTAATCCACTGGCAGATACAATACTTATTTGGATTATAAAGATTATAGCTAAACTTCAATATATAATTCCAATATTCTAACATTAACTAAAGATTGCGAAGCAAAGGGAGAACCTAGATAAAACATACTTTAAATTCAGTCTTAATTTACAACAAAGCAGAGAGTATATGTGCTGGGCCCCAAAATACATAAACATGTTTCATTTCTATGATATGCATCTACTAGTTATAGCACAAATATACAAGCATTTAAACAAGTTCTAATCTGATACATCAATAGTTCAAATCTACTAAACTTAATCATGAGCGAGGCTTTGGGAAATATACTGATAAATTAGATTACTGTAATAAACTCAGTTTCAAATGGGTCTTGCCACACACATGAATAATCAATAATATGACTTCTTCTTCTCCTTCCTTTCAAGTATTAGGCCAAGGCCTGTTACGATCCTATAGAACATTTTCCCTCCAGCGTTTCATAGGACAGCACCTTTTTAAATAATCAGCAGTAGAAGTCAGCCAGGTTATCAGCCCTGTGTAACAGCCACCTTTACACCCAGAAAAACATCTGGTATTCAGTTCAATGAGAGGTTGAGTAGACCCCAGGACCATGGTGCTGCCAGAAGATTTTTGTGTTTTTAATGCCACCAAACTGCACTTTACGAGCTTCAGGTTTTTTTGAAGGTTTATAAGCCTAATCCCATCAGTACTCAAACCTCCAAACTTCTGGCTTGTAGTGTTGTACTGCCTTAAACTACGCTATGGCATCCCCTCTTTTCAAGTAAGGTGGCAAAGTTTCTGGAATTATTATACTTATATCACTAGATTAGATTATTTAATTTTAAATATAAACCAAATTTATTGTGCAATTTATTATAACTTGATTTTTCAATGTTTCTATTTAAATTTGTTTTTTAATTTATGTTGAGCTGTTTTTGACTCACCTCATACTTCTTAACTCCCTTGCAGACTCGAGTTTCTTCACTGCATTTGTGACATTCTCAATGCTGTATCCGGAAGTCAAAGTCTGCAGGAGAGGAGGCTGTTGGACGTCAGTTGTGAACGTGATACAGCATTGAGAATGTCACAAATGCAGTGAAGAAACTCGAGTCTGCGAGGGAGTTAAGAAGTATGAGGTGAGTCAAAAACAACTCAACATAAATTAAAATAAACCTCATAGTGTTATTTCCTACCTACATAACTTAATTAAATTTGTCTGTTGTATTAAAGGACAAATTAATATTTCAAGAGGAAAATTGTCACCTAAACTGGAATTTGAACCCAGTTTCTCTTGATTTCCATTCCAGTGCTTTATCCATTTAAAATATCAAGGTTCCTGTTTTAGACAGAAATGTTTCTCTTACTTATACAATCCTGTACACCTAAAGTCGAGAACCTTCATTCTACACACATTCCAGCAGCTTCTTATTCAAGAAGAATTTTTTAGAAGGATTTTAACAATACCTTTATATTTTTAATCAAAATCGAAGTAGGAGGTATAACACCATGAGTTATTTACTTTTATAGCTAGTATAGGTTCATTTTTTTATGTTTTTATTATTCTTTTAACATTACTTTTTAGCTAAAAAAATTAATGTTAAAATGATATAAAAACATTGATAACTTGTTTTGTTTAAAAGTAATTTTATATTTACTTTATAATGCTTTCAGGAAAATATTACAAAGAAAAAACTAAAATAATTAAACATTACTTTTTTAGGAATTCACATTAGGACATATTATTTATTTAGGTAAACTTTTATCACTCACTTCACATTCTTCTTCTATTTAAATTAGTTTTGGAACTTTCTACTTCAGTTCCATCTTTAGTAATTTTGTGACCGTTGTTCTGTCTTCAAGAGCCGCCTCTCGCTCCCTCAACACAACACTCCTGTTGAGAGAGCGAGAGACGACTCTTCAAGGCGATGGAACAATGGTCACAAAATTACTGAAGATGGAACTGAAGTAGAAAGTTCCAAAACTAGTTTAAATAGAAGAAGAATATGAAGTGAGTGATAAAAGTTTATCTAAATAATTAAACCATATTATTCTGTTGCCATCCTTATAATTTCCTTCAATTTTGGGTAAAAGTAATGCTGCCTGTGATTAACAGAATATTTTAATATAATATTATAATGACGATTTTATTATTAATTTAACACTTCTCATTGAAGGATAAATTATATTTGAAGAGAAAAATTTTCGCCTAGACCGGGACTCGATCCCGAGACCCTTGGCTTTCCGGGCCAAGTGCTCTACCAACTGAGCTACCGAGGCGAGTTACGATCTAGATGCAAATTTTTCTCTTATGTACGTTGTAATTCCCTCGCGCCAAATGCTTGAAACCATAGCTTCTATCTTTCCAAATGGCGGCTTCTTAGTTAAGAAGACATTTATTGGGAATTTAACACTACTTTATAGCCAGTAGGGCTATATAGGGAATTACAACGTACATAAGAGAAAAATTTGCGTCTAGATCGTAACTCGCTTTGGTAGCTCAGTTGGTAAAGCACTTGGCTCGGAAAGCCAAGGGTCCCGGGTTCGAATCCTGGTCTAGGCGAAAATTTTTCTCTTCAAATATTATAATGATATTGTCACTCACACTCACACTCACTCACTGGCACTATCGAACCCGTAGGTTCATGGCCGCGCGGACATAAGCTCTCCATACATCCCTATCCTGAGCTAATGCTTTCCAATCATTCCCTGTATAATCTACTTCCCTCAAATCATAGTTAATGTTGTTCTCCCACCTCATTCTTGGTCTACCAACTGGGCGTTTTCCCTCTGGCTTTCCTACAAGAAGCTTCCATGCAAGTCTTTCATTCCCCATACGTGCAACATGTCCTGCCCATCGCAGTCTACGAGACTTAACTGTTCTTATTATATCTGGCTTCCTATAAAGACCATGTAGTTCATTGTTATGTAGTCTTCTCCATTCACCTGTCTGTTCATCTCTCATGATATTGTGGAAAGAAAAATTAATGTCTGAACAAGGAATCGGACCGTGGACCTCTAATTCTCCAGACTAGTGTGCAGCCCACTACATCATTCTAGACTTGGCACAAACATTAACAATTTTTTCCACATATATAAATCTATAATTTTTGTTTCGTCCGCTGCCAGATAGGTGTTACTACCATCGCCAACGGTCGGCTTCGTTTAGAAGTATCTATATTTGAGAATTTTACACCACCACTTTTATAAACAGTAAACAATGTTATTTAACATTTTCCAATACTGTTATTTTAACACAGTTCCAATAATGGATCATATTATAATATTATAATGATATTGTGAAAAGAAAAATTAATGTCTGAACCAGAAATCGAACCGTGGACCTCTAGTTCTCCAGACTAGTGTGCAGCCCACTACAGTATTCTAGACTTGGCACAAGCATTAACAATTCTTTCTACATATACAAATCTATAATTCTCATTTCGTCCGCTGCCAGGTAGGTGTCACTACCATCGTCAACGGCCGGCTTCGTTTAGAAGTATCTATATTTGAGAATTTTACACCACCACTTTTATAAGCAGTATAATGTGATCCATTATTGGAACTGTGCTAAAATAACAGTATTAAAATGTTAAATAATATTTTAATATGTATATTTATAAAAGTAGTGATATATTCTTATCTCTGTGATACTTATTTCTTACTAATGGAGTTTAAACGGTAATACAGTAATACACAAATTACGAAACAGTTTATTCCTGTTTTGTAATTAATCTGATATTCTGGACAAAATCAAGCATCATAGCTCTTATATGTTAATAATAGTAGAGTAGAAGTCCTTTTAACTGGTCTCAAATCAGTTGACCATCAGGTTAACAGTCCTGTCCTGTTATTGTATAATTGGCAATTAATCATGAGCTGCAACTTACAAACATTTAACAACATAAATGCATGTCTTGCAGTTTCCATTATGAATTATGAGCAATCTTGATTTCAATTAGTACAATAATATTACACCTGGGGAAGAAGAGTGCCACAAGTGTAAAAATTTCATAAATTGAGTTAAGACTACTACAAATATCTGTTAGAAAAAATGGTTACAAATGTATTTCTTTATGGCCACAAGTCATGTGCAAGAAAATGGAGATAGAATAAAATTGTGTCCATATAAAAAATTGAATATACTATATCTTTTAAAAAAAACTTTAATTGCAAATAACTCGGAACTAAACTTTTTACACTTGTGGCTGTCTTCTTCCCAAGGTGCGATATTATAGTATAGTTGTTTTTGCAATAGTACTGTAATAGAGTGTACATTGGCCTAATTACAATGTGTTAATCTATATAAATTACAACATAATCAGATAGCCAGGTATGTAAAATACTAATTTGGTATTGTAGCTGTACTTGCAAAAGTTGTTTCCTTGCACTAGTTAAACAACAAGTACAGATTGGATTATCCGGTTATTCATTTATTTGGCTAGAGCAAAGTCCTATACAGGCTGGTTAAGAGGGCTTTCACTATGCATACAATAATATACATATTAATACATCTATGATTGTCAACTTACGCATGTTAAATAACTTTTTCTCAATCCCACAGTTACAAGAAATATCAAGAAGACAGCCTGGTCAAACTGATTGTTATGAAAATATAATTTTGCATATCCTTTGTGTTAATATGTAATTGAAAAATATTGTGATAGTAAACGTTGACCAAATGTGAATTAATCTGTATTTATAACATTAGCTAAAGATGAACTGTGTGATTGTAAATTGCAAGCCAAAGTATGTTATTTACAAATACATGAACATCATTCATTATGATCAAATAGCAATAACCAGTAACTATAAAGTCAAACTGAAAGTTAATTTGTTAACACATTCATTACCGTGAACCAGTTAAGGCATTTAAAGGACCTCTTGTGCACCAGACCATATATCGGTTAAGGTGTTAACAGCACACTTTAATAAATTGCATTTATATTAGGCACCTAGTCTCTATATTGAGATAATAAGTCTTGGAGATGATAGATGGCACACAAATCAAGGTTTTTTTTTTCAGTTCTCTATTTATCGTGAAACCCCAAATCTGGGTAATCCCCTTCTATTTTTAGAATAAACAGCTGACTGAATTCCAACACTCGACACAATAGTTCTTATTATGCAGTTACAGGGTTTGAGAAAAATATTTCATGGAGGAAGAACATGTAAATAGAACTTTTTTAGGAAAAATCACTATGAGGTTTAATTTAAATCTTAACATCTAATTTCAGATTTTCAAAATAAAAGTGACAACGAAATTTCATTTGTAATGAGTGATGTAAAGTTGCAAGAATGAAAAATGCATGATCACGTCGCCCTAGTTATTGTCCGCTGCTTCCCTGTTTACTGTGAATACTGGGATGAAATATCAAATTGAAGATGAGACTGAAATAATGTATTAGGTAAATTTATTCTTGAGTGATGATTTTTTTAATATGTGTGCGATCAAAAGAACCTTTATACAGAACAAGTCTTAGTGCCGCTAAATATTTGATAATACAGATGTGGAAACCTGTAGACATTCCAAAAATAAATCAGAACTTATGTTCATCATGGGAATTGTCCAAAAGCCCGATATGAAAATGTATTGGACTGAAGACCATCGCTTTCAAACCCCATTATTTCTGAAAACGGCGTCTAGAATATGTTTTCTAAACTTTCTTTCATTTTTGCACTTCAGTGATAGTAGCACCTATGAGAGTAGTACTGATACACTCTACAGAAGTCTACTAGAATGTTTTCTTTAGGTATGTAGAAAATTTCAGTTTTCTTTCACTGATAGTTTAGGAATAATGCTGAAATTTCAAAAGTGTTATGTAAAAGAGGGAATTCCATTTAAAGAGCTGGTTTGGAAGTTTAGATGCCCTGCTCAGCTGCTGGTACTGAATGTGTTAATAACCACTTAACAATAAACTACTCGTGCTTTTCACCATTGTAATCATGTTCATTAACATCTTCAATCACACAAAATAATCTTCAATTGATATTCTTTTAAAACAAAATCTAAATGTGTGTGTTCACAATGCATTCATTTGTACACATTGTTTTCCCCATTTTTTATCTCGACAGAAAAATCAACGATACAAGAATTTTGTTTAAATTAATTAAACAAACTTTTTTTGCGCGATAATGCATTTTGTCGTTCTTGCAGCAATGGTGACCATGATTGAAAGTTCAACTTCCCACATTTCGGGATTGTCAACCTAAATAACTATACTGATATATTACATTTACACCCTCGTGCGGGAAGTAAAACCACTGCCTCAATGTATACTACGTACAATGTATATATAAAAAATATCCAAAAGGTAGTGTTAATATGCATTATACGAAACAAATCACTGCATTTTAAATGAACTGAACTTTATTTGAAACATGATAAAACAATAAATACATACTTGCGGCTATTTGATCAATAATAATGGTCTCACGGCCTCCTGTACTTTCAACTAATAAACATTGCCCACACTGTTAATGTTACTCAATTGTTTATTATGAACGCACATATTTCCAACAAAGATGTTATTATTTTACTACTATTTGTTATTCTGAAAACACCATCGGGCAAAAAATAATGTACAATGCACATTTGTGAAGTGTTTTACAGAATCTCGGAAACTAAAAACCTCGCTATTGCTCAGTTTTTAAAAATTTTCTCAATTCTGTAAATACCACTTCCCAACCTCGCATCGTAATATACTATTATAACTTTCATCCTGTCTTACGTATGATGATTCACATATAGTTGAAGTTCATTTGCTCCCTTAAAAATGTGTTAAGTTTTTTTAATACCTTTCACAGAAGAGGTGAAATTTATAGTTTCATTGTTGAATTGTATTAACTCATTTTAGGCAGTTCATCATCTTCAATGTTGATTGTCAATTGAATAAATTGCACTACAATTAGCAATGTAAAAGTTTCAGCTTACATAGCAAGAGGATAAAAACATGTTTATGAAAAAAGAGAAAATGTGAATAATATCTTCTCACTGGCTCGTTCAATAGGGGAACA
Source organism: Diploptera punctata (assembly GCA_030220185.1). NCBI lineage: Eukaryota > Metazoa > Arthropoda > Insecta > Blattodea > Blaberidae > Diploptera > Diploptera punctata. The sequence goes on from JASPKZ010010268.1 coordinate 1,364,435, forward strand.
ATATACAATTATTTCCAAAGTAGTGAACAAAAATCTGAAAATAATACAGGCTAAAGCAAAAATGTGATAATATTAACTGAAATTTAGGTAACATTTTTTATCACTCACCTCATATTATTCTTCTTTTTTTAAACTAGTTTTGGAACTTTACACTTCAGTTCATCTTCAGTAATTTTGTGACCATTGTTCTGTCATCTCGAAGAGCTGCCTTTTGCTGCCTCTGTTGGTAGACTGAAAAACCTTGAAATCAGTTCATTTTCCCCGGGAATTTCAAAGTTAATTAATTTCTCCTTTTTGTTTTTTGAATGTAGTTTTTTTCCCAAACAGTGAGTTATTTTGGTTTTTCTATTTGTTTTAATAATTTAGCCTCCTTTTCGATAAGATATTTTTCGGACCATGCATGGGCAGTCACTGCAGATATTTCTACTTCCCCTTTCTTGACGTTCCTGAGATGTTCTTTCACTCTGGTTTTCTTATCAAAAAGAAGGCCAAATTATTAAAACAAATAGAAAAACCAAAAGAACTCACTGTTTGGGAAAAATCTACATTCAGAAAAACAAAAAGGAGAAATTAATGAACTTGGAAATTCCTGGGGAAAATTACCTGTTTTTCAGTCTATCAACAGAGAGAGTGAAAGGCAGCTCTTCAAGATGACAGAACAACGGTCACAAAATTACTGAAGATGGAACAGAAATGTAAAGTTCCGAAACTAGTTTTAAAAAAGAAGAATATGAGGTGAGTGATAAAAAAATTTACCTAATTAAGTATACTTCATAGTGTGGATTCCTAAAAAAAGTAACTTAACTGAAATTATTCAAGATTCTTTTCTAGTAGAAGAGACTTTACTGTACTTAAAATTTTAACAATCTTTCACCTAATTCTCAGTCATTCACATTAAGCCTGCCATGCTGGCTCAGATGGTAACATGCCTGCTTCCTGCCTAGTGAGCCTGGGTTCAATACCTGGCAGGGTTAAAAATTTAAATTGTTAAATTAATTTAATTGCAAAATGTTCAATCTCGGAGCCAGGACACGTGGTGGTGAACAATTTTTAATATGCTAGATTGTGCACCAGATTCCTGCATTGAATTGCAAACCTCTCCACAGTTCATATGTTGAAAAGCCACATGGTACTCTTCATAGTGATTCGCATAGTGATACGTCTATGAGATGGGGACATTATGCCTGGCTGCTCTCTTGGTGCTTTTCGATAGGATTAGGCTACATGTCAGCACTGGGTTTCACTTTTTCCCTTGTCTCCATCATCATCATCCCCATACAAAATATTTTACACTTCATAAACATACACTCATCCTATACTCCTCTCTATACACAGTACAAGAATACATCCACTTTGTATAGTAGTCTGTTGAAGTGGTGCATAAATTGAAAATGGACCACATTAACATCATCTATCTGCCCAGCGTGGAACCCATAACATGTAAAGTGCAGTGGGTGTCGTTAGAACACATACACACATCTTCTTCTACCTTCCAAGTATTAGGCCAAGGCCTGTTACGATCCTATAGAAAATTTTCCCTCCAGCGTTTCATAGGACGGCCCAGTGATCTTCGTCCTCTTGGTATATAATTATAAAAAGCTTTGGGGATCCGATTTGACCAATCATTCTTTAACAGATAGCCTGTTCAACTTTAGTTGATACTGTTTAATATATTCCAAAATTGGCATAGTCTTCAATTCTTTAAGATATCGGTGTTCCTTTTCCGATCCCATCTGGTGTAACCCGCTGTTCTGCGCATGAATCTCATTTCACAAGCCATTATTCTGCTTTCATGTTGTTTTCTTAGTGTCCATGCTTCACTACCATAGGTCAACACTGGTCTAGCCAAAGTGTTATATAAACGTAATCTGGTGTTTTTTTGTACAAGGGATGGTTTTCATAACTTGATTAATAATTCCTAAACTTTTATTATAACTAGTAACTTTTCAGGGATATCCTTTTCATCCCAGATAGAGAGATAATATCCAAGATATTTAAATTGATTAGATCTCTCTAAAATTTTATTCTGGAGACAGATTTTACTTTGTATGGGGTCCTTCCCATGAAATGCCATAATTTTAGTTTTGTTAATTGATATTTCCATATTAAATTTGGCACCTATTTTTTGTAAATTATAAATTGATCGTTGCAAATCATTTTTGGAAAGTGCCAGAAGAGCTAAATCGTCTGCAAAAGAATAGCATCGAGTTTGAGGTTCCTATTGATGGGTATATATCCTCGTTGTGTTTTCCTCCATTCATTTATTAATTTATTCATGTATGTAATGAAAGCACCGGTGAAAGTCCACATCCCTGTCTTACTCCAGTGTTGATCTTTTCCCAAGAAGATAATTTGCCATCTTGTTTAACAGAGATTTCATTATCTTTATAGATGTTGAAGATATTAGTAATATATTGTTGTGGAACGTTATCATCAGCTAAAATTTGTAGTAATATATTTCTGTGTACTTTGTCAAAAGCCTTTATGAAGTCAACGAAGGCAATATGAGTTTCTATATTGAATTCCTTGTGCTTTTCTAATAGTAGTTTTAGAGTAAAGAATCCACCTGTACAAGATCTACCCTTTCTGAATCCATTCTGCTCTTCTCCAATTATATTTTCATAAATTTTCCTCAATTTATTCTTAACTATATTATCATAAATTTTATATCCAGAGTTCAACAAGCTAATTCCACGATAGTTATCTTTGATTTGGCGACTTCCTTTTTTGAAGATCGGTATTACAATGGATTTGTTCCAGCTTTGTGGTGGTTCTTGTCCTTCCCATATCATATTAAGGAGAATAAGAAATCTGTCTAAAAATTTTTTAGTTGAAAATTTAAATAATTCTTGATTAATGTGGTCTTCTCCGGGAGCTTTGTTACTTTTTAATGATTTAACAACATCAGTTAATTCATCTATAGAAATTTGTTCCAAAACAGTGTTATTAGAGATTGGTATTTGTAATATATCATCCTTTTGTGTCCATAAATGATGAAAGTAGGTAAGCCAAGATTCTTTAGATATACAATTTAAATGTACATTTTCTCTTGAATCATTATTTAAATTTTTTAAAACTTTATATATTTTTGGTTGAGGCCTAGTGATATCATTTTCCAAAAATGAGACAAATTGTTCCCAGCTTTGTCTATGTTTTTTGCGAACTTCACACATACACACATTATACAGATTATCTCAATGTTTTAGTGCTAGTCAGATAGGACTTCATAAAAGTGATTAAATTATCCTGATTAAAATAAGCATCATTCATTGTATAATGTTTATATTTTTGATAACCTAGTGAATTCATTTTATAATAAAATAATTCCCTTGATATGATAGAAATACTTAATTACAGATATGTCTTTATACTATAGTTTAAATATTATGGTGAAAAAAAAAGTATATGCATTGAATTATATTTGAAAAGAAAAATATACTCCTAGACTGGGGTTTGAACCCAGGACCTTTGACTCTATGTCAATGCTCTATCCAAGTGAGCTACCTAGGCCTCCAATCTAAACATGTATTTTTCTCTTTTACATAGTTAATTCCCTAACCCCAAATGCTACGAGCCATTGCTACGATTTTTGCAAATGGCGGCTTCATTATTAAGAAGACTTTTTATTGGGAATTTAAACATTACTTATAAAGCCAGTAGTGCTTCTTTCAATGTTCATATTATTCGTTTTTAAACATCTTAATGATGGACAAATTACATTTGAAAAGAAAAATATACACCTAGACTGGGGTTTGAACACAGAACCTTTGTCTCTCTATGTCAATGCTATAGATTGGAGGTCTAGGTAGCTCACTTGGATAGAGCATTGACATAGAGAGTCAAAGGTCCTGGGTTCAAACCCCAGTCTAGGCATATATTTTTCTTTTCAAATATAATTTGCCCATCATTAAGATGTTTAAAAACGAATAATATGAACATATGCATTGAAATTTGAATCACAGATCTCCATCTTTACACACTAGTTCTCTATTATTAAGATGGAAATGGTACATACAGTGACCTATACTCCTTTCAGCTAAAGAATAAAATAGATTAAACAAAGCATATCATCTGAACATAGAACATAAACAGCAAAAAGTGTAAGAAAGAAGTAGACTACATATGAGATGACACTTAAGCAATACTCAAATTATTGTCACTATCATTCTGGATTTGCCAATTGTTTAATTCCATCAATTTCTTCATCATCCATTGAGTCTTCTTCACTGTATCATTAATTGGTAAGCTATTATTAAATATATGTTAGTACTAATGTTTTTCACCATTAGTTAAAAGCATTTCTCTTTAATGTGTATTTTTGCCAGAATCATTCTAAATCAAATAAGAAAATATAGATAAACTGAAGAAAACATAATAGGTTTTAGACCACATAGATCTTATGTGCACCTTATAAATACAATTAAAAGAGAAAAATATACAGTATATTATAAATACAATCTGAGTTATAATGTAACAATCACTCAAATAGTATAGTCCATTTTATTTGGTGTTTGTGATTTTTATCAAAGCATTTGATTCCATAAATAGAGAAGCCATTTGGAGTAATTTTAATGCAATTGGAATGCTTATCATTTGTCAAAATTATAAACATAAAAGATATGTATAATAATTCTTATTTTGTGGAAGATCAGGTTAAATTATCGGAACTTTTCCATCTAAGAGTGGAGTAAGGTAGGGCTGCATATTATTACCAGTTTTGATTATTTTAGAGTCGGCCATGGTGGTCTAGTGGTTATGCTCCTAGCCTCTGGTCCCAAGGGTCACGGGTTCAAAGCCGGCCGGGGTCGATGGATTTTTTTTAGGATGGAAAAAACCAAGGAGCAAGTCCTCTGGGAGGGACTTTAAGCCATGGGTCTTGAGTCTGAAGATTTTCAGGCTCGTAAAAAATCCTTAAGCCTGAATGAAAAGACTTCTAAGCAAAATTTATCGAATTTTCCCATCCTAGTACTACCTTGGTTTCCTAGATGTTAGTATGAGGCAGAACACTGACCATAGACCACTCAAATGACATATATACAAAAAAAGTGTAACTAAATTAGTATGGTTCAAATTTTTCCCTGTAGGGGGAAAGTGCCTAAATCTCTGTTAAGGGAAACATGGGCTTACAAGATTATAAGAAGAAGACTTGTTTGATGTAATGTAAAGAACTTGTCACAGGCAATGTAGAGGCATTCAGTAGGGAATTAAAGATAAACTGGAAAATTTTGAATCTGTAAATGATATATGTTCATTGTGGGACAGGATTACTCCGGGATGGTTTAATTGGTGTCCAGGAAAAGATACGAGTACTAAATTGTTGCTCGGGACTAGCTCAGGTCAGGGTTCGGTAAGAGCTGGATTCCTATCAAAGGTGACGCAAGGAAGATTAACGTGATACGTTAATAGGAAATCACTGGAGGCTGCCGTGGAGTTAACACAGTTGACTACTTTATTTACCTATATGTATACACTGGTCGGCCCTCCGACTGTTTTCTAGAGCTACAAAGCACAATGTAGGAGATAATCTAGCAATGTGCCCTGTTTGAAGTAAGGCTAACCACTAACTGATGTGTGCACTATTTGAAGTAAGGCCAGCAACTAACTGATCTATTAGGCTGAGGGCCAGCAACTAACTGATCTATTAGGCTGAGGGCCAGCAACTAACTGATGTGCGATTCTCTTCGCGAATAATTTATTTGGGTATTAGGTATTTTGTGATCCCGCCCACACGTGCTTTGGACCTCCTTACAAATTAACCAATTTTACAAGTTTTGGGGCTGGTTTACGCCCATTCTCCATTACTGAGGGATGTTCAAACCTTCCATATATTTTTCTTCTGTTGGTAGAATAATTATATTTATTTTCGTATAACGACTTGCTAATGTCACGTCTCTGATAAAGACGTCACCTGTCATGTCAATATCTTATTGTGTGAAATGTCACCTGTTAGCTTGGGGATTTATGTCGAGTTTGACAGGTACCTACCTTGCCGAGTCTTTTGTTACAAAGGGACAGTTCAGATTCTTTTCCTCATTGTATTCGGCACGCTGCCACTGGAAAACCCATGTATTATATGTGCCTTTCCTGAGTAATAACTTTATGATGTATTTAATTTATTAAGCTATATATCAAAATTGTATATTGTTCTAGTTATCAATTTATTTCTATTTCTGTTATACTAGAAATAGTTCCCTGATTATTCTGAATATAAACTCGGTATAATTTGGATTGTTATTACTCTTTTTATATTTTGGCCTATGTTATATTTGATTAGGATCCCTTTTTATTATTAGATACTAGGAAACAATGCCTAGACCTAATATCGGTACAATTGGCACATTGATTCTTAGGTATTCAGGATGAATTAAAAAGACCTGGATACATGTGCAAGAACTATAGGTTTACACTTAAATAAACACAATATAAAAGACATGAGAATATATAAATTTAAACAAAATTATTTTTTGGCCAAGAAGAAATAATAGAAGTAAACAAAATTGTATAGTATTTTTTGAATGGAGGGGATATACCATAGCTTAGTTGTTTAAATTAATATGCTAGAAGCTGGGGATTTGACTCATGGTGGGGGTCGGGACTTTTAAATGTCCTAAAAGCTGCAATATGTAACAAATTAAAAAAAAATCAAGAAAATTCAATATTACATTGGCACCGAAAAATAAATTTAGTCTTGGTAATCTGTTAATAACTAATAAGAAATTGAACATCCCAGATGTTAAAAAAATGGACTTTATCAAATTAGTTGGAAAGGCTGCAATAAATTATACATAGAAAAAACAAAAAAGGAATTTGGACACTCACACAAAGGAACACTTAGAAATATCAAAAATAGTGAAATTGACAAATCGGCTATTGCAGCACATAGTTTGTTGGAGAGTCATAAAATTGAAAAAGAGGCTAAACTTTTAAAACATTTGGAAAAACTTTTGGAATTGACAGTTTTGGAGAAGATATATATAAAAAAAAACAAATTTAAATCCATGAATTTTGAAATTCCCGGTGAATGGGATTTGATCTCAGAGTTCATTAAATCAGTACCAGATGGCAACTTTATAGATGCAGATTCAAACTTAAATCCGGTAGTCATAATATCGGCTGAGGATGACAGAGATTTCCTCTTGAAAACTGCAGTTCCCGTGTTTAAAAAAAAACATGAAGTATGAGGTAAGATAAGAATTGACTTATATTTAAATTAATTATGGGAAGTAAACATTATGATGCTATATTATTAATAGGGAGTGGAGAACATATTTTTAACGACTCACCTCATATAATTTCAAATTTCTTTGATACCGGTTGTTTCAGACAATATCTTGTCCCTCTTCAGTCATGACTTTCACTGATGAAATTCTCTGGTTGTTGATTTCTCTATGGAAATCACCTCTTGTGCTGCCATCATTGGTTGGGATTATAAACTTTGAAATTAAATTTTTATCCACTGGAATATCGAAGTTTGTAGATCGATATTTATTCTTCTGAATGAATATCTTTTCCCAAATTCAGAAGAATAAATATCAATCTATGAACTTCAATATTCCGGTGGATAAAAATTTAATTTCGAAGTTTATAATCCCAACCAAAGATGGCAGTACAAGAGGTGATGACCATAGAGAAATCAACAACCAGATAATTTCATCAGTGGAAGTCATGACTGAAGAGGGACAAGATATTATCTGAAACCGCCGGTATCAAAGAAATTTGAAATGATATGAGGTGAGTCGTTAAAAATATGTTCTCCACTCACTAATAAGAATTGACTTATTCATTCATTAAATATAGCTAACTTAACAGTTCTAGTCTATTAATGAAATGAGTCGATTCTTATATTATCTCATACATCATGTTTTCTAACATAGGAACTGCAGATTTTCAAGAGGAATTCCTTTCATCCTCAGTGACGACTATCATATTTTTGATGAGAGGTGCCTCTTGAAAACTGCAGTTCCCATGTTAGAAAAACATGATGTATGCGATAAGATAAGAATCGACACACTTCATTAATTGAAGAACCCCTTTAATGTTATTTCCCTTAACTAAGTTATGAAGTCCTAGTCTAACCCACCCATTCTATCAAAACATAATGAAATACCTTTTCCTCCATGGCCCTTGGTAGAAATCCCCAAGGCTACATTTCGTTGTATAAAATATATTAACAAAGTAGGATGTAGTAGTAAACAATGTCAGTAGATGCTGTGCAAGAAAAAGCATCTTGATACCACAAATGTAGCTAGACATGTGAAGAAAGATATAATCAATAGCTATCTATATAGTTTGCAACCTGTGGTCCATTCTAACAAGCAGAATGCATAATTTCTATAACAATAACCAAAAAAATTTCTACCCCACCAGGATTCAAACATAAACTTGCAGATCAATAAGCAGATGCAATTACCCTTTCAGTTAACATTTCCAATGCTTGAACACTGTAAATATGATAAATATAAATAAATATCCTCAACTCGTGTCCAACTCAGAGTCGGGTCAAGGGATGAGTAGAGATGAAGCCACCTATATACAGGTCTGTGAATGAAAGATTGCCGGCCAACCATGCTTGACACACCATCATGGGGGCAGATGAACGAAATGGTATAATATAGATAAGTATGGAGAAATGGTGGAATAAAATTTTGGCAGGAGAAAACGGGAGAGAACCCCAAGAAAAAATGCCCAAGCTCCATTTCGCCTTACCCCGAAACCCACATGGAGTGACCAAGACTCAATCTTGGGACCCCAGCAGTGAGAAACAAGTGTATTAACCCATCAGCGTGGAATGACGTGCAGTGCCCGCATAAAATAAACTCTACTTCTCTGCAGAGTGCTGATCGAGCATGTTCGACATGCACCACGTTTGTTTTATTATGATTCTTAATGAAAATATACCAAGAAAACTGGCTTTATGAACTGTCATCTCATAGAGGAGATATTAAAATTTCCTTTAACATAGAATATATATTTAAATGCTCCCATGCTGAGAGGTTAAACAATAATACTATTGTATAGCTGGCTTAACTTGGCAGAGAGAGAGAGATGGAGATACAGGGGTAGATTGTTGACCACTTTAGTGCTGATACAAAAGAAAGAACCCTCCCTGTTGTCAGTTTTCCTCTTTCCCCTTACCCCTATTAACATCTGGTGAAGAAATACCCACAACACTGGTGAGAGAGAGAGGTGAGTACAGTTGTCTCATTCTACAAATTTCTCGTAAAGTTAAACTAGAGAGACTATAATAAGTTGTGTTGCACAATTAGACTTCTGGTGGCAACTATAATATGATTCTTTGTGGTGTGATTTATTTTAGAAAGTAATATTTTTTGTGATGTATTAAAAAATTGTACAATCTTTCATTTGTTAAGAATAGTGTATAATTTTACAAATAGAGCAAAATCTGTTTTAGATACATGATCTATGGCAACCATTTTCAACTAATTTTGGCGTTAAACATAATAGCACAAGGAAAGGATTTTTTTAAATTAATTGAGTTAAAATAATGTAACAATTTGCAAAATCTTAACATTTTGTTGGTGAAACTGGGCATAAGGTAAAAAAAAAGGATGTAAATGTTTACGTCCAGAACAGTGTATCTTCTAGCTTTGTTGGAAATGTTATACCTGAGTTGTTATGACATCCAGCCTAAGAATTAAGAAATAAGGCTCTCAAAGCAATTTTCTCTTAAGGAGCAGAAAGAATAGATTAAAAAGTGGATTTACACAATTTGAGTCAAGTCGAATTGCCATGATGACAGCATGTCAGGCATGAGTCAAACCAAAAGTTGTCTTGTTATTATTCACATGTTTCCACTTACATATAGGTAATGTCAGAACATAGCCTTCACCATAAAGTTATACCCAGCAACACTTCATTCTCCATGATTTGTTCCCAATTATAATCCTTTTTTTCTAGATCCATGTTAGTTTGCTCCAGCCATCTGGTCCTGGGTCTTCCCAGATTTCTTCTGCCTTTCATTTGTATCTCCATAACTTTTCTAGGTATTTATAATTTTTATAATTATTATTATTATTATTAAATAGATACTTGAGATTAAAAAAAAATGCATTATATTCCACCGTGCTGAGAATAGTGTCTTTAAATATTTATTTCCCAATTTTAGATATATCCATCCATCCATAGTAATTCTGCCTGAGGGCAGGTCTTTTACTGCAATCATAGCTTTTTCATGCTATGCTTTGCACACCGATGAGTGATGATGATGATAATGATAAGTATGATGATGATGGCCGGATGATTTTCGGGGACCGTTGGGCCCTAAGCTTCATGACATTTGTCATACAGGTGAGGAAAAACCCTGAAAAAACCTCACCCAGGAGCCTGTCCCGACCGGGAATCGAACCTAGGCCTGCTGCGTGACAAGGCAGCACGCTGCCTCGATACAACAGCGGTGGACTTTAGATATACACTGTAATATATTGTGACACACTTTTGTATTCTTAGTTAAAAAATGCCTTATAATTAATTATGTTAAAAGAAAAAAGGAAACTTTCTAATGTATAGAATTTATTACAGCTGATATGACTAACGATCGACCTCACACGGCAGTAGATAAGGCAGTAATGCGCTCAGATGCAGCAGCAGAATTGGATCGGTTAACTCGAAGCAAGAAACCAACTGCACCTCCTGACCAAAATTCATCAGATTGCTGAGTCGACACCAACGGGTGCAATTACGTGACTGTGGTAGATCCAATTATTGAATTGGGATGAAAATAAATGCCTACATTAAGGCCACCGGTATCAGATTCTTGCTTTATCCCTGAGAATATATAATTATATATTGCAATGTATATTTTGTGTCTAGAAATATTTTAGGCTGGAATGTTAAAATTCAGGAGTTTTACTGCCTACCCTCGCTGAACAATGTAATACAGGGTGTCCATAAAGTTCTATTCCTGTTTCAAAAATTAAATTACAGTTAAATGTTACACAGAATGATGTTTTTGCCACTTACAGTATAATAAAAATAATCATTTCTCAGTCCACTTAATTTATAGAAGAAAGAGATGGAAAAAATTGATATAGTCTCTTCAGTTATGCTTAAATGTTGAATGTATTCATACTAAGAGAAATATTATATTTGAAGAGAAAAATTATACACTCAGACTGAGGTTTGAACCCAGGACCTTTTGCACTCTAGGCAAATGCTCTACCAAGTGAACTATCTGAGCAACTCCAATCTAAATGCAAATCTTTCTCTTATATACGCTGTTAATACCCACTGCCCATATGCTATGAAGCCTTTGCTTCTATCTTGCAAATGGTAACCCCATCATTGAGATGTATGAAATGAATAATAAAAACATTTTAAGAAAAATGTTTAGAATTCTTTTAATTTTCTTTCTTTTATATTGTACTAAGAAATTGAAACTCCTCCAATTTCATAGTACAACAGGACTACCAGCAGCTGTTGGCCTTACGTCCACCTGTGTTAATCTCTCCAGTATAGGAGTGATATGTGGTCAGCATGTTGGAATCTCGTGGGATTCAAAACAGTGCAAGTTCCATAGCTGTGCACCAAAGCGTCACATCTTAAACCATTTGATTGCAGTACAGGACAAGAAATTAAAACATGCACAGTAACCTATTTTACAATACCAAATTGTCAGTCCTAGTTGACTGGCAGTTACCATACTCACATCTGTTTCTGAGGTTCATGGGTTAAACTCCAGTCAAAGTTGTTGGAATTTTTTAGCGGAAAAAATTGTGGGCAGATCTTCTTTTAGAAGAGAAGTATAGCTATGGGTCACATATCAGAATTATGACACTTTACAGTCCCACAAGTCTGAAATAAGTGGCCTGGGCAAAATTTGTCAGCCGTTTCATGCCCAGATTTGAATTGTGATTGTAATGAGCTTAGCTATTAAGAGCATAGTTAAATAAAATACTATCTTTTTTTATATTTAAATTAATATTGGGAAGTAAACATTATGAGGTTATATCATTAATAGTGAGTGGAGAACATATTTTAATCGACTCACCTCATACATTTTCAAACTTCTTTGATACCGACGGTTTCAGACAATATCATGTCCTTCTTCAATCATGGCTTCCACTGATGAAATTCCGTGATTGTTGATTTCTTTAGTGACATCACTTCTTGTGCTGCCATCTTTCGTTGGGATTATAAACTCTGTAATTAAATTTTTATCCACTGGAATATCGAAATTCATAGATCGATATTTATTCTTCTGAATGAATATCATTTCCCAAATTGTCAATTTATTCTTCATTCAGAAGAATAAATATCGATCTATGAATTTCGATATTCCGGTGGATAAAAATATAATTACAAAGTTTATAATCCCAACGAAAGATGGCAGCACAAGAAGTGATGTCACTAAAGAAATCAACAATCACGGAATTTCATCAGTAGAAGCCATGACTGAAGGACATGATATTGTCTGAAACCGTCGGTATCAAAGAAGTTTGAAAATGTATGAGGTGAGTCGATTAAAATATGTTCTCCACTCACTATTAAAAATACTATCTAATTCAGTGCCAAAAGTTAGTCCTGGTGAACTGAAGTTACTACGCTCACAGCATGGAAGGAAGTAAGGCCGTGAGTCCTATGTCATAGATGTCAGTATCTAATATACCTGATCTTAATTTTATCATCATTCTCATATGCACAGGCTATATATATATATATATTTTTGTTAATGCAGAACTTTTTTAAATTTATTTATTTCATGATCAACAGCAATAGCTTTACAAACGCTGTTGAAAACTGTATCAATAATGTAGTATTAAAATCTTAAATTGAATATATAATCTATTTTGAACTAGTGGACCCAGCAGACATTGTCTTGCCCGAATGTACAATTCTCATGTCATGGCGGGACTATAAAAATGTTACTTTTTTACCATAAAATTCAGTAATTAATAAGTTTGCAAGAAAACTCCTCACTGGCATCTGTTGTGGCTCAAGAAGCATGCATTATATCACATTGTTGTTGTGCAGAATATGTCAGTAATGCAGATGACTATACACCTGACATTAAAAAATTCCTCTTATTTGATCGCGGTGCTACCTACTGGGTCCAATTGTGAATCCAAACCATTTCACAAAATTTCATCAAAATCGGTCCAATCGTTCAGGCCATTTTTAATTTCAAATTTCAAGTAAACCTACATTTCTAATTCTAGGATTTAGCTTATTTTTTGACAATACCTACCTCAGTTTATTTTGATAGGACATACTGAGTTTCATTGTGAAACATCGAAAATTGTCGATTATATCATAATCATCATCAGCATCATGTCCATCTTGATGATTATGATATAATCAAAACATGTTCAAGAACAAATCAACATTAATATTGAGGTAAGATGATCAGACTAAAAATAATTTAATTAAAATAACCTCAAAATATCACTTCCTAAAATAAAATATTGAAAATTGTGTCTGCTAGAGCAATTTTTAAATTTTCACTTCAGGTGAAATCCCACACCTAATGGTTTTAGATGATCCACTTGTGATTCTAAGCCATCCAGGGACCTACTCAAACTCACGCAAAAATTAAAAGAAAAATTCTTGCCCAGGCCAGGACCCGAACCCAGGACCTTTGGTTTACTGTACCAATGCTCTTATCAACTGAGCTACCGGGGTGAGTTCCAATCTAGACACAAATTTTTCTTTTGTATACATTACAATTCCTGCACACCAAATGCTTGAAGCTGTGGCTTCATCTTTGCAAATGGCAGCTTTTTGATTAAGAAGTCTTTATTGGGAATTTAAACATTAATTTTAAAAGCCAGTGGGGCTTCTATTGATGTCTTTATTATTTAACACATCTCATTGAAGGATAAATTAAATTTGAAGAGAAAAATTCTCGCCCAGACTGGGACCCAAACCCAGAACCTTTGGTTTACCGTACCAAAGATGAAGCCACAGCTTCAAGCATTTGGTGCATGGGAATTTACAACGTATATAAGTGAAAAATTTGCATCTAGATTGGAACTTGCCCCAATAGCTCAGTTGGTAAGAACATTGGTAGGTAAACCAAAGGTCCCGGTCTGGGCGCAAAAATTTTTCTCTTCAAATTTAATTTATCCTTCAGTGAGATGTGTTAAATTAATAATAAAAACACAGAAAAATGTTCATCAAAATCGGTCCAGTCGTATAGACATTTTTTTAATTTTTTTTTTTCAAGTAAAGCCCCACTTCTAACAGTCGAATTTTGCTGATTTTTGGATGTACATACCTCGGTTTATTTTAATAGGATATTCCGAGTTTTGTTGTGAAACATCGAGAATTGCGATTGCTGGAGCGATTTTTAAATTTTCGTTTCAGGTAAACTCCTACAACTAATGATTTTAGAACATAATAGATATGCCTAAACACTCGCCGCGCGTCTGAAACCTGTATATACAAATTTTCACGAAGATTGGTTGAACGGTTTAGAAGATTATAAAGGACAGACATGCATACATTCATTTTTATATATATAAATTTCATTTTTTCCTATTTTATGTTTTTTAATTTATAAAAATTTTAATCTTGTCATAATAATAATAATAATAATAATAATAATAATAATAATATAAGATAAAGGATAGGATTTACAGCAGTTGGAAATTAATCTCATGTTTTTCCTAAGTATTTTGAATTTCATGTTTCCTTATTTTTATGGTTTTTAATTTATAACATTTTTATCTTGACTTAATAATAACAATAATAATAATAAAAGATTTAAGATAAAGAATGAGATTGATAACAATTGGAAATCAATTATTTCAAATTATTACTTATTTAGAAAACATTGGTAAAATTAATAATAATAATAATAATAATGTTTTATTTATTCTGGCAGAGTTAAGGCCATAAGGCCTTCTCTTCCACTCAACCAGCACAAATACAAATTATTGTCTATTTCTTTATTTTGGATGTAGATAAAACGACATTACTAATTATTATTGAGTTGGTTATTTTGACTCACATCATATTTCTTGATTTTTATGCAGACCAGTTTTGTTGCTTTTGTGTGACATTTTTTATGCATTCCAGTGCATCGAAAATGTTGTGCAAAAGCGACGAAACTGGTCTGCATAAAAATCAAGAAATATGAAGTAAGTCAAAATAACCAACCCAATAATAATTAAAAGAAACCTCATAGTGTTATTTCCTACATATATTTAGACATTATTATTATTATTGTGTGTTTTATTATTAAAAAATAAAAATAATCCATGTTCAATTTTTCTGTAAACAAGTTTTTGTCGACCTGCAGGAGACAAGTATTGAATCAGAAACAGGACTTTCGGGCACCATGTACATATTGTATATAGTTAATTTTAATCTGCATTAACTCCATATTAATAATGATACACATTGACATAATACTAAGTTGCAATTATACATTTGTATTTTATTCTACTAATTGTAGAGTTTATATTACAGATTTTTTATAAAGACATTTTCTTATAGCATCTGTAGATATGGGTAGGTAGTAGAATGATTTGCTGGATTTTGGTCAGTTCCAAAATATTTTCTGGGTTTATATTCTCTACGGTAACTGTGGCCTTATTGATGTTTTGATTGGTAAAACTGGCTGGCCACTGTGCAATTATAAACACAAAAGAACGATAAAAATGCCTGTCCAGTGGTGTAATTAAATCAGCTGCTAATTCATTATTGTGAATAATACCGTAATTAAAATATTTTTTATTTATTTTTCTCTCTCATCTCTATAATATATAGGTTTGAGTATAAAGTAGAAATTTTACTGTATATTAATAGTAGAAAAGAAATTACGTACACCAATATGATATAGTATACATTGAAAATGCATAGATGTTACAACATCAGATATAACAGAATGCAATAATCAGTTCATAATTTTTGCAAGATCTAAGACAGTATTGCATTTTTCACTGGCGATTTATTTTTGATCCTTGAAAAATAAACAATTTTTATCTCAGGATTTTTAATGTTCTAATGATTGCCAATTTATTCTTTCCTTTATTACTTTTATGGAGCATGCCATAGTGTTGTTAGTTAAAGCAGTATGCTACAAACCATAAAGTTACACATTGATTCACAATTGTGTTGAGATTTTTAATCTGGACTAACCTTCTGATGGCATCATATCCTACAATTGACTCAGTCTCTAATGGAGATCAGTACTCCACTAGGCACATGTTCTGGGCGTGAAGGTGCTGATATCTCGCGATTATTTGCAAAGGTGGGAACCTTAACCTTCTACTACTCCAAGAGCCTCATAAGGCCTACAATGGGATTACATTACCATTTATTATTTTCAAATATATTTCTGTTATCCAATAGCTTTAGGGGTCGACTTTATCCCTCCTGCTTCTCAAGTTTACTGCTGAACAGTTATTTAATTCTTGTAGCCACTTTCTGTTTAAAAACTACTTTCGAATCCTGACATATCATACTTCTGTTCTTTTTGAGAAGCATGCCAGTACTTACTTATTTTAGGAATTCACAATATGAGGTGAGTGATAAAAAATGTTACCTAATTGCCAGTACTGTTGCTCATTTGGCGCCATCCAGGGATGCATATATAGCTATTGATAAACTTTGGATGCAAGCAACTTTGTTCTCCATCAAGATTTCTTCTGAGATTTGGAGAAATTTGTCATTTTTTTCCCTTCTTGCCATAAGAAGGAAATATACATGTGCTTATTTCTCATGGGTAAGAGCGCAGGATTATGAGATAGAATGGCAATAGTCTATCTAGGAATGAAGCTGGAAGTCTCTGCCACTATTATATTATGAATCTTAATTTTCCAACATGGTTCCAGTGCATTTATATTTAATTACTACTTTTGTCCAAGTTTAAATCTAATGAATTTGTTTGAACTAGTAAAAGAATGTATAACAAAAAAAGTGAATAATTAAAGTAAATAAATTATGATAAATAAGTTTGAATTAATATCATAATATGAAATTAATAAAATTTCTGCTCCAACTTAATGTATGTTTAAACGGAACCATACTGCCAATAAGGCAATATTTCATCTTTGCTTCCTTCTTCACTAGATCCAACATGAGTTAGATCATTGCCAATCTCTCTTTTTTATGACTGTGGGTAAGACAAAATAAAAAATTATTTCAAATGTGAATTGAAAACATTAGAAAGTTAAGCCCATATAAGATTTCAGATTAACCTTTTTTTTTTAATAAGTTTTGTCTGTTTAATTCTTACCTCATATCATTGTTTCTACTAGATGTGTTTCAAGGCTTGTTAGTTAGTCAGTAGTTACAGACTGGTTTTTCCTAAGTTGTCAGCCCTGGATCTTGACTTCTGCTTCCTCTTTCTGTGCTCCAGTAAAGAGGGAGCAGAAGTTGAGATCCAGGGCTCACAACTTGGGGAAAAAAGAGTCTGTAACTACTGAAGATGAGGCTAACAAGCGTTGAAACATGTCTAACAGAAACAATGATATGAGGTAAGAATTAAACAGACAAAACTTATTAGTAAAACCTCATTTTTTTGTAAATTAATGAGTCATTATTACATCTTACCTCATATTTCATGTTTCTTTAAACACGGGAACTAACTATGAAAACACCTCATTTACCTCATGTTACTTCCTATTGTATTTTCAAATATTTTTTTCATTTAACTATTGGTTTACATATTTCTACTAGAAATTCATTTTATACTTGAACCTAATCTATTATGGAGCGTGTTCCTCTTGTTAGTATAGAGGAATTATATATATATAAATAAATATTTATTGGCAGATTATCTGACTCCAAAGAGACACTAATATTGCTAATTATTATCTGTCATAGAAGTATGTGAGGAAGTGTGTAATTTTCTTATGTGTGTATGTGTATATGAATGTATATATGCCTCGCATGGATGTGTGTATGTGTGTGTCATAAAATAAAGAGAATGTGAAAAGAAAAATGAAATTAATTTTGTTTAATTTGCTGTACAGTCTAACACACAGCTTGTTAACATATAATAGTTATTTTATCCACAAGATTTTTTAGACAAGTCAAATTGTTATAAAATAATATATCAAGTTTCATAAAAAAGATAAGCTTCAAAATTTTAAAAAAGAAAAGTTTCATTTTTGAGATGAGGTTTGTTTATTATTTTTAACTTTTATAGGAATTAATTATTATGAGGTTTAATTTATGATGAAATTAAATGTTTCTTACCTCTCCTCATATAAATCTTCTAAGTAGATCGCAATTTCGAGACCATAACGGTCTCATCTTCAGTACTTCTTTAGCGACTGATGTTATGTCGATCGGAAGAAACTCTTCTTCTTCCCTCTGTTGGCGGACCGATGAACCTCTGGATCAGGTCAAAATTTGCGGGATTTCAAAGTTCATAAGTTTTCCTTTGTTTTTCTGAATGTGGATCTTTTCAGAAAAACAAAGGAAAACTTATGAACTTTGAAATTCCTGCAAATTTTGACCTGATCCAGAGGTTCATCGGTCCACCAACAGAGGGAAGAAGAAGAGTTTCTTCCAATCGACATAACATCAGTCGCCAAAGAAGTACTTAAGATGAGACCATTGTGGTCTTGAAATCGCGATCTACTTAGAAGATTTATATGAGGAGAGGTAAGAAACATTTAATTTTGCCATTGTTTATTATGTGAATATGAAAAAGAAATAAATTTGATATTGGGCAAAGAGGTTGACATTTTTTTTTGTATACTCAGAAAAGCAGTATTACTTAAAGATACCATTTAGACTGTTTACAAGAAAAAGAAGTTTCATAAAGTCTTACCTTCCTAAGACAGTAAAATGTGCAGCTAAATATAGCATTGCTGTCTTGATTTTTTAAAATTTTCTTACATAAACATTTATTGCTGGAATTTTTCTAACCTTCTTCATAGTTTGTACCCATATCTGTTGTCTATCAAGCTTCATAGTCCAAGGTATATAGTGAGAATTGTTATAAAAGTTTATTGACTCTATCTCATGAAACCTAATTTTTAAATCTTGGATAGCCATAATACATGTTAAAATGGGCAAGGTTTAAATGGGTACCAGGTAATTGTGTATAAAAATGTTGATAAAAGTAATTGATTGCCTGAATGAATGTATACCCTCTGATGCCATTATTATATTTTTTGGATAGTCAGAAGATGACACACTGATATTTAGGCAGTCAGTATTTGCTTCAAGAGCACAATTTATAAGAATGATAACTGGTTTGTACAGTATCCGAAACTTGTATGTGCCACACTTAGTAATCATTGTTTGTATAACAGATTCCCTATGGTTTTCAAAGCAGTTATTGTTTGTAAATATAGGGAGCATACTGCTTTTGAATGCTTAACCTTTGTGATTTTTTTTTTTCCAATAATGTCAGCTTATCAAAACTATTTGTGAAAATGCTTAACTTTATAAAAAATTTAAAAAGGGAAGAAAATCTGCTATAGTATTGTAATTTGTATTTTTGTCATCAAAACTTTGTTGTGAACAATTAACTTGGTAGCTGATGTACACAATATTATGACAAGCATTAAAAAAAAACAATCTTTAAAACAAGAGAAAAATGTATTATTTATGTAACAGATCAAAGTTATAATTTATGCGAGAAAAGTGGTACAATATAATACAATGACTGAACTTTTATAGGAAAAAAATCACTAAGAGGTTTAATTTAATCTTATAATACAATGATACCTAATATTTATAAATTCAAGTACCTTTACTAAATTTAACTTTTATAGGAATTAATTTATGGTGAAATTAAATGTTTCTTACCTCTCCTCATATAAATCTTCTAAGTAGATCGAGATTTCGAGACCATAACGGTCTCATCTTCAGTACTTCTTTGGCGACTGATGTTATGTCGATTGGAAGAAACTCTTCTTCTTCCCTCTGTTGGTGGACCGATGAACCTCTGGATCCGGTCAAAATTTGCAGGAATTTCAAAGTTCATAAGTTTTCCTTAATGTGGAGCTTTTCCCAAACCGCGAGTTCCTTTTGTTTGTCTATTTGTTTAATTAAACAAATAGACAAACAAAAGGAACTCGCAGTTTGGGAAAAGCTCCACATTCAGAAAAACAAAGGAAAACTTATTGTTTAATTAAACAAATAGACAAACAAAAGGAACTCACGGTTTGGGAAAAGCTCCACATTCAGAAAAACAAAGGAAAACTTATGAACTTTGAAATTCCCGCAAATTTTGACCTGATCCAGAGGTTCATCGGTCCACCAACAGAGGGAAGAAGAATAGTTTCTTCCGATCGACATAACATCAGTCGCCAAAGAAGTACTGTTATGGTCTCGAAATCACGATCTACTTAGAAGATTTATATGAGAAGAGGTAAGAAACATTTAATTTCACCTTTACTAAACCTTGTATTTAGTATAATTTGGAAGTGGCCACCTACCTGATTTGCAACTGGAATCCAAAGTGCAGTCTTCAAGAGGGCCATAATTAGGTTTTCAGAGATTAGAATGGAAATAAAATCCTTACCTTTGTAGACTATAATTAGTAATTACCATACATATTCTATTGATAATTGTACTTAGTAGTGTACATTGAATGTTGATAACTTGACTTTGGGAATGTTTTTATTTACAAAAAAATTAGCTATTTCTTGGAATCTTGATTATTTAAGGCCACTTGAACAATTTGTCTAATTTTATTTCTTAAAACAGTTAAATTTCGAACACACTTAAATATTCTGTATAATAAGTTATCTCAAAATCGAAAATCTCTCAAATTGGCAAAATTCAAGTTTTTTGTACTTGTTTTTTTTCTAAATGTCAGATACCACAGTAAAAAACAACAAATTCATAATCATTCTGTTTATTATGGCATTTTGTTTTGTTATCTGGTACACAAAAGTATTAAAATTGTGCATCTAGTATGAGACATTATATTTTTCTCATTTTGATAATTTGTAACTTTCCAAGAAGGATTGCTTGTTGTCATAATAATGAAGATAATAAAATTTGTGCAGAAATTCCCAATCTTAACATATCAAGATGCAAATGTGACCAAAATGCTGTGTATTGCTTGCTCCTTTCAAAGTTTGGTGTAAATTTGATATCAAATTTGTTGCCTACTTTTTTGAAATATCAGAGTATGATATTTTTTCTTCATCTACAAATGGTAATTTTTTTATTAAATTAATATTGAGAATCTAAAACTATTACTATGATAGAAATAAGTAAATTAATGAACACAACTAAATTATTGTAATGAATGATAAAGAGAAATATTTTTGCCTGAACTGGGAATCGAACCCCGAACCTTCAGCTTTCCCTGCTGTCGCTCTGACCACAGCTAATTCAGGCTATATTCCCATCCAAGCATAAATCCTCCCTTTACCTTTCTCTCTTGGGCCCACATGAATCATCATTCACAAATACACAATGAATGACTTTTACATTAAGAAGACATGAAGGGACTCCACACAGCTGTAGCATTATTTATTAAATTAATATTGAGTAGATAAAGCTATTACTCTGATAGAAATAATTGAATACAACTAAATTATTGTAATAAATGGTAGAGAAAAAAATGTTTGCCTGAACCGGGAATCAAACCCTGAACCTTAAGCTTTCCTTGCACATTCCCATCCATCCATTAATCCTCCCATTACCTTACTCTCTTGGTCCCACATTCAATGCAGTGAATAATCATTCACAAATTTTTCTCTTTAACCCTTTAGGTGCCATGAGCTGATTAGATCAGCTCTGATGTTTCTGTCCATTACCTGCCAGATAATATACTTAGGGCCGCATGCAAAGACATTTGTCGCTTCTCAATTATTTCCAATCACTGGTGAGCTGAGTTTTCAGCGAGAACATGCATTGATCGAATTACCGAGTTACTCATCCAATGAAGCATGAACTTGACTCATTTGTTTTTTCCGTCAACGTTGGTAACAAAAATACTTATTTTCAATGCTTTCCAAAGCATTTCTCTGTCTCTAACTTGCCTGAGGCGTTTTATAGCAGACAGCTGCTGACTAATGGATATATTCATTTCTAAAATAAAATTTTAAAACAAAAATACCTGTAATTACATTGTTACAAAGTAAGATACAATAATTAAAAAGAAATAACGAGCAAAGTTTTACTAAATATGGATGCTCTCAATTACGTAGGCCTACAATATTACTATAATAAATTTAGGCTATTCTTTACAACCTATGACACAACTTTTTTAATTACTTTATAAACACCTGTCAAATCTTATTCTTAAGGTTTCATTTTTTCAAATTATTTCCCACCATTTACAATTATTTTTACATTTTTTCTAAAGATTATTTCAATTATAATATTTAATTTTATATATTCATGAAAATCCTCAAATGGAAATTCCTACCGTTATTTCAAAATTAATAGACGAAATTACGACATTATGACTTATATGTTTGATTATTACTATTATTATTGTTATTCCATGTGAGGTTTATGCCTAAAATAAAAATAAATCTAGGTAAATAATTTAATGTGTATGGCTATTGAAATATTTAACATAATTTTTATATTTTTAGGGTAGGCCTACACAAGAAATTTGGTTAATAAATAGACAATTAAAAATACACTTATACCTTCAGTTAAATATTTTTTAATGTTTTAAAAATTGTGTACCATTTATAACTCATGAATATAATACTATTGCCTAATAACAAATCACTGGCATTATCAAACCCAGAGATTTATGGCTGCACGGACATAAGCTCTTCATACATTACTATCCTGAGCTAATGGTTTCTAGTCATTCCTTGCATAATTCATCTCTCTCAAATCATGGTTACGGTTATTAGTTTCCATGCCTCTATTTCATTCCCCATGTCCTGCACATCACAGTCTATGAAACTTAACCATTCTCATTGCATTTGGTTTCCCATAAATATCATGTGTAGCTTTCTGCTATGTAAGTCTTCTCCATTCACCTGTCTGTTCATCTCCTTTTGATTTAAAATTTTTCCTAAGAGCTTTATTATCAGATCACCTAATAATAATGCATCATCAATATATACCAACAATGTATTAATACC
The DNA here is from genome assembly GCA_030220185.1 of Diploptera punctata. Classification (NCBI taxonomy): domain Eukaryota; kingdom Metazoa; phylum Arthropoda; class Insecta; order Blattodea; family Blaberidae; genus Diploptera; species Diploptera punctata. The sequence goes on from JASPKZ010010268.1 coordinate 1,387,426, forward strand.
ATTTTAATTATACCTCTTCTTTTAAAATCTAGAGATTTGATTACCTGCTCTAGTACAAAATTGAATAGCCAGGAGACACAGCACCGGCTTGCCTTAAACCATTAGATAAAGAGTTTCTATTTGTTACTTTTTAAAAATAAAATATAGATATTGATAATACTAGAATCTACTAAGTTATGCCTAGAGTCACAAATGAATGTTAAAATTTAATAAATTGTCTATCACAGACTTCAAAAAATCTGGTTTTTAAATGAGATTTACTGAGTGCTAAATTATCATTCTCTTTCCTGTATGCAAATGTTATGAATTTGAAAAATTATGTATCTGAAGTAGATTTTCTCTGTTTGTATCATTATTATATTTGGGCAGACTCTTCAATGTTGGATTGAGACTGTAACAGACCCCTAGGTCTACCACATGAAAGGAAGAAGAAGAAGAAGAAGTATAATTATGCTGTAGTTAACAAAAGGTGTAATGTGGCACACTGCATATTAGTAGCACTGTTTAATTCTATATATTTGCATTAACCAAATACTCTTATGTTAGATCAGATGGTAACACACTGCCTGCAGATCTGAGTTTAAAACCTCATGGGATAGTTTTTTATATAGTTATTAAAACTGCATATAAGAAGTATATTGACAAGATTAAGTGGGTAGTTCTGCATATAGCCAAGCAGTTTAACACATGATGCATTGGTGCATGTTCAAATCCCCATGAGAGCAGACATTTTTTTTTTCTTTCAATTATCTTTGGCCAATATGGGACCAGTGCCTACCCAATATTGTTGGAATTTGGATACCTACAATAAGTAGCAGTTCCAGGTTGAGAAAACCAGCTGTAATAACTGGGAATCTGATATGCTTACTACGTCTCACCCTAATATTGGATAGATGATTGTCCACCTCTGTGATTTACACATGTGGATGTGTCAAAGGCCTTCTAGAGCTCTCGTGCCATGGAATTGGAGATTAAGTAGATACCAAATTGACGATTTTATTATTAATTTAACACTTCTCATAGAAGGATAAATTATATTTGAAGAGAAACATTTTCGCCTAGACCGGGACTCGAACCCGGGACCCTTGGCTTTCCGGGCCAAGTGCTCTACCAACTGAGCTACCGATGCGAGTTACGATCTAGACGCAAATTTTTCTCTTATGTACGTTGTAATTCCCTCGCGCCAAATGCTTGAAACCATAGCTTCTATCTTTGCAAATCGCGGCTTCTTGTTAAGAAGACATTTATTGGGAATTTAACACTACTTTATAGCCAGTAGGGCTTCTATTGACGATTTTATTATTAATTTAACACTTCTCATAGAAGGATAAATTATATTTAAAGAGAAGAGTCCCGGTCTAGGCGAAAATTTTTCTCCCTACTGGCTTTATAAAGTAGTGTTTAAATTCCTAAATAAAAATGTCTTTTTAACTAAGAAGCTGCCATTTGCAAAGATAGAAGCAAAGGCTTCATAGCATTTGGCGTGGGGAATTACAACATATATAAAAGGAAAATTTGCATCTAGATCACAACTCACCTCTGTAGCTCAGTTGGTAGAGCATTTGACCCGGAATGCCGAAGGTCCCAGGTTCGAGTCTCGTCTAAGCAAAAATGTTTCTCTTCAAATAAAATTTATCCTTTAGTGAGATATGTTTCATTTGTTCATCACTGCAATTTGATCTTACTATGTATTGCCAAATAGGATTGCAATATTGTAAGAATGCACCCTAGCGGAGAAAAATTGAAACACATTGAACTGTATATTATACCCAACATTATAGGTTATTAATTCATTTTTTCAGAAACAACTCAGTAAAATCAGTATATAAAAACAAAATTATTGAACACAAAATTATCAAATGTGTAGGTCGAAGGAATCTGTTCATTATTTGCTGCATTCAACGTGTTTGTTAGAGAGTCAGTCACTGCAAAATAATGCTCTGACCTGAATATTAAAAAGTAGGAGCTTTCTTTATTTTGGTAATCAAAATTCAATAATTATCGAGGTGAAACACGACCGTGATTGGTTGTAAAATAAAATTCATTGAAACGTGATTGGTCATTGACACCCATTTGGGGCATGAGTTAAATAGTCAATAAAATCAAATACAAAAAGATTATATGCCATATTAGCTCAAGTAGTAGCATGCCTACTTCCAAACAATATCTGGTGGTGTTGGAAATTTTAATTGTAACATTTTTAATCTTGGTACTAGGAGAGTTGATGGTATACATTTCCTAATTGCTAGATTGTGCACCAAATTAAATTACAATTCCCTTCAACAGACGTGGTGCAAGATACAGTTGATAGCAATTCATCTCTCAGATGGGATGCTTAGCCTGTTGATCCCCTTGGTGCTTTTCAAAAGGAGTATGCTATGTGCTGCTACCGAGTTTCACCTTCTATCTTCTCTTCATCATAATCTCTCATTCAACACACAAACACTTAAACATACACTCTTCTCTGAAAACACAATGTAAGTACACATCCACATAAAGTGGTCTGCCGAAGTGGTATGTAAATTATAACCACATGAATGCCATCCATCTGCTCAAAATGTGAAAAGTGTAGAAGGTATTACTGGAACATGCACACAAAAAAATCAATATATAGTAGAAACCCGATTTAACATGAATAAGAATATGACATATAGGAAAGTGTGTCCACTGATAAAATTACAGTATTGACTTTAATAGAATTCTTACTTACTTTTACTTTTGAGGACCTCTCCACTTTTCAGCGGTTACCCTGTATTCCCATTTGCCATTCATCCTCCTCCAGACCTCAGTCGTTCATCAATCTATGGATCTCTCCTCTCCAAGTTGTTCTTGGCCTGCCCCGTTTCCTTTTACCAGAAGGTGACCATTCCAAAAGAGTTTTGGGCCACCTATCATCCTCCATTCTCCTGACATGGCCATACCACTGAAGGCTCGTCTTTCGATCCTTTCCACCACTGTCTCCTCCATATCCATCATCTGCCTCACTTCTTCATTTCTTCTTCTTTCCAACCTGGACACCCTGGCACTGTGTCTTATTCCATCCATCTCCACTGCCAAGATCTTAGTTTTTTGTCCCTCTACCAAAGTCCATCCCTCAGCACCATAAGTCATTATGCTTTCCACAACAGACTTCAAAATCCTCTTCTTCGTGTGGTTTGACATGGTCCTACTCCACAGTACTCCATTCAACATTTTTATGGCTCTTCGTGCTTGTACTAACCTGCTATCTACTTCAGCTTTACAACTCCCTGCCTGATTCATCAATAAGTGATCCCAAATATTTAAATTTTTTAACAGCTCTAATAATTCCTTGGGATAGGGATATATCTCGTCCACTTCCTCCTACTACAAGTTATTCAGTTTTTTCCATGTTTACTCTTAATCCTCCTATTTCAAAAGCATTTAGAAGTTTTCTCATCATGTTAATAGAATTCTAAAAATTAAAATAAATAGATATTTTATTTTTTATAACAGCCACTTAAAACAGTTACATAAAGGATATGAGAATTGGAAAACGGAATGTTTTATCTTTATATAGACCTGGTGCCTTGAAAGTGCTACTGGAACAATTAGATTTATATAAACTAGATTTACTAGCATTGCAAGAAGTGAGGTGGATAGGGAATGGGATTTTAGAAAAGAAAAGCCACACAATTTTTTATAGTTGTCACAAAAAAAAGACACTTTTGGAACAGGATTTGTAGTTCACAAGAGGATAAAACATCTAATAATGGATTTTAAGGCAAAGTCACCTAGAAGCTGTATCCTAAGGATTAAAGGACGTTTCTTTAATTATAGTTTTATATGTGTGCATGCACCTACAAATGAGAAGAACGAAGAGGAGAAAAAAAGATTTTATAATGAGCTTGACAAAATTTACGACGAATGTCCTAAAGTGACATTAAAATAATTTTAGGTGATTTGAATGTGCAAACAGGCAAGGAAGGCATGTATAAACCATGACTCATTAATTTATGTATAAACCTACAATAGGAACAAATAGTCTACATACAGTATCTAATGATAATGGCATTAGATTAATTAATTTTGCCTCATCTAGAAGTATGGCGATTGGACTGATTGCTAATATGGTATTTCCACATAAGGATATCCACAAGAGAACTTGGAAGTTACCCGATGGAAAACTATTAATCAATTGACCATGTAGTCATAGACACTAGACATTTTTCAAATTTTACTGATATTAGGACCTATCGGGGGGGCAAATGTGGACTTGGATCATTACTTAGTCATTGCATGTATAAGAAGCCGCATCTCAAATGCAAAAAGGATCCATGGAGAACAGATGAGAAAATTTAACTGTGAAAAACTAGTAGATACAGACATTAAATCTAGATATATACAGTGAATTGATGAGAGCCTAAAGGACATCACTGATAGTGAGAGTGTTAGTGACTGCTGGAAGGCTTTGGAAAGGATAGTAACAGAAATGGCAACTGAGGTGTTAGGCAAAGCTGATACAATCAAATACAATCATTGGTTTGATGCTGACTGTGAAAATGTGACTAATATTAATGGCTTACAGGAAAATGCTGCAAAAAAGAAATACAAAGCCATTGATGAATATCGTCTGGCAAGACTTGAAGAAAAAAGAATTCACAAGAAGAAACGAGAGTTCTTTGATAAGGAATTGAAAGAGATGGAAGAGCAGCGAAATAAAAATGAAAGAGAATTTTATAGAAAACTAAATATAAACAAGAATAACTTTCAGCCAAGATCAACACTATGTAGAGATAAAGCAGGCAATATTTTAAGTGATTATAGAGGAATTTTAAATAGATGGACTGAATATTTTAATAAGCTTCTGAATGAAGAAGTACCTGACCAGTATATATCAACAGTCTCTACGGCCTCAACAGCTTCAATAACCAACTATGAAATGACCGAAATTGTAGAATATCCTCCAACTCTCGAAGAGGTTGAATATGCTATTAGTAGGTTATGTAGATAGGAAATAACACTATGAGGTTTTTTAATATTGTTTATTTTTATTATTTCACTCACCTCATACTTCATACAATATTAAAAAACCTCATAGTGTTATTTCCTATCTACATAACTTAATAAAGTTGGCTATCAAGTCATAGGAAAACAATAACGTAAACAATGAAGTATGAGGTGAGTGAAATAATAAAAAATAAACAATATTAAAAAACCTCATAGTGTTATTTCCTATCTACATAACTTAATAAAGTTGGCTATCAAGTCATAGGAAAACAAGAATAACGTAAACAATGAAGTATGAGGTGAGTGAAATAATAAAAAATAAACAATATGCTATTAGTAGGTTGAAGAATAATAAAGCACCAGGAAAGGATCTGATACAGGCAGAATTGATTAAACAGTCAGGGACAAAGTATGTAGAAAAGCTACATCAACTATTCGTTAAAATATGGAATGAGGAGTCTACCAGAAGATTGGAATTTGAGCATAATATGCCCTATACTGAAGAAAGGTGATTGATATATTGACTTGTTCCAATTATAGGGGAATCAGCCTTTTGTGTATTGCTTATAAAGTATTCTCAAACATCTTATTTAAATGGTTGGTACCGTATGTAGAAAATGTGGTTGGTGATTATCAATGTGGTTTCCGGCAGGGACGGTCCACAGTGGATCAAATCCATAATCTTCGTAGAATGCTTGAAAAATGCAATGAATATGGAATAGAAACACACCACCTTTTCATAGATTTTAAGGCGGCATATAATAGTATAGACAGGGCGCAATTATTTGCAGCAATGCAAGAATTTAAAATACCTCTGAAACTTATTGCATTGGTTAAAATAACAGTGAATAATACTAAATGTCAGATTAAGATTAATAATACATTAACTGTGCCTATTCATACAAAAAATGGAGTACGACAAGGAGATTCTCTTGCATGTCTACTTTTTACTATTGCCCTTGAAAAAGTGGTAAGAGACGCAGGTCTAAATATAAGGGGAACTATCTTTCATAAATCTGTGCAAATTCTTGTATATGCCAACGATATAGATATAATAGGAAGAAGTCAATTAGCCATGAAGGATGCATTTATTAGCCTAGAGAAGGCAGCGAAAAGAATGAATCTAAAATTAACCAGGCCAAAACAAAATATATGCCAGTGATTAAAGGTAAATGTGAAGCTTGCCATGTAGTTTGGAAGTTGGCGCATATAAATTTGAACTGGTTCATAGCTTTATTTATCTAGAATCTGAAATAAATTGTAGAAATGACAATTTGGCTAAAATTCATCTGCGGATCTTGGCTGCAAACAAATGTTTTTTTGGACTCAGAAAAATGTTTAGGTCTAAGTTTATATCTAGAAAGACAAAAATACTCATGTATAAAGTTCTCTTTAGACCGTGTTAACATATGCATCAGAAACTTGGACCATGTTGAAATCTGATGAATTATTAGGGCGTTCTGAAAGGAAGATACTGAGATCCATTTTTGGTGCCGTGAAAGAAAATAATGTATGGAGAAAGAGATACAATAATGAATTGTATAAACTGTACAATCAGCCAGATATTCTGAATTTTATATAATCAATTTGAGAATTTTTAACATTATGAGGTTTAATTCATAAGAATTAAATGAATCGTGATTTCTTCTTACCTCATAATTCTATGTTTTTTTAAACACAGCAATGCAGTATCAGCGACCATTGTCACCATCCTCAACTGTTTTCTGAATTTTGTTAAAGTTAATAGATTGGCATGGGCTGGATACATTATTCGTATGGACAACAAAAGGATTACAAAAAGAATTTACAATGAACAACCTCTTTTGGCAAGAAAAGTTGGAAGACCTAAATTAAGATGGGAAGATAGTATAATTCAAGACATTAAGATTTTAAAAATAAAAAACTGGAAGAATGAAGCTCAGAACAGGGAAGTCTGGCATAAGCTTCTGAAGGCAGCCAAGGCCCATATGGGGCTGTCAAGCCATTACGATGATGCTTAAAAGAGTGCTTCTGCAATACAATTGTAGAGAAAAAATGCATTGGTTTAGCCTCACAAACAAAACTTGCAGACTCCTTAAAAGACAGTCCAAAACTGACCTAATGTAGGGTGTGAAAAATGAAAGGTAAATAATGTGCGTTTATAAGTTCCATGGAGTACATTACAAACAGTAATTGGTAACTATTTTTTATTTCATATTTGAACTACTAGCCTATATTGTATGTTGAATTGCTGTCTAGAAGTAAAGCCGATGATAGCAATGGCAAAAGAAGCTTTTAACAAGAAGAGATGCATTTTCTGTGGATATTTGGCAAAATAATTATGGTAGAGACTAGTGAGGTGCTTTGTGTGGAGTGTAGCATTGTATGGTGCAGACATAGACATTACGATGGAATGAGGAAAAGTGACTGGAAGCTTTTGAGATGTGGATATGGAGAAGATTGGAGCATATAAAATGGACAGACAAAATAAAAAATAAAGATGAACTAGACAGAGTGGGTGAAGAAAGAACAATAGAACTAATAAAGAAGAGGAAAAGAAATTGGATTGGTCACTGGCTAAGAAGAAACAGCCTGCTGACAGATGCCCTAGAAGTTATGGTCAATGAAAAGAAGGTTAGAGGCAGAAAAAACATCAGATGATAGACAATATTAAAATAAATGGTTTGTATGCGGATACAAAAAGGAAGTTTGAGTTGAGGCAAGGGTGGATAATGCTGAGTTTGGTGTGAAATACCTGCTCTTGGGCAGAACACTTTGTCTATATATATCCTGTCTGAGCATTTATTTTTTTGTCACACACACACATATATATGTATTGTATGTAGTGTATGTTATAATTACCTTTCGTGCAAACTGCACTCCGACACCCTGGCACTCTTAATCATGTTCTAATATATCCTGATTTCAGTGCAGAAATATAGAGAATAATTTTGTTTCATGGGACCATAAAAGAAATAAAGGGAATTATGGAAGAGTTGGTTGTAGAACCCATTCTTCATCACATAAAAAAACTACCAGAACAACAACAAATGCCATCTCACAGAATTCCAAAAGCTATGCTTTGTTACTATCCTCAAGGCAAAAGATTATCCAAAAAAAAAAAGCGCTGGATGAAAAATTTCTTTTTGAGACTCTAACAGGCCACATGACCTAATACTTGCATGGATGATGATGCATTTTGTTTCATTGTAGTGGTAGTTTCAAAATTAATGAGGAAATAACTTCAAGATGCATTTATATTTCCCTATTTTACAAAGTTACATTTGATTTAATCTATGTTTTGTAAAACTGTTTCAGCTGTTCATCAGTTGGTTTCAGAATACACTTATCTCGAAGATTCACCACCCAGCCAGGTTCAAGACCAAGAAATATCTGTCTTGGATCTTTCCTTTGCATAAGCATTTCGTAGTCAGGATCTTCTTCTAGAACTGGCAATTTGTAACCATACTTCTGTGCCAAGACTAGACGTTCCCAGGAAATTTTCTCAGGATCTGCGAGGTAGCCACGGGAAGCTGCACTTGTGTAATATTCTATTGCATCCTCTGGTGGCAACTGTCTCCTTGGAATTGCCTCTCCTGTACAGTAAGTATTGTTTGATATTAGCAAAAAACAGCAAGTACAGGAAAATTCAAAATGATTGGTACAAAAAGAAAACATTAATGTTATGGCTGTAATGAATTTACTTCACAAATACAAATTTAACATGAAAAATAATCTCGTAAAATTTTTTATCACTCTCCTCATATTATATATGAGAGGTGAATAGTATGAGGTGAGTGATAAAAAATTTTACCTAAATGAATATACCTCATAGCGTGAATTCCTAAAATAAGTAATAAAAACCCATGGACATTCACAGATGTTCAATGTGGACTCCATTATTGGTGAGAGCCATTTCAGCATAGTCTGATCAACTAATATTAATAAAATTCATAGTAAAATATTGGAGTGTTAGTCATAATTATAAAATTATGTACCTCCAAAGTCCGTCTCCTCAGAGTATTAAGCAACTGTAAGCCTTTTGGAACTAGTCCCATCATCAGCAGTAGGTAGCATATCTATTGTCATTTACCCTTGATGAAAGTACTGGCTTGATAGTGATAATTTTATAGAACTGGGCATGTTCTCATTTGGAATCAAGTTGTTATTGATTTCTTTTATAATTTCAATCTCTTCCAGTATATTTTCATTGGAATATTCTATGTAGAATTGTAACATATCATTCAGGCACGACATCATATACACAAGATACTAACTATGCCCTCATAATAGACTGCAAGAAATTGAAATTCTAAAAGAAATCAATAATAACTTGATTCTAAATGAAAATGTGCCCTATGTACAAATTAAGAGAGTTATCAGATGACTGAAAGCAAGTAATGGTCTCTTAAACCAATTTATAGTAAATTAGCACTTACTTCTCTATAAAATTATCACAAGCCAGTACTTTTTTAAAAATACAATAGGAAGTAACATTGTAAGTGTTCTCACATTATTCGTACCTCATATCATTGTTTCTGTTGGACATATGTTTCAAATTTTATTCAATATTTGTAGGAAATAACACTGTGAGGTTGCTTTTAATTATTATGAGTTAATTATTTCGGCTCACCTCATTTTTTTATTATATATTTTTTTAATATCCTGCAGACTATAGTTTTGTTGCATCTATGCGACATTGTCGATGCATTCTAACTATTATGTTGCGGTTGTCATCCTGTAGGTTGTTTTCTACTCCCTCTGTTGGCTGACTGATGAACTTTAAAATTAAATTTTTCCCCCTTTTCCTGGGAATTTAAAAATTCATAATTTTCCCTATATTCTTATGGATGTAAATTTTCTCCCAAATTGCGAGTTCCATACATTTATCTAACTATATTAAGTTAAGTAGTAGGAAATAACACTATGAGGTTTATTTTAATATTGTTTAATATTTCTTCGCTCATCTCAAAGTATGAGGTGAGTGAAGAAAGATTAAACAATATTTATCTAACTGTTTGAGTAATTTGGCATTTGTTTCGATTCTGTGTTTTTCTAACCATGAATGTGCAGCTATTGCAGACTTTTCTATTTCACCATTTTTAACATTCCTAAGGTGGTCTTTCAATTCATATTCAAGTTCCTTTTTTTGTTTTTTCCTATGTATATATTTCGCAATCTTCACACCCAGTTCCTTTCACAACGTTTCTATGCTACAAAATACAATGACAGTTCTTCCAAATTCCAACAAATAAAAATGGGCCTCGCTCAAGGTGCAGTAAGTACAACCCTGTTCAACATCTATCTCAACAATCTTCCATCAGCTATATCAAACACAGAAATAAAGACAGCTCTTTTTGCAGATGACATTATGTGGACATCTTCCTCACAAATAGAAAAATCTAAATTTTCTATGGAAAAGTGGACCCACAACAAGTTAATGGCTATTAATACTGACAAAACAACGTTTCAAATATTTAGCTTGAAGAAAAAAACCCCAAAATTAAATCTACAGTTCAAGAAAACAAACCCGAGATAAACAAATGAAACGAAATATCTAGGAACAATTTTTTATTTAAAATTATCTTGGAGAAAACATATTGAAGCAGTAGTGAACAAAGCAATGAAAAGATTTTCAATTTTAAAAAGATTAGCCGGAGCAAAGTGGGGTAGTAATCGCCAGACTCTGAACACCGTAAGCTTTGTTTTCCTATTTATTTTATTAATTTAGCCTTTCTTTCAATTAGGTGTTTTTCTGACCAACCATGAGCGACTAAAATAGATTTTTCTACTTCCCCATTTTTGACTTTATGATGTTCCTTGTCGGCCGCAGTGGTCTAGTGGTTATATTCCTTGCCTCTAGTTCCGAGGGTCATGGGTTCATACCCGGTCGGGGTCGATGGATTTTTAGGATGGAAAAATCCAAGGACAAGTCCTCTGGGAGGGGCTTTGAGCCATGGGTCCCAAGTCTGAAGATTTTCAGGCTCGTAAAAGAACCGCAAGCCTGAATAAAAAGGCCTCTGTGCAAAATTTAACCGATCTCCATCCATCCAAGTAATGCCTTAGTTGTCTACTAGATGTCTCATTGAGGCGATGTGCTAACCACATGTCACTTGCTGACATCTGTAGATAAATAAGTATAACTAAATTACCTTGATTAAGAAACTCCTCCTAAGGAGCACCTATGTCCCCTATGTGAGATGTATGGGGTATACATACATGATATTCCCTCATGTTTTTTTTTACTATGTACGCTTGTTCTGGGGGTAAAGGTGGCCGTCATGCAGGGCTGACAACCCGGCTGACATAAAGTGCCGATTGTCTAGAAAAAGTGGGAGCCTTAACCTCCTACTACCCCAAGGGCCTCCGGGCCTGTTGTGGGATCACTTTTTACATTCTATCTGATAAATTCTTGATGCGTTTTCTTCCATTTTCTCATTTTTTGTTGCATTTGAGTATTCTATTGAAGCAAAAGTCATTTTTCGGTGAAAATCTTATGTTGAACTTTTTAATTTTCTTTTTTTAATCTCATGGTGCTTCAATGGATAAGTAAATTTCTCGAATTTTAAATGTTCTTTCTTTTAGAAGTGTGCTTTCATTAATTAATTTTTGGTCTTTTGAACTAATTTATTTTCTTGTGTCTCCTGCTTTCTTCAAATCCATTCTCTATTGCTACATTGATTATGTTTTCTTTTTCATAGGAGGATAATATTTGGACAGATCTTAGGGAACTGAATTCAGTTGAGTGAGGATAGAGACTAGTAGAGCATCTTAGTGAATGCAGGATTCAACTTACGCTTTTCATAAGCCTTAGAATTAGATATAATTTATATTGGTTACCTTTTTTGTTTACTTGTAAAATTATTAGTAAAGTTTGCCATATTTATATTATTTTTGGTCTGGACATCTTACCTCAATATTAATGTTGATTTGTTCTTGAACATGTTTCAAAACAATTCTGTTTTATCTTCAGCTTTCAGTCTGGGAAAGCTGAAGATAAAACAGAATTGTTTTGAAACATGTTCAAGAACAAATCAACATTAATATTGAGGTAAGATGTCCAGACCAAAAATAATATAATTAAAATAACCTCAAAATATAACTTCCTAAAATTAAATATTTGCCATATTTATTCATAATATTTTGGTAAAAGTTGCATCTGGTTTTGTGAATATAGATATATATGCACAATATTTGTAACGTTAGATTTTCTGACCTTTTATAAGACCATTAATTACTGAAATGAGTTATAGTATGAAACAAATTAATATAAAGCTCTTTTTCCTGAATGAATTTATTCGTCGAATTGTGTGAGGCTTATCTATTTCACTCTTCTTATTATCATGGCTAAGAACAAGTGAACTTTGTATCACGATTCTTTCCTCTAGCTTATAAATTTTTAATTTATTTAATGTTGATTTGTTTACCTTTAATGAAAAATCGCTTAGGATTTACGACAGCAAAGAGGCAATCCTTATCATAGAATGCAGTAGTAATAACACCTCCATTTCTTTCAATGGCAGCAATCACTGGTTCTGGAGCCCATTGAACCTCAATATTCACTTTTGCTTTAAATATATCGGCACCCTGTAAATATAATTACACACAAAATGTTATTAATATCTTATTTATATGTAATGTAAACATAAATTAGAATTACTCTTTTAGGAATTCATACTATGAGGTATTATTTATTTGGTAAACTTTTATCACACCTCATAATATGAAGTGAATAATAAAAGTTGACCAAATAAATTAGAATGTTCTTATCTTCTTCTTCGGCTTTCCCCCACTTATAGGTTTGCCGTCTTCAGTTTCCATTTACCTCTATCATTCCAATCTCCCTCTTCCAAATTCCTATCATCCATTATTGTTCTGATGTAGGTTTTCCATTTCCATCTAGGTCTGCCACGTTTATTTCTTCCAGGGGGTGACCATTGGTATATATTTTTGGGCCATCTTTCATTTTCCATTCTTTGTACATGGCCATACCATTTAAGCGTTTGATTTTCAATCCTCTTAACAACAGATGTGGTGACATTCATTTCTTTTCAAAGGAATTCATTTCTTATTTTATCCTGTCTTGTTTTTTTGGAGGCTTCTTCTAAAATAATCAAATTCAACTGTTCTAATTTTATTCTTTTGTAATTCCATCAAAGACCAAGTTTCACTTCCATATGACAAAATATTCTGTATTATGCTCTTATAGATTTTCATTTTAGTTGCCTTTGTAATATTTTTGTTCCAAATTACTCCATGTAATGTCTTAGTTGCATTTTTTGCCATTGCAATTTTAGTCTGTACATCTCTCTCACAGGTACCTAAACTTGTAATTACTAACCCAAGATATTTAAAAAATTCACATTTTTTTATTTTCCCTGTTTCAAGTATGAGGTCATCCACATCCTTTCCCAAACACATATATTCTGTTTTCTGTAAATTTATATTCAGTCCCCATTTTTTATATTCTTCCATTAGTTTATTTATCATATATTTCATATCATCTTCATCCCCTGCAAAAATTATTTGATCATCTGCAAACAACAATGAATGTAGTACTTTTCCTCCTATAGGAATACCCATTTCAGAACATTTAAGAGCCGGTCTAAATAAATGTTAAAAAGAATTGATGACAAACTGTATCCCTGCTTAAGGCCTTTATTCACTGTGAATTCCTCTGTTAAATTATTCTGTATTTTTACTTTAGCTTTTGTATTACTATAGATCCTCCTAACAATATTAATCCATTTATCACTTACATTCATATTTCTCATTGTCGTCCATAACAATTGTCGAGGTACACTAACATATGCCATCTCTAAATCAATAAAGGTCATATGTAGTTCTTTATTTTTTGCTAAGATTTTCTCTTGTAATTGTCTAATACAGAAGATATTATCAGAATGTTCTTATTATTCATTTAATACATCCCAATGAAGGATAAATTATATCTGAAGAGAAAAATATAATAAATTAGAATGTATAACATTTTCTTTGATATCCAGTATCTTTGGTAACTTAAAGTTTAACTTTTTTTTAAAAGATTTCTGTCAAGTCCAATAACTTAATCTGAACACTGCAGAAAACAAATTATTTTGCACAAGAGTGTGAACATGCCTAAACTGATTCAGCAGTTCAAAGTTGAATATGGGAAATAACATTATGAGGTTCTTAATTCAATGAATGAATGAGTCATTTCTTATCTTACCTCATAGTTTATGTTTCCTTAAACACGGGAACTGCAGTTTACAAGAGGAACATCCCTCCCATTTTCAACCGACATTATGACTACAGGATTTCGTTGGAATCTCCATCTATAATGTTGCCATCTGGTGTTGATTTGATAAACTTCAAGATCAGGTACCGTTCATTGGGAATTTTGAAATTCATGGATCTAAATTTGTTTTCTGAATATATATTTTCTCCCAAACTGTCAATTATAAAGGTTTCTTTCCAAATATTTTAGAAGTTTGACCTCTCTTTCAATTTTATGATTCTCCAACAAACTACGTGCTGCAATAGCTGATTTTTCAATTTCAAAATTCTGAATATTTCTAAAGTGTATCTTTGTGCGAGTGTCCAAATTCATTTTTGTTTTTCCTATGTATACTTTATTGCAGTCTTTACAACTAATTTGATAAATTCCAGATTTTTTACTATCTGAGGTGTTCAATTTATTGGTTATTAATAGATTACCAAGGCTAAATTTATTTATTGGTGCCAATGTAATATTGAATTTGAGATTTTTTTTTTAAATTTGTTATATATTTTAGGATGATAAGTAATTTTCTTGAATTGTTTTCCTTTGGATCAGATTGCAGGGTGATGTATTCTTTTAATCTTTTTTGTTGTCTGAATTTTTTTAATTTATTTATAATTATTTCCTTTCCAAAAACATTTAGATCAGTTATGTTCAAAATGTGATTGTATTCTTTCTTAAAATCTTCTTCATTTAGTGGAACATTTAATAATCTATATATCAAACTGTTGAAAAATCCAATCATATTGCACATTTATATGCAATTTTAAATGGTGTGATGGACTGCACGCTGATGCATAGAGTCAGAGGTCTGGGGTTTGATTCCCAGTCCAAGCATTAATTTTTCTTTTTAAAAAATCTGTTTTGTTTTACCTATGTATATTTTTTCACAATTTCCGCATTTTATCTTTTAAATATATATAAATAATGTTGTGCTATCTAATTTGGTAAGTTTGAATTCTACGTTAACATGATATAAATGCAAGACTGCCATACAAATATACCAGAGCAATTGGACATTAAATTTAAATTGTTGCAGAAATTGGAATTTTGCCAGAGTGCTTAACAAGGAGGGTTTCTGCTCTTACTGTAACATTAATTTGAAAAGTGTTTATTTTTTCAACAACTTGTAGTTTATAGAAAATATAAATTCCCTTAATCCCCAATCTTAAATGTATAGTCATAGAAATTAAGTGAACACTACATTCCACAAGCTTTGAAATGTTAATAGCTTTTCCTTGTGTTACAATTTCTTTTTTTTGAAAGAGGATGAAACAAGAGTCTGGGAAAGCTGACGATAAAACAGAATTGTTTTGAAACATGTTCAAGAACAAATCAACATTAATATTGAGGTAAGATGTCCAGACTAAAAATAATATAAGAGCTCCCATGTTTCATTCCTTTATTATAAAAATTGTTCTTTCAAATATTTTACACACCTCATCTGTCAACTGTACACCAAACTGTTTGCTTTCTGGATCGTTGACATATAAACCAGTATTACAAAGTACTGACAAATCTATTGGCTGTGAGATGTCAAGACGATCAGTGTCAATCATTTTCTGCAGTTTCAGAAGAGAAAGTGGTGGATACTGTCGCCGTAAGCTGGAAAAAGAAAAGAGAAAAAATATGTACATAAAATTAAAAAAAAATAGAGTGGCTCATATTTTAAACTCCTTTCTAAACCATGGAATTAACAAAAATATTCTAAATTCAACAAAAATTAATTTTACAATGTCAAATTCTGAATTTTCAATAAGCCTAAGTTATCTTAGATTACAATTTTATCCTGGATTGAATTTATAATTTTCATTTTATATGAAATAATTTTGGTACTCCTGCAATCAGAGTTGGTATAGGGTAAACAATGGCAGCTTGTGAGTTGTTGACTAGGTGGGGCCAAATTAAAAAAATAAACTTGTGTTTTATTCCATGTGTCTCTATGGGCTATTTCAATGTGTTATTTGGTATCAAAATGTTATCCTTGGGTATATGCCACATCCTTAAAATTCAAGAGTTAAAAAAAAAATTTGGCATGAAGTGAGGGAAGAAAAATTACCATAATCATTTATTTTAAATTAATATATTGCAGAATTTAATTTTTAACACAATGCTATAACTTAGATCAGAAAATAGGCGTCAGAAAATTCAATGGAAATAAATAACTCCAAAACAAAAGCAATGAAGTTCAGAAGAGGAGGGGGATTATCAAAAAATGACCACTTTATGTGCGGCGACTCAGCCCTAGAAATAGTCCCCAACTTTAAGTACCTGGGAGTGACGCTGCAGACCACTGGAACCACGTTCACCATGCATATACAAGACAGGACTACAGCAGCAATAAATTTGATGTTCGACATCCCCAAGCTTCCGAGACTGTCCCTGCCAACGGTGATGGCACTGTTCCAACTCAAGGTAGCACCAGCGGCCACATACGGTATTCAGATAATTTGGATTCACCTAACAGCGAAAAAACCTCAACAAGAAATTGGAGAATGTCAAAGCCAGATATCTCAAGAGGGCCTTGTCACTCTCAAAGTACACAAGAAACAGCTACGCCTACAGAATAGCACACGAACCCTACTTCATTGAGGACATCAAGTTTCGCTTCAATCTACCAGAACCAGGCATATAAAGACGCCATCAAAGAGAGACAGAACAAAGCCAATGCAATACCGATGGAAATAATGGACACAGAAACGATGAAAACTGATGTGTGGAAAGGACCGAACTTCCAACTTCGCCACCTATACACCGCTTCGCCACGCATGGTTTCCACTGGAAAATATGTCAGAATCCGTCATACCACGACCCCAAGGAGGACTGCAGATGTAAGCTTTGCGACGAGCCATGCTCCAAGTACCACCTAATGAAATGCAAAAGCAGAACTCAGCCTCTCACCAAAATTACAAAAGACTGGTGAAAACTCTAAATGTACACATTGTGTTTAATAAAATCTATTTACAATAACTTAGATCTCAACTTGGAATTTTCATTACCATATGCTTTTATATTCTATTCTATTCCATAGTGCTCCACCCAAGGGCAGGTCTTTCACTGCAATCATAGCATTTTCATGCTATGCTTTGCAGCTTTACTAGAGAATTATAGGTGTGGTACCTTCCCACTGCTTTCCACACCGGAGATAATGATGGCCAGATGACGTTCAGGGGCCTTTTGGGCCTCAAATATACCTGACATTTGTCTTACATGTGAGGAAAAACCTCACCCAGGAAGCTTGTCCCGACTGGAAATCGAACCCAGGCCCGCTGCATGACAAGGCAGCACACTACCCTCAAGACAACAGCAGTGGACATGTTTTTATATGGAGTTGTCAATTTATTTTCATATTGCAGGACTGGCCTCGAGCAATGTAAAAGACTCTGATGCCAGTGGGATAAGTTGTGGAGAAGAGCTGCTAGTTTTCAGTACAAACTTTAGAGCTAAAATGAACTCTATATACAGAGTCATTTTTTTCTGAGCCTATTTAGTCCATTATCTCACAGAATTGTGTCAATGCATAATATTTTTTTTTGTTGTATTAAAAGCATATGAAAATTAATTTAATATGAAATATACTACATGGACAGTGACAACACAACAATCTGCCAGAATACAAGCTGCTGAAATGAGATTCCTCAGACCAATAGCAGGATATCAAAGAACAGACAAAAAACATAACACAGAAATAAGACAACTAAAAGTAGAGGAATTAAACCCCAACAATAGCAAAATACAGAACAAACTGGAAAGAACATTTGGCAAGGATGACTGAGAATAGAATACCAAAAGCAGCATACAGCTATTCACCAAGAGGAAGAAGAAGTTTGAGAAGACCAAAGAAAAGATGGAAACAGCAGCAATTTGGAGCTGGAACAGGCTAGTAAAAAAGCCTAAACCGTGATGAAGAAGAAGAAGATGAAATATACTACGTTATTGATTGAATGTGGGACCAAGAGAGTAAGGTAATGGGAAGATTTATGTTTGGATGGGAATATACCCTCAATTAGCTCAGTAGTCAGAGCATCAGCATGTAAAGCTGAAGCTTCGGGGTTTGATTCTTGGTTCAGGTAAAAATTTCACTCTTTATCATTGATTACAACGCTACATTATATTGTAATTTGGGACTGGTGCTGAGCCCCAATAGTCCTTAAAGAGAAGCCACCCCTGGGCCTAAAATGTCCCACACAATCTTCATAGTAAAATTATAAAATATCTAGATAAGTTTTATAGGAACATAGTCTGAAATAAAAATGCTCAATTTCATAGGGAGATAGAAAAATAGGATAATTATAATGTTTATCATTCAACATAATACATTCTTTCAATTTATTGGTCTAAATTTTAACATTTCCAATGATGGACAGTTATTATTTTGAAAAGAAAAATTAATTCCTGAATAGAGGTTTTGGGTTAAAATTCTGGGTCAGAAATTAATTTGCTTTTCAAAATAATAGTTTATTTTTGTTTATTAACATATTTCTTTTGATATGTATGTATTAAAAATAAGGACTAAAACTATTGTAATGTGTACAGATGAATGAGAATGGTGATTATGATAGGTGAAAGACACCAAAGGCAAAAGTTTCTGATATGCATTTTACAGTTATGATGATATCCCAAAAAAATATTAACCAGAAAACTGATTTGAGATTCTAACTACAGCTGCTTAAAAAAAAAAAACTAACTATTAGGTCTCAACTAAGCTACATAAGTGTTTATTACTGAATTTCTTGAAAATTTGCCACATACTTGTTTTAGAAAAGATAATTTAAGTTCCCTAAGTAGTAATAGGTATAAGAATTAAATTAATGTTTTTATTAAGTCACCTCATATCCTTTTTCTACTAGACTGCAGTTTCGGAGCTATATTTTTTTCCTGTGAAAGTTAAATAAGTAATAGGTATACGTACATGTAGAATTTTATTTAACAACATTCTGTAACTATTCAGTGAGAAGTGTTAAATTAATAATAAAAACATCATTCTGTAACTATTTAAGTCATTAACATTACAATTCAAATCTGGGCATGAAAGGGCCAACAAATTTTGTTCAGGGCCTTTATTTTTATTTTATTATTTTTTTTTCCAGGCTTAGTTACATCCCATAAATCTACAACATGGGGTTCATAGCTACGTTTCACTTCAAAAGACACTATATTCAGGAATTTTACACCTTTCGAAATCCATTGTTTCCAGTTAGATTTGGAACTATAAACCTAAAAACCAGAGGTGAGTATGGTAACCTTAGTCCACTGAATATCGACAGCAGTACCCAACAACTACGGTTGGCAGATTCTAGCAAATTCCCATAGTTTATGAGGTTAATTTTTTTTTACGGTGCACGGTCCTGTCATAACTTAGATTTAGGAAATTAATGATCAATGAACAGAAAAAGGAATTATGAGTAATATCGCGTATTACCAAAACTGATATAATACATTTTTAAAATGAAATAATATGTAACACTAGATATCTAAATTAAAAATTGAGTATCACATGAAAATTACAGTAATATAATTTTCCTAAATCTTGAATGTCCATTCATTTTACAATGTTTAATGTCATAAAGCAGGATATACTTACTAATGCTCTTTGAAGTAGGGTTCCCATGAAAATCTCAGATAGAAAGGATTGTTTCCAGTTTCGTAACCTAATCGCATGTAATTCTGTCGTTGCCCAGATCCCTTATTTCCAGCACCATGTTTATTTCCTCCATGCTGTCCCCTACCTCTTCTAACCTAAATTATAAATACATGAAATTGTAAGTTATAAAGTAGTCATACATATAAGGAAGGCATTTAATACAATTCATTTATGGTACTTAAGCCGTTTCTTGCACAGAAAAAATTGACATGTGCAAAAGCATTGCAAGAAATGGGATAAGTACAGTAGGTGAATGATTGTGTAAAGCTACTCTACAGGCTAACCTAGGGTGTCCATAATACTTTCAATGTAAAAGGGGACATGGACAAAAAATTAAAGGAAAAACCTGGGACATTTAAAAAAAAAGGTGGGACATTAACAAAATATAAAAGGAAGTTTCAAAAATTGTATGAAACAAATTACACATATAAGTTATGCCTAGTTTTTATTGTCCATTGAAATTACTTACTCAGCTACATTATGTCTACTCTATCCACACAGGTAAACTGGTAGATCATTTGCATTGCCATACTTCGATGATTTATGTATTTCATCAAGTAGTTTATTTTCTTTTGAAATTCTATCATAAAATGAAGTACATGATACATCATTAAAATGTGTTTTTAACATGAGAAATGCCTTTACAGTTTCAACTTTTATTCTGCTTTTTCATTTGACAAAACAGTGTATCATGGTCATACAACTGGCTCTTTCTAAAGTTCATATTTATAATTACATAGTAAAGAGCAAAACGAAAGTTGCCATTCATAAATACATTGACAAAACATAATCCCAAAAGCAGGACATTTGAGCAGACCCAAGAAAACATTCGGGACATTTTCCAAAAAAACAGAACTGTCCTGGGAAAAACAGGACGAATGGACACCTTAGGCTAACCATCAAACAGCCTTATTTGTACAGAATTGGTAACTGTTTTCAGTGACTAGATTATTTTAGTGAACTATAGGCCTATTTGTTTTCAGTGAACATAGTCTATTTTTTTACTCTTTTCAAAATAACTATCTCACTGGCACTATTGAATCCATAGGACATAAGCTCTCCATACATCCCTATCCTGACCCAACTCGGAAAAACTGCACTTAAACTAGAGCGCAAAATATTTTCAAAGTCCTACAGAACAACAGTGTGCATACGCCACAGTTTACAGAGCCAGCGATAACCCACAATCGTACCACATATTGATTATCATCTGTCGCATATAAATTTGCAATAAATCTATGTTAAAAATATATTCCATCCATAGTAATTCTGCCCAAAGGCAGGTCCTTCACTGCAATCATAGCATTTTCATGCTATGCTTGCAGCTTTACTAGGGAATTGTAGGTGTGGTAGCTTTCCGTTGCTTTCCACACAAAAAAATTAATAATATTAAAATTACCAAACTTTATTAAAAAATGGGTGTACACTTATTACCCTATCGCTGATCCAACCAGCGATAGAAAAATCAAAGACTAAGTAATATACTCTGTGGAGAAAATAGCAGTTTGCATCACAATATTGTGATTTGCATATTTAAATAAATACTTCAAAATTGTCTAATAGTGCTATAAAAATTGTTTGAAAAATTTAAAAATATTAAATAATGTTAGTAAATACAGAAGAAGAGCTATAGTTTACAACAATATCCAACTGAAAAATCAAGCGGTAGTAGAAGTGCAGTTGAGCCCCCAACTCTTCCAATCATCCCCTGTATAATTTACCTTCAATAAATCATAGTTAATATTCTCCCACCTCATTCTTGGGCTCCCTACTGGATGCTTTTCCCCTCTGGTTTTCCCATAAGGAGTTTCCTTGCCCCTATTTCTATTTGTTTCACATCCGTCCATCTCAGTCTACGAGACTTCTGTGTTTATTGCCTACTTATTTACGTTATGAGCCTTTTTTTTTGTTCTTTAGCATGGCTACTAGATTATATTTCGGTTAGGTTTTAAAGACCGTTTAGTCCTAAAAAGCTAACACAAACTGTTTAATACATTGTTCATTCAGCTGAACGATTCACTACTGAAATATTCCATTTTCAATTCTAAATGAACAGTCAATTATTCTAAAAGAATTCTAATATAAAATTACCCTTTTTTCTGCTCCGATGCAGTTACGAATATTTCCTAAACAAACTCTCGGAAGAGTTCTCAACATAGCGAATGCTTTATCAATACCCTGCTTCCCAACAGAACCCATTTTAGGATTTTCACTATATTATCCTGATATATACTGAACAAAATATGTATTCTATATATTCTTGTTCTTAACTGTTTAATGTTATACACAAACTTTTGTGAGGTTATGTCAAAGAAAACATTTCTCTGCCTACACGATGTATACCATAGAGAACGTATACGTGCAAATGAAAGGAATGTAACATAGAGAAACCTGTGGGAATGTAATGGTTGGTTTATCTACGACGCAAAGCGCCAGCGCAAAAATTGCTCCTCATGTATTTAAATGGATGTGGTTTATCGTTCTCTATTTCGAATACATGCGTCATGTCAGCGTTACATTTTTCGCGCCACCCTTCGCGTTGTAGATAAACCACATCCATTCAAAAACATGGGGAGCAATTTTTGCGCTGCCGTGTTGCGTTGTAGAAAAACCACAGCTTTCTCTGATGTATACGATCGCATAGATTGTATTTTAGAGAATTATCGCCATAGAGGTTTTCGCTGCTTAGTGTAAGTTCTAAGTAGGCTGTGTGTTTGTATTTGTATAATGGCAGTGACTCAATTAAGTCAGAAAGAATATTTGAAGAAATATTTATCAAATCCAGATGACAAGAGGAAGAAGAAAAAGAAGAAGAAACCCACAACAAATTCGTTAGAAAGGTATAAACTTTTGTAAATTTACAATTATTAGTTGTGAAGATAATTACATCAAACTTCACATAGGCCTGTATCAAAGATTAATTTGTATGAACTAATATCATGCCACAACTATTTTATTCATGCTGATCTAAAGGAATAAATATTAGGAAGAAGTTCACAATTTGTCGACCACTTACTCCATGAATTCTTATAAGTTCTACAGAATCGCAGTGCACATATGCTAGCGCTTCTTGTAACCCCAGCTAGGTGGCAGAAAGCTTAATATATATATATTTTTTTTTGGGTGAGGTAGATTATTTGCCGGTCACAATTCTACACTTACATTCTTATGCCACTGATGCACTAAACACTTTCTGTACTGTTTTAAACATTTTGCAACGATCTTCAAGCTTTCTTTACAACTTTTTATATTTATATATTTACGTAAAACATGATCGTGGATACATTACTTACTTGCTACTTTACCATGTTGTTCCAACGTTGCCACCATCAACCACCCAGAAAAACTCCTGAAGTTGCCAATATCAACAGCGAATAATACGCATGTAAATTGTTTTGTTAGGTTAGGAAATGGGAAGTTGGTTTATGTCCATTTTTTTAGCATTTACGAATAAATAATATGCATGTAAATTGTTTTCTTTGGTTAGGAAATGGCAAGTTAGTTTACATCCATTTTTTTTAGCATTTGGGAATTTATTCCCAAAGTTGGTAATGCCGACTGCAGAGCCATCTACCGGAGGCTACGTTAACCATTACAGCAACTACCGCAACTCGCGCATGCGCAATGCGATTCTGTGGAACTTTGAAGAATTCGTGTCTGCCATATAACCGACTTTTTATATTTTTTTGGCTGAACTTTAGATTAGGACTTTCTTATACCATTATTGCACTACATACTTTTAACTTTCGTAAGAACATTTTGCAGCGATTAAACCTTTTTGGTTCGTTTCGGCTCCAAGTATTGTAGCTGCTGTGTCCATCTCTTTCATGGTCATCCCCGATCTCTTTTTCCTCCTCTTGGTTGGTAGTTCAGACTTTTCCTAGGCAATCTGTTGGTATCCATTCTGTAGACATGTTCATACCATTTCCTCTTATACTCTTCTGTTTTATCTGTCAAACTTGTAGTTCTTTGTGGATACCGTCACTTTTTTTTTCATTAAAGTTTATCCGGCTCAACTGCACTTCTACTAGCGCTTGATTTTTTAGTTATATTGTTGTAAACTTTAGCTCTTCTTCTGTATTTACTAACATTATTTAATTTTTTTAACTTTTTCAAACAATTTTTATAACATTATTAGACAATTTTGAAGTATTTATTTAAATATGCAAATCACAATATGACACTGTTAGACAATATTGTGATGCTATTTTCTCCACAGAGTATATTACTTAGTCAATGATATTTCTATCGCTGTTTTGGGTTATCACTGGTTGGATAAGCGTTAGGGAGTGATAAGTAGAGTGAGGAATATTATGAAATTTCATGTTTTAAACTATTTGTCACAGAGCCCTGAGGTTTAGTGTCTTTACATTTTATGATATGCAGAATCTAATAAGACCAACAAAACACTTCATATTTCATATTATTTTAGCAAAATGTTCATATTTTAGTTAAAATTTCATACTCCTTCATATTTTTCAAATTCTGTTTTTTTTTTTTCAATAAAAGTTCTAGGAATTCATTACAATATTTTTTTAATGAATGTATTTGTGTAATTTTTGACAGTGTAATGAGATAGAAAAGTGAAAATTTTTCAGTATCTTTTTAAAAGCAATTGGATGATGAATCACAGAGTGTCAAGTTAGATGTAGGTTTTTGTCCCCCAGAACAAGATCATGAGCCTAGATGAATAAGTAGAACAACAATATTGGAATTTTCTGTAGTCGGTTCGTTCTTGCTACCTGATGACAGTCCTTACTTTGTGAACAGATTACAGCATTGAAATGTAGGAAACTTTAAGCAGTGCTTGTAACATTGATGTAAGTTAGGCCAACATTTTTCTCACTTACATCAAACTATCAAATATAGCATGATACAAGTATGCTCCCATAACATCATGTGATGTTGAGAATAATTTTTCATTCTGCAAAACAATTCTGACAGGTAGGCCCTAAAGTTTACTATCAGAAAATATTTTAAAAAAATCCTAACTATGTTTTATGAACAAAATTAGTAATTGACTATTGGATTGTTCAAAGCACAAGTAGACCAAGACTAGACACTAATGCTAGACCTATTTCATATATAAAAAAAACTAACATTAAAATAATTCTAATTACTTTAACCATGTTTGTAGTTCAATATTAAATGTAACTGTAATTGCAAAGAGAGTTCTGAAACAATTCCTAGATTCAATTATGGACTAATTACTTTTAACATCATGTTTCTCCAAATATAACATATTGGAATGGTTTACTTGAATTCTAAATTGTCCAATTTAATGTTATTGTTACATTTACATCTACATGAATTTAATATCTTTATACCTACTTACTTACTTACTTACTCACTCACTGGCACTATCGAACCCGTAGGTTCATGGCCGCACGGACATAAGCTCTCCATACATCCCTATCCTGAACTAATGCTTTCCAATCATTCCCTGTATAATCTACTTCCTTCAAATCATAGTTAATGTTATTCTCCCACCTCATTCTTGGTCTACCAACTGGGCGTTTTCCCTCTGGCTTTCCTACAAGAAGCTTCCATGCAAGTCTTTCATTCCTCATATGTGCAACATGTCCTGCCCATCGCAGTCTACGAGACTTAACTGTTCTTATTATATCTGGCTTCCTATAAAGACCATGTAATTCATTGTTATGTAGTCTTCTCCATTCCCTGTCCATCTCTCTTTGATCCAAAAATTTTCATAAGTACTTTATTCTCAAATACTTGTAATCTCCTTTCCTCCCTTTAAGTAAGAGTCCATGTTTCGCACCCAAATAATAGAACTGGTAGAATAATAGTTTTATATGTTTTCAGTTTAACGTTTTTTGAAAGGAGTTGGGACATCAAGAGTCTCTGCAATGCATAATAGCACACATTTCCAGAATTGAGCCTATGTTTAATTTCTTTGTGCATCTCATTCCTATTTGTGATTATTGTTCCTAGGTATTTGAATTCAGTCACTTCCTCAAAATTTCCCTCATTTGTCATTAGCTGTCTATTTCCATTATATAATGAATTTCTACGTATGACCATATATATTTAGTTTTATTGATATTTACTTCCAGTCCTAATTTCTTAATGTTACTCAATAGTGTGTGCGTGTTGTCCTTTAGTATCTCCTCGCTGTCGGCCAATAGTACTACATCATCAGCATAAACTAACAGCTTATTAATACCATTCAGTTGTAAGCCTTCCTTATTCTCTAAAGATTTAATGGCATGCTCTAGTACAAAATTTAATAGTAGAGGAGATAGTGCATCTCCTTGCTTCAACCCATTCTGGATTTCAAAAGTGTCCGAAAACTGTTTGCCTACACGCACCCTACTCTTTGTGCCATTTAGACACATTCATATAAGTCTAACTAACTTTTTAGGAATTCCGAACTCCAGCAGGATACTATATAACTTCTCCCTCTTATTGAATCATATGCTTTTTTGAAGTCTACATATAGTTGATGTACAGTACCATTATATTCCCATTTCTTTTCTAAAATCTGTCTCATACTATATATATATATATTAATAATATTAAAATTACCAATCATTTATTAAAAATGGGGGTACACTTACTTATCACTAGAGCGAGGAATTATATGAAGAAAATTATACGAAAATATGAAATTGTAAAGACAAAATATGAAATATGATGGTCTTTCCAGTTGTTCTGGTAGTTTTGTATATGGTGAAGAATGGGTTCTACATCCAACTCTTCCATAATTTCCTCATTTCTTTTATGGTCCCACTTTGTGTAGCCTGCTGTATGGCGCATCTCATTTACTGTTATTTGGCTTTCATCTCTTCTTTGTATTGTCCATGCTTCACTACCATATCTTAATACTGGTCTTGCGAGAACCTTATAAAGCCGTAATCTTGTGTTCTTCTATACTAAAGATGGTTTCATTATACTGTTGATTATCCCCGTTGTTTTTGTAAAATTTGTGATTTTCTTTGCTATATCAGTTTCATCTTGAAATGTTAAATTATAACTCAAATAATTACATTGGTTTACTCGTTCTAAAGTTTCATCATCCAAAACAATTTTGATAGGTATAGGGTATTTCCCACAAAAGGCCATCACTTTAGTTTTCTTTGTATTGATTTCCATATTGTACCTTTTTGCAAGTATATTAAAAATTGTGTATAGAATACTGTAAATCTGTTTCTGTTGGAACTATTAATACCAAATCATCTGCAAAAAGCAAAGAGTCTATTTTATGGTTTCTATTAATTTGGATAGAACCGTGTCTCATCATTCGCCAATCTTGGAGTATTCTATCCATGTATATGATAAAGAGCAAGGGCGAGAGGCCACATCCTTGTCTTACGCCCCTATTAATTTCGGTCCATTATGTTTGTGTGTTATTGATTCAAACTGAAATCAAATTTGTTTTATAGATATTGTATAAATTTAAAATATGCTGTTGTGGTAGATTGTTGTCAGCTAAAATTTCTGGCAGTTTATTCCTATTGATTTTGTCGAAGGCTTTTTTGAAGTCCACAAAAGCTAAATGTGTTTCTACATTGAACTCCATGTGTTTTTCTATTATTAATTTCATGGAGAAATGACCATCACAGTAGGATCAACCTTTACGAAAGCCATTCTGTTCTTCGCTGAGGAGGCTATTAAGATGTTTGTATAATTTGTTCTTAATTATATAGGCATAAATTTTGTATCCAGTATTTAGTAAGCTGATGCCTCTGTAATTTTCATAGTTTTTCTTGTCTCCTTTTTTAAATATTGGTATTACAATAGATTTTGTCCAACTTACAGGAATGTCTCTCCCTTCCCATAGTTTATTTAGGAATGTTAGAAATCTGTCTAAAAACAGAGGATTTGCATTGTTGGTATTACCAACAATCACAATTAATTACAAACCATATTTTAAAAAAATTAACTTCATTTTGTTAGGTTTCAAGTTAGTGTACACAAGATTCATTGATACTTTATTAAATAATATTCATGTATGTTATTTTGTTAGGTTAGGAAGAGGGAAATTCGTGTATGTCCATTTCTTATAAACATTTAGGAATTTTAAGAAAGATAAATTAATGCTCGAACTGGGACTTGAACCTTGGATCAATCCAGGATTGGAAAGTGTTAATTTAAATAAAAAAACATCAAAATATTTGTGAATTTTTTGTGAAAGTTGGTAATACTGATTTTACACACATATATGATGAGTACATGGGAATAACGATCAAGGTCCATTTTTTAAAGTTTTGAGAAAAATACATTTTATGGAAATTGATAAAGTGCAATTCAAAGACCAACTAATTCTTTAAAATTAAATAGTGGTTTTATTTTTTGAAGTTGAACATCAACAATGGGAAATCAATGTAGCCAAACAATGTCTAAATCTCCACACTAAGAACAATCATGGTCCAAAAGAATAGCACTTATAGACTCTCTGTGGAATGTGTAGAGAAATTCTCCAGCTTTCCGATTAGACATCTTTCTAGCTTGAACCTCAAGAGCGAAATGAATAATGTCACGTGATATGTCATACCTCTTGCACTTCCTTCCGCAGCCTCAATGGCCCTGCATTTTTGCCCGGCTCCTGCATAGGTGGTTTATTTTGAACAGTTTCTCTACAGAAATCTGCAGGCATAGTATAAATACAAGATATTGCCTGAATTTAATTAAATGTTATATTTAACTGGAATAATTTAACTGTTTCTCACTGTCTGATTCTATAACACTTTTTTCATCGTTTCCTCTCACTGGAAATGAAGTAAAATTCTTGTGTACTGTGGGACTGCAAGACTGTTTAATCATTTTAATTAATTGAATTTTGCCATTTTGATATGTAACAGAAATTGATTTAACATTCGAGACATTTCAGCTCTATTGCATTATTTTCCATCAGACTGAAAAAGAGTATAAAAAATCAGGTAAAATAACTTAAGGGCTAATTTATTCTTTAATGGTAAGGATATTATATAAAAATAAATATCCTCAACTTGTGTCCAACTCAGGGTCAAGTCGAGGGATGAGATGAAGCCCCTTATATAGAGTTCTGTGAATGACAAGGGTGCCGGCCGACCAAGCTTGATGCACCATCACATGGGGCAGATGAAAGAAATGAAACAAAATGGATGAGATGGGTATGGAGAAATGGTGGAACAAAATTGTGGCAGGGTAAAACGGGAGAAAACCCCGAGAAAAACCTGTCCAATCTCTGTTTCGTCCACCACAAAACCCATATAAAATGACTGAGACCCAATTTTGGTACCCCAGCCATGAGAGGTGAGCGAATTAAAATATTACAATATTTTTAATAAATAAAATAAGAAACTATAATATTAAGCTTTCAAGTGGTCCAGTGTATGATTGTCTCAGCAATACCAATTTATAATTTTCTCTCATATGGTACCTTGCAATGGTTATCTGGACAAAATGATATTTCAGACACCTGGTAACTCACATCTTGCTTTCTGATTTGTAAGATCCTTATATGTGAAATGTTGTTTATGTGTGTTCAAATTTTTAATCTTAGCTGCATTGTGTTTGGATTATTCTCATTTATTTGATATTTTATAAATTTATTTGAAAGTTTTATATGACTTGCATTTAATTGCATAATACATGTACTATACGTCCTTCTTGCGTTAAAGTTCTTGTGGAATAATTTAGAACATTTGCATCATCAAAATATCGCGTCATTCTTACATGCCTTTTGTCTTACCATAGTTGGCAGTAAATAATTAATTTATCAGTTTTCATTGGCCCTCAATTTTTGTCCCACGAAATTAAGTTCCTGGGTCTAAGGGTATGCATGCGCAATATAGTTTCCATTGCAAACACACAGCCTCTGCATATCAACTCCTTTCCCAACCTGCTCGAGGTGGACCTGCTAATCTGAGTAACCCAAATTAAGGTTGTGGTATAGAATCCCTTCGGCGATTTGGGTCGGAGAACTGATGGGAAGAGGGGGTCCTTTCTCTGGGATGATAAGAGACCCATGCTCGGGGAAACAAGAGTAAAGTCCACAGCGACAACTAATTTTTAATAGGTTGGCGGAAGTGGCAACCCTCTAGATGGGGTTAGTACATCCAGGAGCTGGACCTAAAGCTTCGAGGTGGCAGCCCCACCAATGGTCTACTCTGCATAGCGTTGGTACCGCAATCAGAGGAAAACACATTACTCGTATTCTTCACAATGGAATCTATTAGTGAAGATGGAACAGGCAACTCTTGCCTAAACCAGGAAGTGAAGAAGAAGAAATTAAGTTCCTTTGTATATAGAAGCTTCTGGAAGCTTGGGTCTGAATGTTTATAATGTCTTGCATCAGCCTCAGGCCCCCAGATGCAGCTAAAGTTTTGTGCATGTAACACGCATCCTACATCTCCGCAGTAATGCGTTACAAATGAAGTTACTAAACTTGCAATGAATTATTAAATACAAAAGTGAAGTGAAGTGCTTTAATGTGTTCGTTAAATTAAATTTTGAGTATTCTTAAAATGAATCCTACATCCTACAGTCCATCTGCTTGTGGCCTTTGAAAGAAGTTTGTGAACTCAAACTTTGCCACACAAACAGTGTTAATTTTCTATGTCTAAATCGAGTTTATATTAGCTCTAAATTTATCATAGGATATTTCTCTGAACGTAACTGGTGTAATTTTCGAATGTTAAGGTCTTCTGGTAGATACAACGGATGTGGTAGGTTTTATGTCTCTCACAATTCTACACTTACACTCTTATGCCACTGATGCACTAAACACTTGTAAACACGTTTTGTACTGTTTTAAACATTTTCCAATGATTTTCAAGCTTTCTTTACAATATTTTATATTTATATATTTACGTAAAACATGATCGTGGATACATTACTTTCCCATGTTGTTCCAACGTTGCCACCATTTGAAAATAATTTCAAACCATATTTAGTGTTAGTGTACGTAAAATTAGTTTATAATTCATTAAATAGTCTTCTTCCTTCCAAGTATTAGGCCAAGGCCTGTTATGATCCTATAGAAAATTTTCCCTCCAGCGTTTCATAGGACGGCCCAGTGATCTTCGTCCTCTTGGTATATAATTATAAACAGCTTTGGGGATCCGATTTGAACTTATTCTTTCAAGATGGTGTTTCCAATTTAGTTGGTACTGTTTAATATATTCCAAAATTGGCGTAGTCTTCAATTCTTTTAAGATATCGGTGTTCCTTTTCCGATCCCATCTGGTGTAACCCGCTGTTCTGCGCATGAATCTCATTTCACAAGCCGTTATTCATTAAATAGTACGCATGTAAATTGTTTTGTTACGTTAGGAAATGGGAAGTTGGTTTACGTCCATTTTTTTAAGCATTTGGGAATAAATAATATGCATGTAAATTGTTTTCTTTAGTTAGAAAATGGCAAGTTAGTTAACGTCCATTTTTTTTTGCATTTGGAAATTTATTCCCAAAGTTGGTAATGCCGACTGCAGAGCCATCTACCGGAGGCTATATTAACCATTACAGCAACTCGTGCATGTGCACTGTGATTCTGTGGAACTTAGAGGAATTTGTCTGAGACATATAACCAACTTTTTCCGATACAACCTTTACTCTCATGAATGCTATAATGGACTTTACAGACTGTCAATGACTGTATGGGTTCATGGATTTCAGATACTGTTCCTCATTTACGGTTTTTAGGTCT
Source organism: Diploptera punctata (assembly GCA_030220185.1). Lineage (NCBI taxonomy): Eukaryota > Metazoa > Arthropoda > Insecta > Blattodea > Blaberidae > Diploptera > Diploptera punctata. Next base: position 1,418,926 of record JASPKZ010010268.1, read on the forward strand.
ATTAGTATGTTTTCATCTAGTTTCCACATGTGCTTTCCCTGTGGTAGCCAGTGGCTTATTTGAAGATCATTGGTGATTCTATAAAATTATGTGTGTGCTGGTTGATATACCTGAATATCTTTTATTTGGTTTTCTCCATTAATATGCACCTTAGACGTAAGGAAAGTAGTGATTGCAGCTTCATCAGGACATTTCTAAGATCATCTTCATTTAAGAGGATATACACTGACAAGATCTGAGAGGTGAACATTTTATGCATCATAGGAAGCCATTTCATTAAATTGTTTTATAATCTACTCTTTTCCAGTAATGAAAGATTTTTAAAACATTTCATTCGTGAACAATTACATCTTTTATTTGGTTTTCTCCATTAATATGCACCTTAGACGTAAGGAAAATACTGATTGCAGCTTCATCAGGACATTTCTCAGATCATCTTCGTTTCAGAGGATTTACACTGACTATTTAACTCATGCCACAAATGCTAGTCAATGACCAATCACGTTTTAATGAATGTTGTTTCACAACAGTCGTGTTTCACCTCGCTCTTTATCAATTTCTCTTTATCAGCTCCTGCTTTTGTGATAAAGAAAGCTCCTCCTTTTTAATGTTCTGAACAGGTTAAAGCATTATTTTTCTCCAACAAATACATTGAATATAGCAAATAATGAAAAGATTCCTTGATTTTACTGAGTTGTTTACTAAAAAAATAAATGAATAACCCGTAATGTTGATTATGATATATAGTTTGATGTGTTTCATTATTTCTCCACTTGGGTGCACTCTTACAATATTGCGATCTTATTTGGCAATAAATAATATGATCAAGCAGCAGTGAATGAACATAACCTCACATTGTTATGATCTCGATGAAGACTTTCGGGCTGTAGGCTATGGTCGTGAGGCTTGTAGTTTCCCGACATTTCGCCAGAGACTTCGCCTGGCATCCTCAAGGGTTGTCTTGAGACTGGCAATTCTGTCCGCTGTCTGTCCTATTTATACGTTCACCGCGATGTGTTTGTAAGTTGTATCTGCCTTCTGATTGGTCAGCATTATGGACTTCCATTGCTCCAATGAGATTGCTGTTTGATGGTCTAGTCATCTGTACGTTATATCTGCCTTCTGATTGGTCAGCGGTAGGGACCTCCATTATTCCACTGAGATTGCTGTTTGATAGTCTAGTCGACTGTACTTGTAGAGGTTTACATTTTGGTTTTTTAGAACCGGTCTCCATACTTTGTTGACTTTTAATGATTCAACAAAGTATGGATACCGGTTCTAAAAAACGCAAAATGTAAACCTCTACAAGACTATCAAACAGCAATCTCAGTGGAACAATGGAGGTCCCTACCGCTGACCAATCAGAAGGCAGATATAACGTACAGACGACTAGACCATCAAACAGCAATCTCATTGGAGCAATGGAAGTCCATAACGGTGACCAATCAGAAGGCAGATACAACTTACGAACACAGTGCGGTGAACGTATAAATAGGACAGACAGCGGACAGAATTGCCAGTCTCAAGACAACCCTTGAGGATGCCAGGCGAAGTCTCTGGCGAAATGCCGGGGAACTACAAGCCTCACGACCACGGCCTACAGCCTGAAAGTCTTCATCAAGATCATAACAGCAACTCCGGCCGTGAAAGTCTACGTGAATACATAACCTCACATTTCTGATTTGTTTTCAAACATCACCGTTTACATTAAATATATAAATATTTTAAAATAACTATAGTTAAACAATGATTTGTGAGTAAACAGCTTAATTTTATTCGTTAAATAGTCCTAATAAATGCCACTCTTGATTTCCAAATTCTCTAGATAAATTGGAAATCACTCGTGGCATTACTTGTGATAAGATCTGAGAGGTGAACATTTTGTGCATCATATGAAGCCATTTCACTAAATTGTTTTATAATCTACTCTTTTCCAGTAATGAAAGATTTTTAAAACATTTCATTCGTGAACAGTTACAATAGTCTCCTCTAACATGACTCATGGTTTCTATCCTATTCGATGAACCAGAAATTTGTCCGTACACTTTTCTTTGAAATAGCATTCTACTCATGATTTGAATTCTCTGTTGCATCTGATGCCTGCATTTCACTTCCAACTTCTTAACCGTATATGTTATGTCAGCAACAACGAACATAGGACTAAAAGAAATTCACGCAAAACTAAATCTCTGATTCAAAACTCAACACTGGAAAACTAGTTTACAATGTATCAGGAAGCCAGTGACAAGAACCCTCAGTATTTCACAATGAAATACAAATCAGGAAAGGAAAAGGAGGTACTGCACCTGCTGTTCGGTTTATTTTGATCATGGACTGTGCATGGAGCTTGATTGTTATTCCACACAAATGATTGGACCTTGATCATTTTTCTCAAGTACACAAAAACTTCAATGCCCATTTAAGAGGACCATGATAATTTTTACAGAAAACTGAATTTACCATGAGATAGTACTCCGCTTCTACTATCAGATGACATCATTAACTCAATTTCGATTTTTTATGGTCTTGATCATTATTATTTACTGGGACAGATTGGGTTCTAGTATAATGGTAATTAAGGATTTGGTGGGCACCAGATTTAGAAAGGACTTCCTCGGTTCATTGAGGAATTTGGGTACTCGGTTTGTTCAGGTTTAAACATCGGCAGGCATGAGGTTCTTTTTCAGGGATTCCACAAGGACTTTGTTGGGCAGAATTAATTGTGTCGAATGAATTTTGTTTAATGTAGTTTATTGTATCTCGAAGCACACTTGAAATGACTAACACTATACTCTTGTTTAAATATATTCCTTTGCACTGATCTCACAATCAGCGATGGTGTTTATCGTGGGGTTATCGCGTTAATGCTTATTTGATCGCTCTCTAATTCACTGGTTTGAATATTACTTGTGATATTTAAACCTTTGGTCGATTCCCTGTGATCGATTAATTTCTTATGTGGTTACTATCAGTCGCGAGAATTGTTACATCTTATTCAAGCTTACTCGCGGATACTCTAATTTTGTCTTGTGAATAATAAAAAAAAATGTTTAAGTTCAGATACTCTAAATACTTCTGTAAAAATCCTAAGTCCTTAAATTGCAATCACGACTGGTGACCGTGCTGCTAGTGTTTGATGAAAACACAGGCCAAGCACAAGTGTCTGAGGTTCGTCTCCCTCGCCCATAACATAACGAAATTCTAAGCTACAACAATGGAACTTAACTTGCAGAGGGTACAAAAATTACAGTGTTTCAAAATAAACATCAGGCATTTGCAAAATATATTTCTATGAAGGAGAATATGTGTTTCTGTGTAAACATTAATGGTTTAATGAGTGAACTAAGGGTTGAACATAATCCAGATGGCTGGTGATTGTTTATAGATTCATCTAAGTATAGCTTAAAAGTAGTGTTATTTCATAATGGTAATGATTTTTCATCTGTTCCGGTTTTCTGCTCTGTAGATCTTAAAGAAAGTTAAGAAAGTATGGCAAAGATTGTGTGTTTTAGAATATGAGGTTCATTGTTAGAAGATATATGGTGACTTTAAAGTAATTGGTTTGCTGCTTGGTTTACAAGGGGGTTTCACAAAATATTGTTGTTTTTTGTGTTTGTGGGACAGTTGTGCTACAGAAAAACATTATGTGGTAGAACAGTGGGACAAGCAGCAGGAATATGTTCCAAGGAAAAGTAACATAAAACAAACACTATTAATTCAGTCTGGTGATATTCTTCTTCCTCCCTTACACGTAAAACTTGGCTAACAAAGAATTTTGTTAAGGCACTCAACAAGGACGGATGTAGATTTCCATATTTATAAGGCAAGTTTCCACAATTAACATACGCAAAATTGAAAGAAGGAATTTTTATTGGTCCTCAAATCAGAAAACTCATGGAGGACGAAATGTTTGAGAAAAATGTACAAGTGGTTTAATTAGCAGCTTGGCAATCATTTAAAAGGGTTGTGAGTGGTTTTCTCAGAAATGCAAAAGAAAACAGCTACAAAACTTTGGTGCCAAATTTGTAGAAATGCTACAAGAACATGAGTTGTAGAATGTCTTTGAAATTCAATTTTTTTCATTCACATCTAAACTTTTTTCTGGAAAATCTGGATGATGTTACTGATGAACAAGGTGAAAGATTTCATCTAGATATTTCCAGCATGGAGAAGAGGTACCAGGCCATAAGGATCCAGTAATGATGGGGGATTATTGTTGGTTTCTTGTGAGGGAGAGCAGGCAGGTGTTACAAGAGAAAATCACATGCAAAACATTTTTAAGCAAAATTACAGGTCCATTCCCTTAAAATATGGCCCAAATATTATTTTATGCATATAAAACTACATTTATGAATTAATCTTAACCAAGTATGAATACATCATTATGTCACATATCAATATATTGTAATTATTGTTGTATAATGAAATTTTATCTGAAACTGTGTATGTGACATTTTAATGTGTTTACATATTTTTAACCTGGTGTGATAGGGGATTTCTATGGTGATTTTCAAAATCAGTGTAACTTTTTTGTTAAGAATAACATATTTTTATTGTGGAGGTATGATTTTTTAATTTTTTTTGTTGGATAGTTTAATTTGCCCTTCAATGAAAAGTATGACATTAATAATAAAAACATCTTATTAATATCTTTTTCAAGTTCCGGAGCAATTCTGTTCTCAAAAGAGCAAGAAATTTTCTTTGAAAAGCATAAACAAAGTACTGTACTGGCTTTATAAAGTAGTGTTAAATTCCCAATAAATGTCTTCTTAACTAAGAAGCCGCCATTTGCAAAGATAGAAGCAAAGGTTTCAAGCATTTGGCGTGAGGGATTTACAACGTATATAAGAGAAAAATTTGCATCTAGATCGCAACTCGCCTCGGTAGCTCAGTTGGTAGAGCACTTGGCCCAGAAAGCCAAGGGTCCCGGGTTCGAGTCTCAGTATAGGCGAAAATTTTCCTCTTCAAATATAATTCAAATGTACTGTATAATGTTTAATACATTCTGAGATGAAAACAAAATTCAAATGTTTTAGTTCATTATTTTCCTTGTAGTACATTACCAGTTGTCATTGAGTTGGTCCAATGGAATGACTGGGTTTCGTCTTGAAATTAAAACTTTTCAGCAAAATCACATGTCACCACAGCTTTGTCATGGCAAATGGCAATTTTCTTCTTCTGAAAGAATGTAGATTGTTGTAATAAAATATTCCGGGCTATGTGGCCGTGGTCTATAACTGGCGTTTCTTCCAGACGTTTCTCCCTCAACTGCGGAGGGCATCTTCAGTGGCGAGCACTTCCAGCTGTTGTTTCCCTGTCGTAGACTCATCAAAGGATCCTCGACCACCACTCTCCACTTGCTGTGTATACCGGCTTCCGTGTTCTTGTGGAAGATCTTACATAGGAACCACAAAAAGAAGCATAGCCACCCGTTTCACTGAACATAGAAGAAACTGCAGACTAGGACAAATAGAAAAATTGGCCATAGCAGAACATGTTATTACTGAAAACGGACATCAGATTCTCTACGATGAAACACAAGTTTTAGCTACAACACCATATTATTTCCCAAGATTATATAGAGAGGCCATAGAAATTTATAAACACAAGGACAATTTCAATAGAACAGATGAAGGAATAAAACTAGCCAAAGCCTGGTATCACACATTAGACAATAGACAGTCAAAACCTACCAATAACAAGGAGAGAGTTCCGAACCATTTAGAAGCCAGTATGATGACGTCGATCCTAACAGCTGCGACTCAATTGACGTCAGCACTAGTATAAATAAGAGCGTCCAGCTTTCTGCTGTTCATTCGCAGTCGAGTTTACGACAGGGAAACAACAGCTGGAAGTGCTCGCCACTGAAGATGCCCTCCGCAGTTGAGGGAGAAACGTTTGGAAGAAACACCAGTTATAGACCACGGCCACATAGCCCGGAATCTTTTATTACCATGATTACCGGCCGTGAAAGCCTGCATTCCACAATGTAGATTGTGGCATGAAATCATGATTTTCAACTTGTTTAGCTTAGCTAAAACTCATCAACAAAATAATCTGTGGACTTACAAATAATTTACAATGAATGTGTACTTAGACTTGAAAAGTTGGTAAATTTTTCTTGGATTACCAAGAATTAGACAAGTTTGTTACACACACGTGCACACACACACTGAGTCTCATTAGTTCCTGCTATAAAACAGTTCCTTTGTCATAACTTGGCAAATTTTGAAAATCCCTCTTTCCAGATGTATATGTAGACTTGAAAATTTGGTAAATTTCTCTAAGATTACCAAAAATGAGACATTTTTGGACATGTGAACCACCATTCTTGTCTTTGATTGAAATATAGTGTTTCCCCCATGTCATTTGCTTGCTGACAACAGTAAAATTTCTTTTCTAAGTTGAGATTATCGTCAGATAATGCTTTTTTCAGTTTGGGATCAGGTGTTGACGAAATTCCATTTACCTAAGATAAATTAAAATGTTTCATACTTCTCCTCATAACCAGTCTTCTAAGTATATTGTGATTTCAAAGCCTTGGTGGCCTCATCTTCAGTACTATCTTGACGACTGATGTTATGTCGATCAGAAGAACTACTCTTCTTCCCTCTATTGGTGGACTGATCTTTTTACTTGTACTAGTTTCTTTGTCTTTCTTGCAATCTACTCATAGTTATTTACTCCAAATTCATATTCTGGCCGAAATTCCATGAGAAGTTTCTTTCCCCATGGGGACTCAAACCAGTGCAGGTCTCGTAGTTCCGTACCAAGGCATTGTGCCTTAACCACTCGGCTATGGCGCAGGACCTTCAAATATATTGTAGTATTTAATCTCCTGTCACTGCAAAAAAGAAAATTTAAGTTTTATATGATGCTATTAAGTTACTACTTGTAGAGTTATAACCAAATAATTTGTCCGTGAGTGTGCAATTAGTGACATGGATTAGTGACCTTTAAGTTCAGCTGACAGGTGGGAATCAGGCTATGGGAGTACCGTGGGTGGAGACACAAAAATATGCAACTCGAGATATGAGAATATGATTAAAGCTGTTGGTGGTAAGAAGGGAAGAAAGAGAGAGGTAGTGTGTCTGGACGTTTCTGTATGCAGACAAATTATATTTGACTTTATCTCTAATTTGGACATGTACCTTTATACAATTTTTTAAACAAAAATTTAAAAATTCCATTTCTCTAAAAACTCAAAATTAAGAATTTTGAGAAACAAATTTTGAAAACATCCACAATGGTATCATGTTATATCTCAAATAAAAGTCCTAAACTTTAAAATAAGACCTGACTCAGGCATGTACCTCTTACAGTTTCCAAATAACCAACATTTAAGTACATGGCAGGAAGCAAATTGAGTTTTATTGGCACTTATACAATTTTATATCACAAAAATGGATAATTAAAATCAATATATATACACAAGGGCCATTTTGTAGATCATGGCAACTTGTTTATACATTCCAAAGGACCGGATATGCGGTTACTGCAATATATACTATACATTTGAAAACAGTATGGGATGCCTCCACCAGATGACGTCTGAGTGGCCAATAGACAACACATGCAAACATTAGTATCTTAGGGCCTATATTCCAAGATGGATGTAACAAAGTTGAACAGCAATCATACGTAAAAATTGCATTTCCTCATGGCAGAAATGCTCGTGAGTGTCATACTGAGCTACGAGAAGCATTGGGTGAGAGGGCATTGCCTTATCGGACTGTTGCACAAGGACGCATAGCAATTGTTGACCTGCCATGCAGTGGACGTCAAGAGTCTGCTCACACAGAGGTGCAAGTAGCTGTTATCGAACACTGTTTAACAGATGAAAGGCATTGGATTGAGGTGGAATTAGCCGCACATACTGGTATTTCTGCACCGACAATGTTCCTCAATTTACGGAATGACTTGAAGATGTGCAAACTGTGTGCAAAGTGGGTGTCACATGCATAAACTGAGGTGCAAAAAATGGACTCGATACGAGACATGCTGTATCAATCTGGAGTGATTCCAACATGAAGGAATGAGATGTTGAATAAAATTATTACGGAGGGTTGTTTCCAATCTCTGAGAACGATTTGCCAAGTAGATTGTGACGTTGGAGTGTGAGTCATCAGGACAGGAGCATGCAAGGTGATCAAACCAGTCAGTGTGCTGCTTCTGTTACACTCGCACGTGTGTTGCTCTCATAATGCCTAAGTAGATAGACCTGTTTTGGGAAGGGTATATTACTGCCCTTTCCGACACTAATTATAGTTATTCTGCTATTATTGAGGCTTGCAAAGAACATAATTTTGTGGTGTCAAAGTATGGAATTAGCTCAGTGCTTAATAAAAAGGGAAATGGTCGCTTGGGATTAATTCCAAAAAGAAAAAAACAGGCAAATCCACGACCTGCTACTACCCGCACCCCAGATGTAATCAGAAAGGTCAAGACCCTTATCTCTGGTGGTAATCCTGCCACACAAAGGGCGATTGTGAACAGATTGGGAATATCCCTTAAAACTGTAAACACCATAATAAACAAAGATTTAAACACGGAGAAGCACCACAAAAGCAGGGTTCATAAATTGTTGCCATGTCACATTGCCGAACGCCGCACCAACAGCAGGAAACTGTGAAAAGCACCTGGCAGGAGAAAAATAGAAATTTTTGGTCACACTTGATGAAGCATATGTTTATCTAAATAGACTGCAACAAACCATGGGTAATTTACTATAGAAAAAGAGGTGAAAAAAATTTTCAAAAGTGGTATGCCGATTGCAGAGAAAGTTTCTCCAAGGGATTTATGGTCATCGTGGGATATTGCTACAATCGAAAACTGACCATTCATAGAGTTGCTAAAAAGGCCAAAATCAACTCCCAGTACTACCAGGAAGAAGTTCTCACCCCAATTTACCAGACGAATTCCCAGCTCTCTATGGTACAGACAAAAACCAAGTCTGGGTGCACCAAGACAAGGCCTCCAGTCACACTTCTGGTTTAACCCTGGCGTTCCTGGAGAGAATGGAGCAGGAGATTGGAATACATGCTATTCCTTTCAGCAACATCCCAGTGAAGTCTTTTGATGCTTCACCGATGGACTTTTGTGCCTTTGGACTCTTCAAAAGGGCACTGGGAAACGGGCATACTCGAACAATAGACGGTCTCTGGAAAGCATGTAAAGATGAGTGGGAACTTCTAGACATGGCTCGGGTGAAGGGCCATCAAATAGAGCATGATCGATGGTGGAGACAAAGCTTTTCTTAAGGTAAAACTTAAAAATCATTTGTTATCTTAGATCAGAAACAACCCTCCGTACAATTGATGAAACATATGAACATATGAACCAGAACTAAAGAGGCAATCAAATGAATGACATTGGTGTGGTTCACCATTAAGCCACAAATTTCGATGGAATCCTTCACCCACGAAGGTCATGCTCATTTTGGCTTATGACAGCCAAGGTATTGTAGAGTGTCATCCTGTTGGTGAGGGTCACAATGTCATTGCGCATACATTGCCTGCTGCACACTCTGTGTCATACATTGTGGAGGAAACGTCCAGTGCTTCTAAACAATGCAATAATCCTCCATGATAATGCAAGAAGTCACACTGCAGAATGTGTTCAGAACCTTGTGCGGCAATGGGGGGTGGGAGATCTTGGAACACCCTCTGTACTCCCATGATCTCATTCTGATATTCAAGTTGCCACTGCGTGGGAAGCGGTTTGCAAACAGGCAGGACATCTTAACAGTGTTTCAACAAAAGGTGGAGCACATAGACACATCACACACAGCTCATCATTGGGAAAGATGTGTGGAAGCCTTGGGGGATTATTTTGAAAGTTGTTAGCTCTGAATAATAAGAGTATTACTTTTTTGTGCATATGTAATATGAATAAAACAATGATCTCTTTCATTGTCCCTTATGCACAACCCCTTGTACCCGGATGCCAATTTAGTACCAGCATTGCGAAGAACATTTCAGCAACTTTCAATTGTACATCCTGAGTTTTGTTTCCTGCAGCTTTATTGACTGATAAAAAATAATTGCCATGACTTATGAAATGACCTTCGTATATATATATATATATATATATATATATATATATGACATGATAAGAAAAGTAAATGCTTGGACGGGACTTGACCCGGACATCTAGATTGATACCCCAGTGCGCTACCGAGCAAGTCTAGTATAAACATTCATTTATCTTATATATATATACTCTCTTATTATTATTATTATTATTATTATTGTTATTATTATTATTATTATTATTATTATTATTATTATTATTATTATTATTATTATTATTATTATTATTATTATTATTATGAGATCTAACAAAAACTCTGTCTCCACTGTCATCTAGTAGCTCCTATCACAAGTAAGCAATTCATTTTTCTTACATATATGTATACATATATACTCTTCTTATTTCGAGATGCAGCAGGAACTCAGTCTCCACTGCCATCTAGTAGCTCCTATCACAAATAAGCAAGTTGCTTACTTGTGATAAGAGCTACTAGATGGCAGTGGAGACAGAGTTTCTGCTACATCTCGTAATAATAATAATAATAATAATAATAATAATAATAAGAGTATATATATATATATATATATATATATATATATATAAAAGAAAATGACTTGCTCAGTAGCGTAATTGGTAGCACACTGAGGTATCAATCCAGAGGTCTGGGTTCAAGTCCTGTCGGAGCACTAATTTTTCTTATGTCATATTAAGCTTGCATTGCTCAATGTCAAAAATTTAATTATAACACACACACACATATACATATATATATATATATATATATATAATTTCTACTTATCTAATGATAAGATACAAGCATACAAAAAATTAATAAAATCCATTGTCATGTTCCAAAATTAATTTTTCAGTGGTTGATTTGACATGGACGCACCCATGTGCCATTCACAGACATGAACAATTGAGGGGGTCAGTGGAATAAGGGCCCATCCCAACTGCACTAAGTTTGGAGAAAAATTGAATTTTATTAAATTCTACATTGAGGAAAATATATAGAGCACACATTGATAATATTTGGTACATGTCTTGTACATAAAATAAGCTTTCTGCCTGCAAATGTATAGATCACTATGTTGTTTCATATGTCTAATCAAAGAAAAAGAAAATTGAGAATATAAAAAATACAACATAAATAAACAAATTAAATAACACTTTTTAACTTGAATATTGCATTAATCTACGTATTCTACGTTTGCAGCATTTGTATCATCATCATCTTATTTAACCCGTTGGGTGGGCGTTACGTGAATATCCGTCTCAAGAAAGCCTTCACTCGGTGGGAGTTACGGATATATCCAACGAGATATATATATTTTTTTTTCTAAGTTAATTGGCGATACAGGAAGACAAAATTTTGAAGATCTGTTCTGTATGGGTATGACATCTAGTGTGATTTTTTTCAAACCCCATTGACCGGTCTCTTAACAGTTTCTTATTACGAGAGTTAAAATCACATATCATGTATGCGCGCAAGAACGGACTAACGTATATCGGTAACTGGCCAGCTATATAACATTCATGATAAAATATTATTCACTAGACGTGTTCAGAAAAAAAAAAAGACACACCATCTGTTTGCTCAACATAATATATCTCTCAACTCAGATTAGCCTTAAACCTTAATGAAAGAATGGTCCAAGTTAATGAAAAAATAATAACTCTGGTACAGTTTCTTGTAACTTCTCATTCACACGTTTAAATGAGAGGTCTGTCTTTTATCACATTAGAAAAATATTGCACAAACATTCATTTGGGGTTGCTAGCTTTTACCCTCCATTCTCCAGTCTTGAAGTAACTAGTTCAAATGTCTTATTTCGCTTCTAGTTTTTTTTCACTTCATCATATTTTTTATAAGCTACTTACAATTTACTGAAAATATGAGTGTTTTTCTAAAATGAAGTTATGTAGCATTCATAATACTAACAACAATAATAACCAGTGACTTCTCAACACACCAGTGTTCAATAACGCCACTGATAATATCTGATGACGTCAATAATCACTATTACTACAATAAAAACTACTAATTGTACAGATATATATTTTTACGGTATATTAAAGTTCTAAAAATTAAAAAAATTGCGATTATTTGTAATAACTCAAAACTGACAGTATTTAGTAACGCCACTGGTCATATGTGTCGTAAAATTTTAATATTTACACAGTGTTAAAAGAGATTGTATATTTACATTATAAACTTGGGAGTAAATTGCCAATATAAATAAATAAATTAATTTATACATATATCCTAAATGCTTAGTTTATATCGATGTAAGACTTGAAATAACGCCACTGATGACAGACACCATGTAAGGCCAGAGTTAACATTTATTGCATTTAAGAGATTTGCATACTTTTTAATATTCATTACATGTAATATAAATAACGTTTTCCAAATTACTTTTAAATTGAACACGAGAAGACACTTGTGCCGTTTTTGTACTAAAGTTGAAAAAAATAAAAATATGAAATTTCGATTAAAAAATATGACCATATGAAAGAGAATGGTTGTTTTGTATAATATTTGATGGATATGTTACAAATGTTTACTCCCTGTATTTTTTATAATATTTTTAATTAAAGGAAGAAAAGGCTTCCCACAGAGCTGTGGAACTGCACTAGCTAGGTCCCCAGTTAAGGGGTTAAGGCTACTGTTAAAATGTCTGGTATACAGATGGTAAAAATAGCATGAGAGTCATGATGTCTTCTTTATCATCCTACCATTAGGATATTTTGTTGTCATTGTTACATCTCGTAATACAGGACACTTTCCTTTCCCTTTTTTACAGGCTTATTACTTCCTCTAAAGCCAAATCACCAAAACTGGCTTTTACATATATTACATGTCTGCTTTCCACAAAACGAAACGAAACTGAGATGCTTTTCTGATGTCTACCTTATGCTTGTCCAGAGTCACATTTATCTTTGTGAACATTTAAGTTATCCAAATCTTTAAAATCTTCTGCATTTATCTCAATTACTGTGAATGGTTTCTTTGTTCAACTCTTTCTTAAGAGGTGAGCCCACTGTTCAGGCATATAAACCACTTGTGTTTTTCTTTTAACTTTTTCAATCACACCAAATTCAGTATCACAGGGAAGGAAAGTGTGACCTGGTACAAGAAATGTATGTTCAATTTCTTCAAACCAACCACAAATAATCATGTACAGCCAAATCCCATTATTGTATACTTCTTGTTTTGAACAACACATGAATCACTAGATACACTATAAGTTTCTTTTTATTAGCACCTTTTTCAATCAGTGGCACAGCTTTTAATAAACAACTAGCAATTTCGTCCGCACCTCTTGAAGCAACTGATTCAGGCCGATATATATTCCTTTCCACCGTTGCGTAAAATGTTCTGCTTCGTTTTATTCCACTCCTGCGCATTTATTTTTCTTTTCTTATATTTTATTACACTATTTTCATTTGCACAAGAACCTGCCGCATCAGCCATTCTGCATTTGCTGATATTTGCCGGCAATGCTAGTCAGTATTGCAGCGGACTACAGAGTAGCAGACAATATACGGTCACGTGTCAGCAGTTGGGATGGGCCTTTATTTCCCGCGTGCGTGAAGAAATTATAAATTTTTCTTAGACATAAAGTCTCATTTACCCTCTTTTGAGCAAAGTTAGAATTATGAGCTTCTAAAGATTAACAGAAGATGGCCATAGGATACATAATCTACAAATAACTAAAAATCAACCATTGGTTGGGATGGGCCCTTATTCCACTGAGCCCCTCAATTATCTAGCATTGTAGGAGTGACATTGTCAGCATGTTGGTTTCTCCAGCCATAATAGCTGTTTTTCTCAATCTGGAACCAATACTTATTATAGCTATCCAAATTCCTCATGATATTGGGTAGACACTGGCCAAAATTCCATGAGAAAATTCTTCCCCAAGTGGATTCAAACAAGTGCATTTCCTCTAGCTCTACACCAAGGCATTGATATCCTAGTCTGCTCACCAATGGTACAAGACATGATGTACAATATATTGTTCTAATATGACAGACATGTAATTTTATATGCACTTTATTGTTAAGAATGTGTTATGTTGCAGGTTTCGTGTTGTTGATGATGATATAGATCTGAAAAACATGCGACCTATTGAAGATGGTGAAATAGATTTATATAACCTTGCAGAAGATGCACCACAAATTGCAGGTATCATAGATGAAAGGCCTGATGAAATGAGAACTCTTGAAGAATTTCGTGGTTCTAAAAGATGGAAAATAATGTCAGATGAAAATGGTGATAATGATATTAAAATTATATCTATTGAAAACACAAATAAACACCAGGATAAGGTAGCTAAACTTCCTGATTCAAAACCCTCATCCTCAAAAAAACATGATGATTCTGATACTTCACCTCCTAGGAAATCAAGATCACAGAGTGATTTAGACAATTCTCCAAGAAAATCTCAAAAATCTGATTCTGATCACTCTCCTCCTAGAAATTCTAAGAAACAAGAAACAAGTAGCAGAAGGCGAGATAGTGACTCTGATGCATCTCCCCCAAGGAAAACTGTAAAGCATTATGTGTCACCATCAGGGAAGGATGATTCAAAATCCTCAAGAAGAAGGTCATTTTCTCCTCGAAGAAATAGAAGTAAATCACCTCCTGCAAGAAGAAGGAACAAAAAATCTCCTCCACACAATGGTCATGGAAGAAGTAATTCTCCAACAAAATTAAGAGGAAGGATGGAAAAGACACTTGATGGAAAAAGAGCTGGTTTACAAGATGCAAGAGAACTCAGGGAAGAAATATCCAATTTTAAAAAAAGAGATGATGAGTTTTTTGCTAAGGTAAGTCTTAAAAAAAGTTCTTCTTTTATTAGATGGTTAGACTGTTCTAACTTCTTTAAAGCTAATTATTTGAGGCATATCATTATTATGGGGATGATGGCAGAAAATCCCTTGAATAAAGATTGTTGTGGATTTTTATCTGCATAGCATTTGCCACATTGAAAGAAGAAACTTAACGACTTTTCAAATGCAGCATGTGAAAGATAACTTGTGTGTGACATTTACATTTTAACTATTGTAGTAACATTTTCTTCATTTGTCATCCACTTTTTCCTAACATGCCTTTTTTTTCAAGAACAGTTTGGACAAATTTATTTTAAAGCATAACATTTCTGAGTATAGCATTCTTTGGAAAGGAAGTGAAGTCTTGGGACCCATGTTGTAAATTTGTATTTTGTAAAAGAACATCAAACGTGTAATAAGACGCTTCTCAGTTGTTTCGCACACTAATGACTTGAGTTATTAAAGAGCATCATCAAATAAAAATAGTATCTAAAAGTGTAAGAATTAAATTAATGTTTTTATTACCTCACCTCATATCCTTTTTCTTCTAGACTGCAGTTTCAGAGCTCATCTCCATCATCAGTAGCCTCTAGTTGACCGTTGTTATGTCGTTTCTTGGCAGTTTTCTTCTTCCTTCTAACCGATGAACCTCTGATCCAGAGGCTACTGATGATGGAGATAAGCTCTGAAACTGCAGTCTAGAAGAAAAAGGATATGAGGTGAGGTAATAAAAACATTCATCTAATTCTTAAATTAAAACTCATAGTGTTTTTTCCCTGTGAAAGTTAAATAACTAAAAGTGTAATATTTTTTATTGCAGCCTTTTTAATTTTTTTTTATTAATCTGCACTTTTTATTCCTCATCTTGGATTATTTCTTGTCATTTCTATGCTCTTAATTTTCATTAGTGTATTCCTAAACTGTTTTAAATTGTATATTATAATGACTGTGCTTTAATGTCTAGATGGGAGACAAGATATCAGGAAAAGGTGCTGAAACTGTTGTAAGAGATCGCAAGACAGGAAAGAGACGCAATTTGGAAGAAGATGCCAAACAGAGAGAAGAACAGGAAAAGAAGTTGTCTATACATAAAGAAAAATATTCAAGATGGGGAAAAGGGTAAAAAAAGATTAATTTTTTCTTATTTCTAGAAAAAAATATATATATATGTCATCATCATCAAGGATTAGACCTGCTGGTCTGTTCCGATTTCATGTTAGAATTGGTCTGTCCATCTTTTACTGGGTCTTCCAACATTTCTTCATCCAGATCTTATGGATCGGAACACTGGGTTTTAACCAAAAGCCAGGAATGAAGAATAGAAACATCAGAAATGAGGTTTCTGTGGAGTGTGGTTTACTATAAAATAAAGATCGAAAACTAAATGAAAATATACGAAGATAACTAAATATATATATATATATATGTCTACTGCTGTGGTCTCGAGGTAGCGTGCTGCCTTATCACGCAGCGGGCCCAGGTTCGATTCCTGGTCGGGACAGGCTCCTGGGTGAGGTTTTTTTCGGGGTTTTTCCTCATGTATAAGACAAATGTCAGGACGCTTAGGGCCCAAAGGTCCCCGAAAATCATCCGGCCATCATCATCATCTTTATCATCATCCTTCACCGGTGTGGAAAGCAACAGGAAGCTACCCACATCTATAAATCCCTAGTAAAGCTGCAAGGATAGCATGAAAATGCTATGATTGCAGTGAAAGACATACCCTCGGACAGAACTACTATGGATTAATGGATATATATATAAGTTAGAGAATTACAATTTCGGCTTATTGAAAACATATTTGAAATTCTTAATCCAATAGTTTTAGAATTTTTGTATTTATTACATTGATGATTACAATGTAATGCAATCGTTTCTTCCATTGTATTGCTTATGTTACATTTTGTTTTCTTGTTTGTTTCATTGTGGTTGCAGCATTGAAGTTTAATATTTATTTATTATTAGACAAATTAGAATAGTAGGTTGGTTATATATGATGTCTTGGTGGACTGTTAGTTACCATGTTTAACTCTTGTTCCATGTTTATGGGTCAATGCATTTTTACTTACTTACTTACTTTACTTAACCCTCTGCATGTTACTGGTAAAATCTCTTGTGTCAGAGATTTAAATCGCACCCGCCGATGTGATCAGCTTTGCAAGTAGTTTAAGTATATTGTCTGGCAGGTAATGGACAGGAGCACCAGAGCCGATCAGATCGGCTCATGACACCTAAAGGGTTAATACAGGCTTTCCACTTTACAGCAGTTTGCCCTTGATTCCTGCTTTCCAGAGATTCCTATCTTCCCATTGACCATCTTCCATACCCCTCTTCATCATGGCATCATATATTCCCTCATACCATGCTCTTCTACTTCTCCCCCTCTTCCTTCTGCCTGGTACCATCCAATCCAACACCTGTTTAGGCCACTGGTCTTCCGACATCCGTTGTACATGTCCATACCACTGTAGAGCTCTCTTTGTTATCCTATCGATAACAGTTTCTTGTGCATCCATTTCTTGTCTGATATATGTATTTCGAATATGTTGTAACCTGGATATTCTCATACTTCTCCGTAATCCATCCATTTCTGTCGCCAATATTCTTTTCTGCATCCTTTCATTTATTATCCAGCTTTCTGTTCCATATGTAAGTATACTTTCTGTTATTGTCTGTATAATCTCTTTTTTTGTTTTTCTGGTCAAATTTCTATTCCATAAAAGACCATTCAGGGATCTAATAGCCTTCCTTGCACAATTTACTCTGTTAATAATATCTTTTTCACAAGTACCAGATTTATGTATTATAGATCCAAGATATTTAAATTCTTCAACACATTTAATTATCATATTATTTATTTTTAGGTCTTCTGCATTTTTAAGAGTGTAAAAATCCTGAGGATGGGTTCCTTCAGAAGGAAGTAAAGTTACGGATATTTTGTCATAGATTTACAGAGCATAAGAGAACCCCAAGCCTGAAATAAGAGGCTTCAGAGCAAAATTTGTCAGCCCTTTTATGTTCACATTTGAAATGTGAGGCTAATGACCTGAGTTGCTAGAAAGAATTGTTAAATAAAAATACAATTAATAAATTGAGTTAGATTTAACAACTCACCTCATAATTGTAGATTTCTTGATAACTAGTTTCAATACATCTTCATAACATCTTCGGCCCTATCTATTTAAATAGAGTTCTATCTAGTTAGATAGAGCTGAAGATAATACAAAGATGTATCAAAACTAGTTTTCAAGAAATCTACACATATAAAGTGAGTTGTTAACTAACTAACTAACTTGCTCATTGACTCTATCGAATCCATAGGTTCATGGTCGTGTGGACATAAGCTCTTCATACATCCCTATCCTGAGATGTTTTACAAACATCCCCTGTATAATCTACTTCCTTCAAATCATGGATAATGTTATTCTTCTACCTCATTCTTGGTCTACCAACTGGGCGTTTTCCCTCTGGTTTTCCAACCAGAAGCTTCCATGCAACTCTTTCATCCTCCATACATGCCACATGTCCTTGCCATTGCAGCCTACGAGACTTCACTGTTCTTATTATATCTGGCCTCTTATACATATCATGTAGCTCACTATTGTGTAGTTTTCTTCTTTCATCTGTCTGTTCATCTCTTTTTGGCCCAAAAATTTTTCCTAAGAACTTTGTTCTCAAATACTCATAATATTTTCTCCTCCCTTGAAGTAAGAGTCCATGTTTCACATCCATATAATAAACTGTTTTAGATATTTTCAGTTTAACGTTTTTTGAAAGGAGTTGGAATGACAAGAGTCTCCGTAATGCATAATAATATGCATTTCCAGAATTGAGCCTATGTTTAATTTCTTTATCACCTCATTCCTATTTGCAATTATTGTTCCTAGATAACTGAAATCATCTACTTCTTCAAAATTTGCTTCATTTCTCATTAGTTGTCCATTTCCATTATATAACGCATTTCTATGTGTGAACATATATTTAGTTTTATTGATGTTTACTCTTTGTGCCATTTAGACACATTCATGTAAGTCTAACTTTTTAGGAATTCTGAACTCCAGAAGGATACTATAGTTGATGTACAGTGCCATTATATTCCCAGTTATTTTCTAAAATCTGTCTTATGCTAAAAATCTGATCTGTTGTAGACCTGTTTCTTCTAACTCCACATTGATGATCTCCTAGAATGTCATTAATATAGGGAGTAAGTCTCCTGTTTTTACTCCAAGCGCGACAGGCCTAGAAGACCCTTGGCTAACCTTCTGGCTGCTGGCCTCACATCCACATGTGTTAATCACAGAGGTTGACGATCATCTAGTCAGTGTAGGGGTGACATGTGGTCAGCATGTCGGACACCCCAGCCTTTATAGCTGGTATTCTCAACCTGGAGTCGCTACTTATTGTAGCTACCCAAATGTCTCAAGATGCTGGGTGGGCACCAGTACCATACTGGCCGAAATACCATGAGAAAATTTCTTCCCCCATGGAGATTCGAACCAGCTCTAGTCCCATAGCTTTGCGCCAAGGCTTCTTGCCTTAACCACTTGGCTATGGTGTCTACTTACTAATATATTTATTAGGATTTTGTACGAAGTTGAGAGTAACGAGATGCCCCTGTAGTTGTTGCAAACAGTTTTATCTCCTTTCTTATAGATTGGTACAATAATTCATTCTTTCTATTCATTTGGAAGAGCTTCTATTTCCCAAATCATACAAAGTAACGGATGTATCTTGTCCATCAATTTTTCTCCTCCTGATTTTATCAGTTCTTCTGGGATCCCATCTGAACCTGATGCATTATAGATCTTCAATTTTTCTATCGCCATCTCAACCTCTAATGCACTAGTTCTGTGATTAGCATTTCTGCTGTCTGTAAATTATCCTCTTCAATATCCTGTTCTGTATGTCCATTTAATAGTTGAATAAAGTAACTCTTCCATCTATTTAATATACTCCTAAAATCTGCAATCATATCCCTATTTTCATTCCTAATTATGTTCATTCTAGCCTGAAACCCTTTCTTCTCTATCCTAATTCCCTGATATAATTCTCTGATGTTCCTATTTTTTGCATTCATTTCAAGATCATTAATCTTCTCTCTCAAATATTCCCTCTTCTTACTCTTTTATAACATGGTGGTTTGCCATCTAATAGTATCTAATTTTTCTAAATTTATTTCATTTGGCTCATGTAACCAATTCATTTTTGCTTGCTTTCTTTTCTTTCTTCTTCGATTGCCTCATTCTCATCTGAAGATTCCAGTATTTCAAATCTATTATCAGTTTTGATTTGGTATTCTTGCCGTAGTTTATCATTTTTCAATTTTTTAAATTCAAATTTTTCAGAATCATCTCTATCTCTTGTTCCTCTCATGAGCAATAACCATTGTCTGATTTTCACCCTGACCAGATGATGATCCGAATAGAGTCTGCCCCTCTAATTGATCTAACATTGATGATGCTGCTGTGCCAGCATTTGTCCACTAATACATGATCTATCTGGTTCCAAGTTTGACCATCTGAAGACGTCCAGGTGTATTTATAAATATCCTTATGCTGAAATATTGTGCTCTTAACAATACGATTCTTTGATGTGGCAAAGATGATTAATCCAACTCCTTTTCATTACTATCTTCATGAAGACTGGATTTGCTTATTGTTGGTTTGAATATATCTTCACTGTCTCTTAAGACAATTTTTATATGATATCGTGAGAGGCTATCAAAAACACATTCTAATTCTTCATAGAACTCGTCCTTGATCTTGTCATCCTTATCTTCTGTGGGACCATGTACATTTACAATTAAAAATCATGTTGTTCACTCTTTAGAATTATATATGATATTCTATCGCTGACAAACTTAATATCTTGGATAGAGGAGAGAATCCTCCTTCGGACTAAAAAGCCTGTTCCAAATTCAGGTTTTGTTGCACCCCCGTAGTATAATGCAAAGCTTCCTGATTCCTGACTACCTTCTCCTGGCCATCTAACTTCCTGTAAAGCTACTACATCCAAGAATCCAAGAGTGATTTATCTAATTCCTGCATTAATATCTCTAGCACCCTGCTATTATATAAAGTTCTAACTTTCCATATTCCTATGAACAAGTCCCTGTGTTTGAGCCTTTGGCATAGATTCCCTGAAGTATTCCCCACCCTAAGAACCAAAAGGGGGTTTATTTTACCTCCAGAGAATTTTACCCAAGTAGAACCCATGTCCGCATTTCTTGACAGTTATATTTTTATGGTGAAAAATTGTCACTCTTTTGATCAAGGTACTTTTTTATTTGGCTTATCGCCTTCGACCTCTTTGGCATGGGTAACTCTTTTAATGAGTTGTTAATCTAATTCAATTTATTAATTAAAATAAACCTCATTGTGTCACTTCCTTTAAATATTAATAAAAATACGTTTTTTATTTCGTTAACTGTGTCCAATAAAGTGGTGAATTTCTACTATCATTTTACTACTGCATATCATTAACAATATCAATCTGCCAGCATCATGCTAGATAAAAAAGCATTTCCATTTAAACTTTTTAGAAAATAAAACTATGAGGTTTATAAAATATATTTTAAATATTTAAGCAATTTTAATATTTTAAAGAAGTAACAATATGAGGTTTATTTTAGATAATATAAGTTACATATGTATTATATTTGAAGAGAAAAATTTTTGCCTAGACCGAGACTCGAACCTGGGACCCTTGGCCCAGAAAGCCAAGAGTCCCAGGTTCAAGTCTCGGTCTAAGCGAAAATGTTTCTCTTCAAATATAATTTATCCTTCAGTGAGAAGTGTTAAATTAATAATAAAAACGTCAATAGATATGTATTATTCACCTCATATTTGTAGCTTTTTTGAGTTTCGATGCCTTAAGCATCATTGTCAATTCTTTCTTCAAAAAAGCTACAATTATGAAGTGAGTAGTACATATCTAACTCATATTATTTAAGCAATTCCTTATTCATCATTCGTTGAAAGTTTGAGTTTTTATCTTGATTCTAATCTAAGTTATAAAGCAAGTGGCAAAAAAAGGTATTTTCAATAATTCATTCTTTAAATAGATTTGGAATTTTCTCTCATTTGATATTAAAAGAATTCTAGTGCAAAGCAGATTTTACCAGAAATATACACCTCACTTCATATTATATTTTCTCACCTGGACATGTCTATTGTCTCCATTCTCGACTAGAATTCTGACAGTTGTATTAGCCATCCAATGTCCTGTTTAATCCTTACCTCTAATCGTGAGTGGATTAACCTCTGATTGATAAAGAGTTGTTCATCTATAATTCAACTTCTGGTCTGAGCTCCTTTTAAGAATATCACCCTTAACTGTATGTAAGAGCAGGAAAGCCTTTGTGTTTTACTTTAACTTCTTTTTACAATTATTTATTTTATCATTCATACATACAATCATTTTTATAAAAAAATTATGGGAAGTGACACTATGAGGTTAATATCAATAGAATGCAAATATGAATCAGTAATGCCAATAAAATATGATCCTCTCACCTGGACATGTTTTGGAGATAATCTTCCTCATTCTAAACTAAATTCTCTTTCATTTGAGGATATAAGTGAAAAGGTAAAGTGATCCCACTACAGGCCATAGGAGTAGTAGGAGGTTAAGGCTCCCACTTTTTCTAGACAATCGGCACTTGATGTCAGCTGGGTTGTCAGCCCTGCGTGATGGCCACCTTTACTCCCAGAATAGGCATCTGGTGCTCATTTCAGTTAGAGGCTGAGTCGACTCCGTAGCCATGGTGCCACGAGAAGGTGTGGGTCAATTTAAAAAATCCTGACCCCACCGGGACTCAAACCCTCGACCTTCCAGTTTATAGTGTATTGCCTTAACCATCTACAGTACGGTGTGCCCTGAGGATATAAATGAGTGGATAATATTTTATGAAGTGAGGTGTAAAGTCTCAATCCATTTTTTGTATTCTTTTCAACAATTTATTCATTCACTTAATAATTGAGTTTGTATTTTTTTTATATGTTTGTTTTGTTGGACTATTGTTTCAAAGCTTATTGCTCCATCTTCAACTTGTCACAAACTTTTTTTTTAATTCATTCACTTGTTTAATTATTCAGGTTAACAGTATTAAGCATTTGCTCTCACATTCATTAAATGTACAACATGGTTATTAAAAATGATTCATTTTATGATACGAGGAATAATTTCTTATTAGTTCACTTCTAAAATATTTAAATGTATTCAATAGTTGTGTATGTCTATTATTGTATATAGTCATATATTTAAGCACTCTATGATTTTAATTTTTAATTGTTCGTGAAATGATTAATACTGCATTGATAAAGCAAATGAGCCCCAGTTGTTGAATTAATGATAAGAGAAAAAATAAAATAGGTTATCTGGTACAGAGTTTGAATCTGGAAACATGTTAATTTAAATCTTAAGTGCTATTATGTTTATTATGTGAAGTAACTTGGTTTTATAAAAATAGAATTGAAAATATATATCTCTTTTGTTTTTTAATCAAAATTACAGTGAGAAAAGTAACACTGTGAGATAATTTTAAATTTATAATGCAGTTAGATAAAATGTTTTTCATCTCACCTCATAAAATTCCGTATTTTCACAATACTGATTTCAAAGGCCATTTGCCTTCATCATTTTGCTGGCAAATTTCAACATTTGAGTTTGTTTAACTTTTACAGGAATTAATCACTATGAGGTTTAATTTATGGTAAAATTAAATGTTTCTTACCTCTCCTCATATAAATCTTCTAAGCAGATCGCGATTTCGAGACCATAACTGTCTCATCTTCAGTACTTTTTTGGTGAGTTGCCAAAAAAGTACTGAAGATGAGACCGTTATGGTCTTGAAATCGCGATCTACTTAGAAGATTTATATGAGGAGAGGTAAGAAACATTTCATTTTACCATTTGAGTTTGTATTTTTTTAACATTCTTACCTCATATGATTGTTTTGTTGGACATATGTTTCAAAGCTGTTGCTCCATCGTCAGTGTTTCCCAAACTGATTTCTTCTTTTCTTCAAGTTGTCGGCCCTGGATCTATGTTCCAAAGAACTTGGTAATAAGGCTCCTTTCTCCGGAAATTTCAAAGTTCATAATTTTGTCCTTGTTCTTCTGTATATAGATTTTTTTCCCATTTTGTGAGTTCATATGTATTTTCTAACTGTTTTAATAATTTAAACAAAATTCTCCTTATTCTTCTGTATATAGATTTTTTCCAACTCAGTTAAAGTAAAGTAAAGTGATGCCACAACAGGCCCGGAGGCCCTTGGGGTAGTAGGAGGTTAAGGCTCCCACTTTTTCTAGACATTCGGCACTTTATGTCAGCCCTGCATGACAGCCACCTTTACCCCCAGAACAAGCATCTGGTACTCATTTCAGTTAGAGGCTGTGTCGACTCCAGGGCCATAGTGCCGCCAGAGGGTTTGGGTCAGTTTAAAAATCCTGACCCCAACGGGACTTGAACCCTTACCCTCCGGCTTGTAGCTCAGTGCCTTAACCACTACGCTACGGCGTGCCATAAATTGAAAAATATATACGAGGGCGGATCGGAAAGTAACACACAATAATTTTTTTCTGCCTTGGTATTGCAGCTAGAATGTTGAAATTTCACAAAGATATAGTTTGAAGTTTTCACTACAGATGGTATTTTTTTCTCAGGTGCACCTGTTGCGAGAGAAGCTCGAACTATGCAACAAAGATGGCGCGCATGCTACAGTCGTCCACCTGTGAGGGACGGATCGGAAAGTAACGCACAATAATTTTTTTTAAAAAAGTTTAATAGTAAAAAAAAAGGAAAAAAATCACAAATGAACTTACATCTTTTACCTACTTTTCGACATAGTCACCAACTTTCTCAACACATTTTTCCCATCGTGTTACCAGTTTCAATATGCCCTGTTCGTAGAAGTCCGTTTGGTTGGAGTGTAGCCATCTGCGCCCTGCTGATGCCTGCTTTGTTTCGGGCGTGTAGTGGTACGCCCACGACTCATCACCTGTGACGATTCCTTCCAGAAAGTCATGTCCTTGTGCGGTACTGCGTTAAGTGGTCCAAGCTTGCCATCATTCGCTGGCCCTTGTGGTCGTCTGTCAGGTTCTTAGGCACCCAGCGAGCACTAACTTTACGGAAGACATTGCTACGGTCCATACAATCATCCCCATACACGCCATGCATGTCCCTGTGAATTTCACTGGGTTTATGCCCTTTTGGCCCACAAAAATCGAACAACACTTCTCTGTTCCTCACAGGTGGACGACTGTAGCATGCGCGCCATCTTTGTTACATATTTCAAGCTTCTCTCGCAAGAGGTGCACCTGAGAAAAAAATACCATCTGTAGTGAAAACTTCAAACTATATCTCTGTGAAATTTCAACATTCTAGCTGCAATACCAAGGCAGAAAAAAATTATTGTGCGTTACTTTCCGATCCGCCCTCGTATCTCACTTCATAAACTATCTTATCTGGACTTGTTTCGGACACCATTGTTCTCATTCTCCCTTAGCTAAGAGAAAAGATAAGGCCAATACGGACTGTCAAAATCTAGTTGAGAATGGGGATAATGTCTCCAAAACATGTTCAGGTAAGAAAATTTAATTTTCTAATTCACTCTCATGTAATATTAATAGTTGTTACTTTCTATCAATTATTTGATATAACTCAGTTTTTTAACATATCCTATGTTTATCATTATAGAAACCAGATTTTTCATATTGACAATAATTGGTAATTGCTAAAATGTCCTTTCTCCAATTTTTTTTAAATGAGTTAACTATAGATTCAACAGCCTTACATATATATTCATATCCTGTACTTAAAGGACCTTTTTCCAGCCTTCTTACAGAGCCACAGCTGAGCATTTCATTTTTATATTTAAATTAATGTTGGGAAGTAAACATTATGAGGTTATATTATTAATATTGAGTGGAGAACATATTTTTAATAACTCACCTCATACAATTTCAAATTTCTTTGAGACCATTAGTTTCAAACAAATTTTCGTTCATCTTCAGTCATGACTCAAACTGTTGAAATTCTCTGTTTGTTGATTTCTCTGTGGTTACCTCTAGTACTGCCATCTTTGGTTGGGTTTATAAATTTCAAAATCAAATTTTTTTGTACAGGAATATTGAAGTTCATCGATCGATATTTATTCTTTTGAATGAATATCTTCTCCCAAGCTGTTAATTATAACGGTTTATCCAATTGTTTCAAAAGTTTTGCATCTCTATTAATTTTATGATGTTCTTACAAACTATGTGCAGCAATTGCTGATTTTTTCAATTTCACAGTTTATAATATTTCTAAAATGTTCTTTAGTATGTGTTTCCAAATTCCTTTTCGTTTTCCCTATATATACTTTGCTGCAATCATTACAATTTAATTGATAAATTCCAGATTTTTTACTGTCTGGAATGTTGATTTTTTATTGGCACTTAAGAGTTTACCCAGACTGAATTTATATATTGATGCCAAAGTAATATTGTGTTTGTTAAACATTTTTTGAAATTTTCTGTGTACTTCAGGATGGTAAGTAATTTTCTTGAATTTTTTCTTTTCTTTGCTATCAATTTTTGGGGTAGTGTGTTCTTTAAGTCTTTTTTTCTGTTTGAATTTCTTTAATTTATTTGTTTTTAATATCTTATCAAAACCATTTAATCTTACTATATTTAAGATATTGTTGTATTCTTTCTTAAAATTGTCTTCATTTAATGGAATATTTGTTAATCTGTATAATAGGCTATTGAATATTGCATGTTTGTGTTCAATAGGATTGAAGCCTGATGATTTAATATAATTATCAGTATATATAATTATCTTTCCTGTTTATATCAAATTTAATTTTCTGAGTTTGTTCATTCCTAATTAAGTATAGATCTAAAAATGGAATTTTATTTTCAATTTCTGATTCTATAGTAAATTTTATTGATTTATCTAGCAAATTTAGCAATTTCAAAGCATCATCAATGTGTTTTGAATTTATTATAGAAAAAATGTCATGCACATATCTATACCAACTCTTCAAAATCCATGGGTAAGCATTTGTGATATGACACTCAAAGTAACCCATGAATAAATTAGCCAAAAATGGCAAAAGAGGTTTACCCATTGATAAACCCGAAACTTGTTTATAAAATTTTCCATTGAAAATAAAATAATCATTGCTGATACAAAGTTTTGTAAGGTTAATGTATTCTTCTATTACTTTTTTTTTTTAATTATAAAGAATTTTACCATTTTTTGAAAAAAATTCAACATTTTTTTCAAGTGGAACATTAGGAAAGAAAGAAATTACATCAAAAGAGACAAATCTGTCATTATGATCTACTTTAATGTTACTTAATTTTTCCACTAATTCCAAAGAATTTTCAATACTTTTGTTGTTGAAATTTGGAAGACTACTGAATTTTTG
This sequence comes from Diploptera punctata, assembly GCA_030220185.1. Classification (NCBI taxonomy): domain Eukaryota; kingdom Metazoa; phylum Arthropoda; class Insecta; order Blattodea; family Blaberidae; genus Diploptera; species Diploptera punctata. Next base: position 1,446,212 of record JASPKZ010010268.1, read on the forward strand.
TAACAGCCATTTTGATAAATAGTAACACGGTGACCCTATATTATTAATTATCGGTCTCATTTTGTTCCCAATTTTATGGATTTTGGGGAGACCATACATTCTTGAATTAGAAGAATTTGGGACTTTTAACTTGAGTTTTTCTTGTTCAGTGATTGTATGTTTAATTTGTTTTAAAGTCTTGTGAAATGTTTTAACTGTTTTTGGTATGGGGATCCGTTTTTAATTCCATCCCCGGTCGGGGCAGTTTTTCTGGGTGAGTTTTTATCGGGGTTTTTCCTCACCTGTAAGACAAATGTCAGGAAAACTTTAAGGCCCAAACGGTCCCCGAAATCATATGGCCATCACCATCATCCTTATCATTATCATCATCATCATCATCATCATCATCCTTCACCGGTGTGGAAAGCAACGGGAAGCTACCACATCTACAATTCCCTAGTAAAGCTGTAAAGCATAGTATGGAAATGCTATGATTGCAGTGAAGGACCTGCCTTTGGGCAGAATTACTATGGGTGGATTTTGATTGTAAAAGGTTTTCCATTCTTTTGATATATTCTGATTTTTCCAAAATTACTATTTTATTACCCTTATCTGCTTTTGAAATGATTATATTTTTGTTATTGATCTTTTTTAAATTGGACATATTTTTCTTTGCTAGTAAATTTTTTTCCACTTTCTTTTCTAATAATTGCTTTGTCATTTTCTAAATCCTAAAATGAATGAAGATGAACAAAAATTTGTTTGAAACCAATGGTCTCAAAGAAATTTGAAATTATATGAGGTGAGATATTAAAAATATGTTCCCCACTCAATATTAATTTCATTTTTAGTTTTGTATTAAATGTCCTTGTTCCAGGATAGAGGGCCTTCTAGCAGTGACTTTGTCAATTAGCTATATTGGAGAAAGGGCCTTTTAGCAATGATCAATTCAGTTATTACTATGAAAATATATTAGGAAGTAACATTATGAGGTTGTCTTAATAAATAAGTTTAGTCTGATTTCATCTTACCTCATAAATTGTTTTTTGTAAGACATATTTCAAAGCTTCTGTGCTTCATCGTCACTTGGTATAGATGAAGCATAGAAGCTTTGAAACTCATCTTACAAAAAAAACACAATTTATCAGGTAAGATGAAAACAGAAAAAAATTATTTATCAGTTATTACTATCTATTTCAGATTGAAGCAGATAGAGGAACAGAAAGAGAATTTGCAACAAGCTTTGCATGAGATGTCAAAACCTTTAGCTCGCTATGCAGATGATGATGACTTGGAAAAACATTTACGTGACCAGGAAAGAGAAGGAGATCCAATGTTGGAATACATACGCAGCAAGAAGACAGATGATAGTACAAAAAGTAAAATGATCTTATTTATCTTTATCTTCATTATATTAAATAGACCCCAAAACCTAACACAATTCTTATTCATCATAATCATTATTGTCAATGATTCTGTGATGACTCAGGTTTCCTTGACCGACAGAGAATCTTTTCTTCCAGTTCTCACAATCTGTCCTCTCCCTCTTTAAAACCCCTCATCTATGTCATCATCACCATCCTCTTATCGTGCCATCATTCAGAAAGTTAGTTTAAAAAGTCCATCCATTCATTTCTATCCTATGCTATTCTTCTTTTTAATTCTTCCCATTTGTATCCTCTTTTTTGTAGAAAGAAAACTTTATAAATAATGAAAGTCTACAGATCCCCAATATATTTTATAAACTTACTCATTCTGCCAGAGAAATATTTATAAATATTTTCTTTATTTGGTTGATCATTTTTCCTGTGGTTTTGCTCGTGATTTTTTTTTCCTGTACCTTAAGATTTAACATTATATGTGGTAGTTTTCTTTGAGGAGCATTGGTCATCTACAACCTTTCGAAAACATCTCGAGAAAAAAAAGATGATGTCACTGCTTTCAGATTGAACTCCAGTCATGACTGCCTTGTAGCACATCTATCCAAGATTGAAATCTACAAGAGTGAAGATATTAATCTGAGTTGTTTTTTGACTCACCTCCTATTTCTTGACTTCCACGCAGACCCAGGGTTTCGTCACTCCTTTTTTGACATTCTCGGTGCGAAAACATGTTCAAAACTGATGTCCAGCAGTTTTATCTCCTGCAGATTGATTTCTGTGCTCTCTGATGGCTGACTGATGAACTTCCAAATCAATCCCCTCTCATTTTTACCAGGTATTTCAAAATTCATAGTTTTCTAATATTTAATTTTAGGAAGTGATATTTTGAGGTTATTTTATTTATATTATTTTTAGTCTGATCATCTTACCTCAATATTAATGTTGATTTGTTCTTGAACATGTTTCAAAACAATTCTGTTTTATCGTCAGCTTATCCAGACTGGTTTTATTTATGTTGAATTATGTTGCACAACCTGGATGTCGATGTCAGCTCCACTCTGTGGTTGGCCAAAGAACCTCCAAACAAGGTCACGCTCCATCGGTATATCAAAATTCATAACTCTGTTTTTGTTCTTCTGAATATAAATTTTTTCCCAAATAGTCAGCTCTTTTGTATTTTCTAACTGTTTTAATAATTTAGTGTCTGAATTTATATTATGTTTTTCAGACCAAACATGAGCAGCAACTGCAGATTTTTCTATTTCCTCATTTTTAATATTTCTTATGTGTTCTTTGGTTCTAATTTTTAGATTTATTTTTGTTTTTCCTATATATATCTTTTCACAACCCATGCATTCAATTTGATATATTCCTGACTTTTTATTTTTATCAGTTTTTTCATTTTTGTTGGTTTTTATTAGTTTATTTAAACTGTAGTTATTTTTTGGTGCTAATTTAATATTAAAATTCTCAAATATCTTTTGAAATTTCTTATGTACCCAAGGGTGATATTTGAATTTCCTATATTTTTTCATAGGTGGTTATTCTTTTTCAAGAGTACTTCTGTTTATCATTTTTTGTTTTTTATACTTTTCTATCCTTTTATGTACCATTTTTTCATCAAACCCATTTTCTCTTGCTACTTTGATTATGTGTTTTTTCTCATGTTTGAAATCTTCTTCGTTTAAGGGTAAATTTACCAATCTATGAGTTAAACGATTAAAGGTTGCTAATTTATGTCCAATTGGATTGAACCCTGTTGATTTAATAAAATTTTCCGTATGAGCTTCTTTCCTAGGAATCCCAAATTCAGTTTTTCTTTTTTCTTCGTTTCTGATCAATTTAAGATCCAAATAAGATATTTGTTTATTCTCTTCTATTTCTTTGGTAAATTTGATGTTTGTACTCTGTAAATTTAACAGTTTTAGGGAATCTTCTACACGTTTTCTTTTTACAATACAAATTATATCATCTACATATCTGCTCCAAAATTTAAACATTGTGGGATGTGCTTTAGTGATTTTACATTCAAAATAGCTCATAAATAAATTTGCCAGAAAAGGTGATAATGGGTTTCCCATTGAGAGCTCTGATTTTTGTCTATAGAAACTCCCATTGAATGTAAAAAACATTTGGTCAATGCATAAATCAGTTAATTTCAAATAATCTTCTTTGATCTCTCTGTCTATGTTGTTTTTACTTAAACATATTCTACTGATCATTCTTTAATTAAAGAAATGTTTTTTATTTATAATTTTTACTTTTGAAATTTAAATAGAATTTGTGTGTTGGGTAGTGTCATTCCACTGCACTACCAAGGAGTGATTCAGATTTATAGTGGAACTGTCACAACATCAACCATAGTCTACAAATAATAATAATTAATCAATGACATACTTCAGGAAGAGGATAATAATACTATCCTCATCATCACCATCATCCTCTTACCATGTTCTCCTTTTGGAAGGTCAATTCCAAATATGCCTCCAACCATCTCTGTCTTCCCATGCTTTCCTTCTTTTTTAGATCGGAAGGTCAATTCCAAATATGCCTCCAACCATCTCTGTCTTCCCATGCTTTCCTTCTTTTTAGATCTTCCTAGTCATATCCTCTTTCTTGTAAACTTTTCTTCACTTGGTTAATCCATCTTTCTCGTGATTGTTTTCCTTGTATCTTGAGAAATAACAGTCTTTGTGGTAGTCTTTCCTTTTCCATTTCTTTAAATGTCCAAACCATTTTAATCTACTTTTTTCTATGTCTGTTGTTAATTTTTCTATATTTAATGTCTCTGTGATTTTGTTGTTTCTTATTCTATTTCTTTTAATATAATAATACTTTTCTAATCCTGGTAAATACTGATGGGTTTCCATCATCTCTTCCTACTCCTGCTTTGTTGCAAATCTGTCTTTTTTTTTCTGCATGCAACGGATAGATGATGTTAGTGTAGAGTCTTATCTGCATTATATATGGTGGAAGTAATATAAGCATTCAGATTATAAGTGTGAATTTCTTGGGGTAAATAAAAGAAAAATATCTTAAAGACATTTGATCACAAATGTATACATTTCTCAGAAATAAAATGATCTTTTTCTTCCATACAAGAATAAGGCCTGATACAATCTCAAGGCTGAATTTTCACTTGATCTCTTCTTCAGGCATCCTCAAGATCTCTTTCCATGTGGGCAGTAGTGAAGCATAGCTTTTGGGATTCTATTTTTTAGACTTATGTTATACATGAGTTTTCCAATTGTACTCGTATTGGTACTTGTTTTTAAAATGGATAACTGATTCTAAGTGAAGTTATTGCAGGACCTCTTGACTTTTTTTGTGATCCTGTCGGGAATAACATGCCGTCAATCTCATGAAATTCATCTCACTGGCTATGATACAATGGATGTCCATGTTTCTTATTGTCCAAGCCTGGATTCCATAACATAATACAGGTCTTGCTAATATTTTATATAGGCACATTCTTGTGTGCCTTTGTACTATAGAAGTTTTTATAATTTTTTAAAATTATTCCCATTGCTTTTATTGTACTTATGGATTTTATCAGTGATATGTAATTTATAAGAAGACATTTGTACCCTAGGTAAGAAAAAACATTTACTTTTCACACAATTTATTTTTTAACAAATTTTCCTTAAATAAAATGATATTCAAGTTTGTTCATGCATTATTTAATGATTGTGAGTTTAGCCTGATTTTCACACAGTACAAAGGGAGTTTGAAATGAACAAATTTTTCCTTTGGTATTTTTGTATCCATTTGAATAAAGATTAAATTAAAAGAGGCAATATAGGCATTTATAATTAACATTACGCAAAAGAATGGTAACATAGGCTACTACTCATGATGATTAATATGTAATTCACAAATAAATTATTTTTGTAAAAGTTTTTTTTTTAGAAAACCATATAGTTACAACCAAAATCCTAAGAGCCATTATGATTATATTTATTCCCAAGGAATTCATACTTATCCAATGCTGTGATTTCAGAATAATGTCATTAACTCAAATATTGCAGGTCCAAGTTCAATCCCCAGTCAGACAAGTTCCCTGGTGAGGTTTTTCGAAGTTTTTCTTCATCTGTGAGATAAATGTCAGGAATCTTTAAGGCCCAAATAATTCCCAAATACCATTTGGCAATCATAATCATCTTGTTACATTCATCTTATTTAGTATGAATATATGAGCAAATGGTGTGTCTTGTCTTAAATGTTTGTGTTGTCTTGCGTGGTTCTGGCATTGAGCTGATCACTCATCATGTCATTGTGTGATAAAATTCTCTACTTGTGGTCATGTCTGTGGAGGCATGGGTCACATAAAAGGGCTTACAAAGGAAGAGATTATTTCTCCAAGCGCAACAGGCCTAGAAGGCCCTTGGCCTACCATCTGGCTGCTGTCCTCACGTCCACATGTGTTAATCACAGAGATAGACGATCATAAGCCAGTGTAGGGATGACATGTGGTCAGCATGTCGGGTCCCCCAGCTGTTATAGCTGGTCTTCTCAACCTGGAGTCGCTACTTATTGTAGCTCCAAATTCCTCACGATGATGGGTGGGCACCAGTCCCATACTGGCCAAAATTCCATGAGAAAATTTCTTCCCCCATGGGGACTCGAACCAGTGCAAGTCCCATAGCTCTGCGTCAAGGCATCTTGCCTTAACCACTCGGCTGTGGTGTGGGACGGAAGAGATTAAACTAAGTTAAGAAAGAACGGAATTCATACTTAAAATCTGAGCACTTAGTATTACATATACATCTGTATCTAAGTTTTAATATTACTTCTGCCTCTGTATATAAGTTAGATTAGGTTGAGTATGTATTTCTATAGTGTAAGAAATGATGATCTATTGAATAGCCAGTTACTTTTAGAAATGTTATTTTTTTCTTTTTTCAGATAGGCCAAAATATCAAGGATCTTTTCCTGCAAATAGATTTGGAATCCCTCCAGGACATAGATGGGATGGTGTTGATCGTTCTAACGGTTATGAAAAACAATGGTTTGAACACCAAAATTCAAGAAAAGCTGTCGAAGAAGAGGCATACAAATGGAGTACATCAGATATGTAATAGGTGATTACATAGATACTTGCCATGATTTCTTTCTATCTCGTGCCTTCTTTATCATGGTAAGAAATTTGACAAATTGTGTGTTCTTAGCAATAAGTGTGGATAAATTATTAGTGTTTTAGAAATTTTATTCTAAGATAATTCAAGTTTAAAATATTGTAATTAGCGTACCTAATGAGATTAAACCAGTAATTAAACATATGGAGAATGGATTGAGGAAAATTCTAAGATGTAGTAGTAGTTATTCCAGACAGTAAGAAATCTGGAATTTATCAAATAAATTGTGAAGATTGCAATAAAGTTTATATAGGAAAAACAAAAAGGAATTTGGAAATTCGGACAAAAGAACATTTCAGAAATATTAAAAATTGTGAAATTGAAAAATCTGCAATTGCTGCACATAGTTTATTAGAACATCATAAAATTGGAAGAGAAGCTAAACTTTTAAAACAAGTAGAGAAACTTTGGAATTGACAGTTTGGGAAAAAATATACATTCAGAAAAACAAAAATAGATCAATGAATTTTGATATCCCTAACGAAATTACATTGACTTCGAAGTTCATAAATTCAACCATAGATGGCAGCACTGAAGATGGCGACAATAGAATAGTTGACGGCCGAAGAATTTCATCAGTCGGAGTTATGGCTGACGATGAACATGATTATGTTTGAAATCGCGATATCATGAAAGCATGAATCCTATGAGGTGAGTTGTTTAAACAATATGTTCTCCGATGAAATTTAATGATTATACCTCATAATGTTTACTTCCCAACATTAATTAAATATATGTAGTAGTAGTATTCAAATGTTCTGAAGCTCTTGATTTGTCATCTTTCGCATGCGGGCTTCCCAATAATATTCAGCAATTTGGAATGGTGTTCCAACTATTTTCTGAAAATCAGCGCAAAGATGTTATCAAAATGAAACGCTTGACCAAAATTATTTTGACTTTATATTACTAGTAATCAAATATAGAGCATGTTTTGTTGTGATGTCAATAGATCACTCGTAACAATCTATTAGAAGGCATAACATTGTAAGAATAAAATTAATTACTGTTAAAAAATCAATTGAATTGTGAATTCTTCCAACTTCATACATCTATGTTATTTAACACAGAACCACGGTTTCGAGAGATTGATTTCTTCATCATGCCAATCATTTTCTAAACTGCCATCTAGTGTTGCTTTGAAGAACTTTCTAATACAATTTTGTTCATCCAGAAACTCAAAATTCGTGGATCTAAGATTGTTTTTCTGAATGTATATGTTTTCCCAAACTGTTAATTCCAAAGGTTTAGATAGATGTTTCAAAAGTTTAGCTTCTTTTTTCAATTCTATGATTCTCTAATAAACTGTGTACTGCTATTGCTAATTTCTCTATTTCACCATTTTTTTACATCTCTAAAGTGTTCTTTTGTGCGAGCGTCCAAATTCCTTAATTTTACCAATATTTCTAAACACCGGTAACCTTTAAGCTTTTTTAAACATTGTTGAATGTTTGCAACGGATTGGTTATACAGAACTCGAAGGGATCGTAACTGTCCAGCATTCACCTTCAGACTAACTTGGAAAGCAAAGGGTGCATGCACTCCTAGGCTCCACCCTGTCTTTCACAAACATGATGTGCGAATTTCTCTACAGATTCCACGGATGCAGTTTAGTTTATGTCCTCTTTTGATGTTAGAGGTTTTAAACAAGAGTTTCTAATGGTCAAGATCCTTCCATATTTCCTCATTTTTCTTATTTTAGCAAATTCTGAAGAAAGTAGCTGTTATGGTTGTACCCATTAAAGATATATATATATATATATTTTTTTTTTTTAATTTTCATCAGTCCTGCTTAGAAGACATCAAAACTAAAAATAAAATAAATAAATTATATATATGTTTGTGTGTGTGTGTGTGTGCACGCATGCATGCGAATACAGCATTTTTGTTTTGTAACCAAACTTGGTATATAATAATCAGTAAGAGAAGTAAGTTAACCTTTTATAGGAATTATCACTGTGAGGTTCAATTCAATATTAAATTAAAAGATTCTTACCTCTCCTCACATTATTCTGTTAAGTAGATCGCGATTTCAGGCCTATAGCAGGCCCATCTTCAGTACACTGTTGTTGACCGGTGTTATGTCGCTCGGAAGAACCACTTCTTCTTCCCTCTGTTGGTGGACCGATGAACCTCTTGATAAGGTCAAAATTTGCGGGAACTTCGAAGTTCATAAGTTTTCCTTTGTTTTTCTGAATGTGGATCTTTTCCCAAACTGTAAGTTCCTTAGGTGTCTCTATTTGTTTAATTAGACTAGCTTTTGATTCAATTCGATGTTTTTCGTACCAAGCATGAGCAGCTACTGCTGACTTTTCCAATTCTCCATTTTTGACATTTCTAAGATGTTCCTTCACCCTTGTTTTCAAATTTCTTTTCGTTTTTCCTATATAAATTTTGTCACAATCTTTACATTTGATCTGATAAATTCCTGATTTATTTTCTTCTTCAATTTTTTCATTTTTGTTGGTTTTAATTATCCTATTAAGGCTGTATTCATTCTTAGGTGCCAATCTTATATTGAACTTTTTGAAAATTTTTTGAAATTTGTAGTGTTTCAATGGATGGTAAGTGAATTTCTTGAATTTTATTTTTTCTGTTTGTTTTATCAGTGTGCTTTCATTAATTAATTTTTGTCTTTTGAATTTATTTAAATAAATTCAAAAGACAAAAATTAATTAATGAAAGCACACTGATAAAACAAACAGAAAAAATAAAATTCAAGAAATTCACTTACCATCCATTGAAACACTACAAATTTCAAAAAAATTTTCAAAAAGTTCAATATAAGATTGGCACCTAAGAATGAATACAGCCTTAATAGGATAATTAAAACCAACAAAAATGAAAAAATTGAAGAAGAAAATAAATCAGGAATTTATCAGATCAAATGTAAAGATTGTGACAAAATTTATATAGGAAAAACGAAAAGAAATTTGAAAACAAGGGTGAAGGAACATCTTAGAAATGTCAAAAATGGAGAATTGGAAAAGTCAGCAGTAGCTGCTCATGCTTGGTACGAAAAACATCGAATTGAATCAAAAAGCTAGTCTAATTAAACAAATAGAGACACCTAAGGAACTTACAGTTTGGGAAAAGATCCACATTCAGAAAAACAAAGGAAAACTTATGAACTTCGAAGTTCCCGCAAATTTTGACCTTATCAAGAGGTTCATCGGTCCACCAACAGAGGGAAGAAGAAGTGGTTCTTCCGAGCGACATAACACCGGTCAACAACAGTGTACTGAAGATGGGCCTGCTATAGGCCTGAAATCGCGATCTACTTAACAGAATAATGTGAGGAGAGGTAAGAATCTTTTAATTTAATATTGAAGAGAAGTAAGATTCAATTCATTAACCACCGTAATCAAACCTAGAAGTGAGGAGGGTAATCCTGAAGTATTAAAAAATTGCTTTATTAGTTACAGTTTTCATTATTTTGCAACAAAACTCCATGTATGCAGAGATAAATTAATATATTTCTAACAAGGGAATCTAAATTTTTGAGGGGCATCCCCCTTCTTTAATTCTCACCTAGATTCTGAGTAGGTCCAAGATTTGAAGACCAGATTGGAGTTGTATGTGCTTCCTTAGCTTTAGACATACAGAAGTCAATTAGTGATACAGTTTTTATTTTTTTTGTTACAGATGATGTAACATCTCTGTTGGAATATGAAGCTGAAGACAAAATTATTATTCATATTTAATATTTGAAGGAAGTAACATTATGAGGTTTCTTTTAATTATGAGTTAGGGATTTAGACTCACCTCGTATTTTTTTTTAGTTTTCTTGCAGACCATGGTTTCTTCACATCTGTGTGACATTGTCAAAGTCACAGAAATGTGAAGAAACCATGGTCTGCAAGAAAATTAAAAAATATGAGGTGAGTCTAAATCCCTAAGTCCTAATAATTATTATTCATTTTTCGAGAATCAGTATTTAGTAAATTCCGAAGAAATGGAACTATTGAGGTCGTTCTCACGAAAAGTTTTTATAGATCTTCACTGATTCTATCTAGAAGACACCAAAAATGATCATGACAAAAATTTATATTATATTAAAATTAATGTTGGGAAGTAAACATTATGAGGTTATATCATTAATATTGAGTGGAGACATATTTTTAATAACTCACCTCATACAATTTCAAATTTATTTGATTTAAGACCATTGGTTTCGAATTAATTTTTCATTCACTTTCAGTTTATTTTCATGACTCCAACTGAAGATGAATGAAAAATTCATTCGAAACCAATGGTCTTAAATCAAATAAATTTGAAATTGTATGAGGTGAGTTATTAAAAATATGTTCTCCACTCAATATTAAAAATTTATATATTCGTGTGTGTGTGCTATGTGTGTCCTTTAACATTTTAGTGCCCATAATTTTTGTTTTATCAGAACCAACTTAAAGTAATGAAAAATGAATAAGCAATAAGTTAAAAAAAAGCAAGGTAAGTATATGTGAAAAGTAAGGTCGAGTTTGTTTATTACAAAATCAGACCTTTAGATGTAGGAGTAGACTTCAAACAAAAATTTTTAAAATCGCTCTAGCTGTTGCAGTTTTCAATGTTTCACATCAAAACTCAGTATTTGATTTTTTAAAAGAAAAATTAACCATTTTATTAAAATCAACCATTAATTGAACCAAGGTTCAATGTTTTTGAAATCTCATGCAAGAAATGGGCCATAGAATGAAACACATGGTAATCTGAAGGCACAAAATTAGGGCAGTATGTTGGATGTGGTAACAGTTTGAATGTCAATCAAAATCTTGAGATAAATCAACTCTGATTCATCCACTACGAACCCCACATGGAGTGACCCTGACGAGAACTTGGCACCCAAAGGTGGAAGATGAGTACCTGTCCACTTGCACCATGGAGCCACCATATTATTTACTGGTCATTCACCTATATTTTAATTTTGTATTCCTCAGCCATCCCACCGATCTGCTCCAATTTATCCTAATGTACCTGTAGTGTATATTGCTATAATTATTAATTAGTTATTTATTTCTGGATAAGTTAGCAACTAATTTCTTTTAATAACTAATAAATAATGAGTCATATCTCACCTCATACTCTATGATCTTCAAGAATGGGACTGCAGTTTTGAGAGCCATCCGTCTCATCTTTAGTCATCTTTACGTAAAGAAGGATGCCTCTTGAAACTGCAGTTCTGTGCTTGAAGATCATTGAGTACGAGGTGAGATACAACTCATTATTTATTAGTTATTAACTTGAAAACCTCATAATGTAATTTTCCCATAATTAATTTATAATATAACTGATTTCTTATTAACGTAAGTAGAGAGAAACATTTGCACCTGAACCAGGATTTGAACCCAAGGTCCCCAACTATTTCATATTGATTCTAACATTGAGCTACTTAGATACCTCTCAAATCAAGCACAAATTCAATCTTTTTAATCCTCGAGTTCCCTGTAAGTAATGAAATTGTGTTAACAACTGGTACAAATTTTTCTCTCTAAGTTACATTAACTATGGTCTACAGATCGCTTGCCTGGAAAAATTAATTTTTTACTTTCTTATTGTTACCAAAAAGCATTGTAGGTTTTATATTGGTTTTTTAACAAAGAAAACGTATGCTTGCAAAGCAGCCATTCTCGCTGTAACACGAGACACAACACCCAAAAGCATCAAAATTATCAAATGTCACAAAATGATAAAACAGTTATCCCGTCTACATAAAAAAGTTGTACTTCAATGGATTCTGGCCCATTGTGGAGTGACAGGCAATGAAATAGCCAATTTTCTGGCCAAGAAGGGTAGCAAAATTGTTTCAAACCCAACTTCTACTCCAGTTTCCTTTCACTCTATCAAAAGAATTATCTCAAATAAATACATCAATAAACTTAGAGAAGAATACACCACCAAAACATCTGGAAAGGAATGGGAAAATCTACAAGCTTATGACATTACTACATTACGAAGAAAATCTGCAGTAGCAACATTCAGACTGCTAATGGGACATGACTGCCTGAATAAACACCTACACAGACTTGGCATAACAGATTCACCTAAATGTCGTTTTTTGCAATTTAAATGAAGATATGGAAAGAAACCTTCTCCTCCGTTGTCCAGCTTTTGTAGAAGAGACCAGCCTTTCTGCTAAATATTGGAGTGCAAGAGAGCGAATGATTTCATTATCAAGTGCTCGACATTAGATACCAACCAACCAATTTATGCTTGCACCGGGAGCCTGGATTAGTGTAATGGATAGCATATTGGCATATAAAGCTAGAATTTCGGGTTCAAATTCCAGTTGAGGTATTATTTTTTCTTCAAAATTTAGTAATAAAAACAAGTTGGAATTTTCAGAATTTTTCACAAGCTATTTTCCCTTTTATTTTCATATTTTATTTATATCTTAATTAAAAAATACATAAAATTACCAGTATCTTCAATAGCTCTTTTGCATAAAATGTGTCCTTTCCTTCTCAAGCATTGTAATACTTTTACATTTTGGATTACCATCTTTAATTGGATCATTTAGATAATTCTGCCACGTTTTACTATCATCATCATCATCATCATCATGTTCGGCTTTACAACCTGGATCGACTCTTAGCCTCCCTAAGAACTCTTCTCCAGACACCTTTATTCTTGGCGACTGTCCACAATTTTCGAATTTTAAGTCTTTGAATATATTCCAAACTCCATCTATCCACCTAGCTTTGGGTCATCCAACATTTCTTCAATCTGGATGGTCCATCATCATTTTTTTAACAGTTTCACTATTATCCATTCTCTGGATATACTATACTATACAAATTAGTAATTGCTATAAAAGTATTGAAATAGCTGATAAAATATAAATAATATGATGGAAAACACATTTCACTATGTAATATAAGCAAAAATAATCAGATGGTAAAGAGAAAAATTTATGCCTGAACCGGGAATCGAACCCCAAACCTTCAGCTTTCCATGCTGAGCTCTATCCATTGAGCTAATTCAGGCTTCCCTCCCATCCAAGCATAAATCCTTCCTTTACCTTACTCTCTTGGTCCCACATTCAAATGCAATGAATTATCATTCACAAATACACAATGAATGGCTTCTACCTGGGACCAAGAGAGTAAGGTAAAGGAAGGATTTATGCTTGGATGGGAGGGAAGCCTGAATTAGCTCAATGGATAGAGCTCAGCACGGAAAGCTGAAGGTTCGGGGTTCGATTCCCGGTTCAGGCATAAATATTTCTCTTTACCATTTGATTACAATAATTTAGTTGTGTACGTTAATTTACTTATTTCAATCATAGTAACAGCTTTAGCTTCTTAATATTAATTTAATAATTAAAAAATAATCAGGTTTTTCTCTGTATTTATGAATGAGCTGGAGAAAATGTAAATACCTCATAGTGTTATCTCCCACTTTTATTTTCTCTGTATGTTTATTTATTAAGTTATGTAGGTAGGAAATAACACTATGACTGATGAAGGACATGATATTGTCTGAAACCGTCGGTATCAAAGAAGTTTGAAAATGTATGAGGTGAGTCGATTAAACTATGTTCTCCACTCACTATTAATGATATAACCTCATAATGTTTACTTCCCAATATTAATTTAAACACTATGAGGTTTAAGTTATGTAGATAATTTTGTTTAATTGTTTCTTGACTCACCTCATACTTCTTAACTCCCTTGCATATCTAGATTTCGTCACTATATTTGTGACATTCTCAATGCTGTTCGCGTTAACAACTGACGTGCAATGGTCTCCTCCCCTGCAGACTGACCTCCATGCCATCTGATGACTGACCGACGAACTTCCAAATCAATCCCCTCTCCTTATCACCAGGTATTTCAAAATTCATAGTTGTGTTTTTATTCTTGCATATGTAATTTTTTTCCCAAATTGTGAGTTCCTTTGGTTTTTCCAATTGTTTAAGTAATTTTGTTTTGGTTTCTATTCTATGTTTTTCTGACCAGGCATATGCAGCTATTGTAGATTTTCTGTTTCTCCATTTTTAACATTTCTGAGGTGTTCCTTCAATCTTGCATTTAGATTCCTTTTTGTGTTTCTTATGTATATCCTTTCACAATCTTTACAATTAATTTAATAAATTCCCAATTTTTTGCAGACTTCAATCTTTTCATTTTTGTTGGTTTTTATTAAATTACCTAAACTGTAATCATTTTTTGGTGCTAATTTAATGTTGAATTTGTTGAAGATTTTTTGAAACTTGTCAAATACTAAAGGGTGGTATGTAAACTTCTTGAATTTTTTACCAACATCTTTATCTATGTGAAGAGTAATTTCATTAATCATTTTTTGTTCCTTAAATTTATTTATTTTCTTGTGTATCGTCTTTTCTTGAAATCTATTATCATTTGCAATTTTTATGATGTGCCTTTTCTCTTTATTGTAATTTTCTTCGCTCATGGGAACGTTCACAAGTCTGTGTGTTAAACTATTAAATACTGCCCAAAATTTGCAATTATTGATAATTGCAAGTCAGATATATTCCAACTTAAATTCTACCCCCCTTAAAGATAAAACTTTTCAAGAAATCTGAAGCCAACCGGAACCTTTATAGATATTATAATAATTACACCTATATTGTTTGTGTGAAAAATGGTTAAATCCTGTAGCTTTACATATGCAAGAATAAAAATAATAAAAACACAACTATGAATTTTGAAATACCCGGTGATAAGGAGAGGGGATTGATTTGGAAGTTCGTCGGTCAGCCACCAGATGGTGCGGAGGTCAGTCTGCAGGAGAGGAGACCATTGGACATCAGTTGTGAACAAATACAGTGACGAAATCTAGATATGCAAGGGAGTTAAGAAGTATGAGGTGAGTCAAGAAACAACTAAACATAATTATATTATTTTTGGTCTGGACATCTTACCTCAATATTAATGTTGATTTGTTCTTGGACATGTTTCAAAACAATTCTCTGTTTTATCTTCAGCTTTCCCAGACCTCAAAATATAACTTCCTAAAATTAAATATAACTAAACATAATGTTTATTTATGTTACTTCCAGTCAGTTTTATCCTTCTTTGACCTTTATTACATTCAGCATTACCCAGGGCATACTTTGAAAAACATGATATATGAGGTAAGATGTTAAAATGACTCATTAATTTATTAATTAAGAACCTCATAATGTGTTTCCCAATTTTAACTTTGTACAAGGAGTCTGTCTACGTTACAGCCAAAACCACTATAAGAACTTACAGATATTATAGGGAAACAAGACAAATAGAGGAAATCAGGTATTATTGAGCATTACCACTTTCCTTATTACTTTTCTCATATTGTTAAACATTACTTGTATTCAAATACAGTTAAAGCTTGGTCACTAGACAAACCCAGTGTTCATAGTTATATATGGGAAATAACATTGTGAGATTCTTAATTCAATGAATGAATGAGTCACTTGTTATCTTACCTCATGCTTTGTTTTTTTAAACACGGGAACTGCAGTTTTCAAGAGGAGTCCCTCTTATCTTCAGCCAACATTATGACTACCGGATTTTAGTTGGAATCTTCATCTATAATGTTGCAATCTGGTGTTGAACTGATGAAGCTCGAGATCAAGTCCCGTTCATTGGGAATTTCAAAATTCATGGATGTAAATTTGTTCTTCTGAATGTATATCTTTTCCCAAACTGTCAATTCTAAAGGTTTTTCAAAATGTTTTAAAAGTTTAGTCTCTTTTTTCAATTTTATGACTCTCCAGCAAACTATATGCTGCAATAGCTGATATTTCAATTTCACCATTTTTAATATTCCTTAAGTTTGTTTTTCATATGTATACTTTATTACAGTCTTTACAACTAATTTGATAAATTCCAAAATTTGTTACTATCTGGGGTATTCACTTTCTTATTGGTTATTAATAGATTACCAAGGCTAAATTTATTTATCGGTGCCAATGTTATATCAAATTTTTGAAATTTGTTATGTATTTCAGAATGATAAATAATTTCTTGAATTGTTTTCCTTTCTTTGGATCAGATTGCAGGGTGGTGTATTCTTTTTTGTTGTCTGAATTTCTTTAATTTATATATAATCATTTTATTTCCAAAACCATTTATATTAGCTATTAATAAATTAATGAGTCATTTTAACATCTTACCTCATATTTCATGTTTTTCAAACACGGAAACTATAGTTTTCAAATGATCTTGTCATTCATTTTCAACCGCCATTATGACATGAAATATGAGGTAAGATGTTAAAATGACTCATTAATTTATTAATTAAGAACCTCATAATGTGTTTCCCAATTTTAACTTTGAATTGTATATTAGCTATGTTTAAAATGTGATTGTATTCTTTGTTAAAATCTTCTTTATTTGGTATAACATTTAATAATAATAATAATATATCAAACTGTTGAAAATTACATGTTTATACGCAATATGATTAAAAACTGAAGACTGTATGAGTATCCTTCCTGTAAATATTGAATTTGATCCTTTGTTGTTGTTCATTCCTTATTATATACAGGTCCAAAAACGGGATTTGGTTATTCTTTTCTAATTCAATAGTAAATTTTACAGATTCATCTTGAAGATTGAGTAATTTTAATGCATCTTTAATATATTTAGAATTTATCACAGAGAAAATATCATCCACACATCTATACCGACATTAAAAATCCAGGGATAAGCATAGGTGATATGACACTGCAGTTCCCATGTTTAAAAAAAACAAAGTATGAGGTAAGATTAGAAGCAACTCATTAATTCATTCATTGAAACCCAGTATTACAGTTTCTTGTTCCAGAAATTTTAATCATTAAATTAGAAACTTTTTCCTTCAGTTTGTATGTTGATTTTATTGTTCAAAATGCAATACAAATTGTAAATTCAAGAATGTGACAGTACATATGGGTAAAATTTACAAAAATATGTTTCATGATTTAAACCAAAGTTTGCAGAATTTGTATTATATCATTTATTTTCCCTTGTCAGCATGTATATATATATATACACACACACACACACATATATTCATTCATACATTTCTATCTGGTCCACCGCTGTGGTCGCGAGGTACGTGCTGCCTTGTCATGCAGCAGGTCCGGGTTCGATCCCCGGTCGGGGCAGTTTTTCTGGGTGAGGTTTTTATCGGGGTTTTTCCTCACCTGTAAGACAAATGTCAGGAAAACTTTAAGGCCCAAACGGTCCCCGAAATCATATGGCCATCATCCTTATCATTATCATCATCATCCTTCACCGGTGTGGAAAGCAATGGGAAGCTACCACACCTACAATTCCCTAGTAAAGCTGCAAGCATAGCATGAAAATGCTATGATTGCAGTGAAGGACCTGCCCTCGGGCAGAATTACTATGGATGGATTTCTATCTGGTACTTAATACTACATTGGAATAAGACAGATTTGCTGCACTAAATAAATTTGTTATATTCATTAATGTGGATTTTTATAATGTTATCACAACATACTTCCTTTTGGAATTAATAAACTCAATAATCTTGTGTATGATTTGTCCTCCTCCTCTTCTTCTTCTTCTACTACAAGGTTTAGGCTATGCAGCCTGTTCCGGCAAAGTTAAAAGTGGAGTCCATCTTCTACGTGGTCGGCCAACATCTGTTGTTCCTCTGGGATTATACAGGAAGGTTCTTTTTGGTATTCTTTCGTTGTTCATTCTCATTAAGTGTTCTGTTCATTTCTTATTATTTTCGCTGATTTTATCTTCAATTTTATATATATTTAATTCTTCTCGTATAGTTTCATTCCTTATTCTATCCGCTCTTGTGCATCCTTTCACATTACGTAAAAACAGCATTTCCGCAGTCTGTATCCTGCTTTTATCCCTTGATTTCATTATCCAATTTTTACTTCCATACAACAACAAAGGAACAGCCATTGTTTTATATAATTTAAGTTTCGTATCTTTCCTTGTTTTCCGACCTAAGGTTCTTTTTATGGTTCCACAAATAGCCTGAAATTTATTTACTTTATTCTATATCTTTATTTTATTATGATTTGTAATAGTAAAATTACAAGATTTAAAATTTAAAATTCATAGTAAAATAACAACTTGAATGATAAACAGATGTTTCACAAGCACAGTGTGTCATACCAGTTCTTTTTGAGAAATATTTTTTTTACCAATGCCATCAGGTTGTGACATTTATGACATTTCTAGTATTACCTCCTAGCATGGTGGAATTGTATCCCACTTCTTAAGTTGGGGTACTTAGTAGGTGGAGTTACATTACCTTGATTCTGTGATAGGTGATGAATGATAATGTAGCATCAGAAGAGTCCTTAAACCTCAAGGGTAACCACAGAAATAATTCTATTTTTAAAAAAATCGTGTGGTCTGACTGGGAATCGAACCCGGAACCTCATGAACTGCAGTCAGAAGCGCTGATCACTAGCTTATGAGGCTGGTCGAGAAATATTATAAAGTGATGTGTAAAACTTTTAATAAATTTTATTTCATATTCTGTTTCATTTTATTACTGTACAGTCTTATAAAATTGCTGTAAAATGGAACAATATACAGTACTGTGATTCGGTAATATTGACAAAACATATGCAATTTTCACCAATATATGATCATGCTAAGATATATGAGTTAGATATATACTACTTGTACACTGCTGTGGTCTCGAGGTAGTGTGCTGCCTTGTCACACAGTAGGGTTCGATCCCTGGTCGGGACAAGTTTCCTGGGTGAGGTTTTTTTCGAGGTCTTTCCTCGCCTATAAGATAAATATCAGAAAACTATAAGGTCCAAACAGTCCCTGAACACCATCTGGCCATCATTAACATCAATATCATATTTGCCTAATTAGCTTAAGTTTAGTTTAAGACCTCTTCTGGCGCATCATTAACATCATCGTCAACTCTCATATCATCGAGGCAGCATAACCCCGCCTTCCAGGCACCCCAACCTCAGAAGTGGGTTACAAGTACACCATGCCAGGAGAGAACACCAGAAATGCCGAAATGACAACCTGGGGCATTTGGAAAAAAAAATAAAATATATATATATACACTACTCACCTCGTATTTGTAGCTTTTTTGAAGACCCTGAGTTTCGATGCCTTAGGCATCATTGTCTCACAACTCAGAAAGAATTGACAATGATGCCTAAGGCTTCAAAAGTCAGGGTCTTCAAAAAAAAGCTACAAATATGAGGTGAGAGTAGTACATATCTAACTCATATTAAACCTCATAGTGTTACTTCCTTGAAATATTAAAATAAATCATGCTAAACTTAATTGGTAATTTTGCTAATAACAATTTTAAATTGTTAATTTAATTGAAGGAAATTACATGGATATAAATAACCCCTCATATCATCAGAACTTACTTAATTATAAGGCTAACTAAAAAATAAATCATTTTATAGTGCAATATGTATTTTTTTGCTGTTATATAATTTACATTTCAATTTTGTCAAATGAAGATATTGATTTGTATCAGTTGAATAGCCTTAATTTGTTTCTTTGGAAGTAATATTTTCAAGTAACTGATATGCATTCATATCCATGAGTGTGTGCAGTGAATAATATTTTGAAAAGAAAAATTGACCATCATTGTGAATGTTAAAATTTAAATTAATACATCAAAATTTTAAAACTTATTTGGATATATTACTTTTCTTGTATTTTGTCTTGAATTAGTTCTCAACATTACATACTAACAAGTTCATTCTGAGCATATTTTGGGATGTCCTTTTGTGTATGGTATGGAATAGTTATTTACAAGTTAATTATTACCAAATCAATTAAATTTGACACAATATGAAATGAAATGATATACAATGCAAGGATTGAAAATGTTTTTATCAAATTTGTTTGATATTTTTGCAACTAAGTCTCATATAACATGTAAAAACTGCTTTCCAATTCTTGTAACATAGTTAACCATATCTTCATCCCTTCACTCTAGATAATTTTATATAATTCATATTGTAAAAAAAATACTTAAATTATGAACAATTGTATTTAATAAAATATTTTGTATTCTTTACAGTTATTATAAAATGTCTCCAAAATTTAATTTGAAAGATTGAGAATGTATGTATATTTTAAAAGAACATAATTTTCATATTAATTGTATAAAATTTGTCAATTTACGATTTTTTAATGTTTAAATGTTCTTCCTATGTATTGCTTTTTAAAATAATGGTATAAATTCCTTCATAATCTATAAAGATCTTCCTTCACATCTTAATAATGAAACAATAGTTGGATAATTTTTTTTAACTTCTATTGATGTTCTTTATATATATATATATATATATATAATGATTTATTTATATATTATAAATGTTTATTTTAAATGTGTAAGAATTGTTTCAAAATTAACCTTTAATTGACATTTTTATTATTCATTTCATACATCTCAATGATGGATAACTCAATTTGAAGAAAAAAATTATACACTCTGACCGGAGCTTGAACCTGGGACCTTTGGTTTTCTAGACCAAGTGTAAAGATAGAAGCAAAGGTCTCATAGCATTTGGTGCACGGGAATTACAACGTATATAGAGAAAAATTTGCATTTAGATTGGTACTTGCTCCAGTAGCTCAGTCAGTAGAGCACTTGGTCTAGAAAACCAAAGGTCCTGGGTTCAAGCCCCGGTCTGAACATATAATTTTTCTCTTCGCTTTAATTGACAGTTAAAATATCAGAATTCTTTCCCATCTGCATGGTGCATGCACTATACATGCTATTATACACAAAATACCTACTTATTTTATGCATTGATGTATGACATACACTTGATTACTATTGATGTTGAATTTGGTGGTGCTTTCAGTCTTGCCTACAATTTAAAGGAACTCTGAATTTTTAACCCAGAACTAAATATGTTGGATGAAAACCAAGATTGTCCTTCTTCAGGATTATGCACAACCTTACAAACAGAGCAAACTCAATTAATCCTAATATATTTTAATTTCCCCTTCATATACCCAGATTTGGTACCAAGTGACTTATCATATCTTCACAAAGATGGACTGTCTAATAAATGAATGAGTCATTTCTTATCTTACCTCATAGTTTGTTTTCTTAAACACGGGAACTGATGTTTTCAAGAGGAACATCCCTCCCATTTTCAACTGACATTATGACTATCAGATTTTTGTTATAATCTCCATCTATAACGTAGCCTTCTGATGTTGATTTGATGAACTCCAAGATCAGGTCCTGTTCATCGGAAATTTCAAAATTCATGGATCTAAATTTGTTCTTTTGAATATATATCTTCCCCCAAACTGTCAGTTATAAAGGTTTTTCCAGATGTTTTAGAAGTTTGGCCTCTTTTTCAGTTTTATGACTCTCCAACAAACTATGTGCTGCAATAGCTGCCAATTTCACCATTTTTAACATTTCTAAAGTGTTCCTTTCTGCAAGTGCCCAAATTCCTTTTTGTTTTTCCTATGTATACTTTATTGCAGTCTTTACAACTAATTTGATAAATTCCAGATTTTTTACTATCTGGGTTATAGATGGACATTCCAACGAAAATCCAGTAGTCATCATTTCGGTTGAAAATGGGAGGGATGTTCCTCCTGAAAACTGCAGTTTCCGTGTTTAAGAAAACATAAACTGTAAGGTAAGATAAGAAAGGATTCATTCATTCATTGAATTAAGAACCTCATAATGTTATTTACCATATTTAACTATGAATGGACTGTTAATATTATTCGTTTTTAAACACCTTAATGATGGACAAATTATATTTGAAAAGAAAAATATACGCCTAGACTGGGGTTTGAACCCAGGACCTTTGACTTTCTATGTCAATGCTCTTTAATGATGGACAAATTATATTTGAAAAGAAAAATATACGCCTAGACTGGGGTTTGAACCCAGGACCTTTGACTTTCTATGTCAATGCTCTTCCATCTGAGCCATTGACATAGAAAGTCAAAGATCCTGGGTTCAAACCCCAGTCTAGGCGTATATTTTTCTTTTCAAATATAATTTGTCCATCATTAAGGTGTTTAAAAACGAATAATATTAACATTGAAAGAAGCACTACTGGCTTTATAAGTAATGTTTAAATTCCCAATAAAAAGTCTTCTTAACAAAGAAGCCGCCATTTGCAAAAATCGTAGCAACGGCTCGTAGCATTTGGGGTTAGGGAATTAACTATGTGTAAGAGAAAAATACGCGTTTAGATTGGAGGCCTAGGTGGCTCAGATGGAAGAGCATTGACATAGAAAGTCAAAGGTCCTGGGTTCAAACCCCAGTCTAGGCGTATATTTTTCTTTTCAAATATAATATGAATGGACTGTCTAGCTACTTCAGCATTTGGAAGAGAAGAGGCAGTTGAATGTTGATATTTCTTTACTCTTCCTTCCTCTGATGGAGGATCAATGAACCTCCAGATTAAATATTTTTTCCCAGAATTTTCAAAATTCATTATTTTGTTTTTATATATATCCATAGTAATTCTGCCTGAAGGCAGGTCCTTCACTGCAATCATAGCATTTTCATGCTATGCTTGCAGCTTTACTAGGGAATTGTAGGTGTGGTAGCTTCCCATTGCTTTCCACACCGGTGTAGGAGGATGATGATGATCATAATGATAAGGATGATGATGACGATGATGGCCATATGATTTTGGGGACCATTTGGGCCTTAAAGTTTTCCTGACATTTGTCTTACAGGTGAGGAAAAACCCCGATAAAAACCTTACCCAGAAAAACTGCCCCGACCGGGGATCGAACCCGGGCCTGCTGCATGACAAGGCAGCATGCTACCTCGAGACCACAGCGGTGGACTTATATATATATATATATATATATATATATAGGTTTCCGCCCAAACTGTGAGTTCTTTAGTTTTCTCTAATTGTTTCATTAATTTTGCCTTCACTTAAATTTTGTGCTTTCCTGACCAAAAGTGAGCA
This sequence comes from Diploptera punctata, assembly GCA_030220185.1. Taxonomy (NCBI): domain Eukaryota; kingdom Metazoa; phylum Arthropoda; class Insecta; order Blattodea; family Blaberidae; genus Diploptera; species Diploptera punctata. Next base: position 1,469,596 of record JASPKZ010010268.1, read on the forward strand.
GTTATTGCAGATTTTTTTTTCTATTTAGATTTTTTCACAATAGGGTCATTCCATGTCAAGTGTCCTAGGGGTCCCCCCTCGACTATCTGAGATTTTGTTCAAAATTTGTCCATATGTGCACATACATTTGTTAGGTTACTGTGTAAAATTTTGGCTCAATTGATGTGGTGGCTCCAGAGCTAAGGCCACCTTAGTAGACCTATATCATGTTATGAAGCACATGGCACAAAGAATTTGGTCAACATTGACATAACCTTGTGCTTCAATTGTAGTGTCTATTACATTGAATTATTTTATACTAGTATAATTTTTGGTGCTGAATGCAACTATAGCATTCAAATTGCTTGGAAATTATTACCACTTATGGTATTTGGTCTGAAAGTGCCTTGCAAAGTTTGATACAGAAGATTTATGCCATACTTCAACCATTTTTACTACAAGGCAAAAGCAACTGGGACCTTGATTTTCAGGCAGTTAACTAACAATCAGGTCCTCATTCTACTGCACCAGTATTACTTCCTATGAGTTAATAGTTCAGTCTTTACTGAGCATAAAATGAAAACTTGCAAATTTTTAGCATTTTTCAGGGCAAGTTTTTAATATGGCTACCATCTCTGATCTTATTTTTACTGACACCACCGGAAAGAGCACATTTGTTTTTACAAGGGACACGGAAAAGTAAAATGGTAATTTTCCATATAACATCTTTAAAATAGCCTTAAATTACCCTAGCTGTTCCGCGTACCGGTGTGTTACAGCACAGTTTTTGCTTCGTATTTGAAGAGAAAAATTATATGCTCAGACTGGAACTCGAACCCAGGACCTTTAGCTTTCTAGGCCAATGCTCTACAGACTAAGCCATCTGGGCGAGTTCCAATCCAAACACAAATTTTTCTCTTATATACGTTGTCAATTCCCGTGTACCATATGCCATGAAACCATTGCTTCTATCTTTGCAATGGCTGCTTCTTTATTAAGAAGATATTTATTTGGGAATTTTACATTACATTATAAAGACAGTGTGACTTCTTTCGAAGTTTTTATTATTGATTTCATACATTTCAATGATGGATAAATCATATTTGAAGAGAAAAATTATACGCTCAGACTGGGACCCGAACCCAGGACTTTGGCTTTCTATGCCAATGCTTTACTCACTGAGCCATCTGGGCGAGTTCCAATCTAAATGCAAATTTTTCTCTTATATTGGGAATTTACAATATATATAAGAGAAAAATTTGCATTTAGATTGGAACTCACCCAAATGGCTCAGTCAGTAGAGCATTGACCTAGAAAGCCAAAGGTCTTGGGTTTGAGTCCTAGTCTGAGCTTATAATTTCTCTCTTCAAATATGATTATTCATCATTGAGACGTATGAAATGAATAATAAAAACTTCAAAAGAAGCCATACTGGCTTTATAATGTAATCTGAAATTCCCAAATAAATGTCTTCTTAATAAAGAAGCTGCCATTTGCATAGATAGAAGCAAAGGTTTCATAGCATATGGTGCGTGAGAATTGACAACGTAAATATGAGGAAAATTTGCAATTAGATTGGAACTCGCCCAGATGGCTCAGTTGGTAGAGCATTGGTCTAGAAAGCTAAAGGTTCTGGGTTCAAGTCCCAATCTCTTCAAATATGAAGCAAAAGCTGTGCTGTAACACAACAGTATGCGGAACAGCTAGGGTAATTTAAGGCTATTTTAAAGACCTTATATGGAAAATTTGCCATTTTACTTTTTCATGTCCCTTGTAGAAACAAATGTGCTCTTTCCAGTGGTGTCAGTAAAAATAAAATCAGAGATAATAGTCATATTGAAAACTTGCCGTGAAAAATGCTAAAAATTTGTAATTTTTTATTTTTTGCTCAGAAGGGGTGTGAGTAAAGTCTGAACTATTAACTCATAGAAAGTAATACTGGTGCAGTATAATGTGGACCTGATTGTTAGTTGACAGCCCGAAAATCAAGGTCCCAGCTGCTTTTGCCTTGTAGTAAACGATGGTTAAATATGGCATAAATATTTTGTATCTAACTTTGCAAGGCACTTTCAGACCAAATACCATAAGTGGTAATAATTTTCCAAGTAATTTGAATGCTGTAGTTGCATTCAGCACCAAAAGTTGTACTAGTATAAAATAATTCAAGGGAATAGACACTACAGTTGAAGCACTAGGTTATGTCAAAGTTAACCAAATTCTTTGTGCCATGTGCTTCATGACATGGCATAGGTCTACTAAGCTGGCCCTAGCTCTGGAGCCACTGCATCAGTCGAGCCAAAATTTTGCATAGTAACCAACAAACGTTTGTGCACATATGCACAAATTTTGAACAAAATCTCAGATGGTTGAGTGGGGACCATTTTTTATTTTTAGGATACTTGACGTGGAATGACCCAATACCCATATTTTATCAGATTTTTTATGTCTTTGCCAATTTTCTCATTTTTGTTTACTAAGACTAAAGTAATTTTTTGGTTATATTTAAATTAATATTGGGAAGTAAACATTATGAGATTATATCATTAATAGTGAGTGGAGAACATATTTTAATCGACTCACCTCATACATTTTCAGACAATGAAAGAAGGACTTGATATTGTCTGAAACCGTCGGTATCAAAGAAGTTTGAAAATGTATGAGGTGAGTCGATTAAAATATGTTCTCCACTCACTATTAATAATTTTTTGGTACTTTATTATTTTTTTTCATCTAAAGCACTACCTCACCTCCATAAAATAAATGTTTGGGAGACTGTTCACTTCTAGGAATCAATTCAAATTGAGTAATTCACCAAAAAAAAATTAGTTTAGTTTATCTGATTCACATATTGTTAACTAGCATAAGTGAATCAGTGTAGGTTTCTCTTTATGATCTGATTTTGCCCAATATGACTTGGTGTCTAATGCATTATGAAACTTTTTGAAAATCCCTAAACTAAAGGTGAGAAGTTATCCTTGCTTCTGCCTATGGAATTCCTGTTTTCTCATATTTTTAATCACAGAATTATAAATCTTTACCATTTGATGTTTTTTTTATTTATTTCATACATGTCAATGATGGATAAATTATATTTGAAGAGAAAAATTATACACTCAGACCGGAGCTCGAACCCAGGACTTTTTGCACTCTAGGCAAATGCTCTACTGAGTGAGCTATCTGAGCAAGCTCTTAACTAAATACAAATTTTTCTCTTATATACGTTGTTAATTCTCACGCACCAAATGCTGTGAAACCTTTGCTTCTACCTTGCAAATGGTGGCTTCTTTATTAAGAAAACATTTAATTGGGAATTTTACATTACATTATAAAGCCTGTACGGCTTCTTTCAATGTTTTTAGTATTCATTTCATACATCTTAGAGAAAAAAATTTGCATTTAGATTGGAGCTCGCTCGGATAGCTCACTTGGTAGAGCATTCGCCTAGAGTGCAAAAGGTCCTGGGTTCGAGCCCTGGTCTTAGCATATAATTTTTCTCTTCAAATATAATTTATCCATCATTGATGTATGAAATGAATAATAAAAACACCGAAAAAAGCCATACTGGCTTTATAATGTAATGTAAAATTCCCAATTAAATAACTTCTTAATAAAGATAGAAGCAAAGGTTTCATAGCATTTGATGCATGGGAATTAACAGTGAGTATAAGAGAAAAATTTGCATTTAGATTGGAGCTCGCTCAGATAGCTCAGTCGGTAGAACATTCGCCTAGAGTGTGAAAGGTCCTGGGGTTTGAGCTGCAATCTGAGCTTATAATTTTTCTCTTCAAATATACTTTACCTTTTGGTTTATATAAGTATATATACACACACGTGTATACAGTGAGTACTAAAAGTGTAAAATATTGTCAATTGATGAACATAATTAGCATAAAATATATTTTTGATATGTTTCATGGTATGATTAACATACAAAGATATTTCCATTACCATGCTATATGAGCCATATAAAAATAAATATAAAAGTCTAGTCATTCCACGAATAAGAGGTAATTTACACTCTTCCCTTATAAAGACTTCACAGCTTACACAGTAAAACCCCAGCAGTGTATCCAATACAGCTGTTCAGAATACATAAAACAGTTAAATGGCTCTGAAAAGAAACAATAGAAGAAAATGAATGAAAGAGTCACTTCTTATCTTACCTCATGTTTCATGCTTTTTTTTTAACATGGTAACTGTAGTTTTTAATAAGTTATCCCTCTTGAAAACTGCAGTTCCCATGTTTAAAAAAATCATTAAATATGAGGTAAGATAAGAAATGACTCATTCATTCATTGAATTAAGAACCTCATAATGTTATTTCCCATATGAACAGAAGAAGAACCTAAAAACATCAGTACAGAATACACAAAACAGTTAAATGATTCTGAAAAGAAACAACAGAAGAAGGACCTAAAATTATTGTTCAGTTACATAATATTACAAATTAGTATCAAAAGTGATTCCACCATTTGTTATTTCTTAAGAGAAAATGGCTACCGTGAAAGAGCAGCTCAAATGAAGTATTTTGTAAATTAAAGAAAAATAAATTACTTGATCATATTACCCACTGTACAATCACTTTTTTCAATCACTATATATATTTTTTTGTGTCCACCGCTGTGGTTTTGAGGTATTGTGCTGCCTTGTCACGCAGCAGGGTTCAGGTTCGACCCCTGGTCGGGATAAGTTTCCTGGGTGATTTTTTTTTTTGTCTTTCCTCACCTGTAAGACAAATGTCAGGAAACTTTAAGGCCCATGCGGTCCCCGAACATCATCTGGCCAACATTAACATCATATTCATTAAGTTTAGGGTTAAGGTCTTTCCTGGCGCATCATTACCATCATCATCATCACCTATCATATATCATCGGGACAACATAACTCCACTTTTCAGATGCCCCAACCTCAGAAGTGGGTTATAATAATGTCATGCCAGGAGAGAATACCCGAATATTGAAATGACGTGGTGGCATTGAATAAAAAACATATATATTTTTTTTTGTAAATATAGAATCTGCCATTTATATAATTTCTGTCACCTTTGTTTTAACAACAGTAATCACAGAAACTTGTTTTCAAAATTATTTTATGCATATACAGTGAAACCTCTCTCTCTCTCTCTTGTTGACAACTATTGGTGCTGTCCAGTATGCCTTTTTCTGGGACTTTTATTTGTCCCTTGACGGCGAATTTGCATGTGTGTATTCAGTATTGGGCTTTGCTGGTTGGCCCTAGCCTACACGGCGATTTATTTTATTGAAGCATGTACTATTGATTTAATATGGATGTTTATTGCCAAGGTGAATAGATCTCGCTTGATTGGGGCATGAGAAACCGTGTCGCTGAAGAGCTCGGCTCGATTCAGGACTGGAATGAGCCATGCCACTCTGTGCTGACCTTGGCTACTTCATACTGAGTACTATGGCTGGTTTATTGCATCAAATATGTTTCTATGTATTGTATGCCATTGCGAAAGGTGTCCTATATTGCATACTATTGGGCTTCCATGATTATTTATGTTTTGAAGCATGGTGGTGACCCTTTCCATTATGATAGTATCAATATATGGTACGTTCGTGGCCTCATGCATCTCTATTATCCTTGTGTAACACGGAGGACCGAAAATATAAATTTGAGACATTTATTTTGCAGTATCTGCAGTTTGTTTTTGTGTCATTTTGCAAGGATACTCAGAGATTCGCAGCCTTACAGTAGCATACTATGGATCACAGCCACATATAATGTGACCTTGATCCTTCAGGACAGTGATGGCGACTTGAAAAACGGATATAATATAGCTATACCTTGGTGAGCTTTATTTGTTGTGTGTTCAATATTTACTCTTAGTGTAAGTTTTTTATCCAAAATTAAGCCTAAATATCTGACTGAAGTTTCTACTGGTATGGGTTGCACACTCATAGTGAGCTGAATTGGGCATGGAAAATTCAATTTGGTAAACAGGACGACTTGCGTTTTACCGGCATTGAGTTTAATGTTCCAGGAGCAAAACCATTCATATATGATGTTTACTGCTCGCTGGAATGTTGCAAGTCAGTGAGGAATGGATTTAAGTTTGGATTGCATGAATAGACAAGTGTCATCAGCAGAAGAGGCTATTTGGAATGATGGAGGTGAGGGTAGGTCAGAGACACATAGGGAGTACAATAAGAGTGAAAGGACAGCTCCTTGTGGAACTCCCGCCAATATGGGCTTCATGTCAGATATGTTTCCACTTATTGAGACATAGAAGGTTCTATTTCTCAGGTAAGTGGAGATAATTTTGACTAAATTTGGATTAATTTGGGATTGTATGAGCTTGTATATCAATCCGTTTATCCAAGTTGCGTCAAATGCTTTCTTAATGTCTAGAAAGATGCTATTGTACTACGCTTGGCGTTGAAACCAGTGACAATTTGGTCTAAAGCCTTGCTAGTTGCAGCAGTGTGCTGTGAAAATTTCGGAAGCCGAATTGGTGATTTGGTAACAGTTTTTTATTTGAGACTTCAATTTTTAGTTTGGCCAAAATTAGTTTTTCTAGGATTTTTCCTAGAACTGGTAGGAGGCTTATTGGACGCAAATTGTCTGGATTAGTTGGATTTTTTTCCTGGTTTCGGTAATACAATAACTTTAGCCATCTTCCTAGCTGCGGGGAAGTGGTTAAATTGTATACAGAATTTAAATATGGTAAGGAGTGGGGGCATGCCATAGTGTAGTGGTTAAGGCACTGAGCTAGAAGCCGGAAGGTCGAGGGTTCAAGTCCCGGTGGGGTCAGGATTTTTAAACTGACCCAAACCTTCTGGCGGCACTATGGCCCTGGGGTCGACTCAGCCTCTAATGGAAATGAGTACCAGACGCTTGTTCTGGGGGTAAAGGCGGCCGTCACGCAGGGCTGACAACCTGGCTGACATCAAGTGCCGATTGTCCAGAAATAGTGGGAGCCTTAACCTCCTACTGCCCCAAGGGCCTCCTGAGGCCTGTAGTGGGATTACTTTACTTAAGGAGTAGGAGTAGTGCTTTGCGTGGGAGGTGCTTTATAGCTAGATTGCTTATACGATCATGTCCAGGTGCACTTGAAGTGCGAAGGGCCTGGACATGAGAGCATAGGTCTGCAAGGTGAATGTCGGGTCTTCCATTAGGATAGGGAGCAGCTAGGAAGGTGTCTATTCTGTCATTGACTTCAGCTTCATGAACTGGCGTCGTTAACTCTTGTGGTCTGAATTGATCTGCAAGATTTTTCACGAGAACTCGTGCTTGATCGTAAGGATGATAAGCCCAAGTTCCATTATTCTGAATGGCAGTCGATTTAGAAGGTCTGCGGTTTGATTTTATTCTTTTTATAATCACCCAAGGTGGGGTCAGTGAAACCTCAATTTATCGTTTGCATTAGGAGACCTGAAAATAAACGATGGATAAAGGAAAAGATTAATGTGAATACCTGTAAAAATAATATAAATTGTCAAAAAAATAAATAATTTTGTAAAAAAATAAATTGCCAAATTTGTATGCATATATTCAAGAAATACAGTAATTTATTATAATTATCTTTTGACCATCTTAATTTACAGTAAATTAAACTGTAATTAATTTTTAATTAGGAAGTTATATTTTGAGGTTATTTTAATTATATTATTTTTAGTCTGAACATCTTACCTCAATATTAATGTTGATTTGTTCTTGAACATGTTTCAAAAAAATTCTGTTTTATCGTCAGCTTTATAAAACCAGACTGGAAAAGCTGACGATAAAACAAAATTGTTTTGAAACATGTTCAAGAACAAATCAACGTTAATATTGAGGTAAGATGTTCAGACTAAAAATAATATAAATTAAACTGTATCATGAAATGATCATTAATTTTTAATTGCTTGTTAGCACCTTTCCTTTCTAAATTAAACAGTAAGCTGTGGTATTTAACAATGTTCAACAGCTCTTTCTCAGTAGTGATGTGAGAGTATATGAACCATCTCATCGTCTCAAATTCTTGTAATGCTTCTGCAAAACTTGGCACTGGTTCAGATTTAACTTCATCATTATTATCATCTTTGTCGATACTGCCATTTCTATCACTCATGGAATTTTCACTTTTCTCTGTCTCGCTCATTTTGTCCACCAACAACACACCACATATCGCAAGCTCTTGATCCACAGACACATAATCTTTAAAATAAATGCGTGCAGTATTTTCCCCCAGCCAAATCCAGTCTTCATCTGCATTTTCATCAATTCTATTGACTTCTGACACATCTGACAATTTATTACTGCCTGCGTAGCCACATTTTGAAAAACAATTTTGAATTGTTGATTGGGTCACTTGTTAACAAGATGGAACAATAAAGTGAAAAGCTTGCAGGATATTGATTTTCAGTTTTACCTCTTCTGCTTCCATTATGTATACAGTCCTCTGTACAAGTTTTTTTCTATGGGCCTGCTTTAAGTTCTTTATTATTCCCAAATCAAGAAACTGTACAACATTTGTGCAGTTGGGAGGGTAAAACACCATCCTTATATTCTTCAGAGATAATGTTTCTGGAGAATCCGATGCACAGTTGTCAATAAAAAGCAAGATTTTTCTGTCTTTAGATCAAAATGACTTGTTTAGATCTTCAAGAATGTCTCTGAAAATCTCTGACATCATCCATCCTTTAAAGTTGGAATAATAGTTCACAGGTAGCATTTTTACATTTTTGAAGCACTGTGGTTTTATGTATTTACCAATAATGATGGGTAGGCTACTTGTTTGTCCAATCCGTCACTGTTTATGTATAGTAACACAGTCAGTTGTTCCCTTTGCACTTCTTCCACGACATGAGTCTCCTTGTAATGCTGGAGTCTGATCAGGAAGATAGTTTAAAAATAGGCTTGTCTCATCTGCATTATAGAAGTCATAAGCCTTGAATCCTTCCAACCACTCTGATAGTTTCTCAAATTAGAGGTCCATGGAGTTGGCATTCAGTGTAGCACTTTCAACCGTCAATTTTTTAAAAACCAGGCCATGACATTTGAAATGGGAGATCCAACCATTGTAACCCAAAAAGTTTTCAATTCCTATTGCTGCTGCAATTTTTAGTGATTTTTTCTTAAGAATGTTCCCATCAATAAGAATTCCTAATGCTCAGGCCTGCTGTACCAGGAAATTAAGATACTTTCCAGATCACTGTAAGTTGATTCTTTGCCTATGTTTCACTATTTGGTTGATGTACCATACTTATTAACCTGCTCTCTGAGTTCTCCTTTGTTTCCAATTATCAAATTAAGGATTCAAAATGGTAAGCCTAGATGCTTAGATATTTTAATTCTTTTCTTCATTGAATTGTTCCTCCACTTCTATGGTGTCAAGTATTTCTACTAACATACAAACTTGTTTAGCAGCTATGTCTTTGAAAATCTGATTAAGAATTACAGAGAATCAAGAGTGGAACTTGTAACCACTTAAAGATTACTTAAACTGAAGAGCAGATAATTCAGTGAAAATGTGGACAGTAGGATTGACAAGTTTTTGGTAAAAAATGAAACGTGTCAGTCAGTGATCCCCAGACCCAAATGACTAGTCAGGTATAAGCTTGTAAAGAGAAATTCACAAACAGCAAAAATTCTATACTTCAATTTCCTACAATATTTTGAAAAATTATTCATAATACATGTATGAGCGACTTATAAAATTGTTTAACTTCACATTTAAAAACTAGCTCTCTGAGAATTATCTCATTCTGGACTGATAATTCTAACCAATAAATGTAGGAAAACAATCTATTGAAGAATGATAAATGCAGGTTTTTGCCTCATAGTTAAAATTGTTATTAGTAGGGACTGTACTAATTCAATAATGAATCCAGGAAAACGATAAAACTCAGAATGATAAATCGAGTTTTCATTGTATTGTACTTGTGCTTTATATAATATTTAATAAATTATTGAAACCAAGAAGCCTTGGCGCAGAGCTACGGGACTTGCGCTGATGTGAGTCTCCATGGGGAAGAAATTTTTCTCATGGAATTTCAGCCAGTATGGGACTGGTGCCCACCCAGTATCGTGAGGCATTTGGGTAGCTACTATAAGTAGCGACTCCAGGTTGAGAATACCAGCTATAACGGCTGGAGGATCCGACATGCTGACCACACATGTCTCCTCTACACTGGATAGATGATCATCTACCTCTGTGATTAACATATGTGGATGTGAGGCCAGCAGCCGGCTGGTCAGCCAAGGGCCTTCTAGGCCTGTCGTGCTTGGAGTAAAAATTGTTGAAACATATGCCATGGATTTTATTAAGCAGTTGATGGATTCTAAGAGTGAGAACCATCAGTCAATTGCAGAAACAGTCTGAACCATGACTGTAGTTTCATAATTTTTTATTGATTCTATAATAATTATAGAAACTTAATATCAGAAAATAATGTTGATTACAATAACAAGGTCTGAACTAAGATCATGATTTCATAACTATTGCTAAGATTTTCATTTTTTTATGGTTGTGAAAACAATAAAAAATGTGAAAGTAGTCATGGTTCAAACTTTGTTTCTGCAATTGATTGAATACGTAAGTGCTAGTAAAAAAAAAGGAAAGTGATCCCACTACAGGCCTTAGAAGGCTCTTGGGTAGTAGGAGGTTAAGGTTCTCACATATCTAGAAAATCCACTCTCTCTGCATGATGGCCATCTTTACCCCCAAAACAAGGATATGGTACTCATTTCAGGTAAATACTGAGCCAACCTCAGGGTCATGGTGCTGCTAGAAGGTTAGAAAAAACTCCAAGTGTGACAGGCCTAGAAGCCTCTTGGCCTATCAGCCGGCTGCAGATCTCACATCCACATGTGTTAATCACAGAGGTAGACAATCATCTAGCCAGTGTAGGGGGTGACATGTGGTCAACATGTTGGGTCCCCCAGCCATTATAGTTGGTCTTTTCAGCCTGGAGTCGCTACTTATTGCAGCTACCCAAAGCCTCATGATGCTGGATGGCTAGAAGGTTAGAGTCAATTTAAAAATCCTGACTCTCACCTGGAATCGAACCCTCGATCATCTGCTTTGTAGCATATTACCTAAACTAATTATGCTGCAGTGTGCCCGTATAAGCACCAGTAGCAAGGACATATTTAGATGTTAGAAAGAAAATGCAGTATGTTTTCAAACTAGCTATTTATTTAATGTGGCAAATGCATGAACCAGTAAGTTAATATTTAATTTTAGGAAGTTATATTTTGAGGTTATTTTAATTATATTATTTTTGGTCTGGACATCTTACCTCAATATTAATGTTGATTTGTTCTTGGACATGTTTCAAAACAATTCTCTGTTTGGGAAAGTCTGGGAAAGCTGAAGATAAAACAGAGAATTGTTTTGAAACATGTCCAAGAACAAATCAACAGTAAGTTAATTTTTATTTCATAATATAGAGAGAGCTTTGATAAAGTAAATTGACAAAATGCACGAGTTTTATTGAATTTTTAAAATTTGATTCCTCCTTCTGGAGAAAATATTCAGTTTACACTTTGGACTCTGTGGAACTAAAGTAAAATTAGGTGTGATATACATATTTATGATAAATTTGAGTTATCTGGAGAGTGTTCTATATGGCTCTAGTTCTGCATGTTTTTTTTTAATTTTTCTCCCCAGGTGATTTAATTTTTTTTTTCCTTGGTCTCATTAGGTTAATTGTTGAAATGTACTTTATGCTAAACATAGATCTCATGCTAAGTATTATAAGATAAAAATTAAAATTTGTAGAGCATTTGAAATAATTGATGACGCACTTCAAGTCTCAGAATGAAACCACTGTGCATGATCAGAGATCAGCTATTTGGTTCACAAGTATACAACTATTTGAGAAATTAAATGTTTTATTTCGTTGTGTGTCATGCAATGGAAAACAATTTCATGTAAAGTAGTGCAGTAAATACTGAAAATAAAACAAAGCAAAAGAAATGAAACAAAAGAAAGAAAATTAATTGAAATAAGGACGAGAGAGAGAGAAAAAAAAGCATGACAGCAGGACCGAACACGCAACCTCATGCACGGGAAACAGAAGCTCCCTCCACTAGACCACAACCACCTCTTAGAAATTGTCTGTATGAAGTAATGCAGTACTTCAGGACTTACTTGTATAATGAAATTAGATATTAACTTAATTTAAATTAATCAGCTGCATTTTGTATTAGTAATGGAAATAAATAATTTTATTATGCCAAGTGTTTTGTAAACAAAGTGACGTTACAATCGTTATTCATTATATATATATATAGCTGTTTCCTTTATTTATTTCCATATATTCCATTCCATAGTAATTCTGCCCGAGGGCAGGTCTTTCACTGTGATCATAGCATTTTCATGCTATGCTTTGCAGCTTTTCTAGGGAACTGTAGGTATGGTAGCTTTCCGTTTCTTTCAACACCTTGAAGAATAATGATAATGATAAGGATGATGATGACCAGATGATTTTCGGGGACCGTTGGGCCCTAAGCTTCCTGACATTTATCTTTTAGGTGAGGCAAAACCTTGAAAAAATCTCACCCAGGAGCCTGTCCCGACCAGGAATATTTCCTGGGTGAGATTTTTTCAAGGTTTTGCCTCACCTAAAAGATAAATGTTAGGAAGCTTAGGGCCCAACGGTCCCCGAAAATCATCTGGTCATCATCATCCTTATCATTATCATTATTCTTCACGGTGTTGAAATATATATGGAAATATTCCTGGTCGGGACAGGCTCCTGGGTGAGATTTTTTCAAGGTTTTGCCTCACCTAAAAGATAAATGTCAGGAAGCTTAGGGCCCAACGGTCCCCGAAAATCATCTGGTCATCATCATCCTTATCATTATCATTATTCTTCACGGTGTTGAAAGAAACGGGATGTATATATATATATATATATATATATATATACATTTATTTATATAACGAAGCCTGGTAACATGTAGGCATTATGAAAATTAAAGACTTTATTAAATAAAAATAAATCTATCTGACCAGATTCGAACGTGGGCCCGCATCATCGTAAAAAGAGCATCTTACTGCCTGCTCCACTAAAGCAAACGATACAAAATACTCTGCATGAAGAAAGACTAACGCCGTCCGCTTTATACTCAAATGAGTCAGAACATGTAACAACGTACTGGTGTGAATCGCTCTTCAAAACTCTTAACTTCCATCATCAAGAGTTGTGCCATCATTTTTTTCAAAGGCTGTACCTCTTGGCAGGTACCGCCGTCCTCAACTACATAATCCAGAGAACCGCTAATGGTCTTAATTCCCTTTCCCTTCTATAAATCAACTCCAGAGAGTAACAGGCCTTGAAGGCCCTTGGCCTACCAGCTGGCTGGTGGTCTCATATTCACATGTGTTAATCACATAGACAATCATCCAGCTAGTTTAGAGGTAAAATGTGTCAGTATATCTGGTCCCCCAGCCGTTATAGCTGGTTTTCTCAACCTGTAGCGGCTACTTATTGTAGCTACCTATGCTCAGTGGACACTGGTCTCATACTGGCCGAAATTCCATGAGAAAATGTCTTTCCCCATGAATATCCTAACCAGCACAAGCCCCTTACCTCTGCGCCAAGGCATCTTACTCGGCTACGGCGCGGGATCCCTTCTATAAAATCTTCGGCTCTCTACGTTCTATAAACCGAGAACTTCAATATGTTCTCTATGTTCAATAAATTGATTCACGCCCACATCTTTCCCGCCTTTCCTTTTAAATGCAAAAATGTTGGCAACAGTGATAATATGAAAATAGGTAATCTATTTTAATAGAGGAAATAATCTCATTTTAGTTTAGTATAGTAAACAGTTTTAACTAAAATGTAATGTTATATTATTAAGCGTCTTTAAAATGTATATGCAGTTACAATGAAAGTTTATTAATTTTTTTGTTGGCATCAACTATGATGTTTTGACAGAATAACCAACATAAATCAAATTTTACTAAATATAAGCTTTTCTTTTTCATAATTGTAATTGTTGCTATTAATTTTTAGTTTAGACAATACAAAACATAATTTATAAGCTAACAAAAATTAAATTACTTGCTTAATGAAGTGTAACTTTCATGGTAAAGTCCACTTTGTGTTTACTATAACAAGGTCGATGGTAAAGTTGTATTTTGGTAGTGTACCAACATTGTTAATATCCTTTTTAGGACATGAGGCGGTTTGTCAATTTAAACGTTTCTTTCCATCTTATAATGTGATAATAGTGTTCTATGTTATCTTTCGAGTTCAATTCTAGATTTTTGGAGCACATAAAACCATCTAGAGTTCGTTCCGTGTTCAATTTGATTAAATCTGTTAAGAGGATAGCAAATAACAAAGGTAAGTTGAAGATAAGCAACTTTTATAAATGCAGAAAAATTTGAAATTCACTAAGGGAAAGATATTAGTGGACTTTTCCGAAAATTACATTTCTAGAATGTGGAATAATAATTGTGGTGAATTTCCAGAAAGTGTTTAACTGAATTATTATTTTTTGCTCTTTTTAATTCAGTAAACTGTTTTGCAAGTTGGTATATTTTCTTGGGTTTGTTTAATAAACATAATATTCAAGATCCAAGGTGTTCAGATATATCAGTTTTAAACTTAAAAGGCTAACAAAAATGTCTTACCCTGACCTTTAAATATTTAACAACTTCTTGATAATTCAGCACAGTAATTCCACTACGTGCTTGGATCAGACAAATTTTATTCATTGCATAATTTAAACTATTTTTGGAAAAACTGCACTTAAACTAGCGTGAAATATTTTCGAAGTCCTATAGAACAACAGTGTACATGCGCCAGAGTTTATAGAGCCAGCGATAACCCACAATTGAACCACATCAATTATCATCCTCGATTGCTATCTGTCGCTATGAAATTTAAATGACCAATATTTGCAATAAATCCCCAAATCTATATTAAAAAATATATTAATAATATTAAAATTACCAAACGTTTATTAAAAATAATGTTTATTAAAAATGGGTGTACACTTACTTATCACTCCCTAATGCTGATCCAACCAGCGATAACACAAAACAGCAATAGAAAAATCATAGACTATAAGTAATATACTCTGTGGAGAAAATAGCAGCTAGCATCACAATATAGTCTAACAGTTTCATAATATTGTGATTTCCATATTTAAATAAATACTTCAAAATTGTCTAATAATGTTATAAAAATTGTTCGAAAAAGTTAAAAATATTAGATAATAATAATAAGTAAAAGGTTCGCCCGAGTGGGCATTGATTATATTTAATCTTTGCTATATTCGTTCAGTGTTTTTGTGTTCTTTGGGCACTTCTGTATGTGGTACCATTCGCATCTGTGACCACACAAAGCACATATACATTTTTCACTTGGGTCGTGGTACTTCTTGTTTTCACACACTTTGTGATGAAAGCCGTGCACTGCATAACGTGTCACAACATGTCGCTGGTCCTGGTTAGCTTTTGTCCAATTCCTCTCTATCATGGCTCCCGTAGCCATTAGTATTAGTATTAGATAATGTTAGTAAATACAGATGAAGAGCTATAGTTTCCAACAATATAACTGAAAAATCAAGCGCTAGTAGAAGTGCAGTTGAGCCCCCAAATCTATGTTAAAAAAAATAAGAAAAACTGCACTTACACTAGTGTGAAATATTTTCAAAGTCCTATAGAACAACAGTGCGCATGTGCCAGAGTTTATAGAGCCAGCGATAACCCACAATTGAACCTCATATTGATTATCATCCTCGATTACTATCCGTCGCTATGAAATTTAAATGACCAATATTTGCAATAAATCCCCAAATCTATGTTAAAAAATAGATAATAATATTAAAATTACCAAATGTTTATTAAAAATAGGTGTACACTTACTTATCACTCCCTAATGCTGATCCAACCAGCAATAACCCAAAACAGTGATAGAAAAATTGTAGACTAAGTAATATACTCTGTGGAGAAAATAACAGCGTCACAATATTGTCTGACAGTGTCATAATATTGTGATTTGCATATGTAAATAAATACTTCAAAATTGTCTAATAATGTTATAAAAATTGTTTGAAAAGTTTAGAATATTAAATAATGTTAGTAAATACAAAAGAAGAGCTATAGTTTACAACAATATAACTGAAAAATCAAGTGCTACTAGAAGTACAGTTGAGCCCTTTTTTTTTTTTCTTTTTTATGACTGCTCTGGTTCTGACTGCTGATAGTGATCAAAATATAAAACTTTTAAATTCATCATAGAATTTATTTATTTATTTTTAAACTCACCTCATAAATTTTGTGCTTTTCATGAAACCATGGTTTCAAGTGAAGTCTCGCCCATCTTCAGTCACACGAATCCTAAGAATTGGTTTGGACATGGGACATAAGTTACCAAGAAGGTGATCACTTGGTCATCATCAACTCTGAGAGAGAAGCTGCTATCATCCCAAATAAATGGAGGAAACATTCTAGATTGTTGGGTGGTTGAAGAAATTCTGGCTGTGATTCCTTATTTGTCTGCCACGATATTCCATAAAACATTCTTATGCCATTATTGCACTAAATACTTTATGACCATTTATAATGTTTAGTACTATTTTAAACTTTTTGGAGCCATTTTATAAACATTTCTTAGATTTTTAAATATTTATATAATTACGTGAATATTGTGAATCTAGTTCTTAATGTAACATCCGCTAGATGACTCTCACTTCGGTGTTACCAACATTTGCAAATAATTCCAACTAATTCCAAACCATATTTCAAGAAATTAAGTTCATTTTATTAGGTTCCGATGGGACAAGTTAGTGTACATAAAATTAGTTTATAGTTTATTAAATAATATGCATGTGATTTGTTTTGTTAGGTTAGGAAATGTGAAGTTGGTTTACGTTCATTTTTTTTTACGTTTGGGAATTTATTCCGAAAGTTGGTAACGCTGGCTTCAGAGCCATCTAACAGAAACTACATTAACTATTACAGCAACTCGTGCATGTGCACTGTGATTCTGTACAACTTAGAAGAATTCGTGGCAGACAAATAGTGAACTTTTTCCAAAATTCTTAAGTGCTTATGTTGGTGTTCTTCATGGTTTCATGAAAAGCACGGAATTTATGAGGTGAGTTTTCAAAAATAATTTTCCGATGAATTTAAACGATTAGGCCTACTTCATAATGTTCCAACATTTTTTTTAATGTCCCCAGTTTGTCCTTTTAGACATTTCTGGTGTTCTCTCCTGGCAATGGCATAATAATTGTAACCCACTTCTGAGGTTGGGGCGACTGGAAGGCGGGGTTACGTTGCCCCGATGATATGATGGGTGATGATGATGATAGTGGTGTGCCAGGAGAGCCCCTAGTCCTAAGTTTAATCTAAGATGAATATGAATGATTATTGCAATGGCCATATGATTTCGGGGACTGTTTTGGCCTTATAGTTTTCCTGACATTTGTCTTACAGGTGAGGAAAAAGCCTGATAAAAAACCTCACAAAGAAAAACTGTCCCGACCAGGGGTAGAACCTGGGCCTGCTGTGTGACAAGGCAGCACGATACCTCAAGACCATAGCGGTGGAACATTAATTTCGGCTGAGGTTCACTTTAAGATACACACAATTTTCCATCTAACGTTCTTATGCCACTGATGCACTAAACACTTTTCAACCATTTATAATAACATTTCGTACTATTTTAAACATTTTGGAACCATTTTATAAACATTTCTTACGATTTTTAAATATTTATAAATTACTCGAATATTGTGCATTGGGTTCTAGAGATGCAGAAATGCTTCATGTAACATCTGCAAGGTGGCTCTCAAATCGGAGTTACCAACATTTGAAAATAATTCCAAACCATATTTAGTGTTAGTGTACGTAAAATTAGTTTATAGTTTATTAAATAATATGCATGTAAATTGTTTTGTTAGGTTAGGAAATGGGAAGTTAGTTTACGTCCATTTTTTTAGCATTTGGGAATTTATTCCCAAAATTGGTAACGCTGACTTCAGAGCCATCTACTGGAAGCTACATGAACCATTACAGCAACTCCTGCATGCGCACTGCGTTTCTGTGGAACTTAGAAGAATTTGTGTGCACCCATTTCTCGACTTTATCCTTAATTTCAATATAATTTCAACTGGGAGCAGAAACATCAATTGTTTTCTTGCATCTCATGCATTGCATCCTATAGGCTAGAGTATATGTAGATAATTCGTAAATGAAAGCAGTTTAACTTTTTTTTTTTTTTTCCAGATGTCAGTGACCTCAAAGGGAGCAATTAAGAAAAAAATTCCCATAAATCAAAATAAAAACATGAAAAGACAGAATATGAGAAATTTATTGGGCCCAATTGAAAATATAAGTCAAAATGCAAGAATCTCTTTTTCTCCAGATGTTACGAATTCAAAAAAGAAATCAAAGATAATGAAAAAGAAACCATGCATAACTTTATTAGATTTTCAAAAAAAGGAGAACATATCTTATCCTGTATCAAAAGTTTTGCCATACAAGAAATTAGTTTTAAATTCTTACCAGCAGCAACATCATACTGCTCGATGGCAATCATGGTTGGCTAACACTCCAACAGTAAGTATATGTTTTGTTATTAGTTATTACTCTTATAATTTTTCTTTAAAACACTGCAGTATATTATACACCAATCTCTGATAATATGCAATTTGATAATTAATAATTACCATTCAA
This sequence comes from Diploptera punctata, assembly GCA_030220185.1. Lineage (NCBI taxonomy): Eukaryota > Metazoa > Arthropoda > Insecta > Blattodea > Blaberidae > Diploptera > Diploptera punctata. Next base: position 1,488,227 of record JASPKZ010010268.1, read on the forward strand.
TGAATGAATGAGTCAATTCTTATCTTCATGTTTTTTTTTAAACACTGGATCTGCAGTTTTCAAGACGAGTCCCTCTCATCCTCAGCCAATATTATGACTATCGGATTTTCAATGTTTATATTATTCGTTATTAAATATCTTAATGATGGACAAATTATATTTGAAAAAAAAAATATATGCCTAGACTGGAGTTTGAACCCAGGATCTTTGACTCTCTATGTCAATGCTGTATCCAAGTGAGCTACCTAGGCCTCCAATCTGTGTATTTTTTTCTCTTATACATAGTTAATTCCCTAACTCCAAATGCTACGAGCCGTTGAATAGCATGTGGTCAACATATACCAACCCAATGAGACATCTAGGAGGCAACTAAGCTATTACTGGAATGACGAGGTTGGTAAATTTTGCTTAGAGGCCTTTTTATTCAGGCTTAAGGATCTTTTATGAGCCTGAAATTCTTCAGACTTGGGACCCTCTGCTTAAAGTCCCTCCCGGAGGACTTGCTCTTTGGATTTTTCCATCCTAAAAAAATTCATTGACACGCTACCCTCAGGAGCATAACCACTAGCCCATCATGGCCGACTATTATTTAATATACAGTAGTTTAATTATAACACAGTACGGTATTAATAATAAACATGCATGATAGCATATAATTTTACTTTTAATTGGCAGTTGACATACAGTCATTTAAAAGTATGTAATGGTATATTATGATATAAGGATGGAAGACAAGGATTTACATAAGAGTTTAATTTGACTTGGGCATAATTTTTCAACGAATTGGTAAAGTCTTCTATCCTGTTATTGTATTATATTTTATTTTATACTATTTGAATTTTTTACCTTTAATTATATCAATAACGTTGTGTAAATAGGACAATAATTGTACTATTATAATACTCACTTTGGGGCCATCATTTAGCATGTCATAACAAATATATTTGCAATGTTGTATTTGGGTAATTTACTAAAATTGTTCGTTGAATTATGTCTGATGTAGGAAAAGGATAGATTAATGTGTATTAACTTAAATATATTGAGCACATTTCATGTAGCTAAAATAATGTAAATAGTTATCATGACGTCAAGTTATTATTGGCGGTGTACGACATTAAATTTTCTTCTTATAATTGCATGCTGAAACCTACCTTGAAATTTTTCTCAGTAAAGGAATTTTGTTATGCACCAAGGCTGTGTCCAAAAAAAATATCTGCTGCTTTTAACTGCAAGACATAGGAATCAAAGTCAGAATCCATCAATGGCAACCTACTGTACAGAGCAGATAATGTCCCTGCTTGAACTAGAGTGGAGTGAGGCAGGATGCAATGTGGATGGCAGGTAGAGAGGGTTATCCAATCTACCAAGTCAGGAGTTGCATTACTTTCCTGTAGTTTAAATGAGAGATTTGTCTCTGGATTTTAGTGTCTTGTAGTTAAAAGCGACAGATATTTTTTTGGACAGGAATTTGATACATGACAACACTTCTCTGGAAGAAATTTTGGTGTCGTGGAAGCTAGTACCATATTTAATTATGCACTTAAACACCACTTAAATGCAATAAATAATTATAAAATGATATATTAAAAATATTTAGTCACAGAATTTAATTATCTTTAACTCATTTTACCATAAATATGGGGAAAAAAGTGGAACTATACTGCAGCCACTGATTCTCCGGCCTTGTCGTTTTCATGACAGTGTTGCCGATGTGGATATTCAGTGGGAGTGGCCGCTTTATGTATATAGTTAGCAGACATACAGCTGACAACATCTCAGCAATTTCAAACCTTACTAGCGCGCTATAGCTGTGTCAAGAGCGGTGATTGGTTGTGGCAGACATCTACTTGCACTACAACCATTTCCTTATAGGCAGTAGAGGGCGAATTCTCCCTAAACTTCAGAGCCGGAGATATGGCGGCAGGGGTAGATTTCCTGTCATGACCAACAGTTATTATCAACACATAAAATTCACACTTATTCTTTCTCATCACTTTTAAAATTCACAGTTATTCAGAGTTTAAAATAACAGTTATTCTATGAACCAGCGATATTTAACTGCGTAAAACAAAAAAAAAGTACATTTCATGGGATTCATCCTAGGTTAGAGTAATTGAATTAGGGATGTGCCGAATTAGACTTTAGGTTCATTACATTTTAAATGTGTTTAAATATGTAAAAAAAATTACCTCTTCTATGGAAATTCAAATGGCCATCGGTTACAACATAAAAACATATTTCCACTCGTAAACTTCGCATTACGTTAACCCGTCAGCGCCGACATCCATGAAGTGGTATAGACCCCTCTCTTCTTCCCTTATTGCCGACATCTATCATGTGGTATAGGCGTGTTTTCTTTTTGTTCTGGGATCGTACATTTTGGAAGCTACAAAATATGTAATTTATTTGTGTTTCCTTCGCCGAAAATTATGAGCTTTCCGGCCCTATGAATAAAAATAATAGTTGTTGTAGTAAAATTGTAATTTCATATTATCTTTTTACAAATCAGATAAGATTGAAGTAATCGTTAATTTCTCTAAATGTGCGCGACCTTTTCATTTGTTTTTTTTTACTGCTGTATATTCGTATCTTTGCGTATGAACAATAGAATTTTGAAGCCTAAGACTACTCGCCTTTCGCTTTCTAAGTGTATGAAATCAGCTGTGATTCAATTTTTGTGCATGTGGTATTGAGGTTGAAGTAGTTTCTTACTTCTACACTCGATGGAACACAGACCTAGCTTTGGCCTGCTTTCTGCAGGGCTTCTAATAAAATTATACACAATCTAATTTTTCCTGTCAATAAAATGATATACAAATTCTCTTTGCGATACGATTGATATATAAATCGACCTGTTTAGGGGCCTACCTGATTTATTTTGCCTCTTTCAAATAGATGTTACTTACAAGGAATCAGTCTGAGGCGCGGTGTCGTGCATTATATATATAATTATGGCCAGTCGTAACCTAAAAGACACTTCATCAGAAAAATTACCCCTAAAAGTGATAAATTGAAACCTCAAAGGAGGTGTGTTGTTTGTACTAAAAATGGGAGAAGAAAGACATCTGTTTATTGCTGCCAGGAATGTGATGTAGGTCTGTGTATTGAAGAGTGTTTCTAGCTGTATCACACCAAGCTCAACTACTAAGGTTATGTGATTTTTTATTTCTAAAATTAATAGTACTAAAATAAGAGAAAATTATTTTTATGGTCTGTGTAGTTGTAAATAACTGCTGTAGAATTTTTATACGAATCCAAGCAATAATTCAGATTCTAAGTATAAACATTGCTAGCGCTTTGACACAAGATTGAGCTTGAGTTCACTCTTCTAAATATTCATTCTGATTTTGGTTATGTCAGCTGCTTTTGTATATACAAGTTACAGATGAATCAGCACTATGCCACACAATATATTTAGTGTCTCACAGAAAGAAACAGAGATGTCCAATGTGAGCAAATCAAATTATTTAGTAAAAATGTGTATCATGAGAGAGAAATTAAGATTTCAAAATTTTTTTTAATAGTTTATAAAGGCTACTGAACTCCATACGGTATGTATTAAATTTCTCATTTATTTCTGAGCTAACAAGTAAATATTTCGTTCAAATCCATCGATATTTAAAAAAGTTATGATCGTTTATACAAATCAGTGTTCTAGGAATACTAAAATGTTAAAATGGCCTCCGTCCATGCAATAGGAAAGCAAGTAAAAGGGTGCGTCACTGACGGGTTAACATACTTTCAAGGTGGTAATTTTCTTTGGATAGATGTTACAAATATCACTGAATAATGGGATAAATTATATTAAAAAATGTCTTGAGTTGCATAAGTAAATACCTGACGTTCAGCCCCACTGAAATTTCAAGGTAGGTTCCGACATGCAATGGTTGATAGTTCTCTTGTCAGAAAATGTTGCCAATATGAGGTATGTGAGCTGTTTTATTTACATTTAAAGGTTTATATATATAAGAGTGGGCTTTAAGAGTAAGCAATACCTATTTAAAGGTAACAGGTTTGAATTGAGTGTTTCAGGTATAAGTACAGTGTATTTATAATATTGCAAACCTTAAAATGAGTTACAACACGCTACATTTTAGTTTTTATGTTGGCAAAAGTTACGTGTGGTAAAGTGTTTGAGAATTATAATAGTACATTTTCCAAATTCATTTTAATAATGTAAGCAAATATTTCTCTTATATACGCTGTTAATTCCCATGCACCAAACGCTATGAAACCATTGTTTCTATCTTGAAAATGGTCACTTCTTTATTAAAAAGACATTTTATTTGGAAATTTTACATTACATTATGAAGCCAGTATGGCTTCTTTTGATATTTTTATTATTCATTTCAGACATCTCAATGATGGATAAATCATATTTGAAGAGAAAAATTATACGCTCAGACTGAGTGTACTGGCACATCCCAAATAAATGTCATCTTAATAAAGAAGCTGCCATTTGCAAGATAGAAGCAAAGGTTTCATAGCATTTGGTGCATGGTAATTAACAGTGTATATAAGACAAAGGTTTGCATTTAGATTGGAACTTGCCCAGATAACTCAGTCAGTGGAGTATTGGCCTAGAAAGCCAAAGGTCCTGGGTTCAAGCCCTAGTCTGAGCATATAATTTTTCTCTTCAAATGTGATTTATCCATCACTGAGATGTATGAAATGAATAATAAAACATCAAACATAAAAATAGATATTTAATTCTGTTTATTCTAAGATTGGTTTAATATGTAGATTTTGTTTTTTTTTATAATGTGGGATTTTTCTAATGTGAAAAAAAAAATCCCATGTGATTCTGCTATGAGCAATTTTTACTGCAAATATCAATAAATGTGATCTATCATAACAATGTTTCTAGAGCATTGTGGAATTAGTTTGGGATGTCTGGTTGCTCATCATTATTACAGATAATTTATATGTTTTACAGTGGATTTTGCAAATTGGCTTGGAGAGCGCTGATTCAAAATTATCACATAATGGAAATAGTGTAAGTATTAATCAATATTCAGTGTTTTTTAAACATGTGTATATAGTGTTTTGAAAAGAAAAATTAAAAGCTTGAACCAGGAATCAAACACCAGACTTCCTGACTCTATGCATCAGTGTGCAATCCTTTACTCCAATCAAGACCCAATACAACAGTCAAATTTTCTTATGCCCAAAAGCAAGTTGCTAATGCTATTAACAACATCAGAAGACTTCAATTCAGAAATATTATTTAATAAAAATTTTACATTACTTTTAAGCAGTAAATGCATTAAAGTAAAAGATTTGTATCCTCATTGAGATGCACCACTTTGTAGGTGTCAAATAAGGGAGGAAATTTGTTGTTCCTTGTCGGTTCTCATTGTAGGAAGTCCTGGGTTCGACTTCAACTTCACCTCGGCTTGAGTCTCCGGTCAGGGGAATTTAGGTAATATAAAAATAGGTTTTCACTTTAAATCAAAAGTCACTTATTAACTTCGAATAAAACCTGGGAATTTTATTCTTGAATATTATTCATTTAGACTGTTAATGAAACTTGTAGAAAGACTTTAAATCTGTCATTTAATTTAATGACCGTTAATATACAGTGTGTCCACAATGAGATTCCCTCATTTTAAAAGTCTGTAATTTTCTTATTAAAGGTTGTAAAACTGTAAATCTTGAAAGAGCAGAAACAGCAACTCAAAAAGTTTATGTGGTAATGTTGTAGTACGCACAATATCCATAGTGGCGCTGCAACAAACGATTGTTTCTAAAATGGAGATTCCAAACCAGCGTGCCCAGGTTGTCTGGTGGTATGCTGAAACGAAATCCATTATTCAAGTGCAACGAAACATTCGTCGTGTTTAGAATAAAGATCCTCCGTCACCCAAGAATATAAGGAGTTGGTGTAAACAGTTTTTGGCGACCGGTAACGTTTCGAAAGTACACGGTGGTGGTAAACCCAGAATCCAGGAAGAGACAGTAGAAAATGTGTGGAGGTCATTCGAAAGGAGTCCACGGAAGTCGATAAGACAAGCAGCGAGAGAACTTGGTATGAAATGATCGACAGTTCTTAAAAGACACATTCCCAGGTTGTTGGATAGGCCGTAGTGGTCCTATTCCTTGGCCTCCGCGTTCCCCCGACATTATCCCACTAGATTTCTTCTTGTGGGGGTACGTCAAAGATAGAGTGTACGCCACAAAAATGAATGATGTACTGGACTTAAAACAACGCATTAGAGATGTTATAAACTCTATGACAGAAGACATGCTGTTCAACACATGGCGTGAAATTGACTATAGATTGGATATTCTTCGCGCCACCCGAGGCGCACATGTCCAAGTGCACTGAACTAGAATTTGTCACAATCACAAAATTAAAACTTTATGAGTTACATTTTCATGTATAGTAATTATAGTACACAACATTTACTTTGCGTTATGTTTGTTTGAAATGAGGGAATCTCACTGTGGACATTCTGTATTATTATAATTGCCATTTTGACAAACAACTGTCATATATAAAATGACTCAAAATTATTTATATTTCAAGCTGAAGTTAACAGCATATATATTTAAATGCACTTGGAGTCATAAGATGCACTTTTTAAATTGTTTTAAATGGAATTCAAGGTAATTTCCACAAAATCATGGGTGACCGTTTCTTTATAGGTCTTGCCTCCATGAATGTTACCAATAGACTCTAGATTTGGAAATATCTCCCACAATTCTTTCTTTCAAATTATGACATTTAAATCTGATTGGTCAAAATAACCAGGCTTATGAGTACTTATATTATTTTTGGTCTGGACATCTTACCTCAATATTAATGTTGATGTCCAGACCAAAAATAATATAATTAAAATAACCTCAAAATGTAACTTCCTAAAATTAAATATTTATGAGTACTTATTGGTTGACTCATATCCAAGTTAGCCAATCTCTTTTAAATTAAAAATGTCAGTTGATATTTCAATGATCCATTCAAATTCATAACTGATTCTATAAATTCTTAGAACCACAAAATTATTCTCAACAATTAAATTATTCAGCTACATAAAAAATGTGAAATTCTCAATATTCATACTAATATTATATCAGCTGATTTCCTTGAATATTAAAAATAAAATATTAAAATTATATATATTAAATAAATAAAATAACCCCTATTATTATTATTATTATGTAAGGGAAAAATCCGGGTTTTAGTATTGAATAATATTTAGTATTGAAGTCATCTAATGGTATCGTTAATAGCTATAAAGTCATTACTGCTTAAAAGTAATGTAAAATTCTCGTTAAATACTTCTGTGTTGAAGTCGTCTTAGCATTTTTAATAGCAGTAAAACCTTTACCACTTAAAAGTAATGTAAGTTCTCATTAAAATACTTTAGAATCAAAGTTGTCTGTTGGCGTTAATAACAATGGCTATCTGCCTTTCGACATAAGAGAAAAGAGAATATGGCAGTTGTATCGGGTCTTGAATGGTGTAACAGACTGCACACTGATGCTTCGTGTCAGAGGTCCGGGGTTTGATTCCCAGTTTCAAGCGATAATTTTTCTTTTCAAAAAATAAATTTGTCCAGGACTGGAATATGTTAAACTAAATATAACATCAAAATGTGTATACAGATTTTCTTCGAGTGAAGACAAAATGGATCAAACTATTTTATATAAAAACATTGTAAATTTCAGCATTTTACCAACATTTGTTTCGCTAGATACATTTATTTAACATTGTTAATGTTAAATAACATCGTTTACCGCTTATAAAAGTGATGGTGTAAAATTCTCAAATATAGATACTTCTAAACGAAGCCAGCTGTTGGCAATGGTAATAACACCTACCTGGCAGCGGACAAAACAAGAATTATGGATTTGTATATCGTCGCTTAAGAAACAATACCGCATAACTGACACTTTTGGTTAAATTGACATTTTTTATACTGTTAGCATCACTAACCAGTTTAAGAATAATAATATGAGGCAAGGTAATAAAATTTTACTTGAATAAATAATACCTCATAGTAAGTTATGTAGATAGGAAATAACACTATGAGGTTTTTTAATATTGTTTATTTTTTATTATTTCACTCACCTCATACTTCATAATTCATAGCAGACCCTGGGTTTCTTCACATCTTTTGTGACATTCTCAATGCTGCGTCACGTTCACAACTGACGTCCAACGGCCTTCTATGAACGGTCTGCTATGAATTATGAAGTATGAGGTGAGTGAAATAATAAAAAATAAACAATAATACCTCATAGTGTTAATTCCTAGAAGGGTAAATTAAGCAAAGCATGTATTATTTAGGTTTAACTGTGTTAAGATTAGGTATATGAAGTCCATTGTTTCATCAAAGATTTTAATTAAATTAAATGAGAATATTTAATCTGTTTTTGACAGGCTGATAAAGAAAACCATTATTGTGGAAATGAAAGTATGAATTCAAGTTACTTCACTATTGAAGACGAAATGGTTCAAGTGGATAGTTCTGGCATTATTGATTCAGACGATGAGAAAGATAATTCTGTACATAATATGGATGAAGAAAGTAAGAAGTGGACAGATTGGTCTATACAACTGACTGATGGAAAGTTGTTTATCACTGGGAAAACTGGGTATGTGCTGATTTTTTATTTATTTTTTACTTATTTTAAATTTCTTTTATAATTCTCTTCTTCTTCTTCTTCAGCTTTCCCCCACTTATAGGTTTGCCGTCTTCAGTTTCCATTTATCTCTCTCATTCCAATCTCCCTCTTCAAATTCCTATCCTCCATTATTGTTCTGACATAGGTTTTCCATTTCCATCTTGGTCTGCCACGTTTATTTCTTCCAGGGGTGACCATTGGTATATATTTTTTGGCCATCTTTCATTTTCCATTCTTTGTACATGGCCATACCATTTAAGCGTATGATTTCCAATCCTCTTAACAACAGATGTGGTGACATTCATTTCTCTCCAAAGGAATTAATTTCTTATTTTATCCTGTCTTGTTTTTTGGAGGCTTCTTCTAAAATAATCAAATTCAACTGTTCTAATTTTATTCTTTTGTAATTCCATCAAAGACCAAGTTTCACTTCCATATGACAAAATATTCTGTATTATCGATGATTTTTATTATTAATTTAACACTTCTCATAGAAGGATAAATTATATTTGAAGAGAAAAGTCTTCTTAACTAAGAAGCCGCCATTTGCAAAGATAGAAGCTATGGTTTCAAGCATTTGGTACGAGGGAATTACAACGTACATAAGAGAAAAATTTGCGTCTAGATCGTAACTCGCCTCGGTAGCTCAGTTGGTAGAGCACTTGGCCCGGAAAGCCAAGGGTCCCAGGTTCGAGTCCCGGTCTAGGCGAAAATTTTTCTCTTCAAATATAATTCTGTATTATGCTCTTATAAATTTTCGTTTTAGTTGCCTTTGTAATATTTTTGTTCCAAATTACTCCATGTAATGTCTTAGTTGCATTTTTTGCCATTGCAATTTTAATCTGTACATCTCTCTCACAGGTACCTAAACTTGTAGTTATTGACCCAAGATATTTAAAAAAATTCACATTTTTTTATTTTCCCTGTTTCAAGTATGAGGTCATCCACATCCTTTCCCAAACACATATATTCTGTTTTCTGTAAATTTATATTCAGTCCCCATTTTTTTTATATTCTTCCATTAATTTATTTATCATATATTTCATATCATCTTCATCCCCTGCAAAAATTATTTGATCATCTGCAAACAACAATGAATGCAGTACTTTTCCTCCTATAGGAATACCCATTTCAGAACATTTTTTATACCATAAGTTAAGAGCCTGGTCTAAATAAATGTTAAAAAGAACTGATGACAAACTGCATAAGGCCTTTATTCACTGTGAATTCCTCTGTTAAATTATTCTGTATTTTTACTTTAGCATTTGCATTACTATAGATCCTCCTAACAATATTAATCCATTTATCACAGATATTCATATTTCTCATTGCTATCCATAACAATTGTCGAGGTACACTATCATATGCCATCTGTAAATCAATAAAGGTCATATGTAGTTCTTTATTTTTTGCTAGGATTTTCTCTTGTAATTGTCTAATACAGAAAATATTATCAATACATGATCTTCCACTCCGGAATCCACATTGTTCTTCTCGTAAGTTATCTTTTATCTCCTTAAGTTTAAAATTTATAATTTTACTAAAAATCCTAGCTGTTGAAGGTATAACGCTTATACCTCTATAATTGGAACACAGTTTTTATCACCCTTTTTAAAAATAGAAGTAATGTAAGATAAATTCCAGTCTTCTGGGATATCGTCTCCAATTTCAATTTTATTAAAAAGTTTTGTTAAAAATATTACTAAAATATCTCTTCCATGTTTTAGGAGTTCCATCTGAATATTTCCTGGTCCTGGTGCTCTCCCATTTTTTGCCTCTTTCAAAGCTCTCTTTACTTCATCTTCTGTTATCGCTGCAGTGTCAAATTTGTATTCTACATCCGTATCTTGAAGTTGAAACTCATTTCTATTTTCTTGAAGTAAACCTTTATAATGTTGCATCCATTCAGATGGTCTTATCAACTGAATATTTATCTTCTTTCTTTCTGATTTCCTGATATTTTGTAATGTTTTCCAAGCTTCTTTGGATCTAGCATATCCAATCAAATGATCTGTATTTGAGCATATATTATCCCAGTACTCATTTTTTGTTCTTCTCACTTCCGCCTTTGTTTTATGTTTTAAAGTGATATATTCATTTTGAGATGTTGTTGAGTGATCTGATAACCATTTCATCCGTGCTTTCTTTTTTTCTTCTACTAATTTTTTAATATGCTGAATGTATACTTTCCTGTAGTTGATCATACATTTCCACTACAGATTTATTTAAATTTAAATTAAGTTTTTGTTTTAATCTTGATTGAAAAAGAATTTTTATACTCTCATCATAGAGTAAACTTACTTTATATCTTTGTTCATTCAAAGAGGTTGTATTTATTCTGTCTTCCGTTACTTCAATATTTGGTTTTTTCCTACTTGTTAATATGAATTTTCCCAAAAGCATATAATGATCACTTCTGCAATCTGGTTTTCTATACACTCTAACATCTTTCACTATCATATCACGTTTTTGTTTCACAATTATATAATCAATTATTGATTTGAGACTTTTTGTTGGCTGTTCCCATGTGTATTTATGTATTTCCCGATGTTGGAAGAAACTATTCATCATATAGCCATGTTGTTTACATAAACTTATCAATCTATCTCCATTGTCATTTTCCACTTTTTTCCCAAATGGTCCAATCACTTCATCTTTCATTCTACTTCCTACTTGACTATTAAAATCTCCTGTTATTATTACTTCTTGATGTTTTTTTACTTTGTCCAAAATTTCTGACAGTTTGTCAAAAAATTAATTTTTCTCTATGGTTGTTGCATCCTCATTTATGGCATATACTCCTATTATTATAAGCTCTATCCCAAAAGTTTGAGATTTAATTTAATAATTCTTTCATCAATATCTTCCCAAGACACTACATTTTTTACCAACTTATTTTTTATCAAAATGGATATACCTCTTTTTGCTCTACTAGTTTTTGGTACTCCACTCCAGATATGTGTATAATTTCCTAATTTTTCCTGTCCTTTCCCTTTCTTTTTTGTTTCTGAGAGCACAATAATATCTGCATTCATTGCTTTACTATTACTTCTAGTTCTTTAGTGTTCAAGCCTTGAACATTCCATGTGCCAATAGCAACGGTCTGTTTTCGTAGCTTAAGTCTGTCATATTTAAATCCATATATATCCATGGCATATTTTACTGAAGTATGTAGCGATAAACTTTTTTCCAGGGCCAGGTCGCCAGCCTGACGCCTAACCCCCAGACATGGAGGACCTGGGTTTTTTTTTTAGGGTTTGCTCCCTTAGCCGACAGGTCTCAGTTTTAAGGCGTTGAGAACTCGCCTTTCGTCCCATCCTGTTAGCTACAATCTATTACGACTGCAGTCAGGGAGCACGACGAGAACGTAGGATTAGGACTTGCTGGCAGAGCTGCTAGAAAAGTTGCAGTGGCATTACTCGAGATTTATTAAGGTATACATAGTCGGCATCTGTACCCTTCTCGAGGTCGTACCAACCATTTGCTCCCCTTTTTTATGATTAAGAAAAGAAATATGGCTCGAATTTAATGACGAGCACTTGACAATGAAATCATTTGCTCTAGAAAATAAAATACAGTTAAATGCTAAAATTGCTTAGTTACTGTGAAGGTTATTCCAAAAATTAATACATTAACCCTCTTACTAATAACCCATATATAACTTTTATACACATCTCAATTGAAAATTCTTACTAATAAACACTATTAGTTGTTTGGTGTATAAGAGGTGTACAACTTTACATGAGAATCGTTATACATGCCTCCAGCCTTGTTTAAGGATTGTATAACTAGACAAAGTGTCGGAATTCAAGATCAACTGATTGTTTTCTTATGAAATTGATGAAAGTTTCCTTAAATTTAACCCAAAATGCAACACTTTAATGACTGTTTGATGGATGCACAGGGCATAAATAATATTAATAAAGCTCTGGGTAGGAAAATAATGGCATCATAAAATGCCTTTCGTTACACTCATTCTCGATTAGGCCTAATAATATTTTTTTAATTGAACATTGATTCACAAAAGAATGTGTTCTACAATAATTGCTGTAGACAAGATTTAACCTGAATGTAGTTTAAATGCTTCATAATATTATTTTAAGAAAACTTTTTTGCATCTTTAATATATAACACACACACCGATATAAAAATGTATTTAATTATAGAGGTACTATTATTGCAGCAAACTGCATGTTAAATTGATAGTCTTGTGGTTAGAGCTTCTGACTACAGTCCATGAGGTCATAGGTTCGATTCCCAATCAAACTACAATGATTTTTTTTTTGCCTAAACGTTATTCTGTTGTCGGTAACATTTCCTACTATTTTGAACGTTTTGTAATGCATCTTAAAACACTATACATAATTCATAAATAATGGGAAAAACTTTTATTAGTTTCCAAGAATTGTTCGAAATTCTTGACGTTAGATGGCAGCACATTATCTGTGAAACCAATTCTACGATATATTTGACATAGCGTAAAGGAAAATGTATATAAATTAAAACACACTTATTTTTTCCGTACCTCTCCAATTACGGAATCTCTATTAATTCTTATCCATATTCATTTCTTTCACAATTAATCACTAGTTGATGTTGTTTTATTTCTGCTACAAACTGCGCTTAATGTTCTGACGTCATTATGATGACGAATATGTGACGTATTGTGTATAACCGTTGTTTTGTTATATAGCTCCAGCACAATGTTTATTAGTAAGGAAATTATACGTGATCTACATAAGGCTTATATATTGTATAATTAAACAACTGATGAAAGCCTGTATAAGAGATTTTTATTAGTAAGACTGAAATTGTTTTTTTATTATTGATGATAATTTATATTTGAAGAGAAAAATGTTCGCCTAAAATATAAATTATCCTTCAGTGAGAAGTGTTAAATCAATAATGAAAACATCAATAGAAGCCCTACTGGCTTTATGAAGTAGTGTTAAATTCCCAATAAATGTCTTCTTAACTAAGAAGCCGCCATTTGCAAAGATAGAAGCAAAGGTTTCAAAGCATTTGGCGCGAGGGAATTACAACGTTTATAAGAGAAAAATTTGCATCTAGATCGCAGCTTGCCTCGGTAGCTCAGTTGGTAGAGCATTTGACCCGGCAAGCCAAAGGTCCCGGGTTCGAGTCTCTGTCTAGGTGAAAATTTTTCTCTTCAAACATAAATTGTTATTTATGTTTCAATTCTTTGCTATTTTTTATAGTATGTTAATGCATTCTTGTGGAACAAAATATCACTTTTTCATATACAGGGTGAGGCAATGAAACGGCACGATTTTGAAAAATCACCAATAATATATTTACAAAAAGAGTATAATTATTTGAACATGAATCTTAAGTACATGAGTGGAAATTAATGTTTTACCTTAAAAAACAATCATTTTTTGAATATGGTGCCAGTAAGGTGACGTCCTTGGTTTTGCACACATTGTTGGAGTCTAAGATGAAATCCACCCATGGCGTTCTGTAGCATCTGCAAAGGAATGTTGTTAATTTCCTGCCGGATTCTCTCCTTCAGATCTTCTTTTGTTCTTGGTGCATTTTCCTCGAAGACTTTGCATTTAAGATAGCCCCAAAGAAAGAAGTCTGGGGCGGTCAAATCTGGCGAACGGGGAGGCCAAGGGATATCACCATTCTTGCTGATTAGCCGTCCTGGAAAAGCGAGTCTCAGCAAACCCATTGAGACATTAGCAGTATGGCTTGTTGCACCATCTTGCTGGAAGAGTGTTTCTTCATCTGGATCATACTGATCGATGCCAGGCAGACCAAAAGTTACTAACATGTCAGCATAACGTTCAGAGTTCACCGTTACTGTGTTACCATGTTCATCTTCAAAAAATAGGGTCCCACGAGTCCACGAGAAAGATACTGCACACCAAACTGTTACTTTTTCAGAATGGAGAGGTTTTTCATGAAGATCACGTGGGTTATTTGCGGACCAATACCGGAAGTTCTGCTTGTTAACGTAACCACTAAGGTGAAAGTGGGCTTCATCACTCATCCATAAGTTATGCACTCTTTCTCCATTTGTTCCGATAACATTAAGCATCGCTTGGCAAAAGCGTATGCGATGATTGTAATCGTTAGGTTGTAGGGCTTGCACTATCTGCATTTTGTATGGGTGATAGTGTAGGTCATTCTTCAAAATCCGTCTCACTGATCGATTGCTGAGACCAAGTTGAGCGCTGTGCCGCCTTGCTGATTTTCGCGGACTTCGTGTTAATGCATCGCGCACACGATCAATGTTCTCTGGGGTCCTGATTGTTTTTTCACTACCACCAATTTTCTTCGTCGTGCTTGCAGTGGCTTCAAAGTTTTCACCCACAGGAGGATAGCTTTCCTCGATGGCACGGGAGCCCGTGGCGGTAGATTAAACTTAAGACGGAAAGCACGTTGGGCACCAACCACACTATCCATGTTTTTATAATATGCTTTTACAGCAAACGCACGTTGCACGCTTGACCAACGCTCCATGGCTACTGAAATTTCCACTTGTCTAGATGCTCAAGGTCGTTTCCCCCACTCCCATAACCCCCCACTGCGCCCGTCAGCCGGAGTCCAAATCGTGCCGTTTCATTGCCTCACCCAGTAATTTCCATTCTTTTCAACTGCCATATGTCACATGGCCTGTGTATCTATATAAAGAAGTATTTTTGAAACACTGTTTAGCATCCAAGAGGGAGTATTTATCTTCAAATCTTGTTCCATTAAAGTATATTGTATAGGAATCCCCAGTTTGAGGTAGATGTGAATAATTTGAAATATCCACCATGACACCCCTAGATAGAATTCACTGATCCATCTAAGGAGTTGTGACCTACAGTTTGGGAAATGCCCCTCTAGGTTGATGCTAAAAGTAGGTCTTTAGATATTTGAAATTTACAGTAGTAAAAATTAATTTATCAGTTACAGAACTGATGTACTTTGATATTTCAGAGATTATAATTAGCTTATTCCTTATATAGTATGTTGTAATTTTCAAATTTATGTTTTTTTTTATATATGTATCTATATTTTTCCAGAGATGGTGTTTGTCAAGCAAAGGACATCTCCTCATGTGAACTTAAAGATTCGAATACTCTCAGATTTAATAATGGAGTTGTGTATGAGTTAGTGGGAATGCCAGATCATTTTACTAGTAAGTGCAATTATCTTTATCATTAAATTATTGTAAATCAATGGTAATGAGAAAAATTTTTGCCTGAACCGGGAATCAAACTCCGAACCTTTAGCTTTCCGTGCTAATGCTCTGTCCACTGAGCTAATTCAGGCTTCATTCTCATGCAAGCAGAAATCCTTCCTTTGTCTTTCCCGGTTCAGGCAAAAATTTTTCTCTTTACCATTGATTTACAATAATTTAATTGTGTTCATTAATTAACTTATTTCTATCATATAATAGGTTTAGCTTCTCAATATTAATTTAATAATCTTTATCATACTTGTCTGTGTATACCCTTACATCCCCTAGTGGGGCAAGGGGTACCTTTGCAGGAATTATTTGACCAAGCTAATTTAGTTACTTGTTTCCTACAGATGTCAGCAAGTTAGTGGTTAGCTCATTGGCTCAAAAATACATCTAGAAGGTAACTAAGGTATTATTTGGATAGAAAAAGACAATTAATTTTTTTTTTCAAAGGCTCTAATTTAGGCTAGATATTCTTTTATGAGCCTGAAAATCTTCAGACTCGGGTCCCATGAATTGAAGTGTCTCCAGATAATTTGTACCTTGGATTTTTCCCCATCCCAATCAGATATGAACTCATGTCATTTGGGGCCAGAGCCAAGGAACTTAATCCCTAGACTACTAAGGGCCAAAACTTCATCATGCTGTTGTTTATAAATAATGATATTTTTAAAAGTTTTCAGTCTTGAATTAGGAAATGGAAACTCATCAACTTGTCTATTATTAAAAGTATTTGATCCTTTAGTGTAGGGCCTACTCCTTGCTAAAATAAAATAAAATATACAAATCAATAAATTTTGTAACAATCTTTATCCTATCATAATGATATTGTGAAAAGAAAAATTAATGTCTGAACCAGGAATTGAACCGTGGACCTTAATTTTTCTTTTCACAATATCATTATCCATCCATCCATAGTAATTCTGCCTGAGGGCAGGTCTTTCACTGCAATCATAGCATTTTCATGCTATACTTTGCAGCTTTACTAGGGAATGGTAGGCATGGTAGCTTCCCGTTGCTTTCCACACTGGTGAAGGATTATGATGATGATGATGATGTTGATGGCCATATGATTTCGAGGACTATTTGGGCCTTAAAGTTTTCCTGACATTTGTCTTATAGGTGAGGAAAAACCCCGATAAAAACCTCACCCAGAAAAACTGCCCCGACCGGGGATTTAACCCAGGCCTGCTGCGTGACAAGGCAGCATGCTACCTCGAGACCACAGCGGTGGACAATATCATTATAATATTATAATATGATCCATTATTGGAACTGTGTTAAAATAACAGTATTGGAAAATGTTAAATAAAATCTTTATCCTGTTTTTTTCACTTGTGATATTAATTCACTATAAGCAATATCATATGATGTTATGAAGACCTCTAAAGATATATAAGGCTAAATCATATTTGAAGAGAAAAATTATATGCTCAGACTGGGACTTGAACCCAGGACCTTTGGCTTTCTAGGCCAATACTCTACCGACTGAACTACTGGAGCAAGTTCCAATCTAAATGAAAATATTTATACGCTATTAAATTAATATTAAGAAGCTAAAGCTGTTACTATAATTTATACGCTGTTAATTTCTGTGTACCAAATGCTATGAAACCTTTGCTTCTATCTTGCAATTTACAATTAGCATTTGGTGCATGGGAATTAACAGCGTATATAAGAGAAAAATTTGCATTTAGATTGGAACTTGCTCAGGTAGCTCAGTCGGTAGAGTATTGACCTAGAAAGCCAAAGGTCCTTGGGTTCGAGCCCCAGTCTGAGCGTATAATTTTTCTCTTCAAATATGATTTATCCATCATTGAGATGTATGAAATGAATAATAAAAACATGTATATGACTAAGATTTCGTTTGTTAGTTCGAATTCTTTGCTTCCCAAGCCTCTGACATTCCAAGTCGCTATTTTAAGCTGGTCATGTATTCCAAAACTCTTTTTATACTTTTTCTTGCTGTGGTCATCATAAGGTTTATCAATCCGGCTTTTCTTCTGCTGAAGTTTATGAGTAAGTTATTTTTTACTAGTAGAGGTTACCAGTCTCTAGCCAAACCCTTCTTCCTGGAGGACAGGGAACTGCAATTTCGGAGTGTTCGTCTCCTAGAGAAGTTGCCTTCACTACGGCTTTGGGGACTTCTCTTCTCTCCACGTAACCCTGTGGACGGGGCCCTACCCAGGTACTACCCATTGGGCGAGTGGGACCTGGAGCTCACAAAAGAGTAGGGGTGCCTACTCCCTGGAATGGACTACCTCTTTCAAGGGTACCACTCTGTTACCCTAGCACGTCTTGTTTATGCATTAATAATATATGTGAACAATATAATCTCAAAATATCCATAGAAAAAACTAAGGTAATGGCATTCCAAGGGAAAAATCAAATCAGATCCAAAATAGTAATAGGAAACAAAATCATAGAACAGGTGAACCATCTCAATTATCTAGGATGTGACATTTAATTTAATTATGATAATGATATAACTAATAAAATAGCAAAATTCCAGGGAATATGTGGTATGATAAAACAATCACTAAATAATAAAACAACAAGCGAGACCCAATTGAAATTTTATAAAGCATTGGCAGTACCGGTACTGCTCTATGGATCAGAAGCCTGGATACATAAAAAACAAGATCTAAGTAGGATAACGGCGGCAGAAATGAAATTTTTGAGATCTGTTAAAGGGTGCACTAAGGAAGACAGAATCAAGAACACAGAAATAAGACAGGAACTTGAAATATTTGCAATAACTGATAAAATAGATACATATAGACAAAAATGGAAGCAACACATAGATAGAATGATTGAAGATATATATCCAAAACAAATATCAAAATACAAACCTAAAGGCACCCGAGATGTGGGCAGACCTAGAAAGAGATGGGCTGAAGTCGGAACGGGTCAGCAGACCTAATCCATGAATGCAGATGATGATGATGATGACTAAGATAAAATCAAATGTTTCATACCTCTCCTCATATTAATCTCCTAAGTTACTTAGAAGATTAATATGAGGAGAGGTATGAAACATTTGATTTTATCTTAAATTAAACCTCATAGTGATTTATTCCTATAAAAATTCAATATATTTATATGACTCTTTGTTTTTATTCCGATTTTCTTATACTTTTTAATTTTATGCAATGGCGCACTTCATTGATTTTGTTACAATTACTCTTTATTGATTTTGTTTCTGATTGAAATACTCATCTTCTGTCATACTGCCAAAACTCATTGAGTTGTAACCATGCACAAATATGCTTGATATTTTATATATATTGTTTGAAGGTCTTCATATTTCTCCCTTTATAGTGTAGCATCATTATATATATAGCAACCTCTATAAATGATAAACTTTTTAGGAATTAACACTGCAGTATTATTTATTTAATTAAAATTTTGTCACCTCACCTCACATTCTTCTTCTTCTAGTTTTGGGACCTTCTTCGGTTCCATCCTCGGTATTTTCATGAGCTGGGTTTAGACCATCATGAGACAGGTTAGTTTACCCAATGACATAACAACGGTCGTGAAAATACCGAGGATGGAACTGAAGAAGGTCCCAAAAGTAGTCTAAGAAGTAGAAGAAGAATATGAGGTGAAGTGATAAAATTTTTCTTAAACTCTGTAAATGATTTTAGTAAGAGAGTTCCATTAGGTTTACACAAAATGAGTGTTGAACTTACGTATTTAATTCACTTTTGATAACTTACAATAAGCAGAGACTAGTGAAGAAATGTAAAATAAACTTATAATAAAAAAAAATCTCTGATTTTAATTTTCTAATTGGTACAAAAATTAAACTGTAGTAAATTAAAGAATAAATGGTTTTGCCAACCAAGCAACAATGTACCCCGGGTGAAATCTCAAACCCTACTTTCACAGTTCACATAAAATGAAGAAATAAGTTAGACACTCTCTATAGACAGAAAATTAATTACTCCAATCACCAATGCACTAGAATATGTTGATGTTAAGATAAAATATAAAATGGAATGTGTAGTTAGTAAAAGGAATGATTTCCTAAAAAAGATAGCTCTTGGAACCTTAAATATAACTTATCTCAAAGGAACTTGGTGCATAATATATACAGATGGCTCACGTAAAAACAAAACTGATTTTGGAATATATTTTGAAGAATTTTGTCAATATACCCCATTAGGACAATTTGTTAACAACTTTGATTGGCAGGATATATAAGTGAATGTCACCCTGCTCTAAATTTCTGGAACTAAGTTCAAAATTTAGATCCAACGTTAGGTGTTCATGAGAAGATTTCTTCCATTTTTACTTGTGGTGAACTGAAATGTTTCTCTACCATTTATATTGAACTGGTAAAAAATTTCAACATATGCAGCAATGATACATGGAGAACATTTGTCTTAACTTCTGCCTTATCCTTCTGGCAGAAATATTCCACCAAGATGCCATGCCTATCATAAATAAACTGGCAATGAAGACAATAATTATGATTTCTCCATCATCTGTTTCAGTTGAGAGAAGCTTTTCTATTCCCAATTGGATTTTGAACTATAAACAGTCATATTTGACAGAAGAAAATCTACTTACTATTGTATTTTAAAAGAAAATCTACAGTCTCACTTACAACTTTCAATTAATCAAAATCAACATCAAAGGGGTGTTGAGAGTGCAAGAAGAAGTGGCAAGAATGTCTAAATTTTCATTCATTTCATGACTAGATTGCTTACAGTGTATTCTTATTTCTATTTTGTAGACTAACATTAGTGACAAGATATTCAGTTTGATGATATACATAAGTAGCGTTTGAATTTTCGATGTTTTTATTAAAATTAACATTTTGCAATCCTGGATAGAATCTAATTTAAGAAAGAAAAAATTAATATTTGAACCCTGGACCTCTGTACGAGTTTGCTGTCCGATTACACCATTCAAACAACGATACAAACATTAACATTTGTTTCAACTTATACAATTCTTGTTTGTCCGAAGGCTAATAGCTGTCGCTACCATCACGCCAACTGATGGCTTCTATTCAGACATATTTTTATTGGGAATTTATACGTTACTTTTTAGCGGTAAAGCTTCATATTTTTGATGTTTTATTTAGATTAACATTGTCCAATCCTGGATAGAATCTAATTTAAGAAAGAAAAATTAATTATATTATTTTCGGTCTGTTCATCTTACCTCAATATTAATGTTGATTTATTCTTGGACTTGTTTCAAAACAATTCCGTTTTATCGTCAGCTTGTCCAGACTGGCTTGATTTATGTTGCACACCTTGGATGTCGATGTCAGCTCCATCTTGTGGTTGGTCAAAGAACCTCCAAACAAGGTCATGCTCCGTCGGTATTTCAAAATTCATAACTCTGTTTTTGTTCTTCTGAATATAGATTTTTTCCCAAATAGTCAGCTCTTTTGTATTTTCTAACTGTTTTAATAATTTAGTGTCCGAATTTATATTATGTTTTTCAGATCAAACATGAGCAGCAACTTCAGATTTTTCTATTTCCCCATTTTTAATATGTCTTATGTGTTCTTTGGTTCTAATTTTTAGGTTTCTTTTTGTTTTTTTTCTATATATATCTTTTCACAACCCATGCATTCAGTTTCATATATTCCTGATTTTTTATTTTTATCAGTTTTTTATTTTTGTTGGTTTTTTATTAGTTTATTTAAACTATAGTTATTTTTCGGTGCTAATTTAATATTAAACTTCTCAAATATCTTTTGGAATTTATTGTGTTCCCAAGGGTGATATTTGAATTTCCTATATTTTTTCATAGGTGTACCCTTGGGTACACAATAAATTCCAAAAGATATTTGAGAAGTTCAATATTAAATTAGCACCGAAAAATAACTACAGTTTAAATAAACTAATAAAACCAACAAAAATGGAAAAACTGATAAAAATAAAAAAATCAGGAATATATCAAATTGAATGCATGGGTTGTGAAAAGATATATATAGGAAAAAACAAAAAGAAACCTAAAAATTAGAACCAAAGAAGACATAAGAAATATTAAAAATGGGGAAATAGAAAAATCTGCAGTTGCTGTTCATGTTTGGTTTGAAAAACGTAATATAAATTTGGACACTAAATAATTAATACCGTGAGAAAATACAAAAGAGCTGACTATTTGGGAAAAAATCTATATTCAGAAGAACAAAAACAGAGTTATGAATTTTGAAATACTGACGGAGCGTGACCTTGTTTGGAGGTTCTTTGGCCAACCACAAGATGGAGCTGACATCGACATCTAGGTTGTGCAACATAAATCAAGCCAGTCTGGACAAGCTAACAATAAAACGGAATTATTTTGAAACATGTCCAAGAACAAATGAAGTAAGATGATCAGACTGAAAATAATATAATTAAATTAACCTCAAAATATCACTTCTTAAAATTAAATATTAAGAAAAATTAATGTTTGAACCGGAATTTCAACCGTGAACCTCTCGTTCTGTGTACGAGTGTGCAGTCCAATTATAGAGAATTGTATAAGTTAAATTAAATGTTAATGTTTGTATTGTCATTTGAATGGTGTAATTGGACAGAACACTCTTAAGGAGAACGAGAGGTCCAGGGTTCAAATCCCAGTTCAAACATTAATTTTTCTTTCTTAAATCAGTATTTGAATGTTCTGTACCAACTGAAGGAGCAAAGATACTTTAACACATGTCTTAAAAAGAAACAACGAAATATGAGGTATGAATCTAGATATCAGTATAATACCAGTTACACCATTCAAGCCACAATAAGAAATTTCAGGTAGAATTTTTATCACTCACATCATATTGAACAATATGAGGTGAGTGATAAAAAATTGTACTTAAATGAATATACCTCATAGTGTGAATTCCTAAAATAAGTAATCACAATAAGAACGTTAACATTTCTTTCTTCTTATATAAATTTCTTGTTCATCCAAAGGCCAATATGTCGCTACCATCATGTCAACTGATGTCTTCTATTCAGAAGCATTTTTATTGAGAATTTATACATTTCTTTTGAGCAGTAAAACTTCATGTTTTGATGATTTTTATTTTAAGTAACACTTTCCAATCCTGGATAGAATTATATTATATAAGAGGAAAGAAATGTTGATGTTCTTAATGGTGTAATTGGTATCATACTGATGTGTAGAATCAGAGATCCAGGGTTCAAGTGCCAGTTAGAGTGTTAATTTTTCTTCCTTAATTAAAATTGTATCCATTAATATTGAGGTAAGATGTCCAGACCAAAAATAATATAATTAAAATAACCTCAAAATATAACTTCCTAAAATTAAATATTGTATCCAGGATTGGAAAGTGTTAATTTAAATATAAAAAAATGCAATAATGAAATGTGTTCAAAAGAGCATAATGATTTAGGAGTAAGATGAAATAGACTCACCTTATTTATTAAGCAGAACCTCATAATATTACTTCCTTTTGTAATTTATAATAAAATATATTATTAGGTATTATTTATGTCCCAGTCGGGACAGGCTCCTGGGTGAGGTTTTTTTCGGGGTTTTTCCTCACCTGTAAGACAAATGTCAGGAAGCTTAGGGCCCAATGGTCCCCGAAAATCATCCTGCCATCATCATCATCCTTATCATTATCATCATCCTTCAGCAGTGTGGAAAGCAATGGGAAGCTAACACACCTACAATTCCCTAGTAAAGCTACAAAGCATAGCATGAAAATGCTATGATTGCAGTGAAAGACCTGCCCTAGGGTAGAATTACTATGGTTGGATACTTTAGAGTGACAATAAACAACACTGCTATACCAGGAAAGGTGTTCATGTTGAATCAATTATAAAAGCAACAAGAAAGGAAAATTAGTTTAAGAAGAAGATCATGAAGTGATGTGATAAAATTTTACTTAAATAAGAAAGCAAAATTTAATTTTCTTTATTCTCAAAACCACAGATTTATGTTAAAAGAAATTAAAATTAAAGCATAATTTGAAAAAAAGATACAGCTTAATTGTCGAAAAGTTATCTTAATGTTGATTGCTCTATTCATTAATTAATCAAATGTTCCAGAATTGAAAATCCTTTTTTTTTTTTGTTATTCAGATATGTGAATTTAAAATTGTTCATCTCTTGACTGAATGTTCAATAAATATTAATGTTATACATATTTCAGACTTACCATATTACGTGAGGAACAAATTTCAATGTGGATTTCCTAGTGACTGGAAAGAAGTAAAAGAATTGTGGAGAAAATATGTTAATGAAGGTAATGAAAACATTTTCTGCATGATCCGTCTTTATTGTAGTGAGTGTCATGGCGTATCAAACTGGGCTATGTTGAAGCTTTAACTTTTACAGGAATTAATCACTATGAGGTTTAATTTATGATAAAATTAAATGTTTCCTACCTCTCCTCATGTAATTCTTCTAAGTAGATTGCGATTTCGAGACCATAACGGTCTCATCTTCAGTACAATCTTGGCAACTGATATGTCGATTGGAAGAAACATTTCTTCTTCTAAGAATTAAATTAATGTTTTTATTACCTCACCTCATATCCTTTTTCTTCTATACTGCAGTTTCGGAGCTTATCTCCATCGTCAGTAGCCTCTGGTCGACCGGTGTTATGTCGTTTCTTGGCGGTTTCCTTCTTACTTCTATCGGTGGACCGATGAACCTCTGGATCAGGTCAAAATTTGCGGGAGTTTCAAAATTCATGAGTTTGTCTTTCTTGTTTTTTTGGATGTGGATTTTTTCCCAGACTGTGAGTTCCTTTAGTTTATCTGTTTGTTTGATTAGGCTAGCTTCTGTATCAATTAAATGTTTTTCAGACCAAGCATGGGCTGCTACAGCTGACTTGTCCACTTCACCCTTTTTTACATTTCTAAGGTGTTCCTTCAATCTAGTATTTAAAAATCTTTTTTGTTTTTCCTATATAGATTTTGTCGCAATCTTGACATTTGATCTGATATATTCTTCTTTACTTCCTGGTTTAGGCAAGAGTTGCCTTATTCCTGATTTATATTCTTCTCCAATTTTTTCATTTTTGTTGGTTTTAATTATCTTGTTTAGGCTGTATTCATTCTTTGGGGCCAATCGAATGTTAAACTTATTGAAAATTTTCTGGAACTTGTGGTGTTTTAAAGGATGGTAAGTGAATTTTTTGAATCTTATGTTCTCTTCTGTTTGTTTTTTGAGTGTGCTTTCATTAATTAGTTTTTGCCTTTTAAACTTATTTATTTTCTTGTGTACCATGTTCTCTTCATAACCATTTTCTATTGCTACTTTAATTATGTATTCTTTTTCTTTTTCATATTTTTCACGGTTCAGGGGTACATTCACCAATCTGTGTGTTAGGCTATTGAATACAGCTTCTTTGTGAGCGAAATGGTTGAATCCTGATGCCTTAATGTAGTTATCTTTGTGTGTGTTCTTTCTGTATATTCCAAATTCTATTTTGTTTTTTTCGTTACTAGTTAGGTTTAGATCCAAAAATGAAATTTGTCTGTCAGTTTCAGTTTCCATTGTGAATTTTACAGTTTTACTCTGAAGGTTCAGGAGTTTTAAGGCATCTTCTATTTGTTTATGGTTTATAATAGCTATTATATCGTCAACATATCTGCGCCAAAATTTGAAAGTTAATGGGTGTCCCTGTGAAAGTTAAATAAATTTCTTCTTCTCTCTGTTGGTGGACTGATGAACCTCTGGATCAGGTCAGGATTTGCAGGAATTTCGAAGTTCATAAGTTTCCCTTTGTTTTTCTGAATGTGGATTTTTTCCCAAACCGAAGTTCCTTTTGTTTATCTATTTGTTTAATTAGAATTATATGAGGAGAGGTAGGAAAAATTTGATTTTATCATATGTTGAAGCTGTTTCTTCAGCAATGAACCACTTCAATGAATTTGTTGTTTAAGGTGATGTCTGGTATGTAATGGGTCCAAAAATCCATTAAAATGGTTCTTTCCGAAAAAAAAAACAACTTCTACATATTGAACTTTTATAGGAATAAATCACTATGAGGTTTCATTTAAGATACATTAAAATGTTTCATACCTCTCCTCATAATCAATCTTCTAAGTAGATCGCGATTTCAGGGTCTTGGTGACCCCATCCTCAGTACACTCATGCCGACTGATGTTATGTCGATCGGAAGAATCACATCTTCTTCTCTCTGTTGGTGGACTGATAAACCTCTGGATCAGGTCAGAACCCGTGTGAATTTTGAAGTTCATAAGTTTTTCTTTCTTGTTTTTCTGAATGTGGATTTTTTCTCAAACTGTGAGTTCCTTTCGTTTTTCTGTTTGTTTAATTAGAGTAGCTTTTGATTCAATTATTTATTTTTCGGACCAAGCTTGAGCAGCTACTGTTGACTTTTCGACTTCTCCATTTTCTTCTTCCATTTTTCTTCCACATTCGAAAAACTAGAAAGAAAAACTTAATGAACTTAAATTTTCCCACGGATTCTGACCTGATCCAGAGGTTTGTTGGTCCTCCAACAAAGGAAGAAGAAATGGTTCTTCCAATCGACATAACATCAGTCGACATGAGTGTACTGAGGATGGGGTCACCAAGACTTTGAAATCGCGATCTACTTAGAAGATTGATTATGAGGAGAGGTATGAAACATTTTAATTTATCATAACTTCTATGAAGCTAGTCTTCATATACCTTTAACCCTGGCACTCACTCTAATAAAACTTTTTTGTTGTTACAATTCAAGTAACATTTCATGTGGTAATGATTCTAGCTAAAGTATCAGTTTTTCGCATAAATTATTTTGGAAATTTTTTTGTAGCTATAGTTATTTTATTTCTTTTATTGGTTTGTACTTTTAGAAGTTTATTTTCTTTTTATCTATTCTTTGAGAGAATTCTTGAATAAGTATCAAATGTCCAATAGTAATCCATTTGCTGATAAATATACAACATAAATTCAATATAAGTAATGTGGTCTTGAATATCATCACTCTCATAGGTTGTAATCCTTCGTGAACTGTTATATTATATTCAAACTTTCTTTTACCTATAAAAGTTTTTTTTTAGGAAGTCCATTTGGCTTTATGTGGTCACCTGATCGTAGAGAAAGTATTCCTTATGGTTCTACATTCACCAACTCAATTGAATCTTCTTCACATCGTAGTCTTATTCCCATCAAGACAGTGGTATATAGTGATACAGCAAAAAATTCTCCATCAATGTCAGAAGTTTGTAAACGTACACACTCAAGAATTGTGAAAAAAGGAAGAGACCAGATGGCTTCTAAAGTATCTGTGAAAGCTGTTAAAAAAATTAATTATAATGAATTATCAGAGAGTTCAATTAAACTTTCCACTACAATACAAAGATCCTCAATAAATGAATCTAAAATTCTTTCAAAAAATGAGTCACAACGCATGAAAAATATTAGTAGAAATATGGTGAGTATAAAGTTTTGATATGTTATATAAGTGTAATAGAATGTATAACAGACATAATTTTGTTTAATAAAAATTCTCACCTCATACTTAGTGTTCTTCAAGCACAGAAACTGCAGTTTTCAAGACTGTCATAATGATGGCATGAAGTGGGAGGGATTCCTCTTGAAAACTGCAGTTTCTGTACTTGAACACAAAGTATGAGGTGAGATAAGACTCATTTTTACTAATTGAAAACATCATAATGTTATTTCTCATAATTCATATATGAATTTTGTTTGTCAGTAATTCTATGGAGGATTGTCTCTGATCTCTGATAACAAATTTCACTCTGATGTTGCCTTAGGACTTACCACCAATTGTGCTCTATTTGAGCCCCTTATTACATGCAGTGATTCTGTACCTCAATTTCCACTGGAGAAGACTTTTACGAAGCACACCTATTTCTATTTGCTCTCTCTCCTCCTTATAGGCTTTCCGTAGACTGTAGTGTGAGATCACCTATTTCCTAATACCCTTTTTAAAAGTCCATGGGAGAAGCATCAAGCGACTGACAGGAATATATGGCTAAAGGGAATAGCATGTATCCCTGTTTCCTGCACATTCTGTCCAAGAATATGAAAATCAAACCTGAAGTATGTCTTGAAGCCTTATCTTTATGTACTGACATCATATTTGCATCTGCACCATACAGGCCTAGGGTTCTTATATTACTATATTGGGATGAGAACTTCAGTTTGGTAATGTGTGTGTTCAAATGCCACCCACTGCCCCTGTTTGTGCTTCGAGTTCTGTGCTGGGCAGTTAGATGGTGTTAATGTGGTCTATTTTCAATTTATTCACCACTTCAGCAGACCCTTTTCATATAAGATGTATTCTTGTATTGTGTACAGAGAGGATGAAAGAATTATATTTGAAAAGAAAAATAAACACCTAGACTGGGATTTGAACCCAGGACCTTTGACTTTCTATGTCAATGCTCTTCCATCTGAGCCACCTAGGTCTCCAATCTAAACGTGTATTTTTCTCTTACACATAGTTAATTCCCTAACCCATGCTACGAGCCATTACTATGATTTTTGCAAATGGCGGCTTCTTTATTAAGAAGACTTTTTATTGGGAATTTAAAGATTACTTATAAAGCCAGTAGTGCTTCTTTCAATGTTAATATTATTCGTTTTTAAACATCTTAATGATGGACAAATTATATTTGAACAGAAAAATATATGCCTAGACTGGGGTTTGAACCCAGGACCTTTGACTCTCTATGTCAATGCTCTTCCATCTCAGCATTGACATAGAAAGTCAAAGGTCCTGGGTTCAAACCCCAGTCTAGGCATATATTTTTCTTTTCAAATATAATTTGTCCATCATTAAGATGTTTAAAAACGAATAATATTAACAAGGATGAAAGAATGTTTGTGTAGTGTAAAGTGTGTTGTATGAGACATGGTGATGAGGAGGAGGAAGGTGAAACCTGGTGCTGATGCATACCCTACTCTTTTTGAAAAGCACCAAGGGAGTCACCAGGCTTAATGTAACATACAAAAACGAATCACTATCAACAGTACCACATGCTTTCTCGACATATGTATGCTACTGTGGAAGGATTTGCAATTTAATCAGGAATTTGGTGCATAATCTAGTTATTAAAATTGTACATTACTCGCCACAAGATTGAAAATTTTACAATTAATTTTATTAATTTTACAATTAAAAATTTTCCTATTAAAAATTTTCAACTGCACTGGATATCGAACCCGGATCCATCATTTACCAAGTAGGCACACTACCACATAAGCCAGTAGGGCAGACTCATCTCTAGTAATGAAGGGAATTGACTTTATTCACAAGTTAAATATAGGAAATAACATTATGAAGTGTCCACCATTGTGGTCTTGGGGTAGAGTGCTGCCTTGTCACGCAGCAGGCCCGGGTTTGATCCCCGGTCGGGACAGTTTTTCTGGGTGAGGTTTTTATTGGGGTTTTTCCTCACCTGTAAGACAAATGTCAGGAAAACTTTAAGGCCCAAACGGTCCCCGAAATCATATGGCCATAGCAATCATCATCATTCATATTCATCTTAGGTTAAGCTTAGGATTAGGAACTCTCCTGGCACACCATTATCATCATCACCCATCATATCATCGGGGCAACGTAACCCTGCCTTCCAGGCGCCCCAACCTCAGAAGTGGGTTACAAGTACGCCATGCCAGGAGAGAAATCAGGAATGTCGAAAAGACAAATCTGGGGCATTTGAAAGAAAAAAGAAAAAACATTATGAAGTTCTTAATTCATGAATGAATGATTTTTTATATCTTACCTCATACTTTGTTTTCTTAAACACGGGAACTGCTGTTTCCTCTTGAAAACTGTAGTTCCCATGTTTAAGAAAACTTGAAGTATGAGGTAAGATATAAAAAAAGACTCATTCATTCATGAATTAACTTTGGCCTATTTGTTGACATGGTGAATTGTCACTTCTTATATGAATATCCCGCAATGACCATGAAACCCTGAAAAATCTTTCTTTATATTCAGAATACCTGGAAATTTTTTTCACCCTTGGTTGATAGTAAATCACACTAAGTTTGTTGCAGTCAGTTTAGGTACATTTATGCTTTGTCCAAAATTACCACAAATCTCCTGTCTTTCTCTTCCAGATAGTTCTGCTATTTGTGCAACTTTTTTAGTGTGATCAAAGCAACAACTTGCGATCTCTGATCTTTAAACTTTTCCCAAGTTTAAATCTCATTTGATGATTATGTTCACATTTTTTAATGATATTTCTAATTTATTTGTGGTGATTCTTTGTCTGGCAAATGTTCTAACCATCTTCACCACCTCTGGAGTCAAGCTTGTTGGAGGCTTGCTTGTTTCATGCCCTTTGGATTTAATCCCATGTGGGATTTTCCCTTTTACTGTATTTAGTACTGAACTTATCGCTTTCTTCGAGACTACAAAATTTCTCTTCTTCCACATTTCTATTATTGTATAATAACTAGTTTGCATTGGAAAGGGCTGTAATATAACCTTCCCAGTAAGGCCAATTTGCTTCAGTACTCTAGCAACAACACATGTGCAAATATGTACACAGACACAGTGATGACTGATGAGTCATCCTTCCAACCCCTGACCTGCAAACTCACATGATGGTGCCACATTCACACTAGCAATTTGTTACTAGAGATCAGAAACAACCCTCTGTAATGTGACATTATTTTTATTGTGATATGCTGAGACTGTGCAGCAGACTGATTGGAAGTAACCAGTAAAGTCTCATGTACAATTCAAGTCCTCTGATTTTTCAACTTTAATTAGAGTTATCACAAAAGATATTAAAATGATGTCTTTGCACCATCACATATTTCTGACATATTTTAAGAAAATTTGAAGTCTTAATTTCACAAGAACAATTAATCATCTTAAAAGATGTCAGAAATGTGTGGAACAAGATATAATTTTCAACATCATCTGTGACAAATGTAGTTGATTATTTTAAGTGTAATTGAAGTTAGAAATGTGAATGCTTGAATTGAGGAGTTATGTACATGAGACTTTACCAGCCAATTACTTGCTTGCAGTTGATCACATGCTGCACATTCTTGGTACATAACAAAAGTAATGCCACTGCAATTCTATCAGTGTGGTTGGTTCTTAAAGAGAAAAGTTGAAATTATCCATTTTCCATTCAATATATACAAATATTAACTCTTGTATCCTAGCCTTATTTTACAGTTAAAAGCTGACCTTACTTTCTTTGTTGTTGTTATTATTATTATTATTTATTTATTTTTAATTGCAGATGAGCCCATGTAGGACTACGCAAAGTACTTAAAGGCGTTTCCTTTGAGCCCAAATTTCTTTCATTCTTTTGCTATGAGCTTGTTTTCTCTCATCTGTCCAAGTTGTTCCAGTTTTTTTCTTCGGTTTGTCCTCTTGGTCAACTTGCCACTTATTCGCCTTAATTCTAAATATATCTCTGTTTGGGATATCTTCTTTAGTAATTCCTGCCAATTTTAAGTCCTTTTTATCTTCATTAATCCACTTCATAGTATCCACTGGAACTTTACTTCTGTTTTCGTAGAATTCCATTATCTGTTTTGTTAGCCTATTTGAGTTCATTCGTTTAATACGGCCATAAAATTTTAACCTTCATTTTCTAATATCACTACGAATGTCTGTATATATTTTTATCTCCTTTTTATTATTATTATTATTATTATTATCCTAATTTCGGGGCATGCCGTAGCGTAGTGGTTAAGGCACTGAGCTACAAGCCGGAGGGTCGAGGGTTCAAGTCCCGTGGGGGTCAGGATTTTTAAACTGACCCAAACCCTCTGGCGGCGCTATGGCCCTGGGGTCGACTCAGCCTCTAACGGAAATGAGTACCAGATGCTTGTTCTGTGGGTAAAGGCGGCCGTCACGCAGGGCTGACAAAGTGTCGATTGTTTAGAAAAAGTGGGAGCCTTAACCTCCTACTACCCCAAGGGCCTCCGGGCCTGTTGTGGGATCACTTTTTTTTTATCCTAATTTCACTCTTTCCTCATCTCATTTCAGTATATTTTTAATAAAGAAGCCACCATTTGCAAGATAGAAGCAAGGGCTTCATAGCATTTGGTGCACGGAATTAACAGTGCACATAAGAGAAAAGTTTGCATTTAGATTGGAGTTTCTCAGATATCTCAGTTGGTAGAGCATTCGCCTAGAGTGCGAAAGATCCTGGGTTCAAACCCCAGTGTAAGCGTATAATTTTTCTTAAATAAAAATAAAACATAGTTTTATTTGATTTTCATATTTATTATATAATTCAGTGACAGCTGTTTCGGTACATGTTAACAAATTATGAATTGTGTTCCAACTGATCTAAGCAACAATACAACAATATTTATTTAAATTTTTTAATTAAATATGGATTTATAAATAAATATGGATTTTCATCAAGTAAACACCAACTCAATTGATTATAATTTTTCTCTTCAAATATAATTTATTCATCATTGAGATGTTTGAAATGTATAATAAAAACATCGAAAGCAGCCGTACAACTTTATAATGTAATGTAAAATTCCCAATTAAAGATCTTAATAAAGAAGCCACCATTTGCAAGATAGAAGCAAGGGCTTCATAACATTTGGTGCGCGGGAATTAACAGCATATATAAGAGAAAAAATTGTGTTTAGATTGGAGTTTCTCATATAGCCCAGTTGATAGAGCATTTGCCTAGAGTATGAAAGGTCGTGGGATCAAACCCCAGTCTGAGCATATAATTTTTTTCTTCAAATATAATATTATTATTATTCATAGTTAAATATAAGAAATAACATTGAGGTTGATGATGATACATTAAATTTGAAGAGAAAATTTTTTGCCTAGACCGGGACTCGAACCCGGGACCCTTGGCTTTCCAGGCCAAGTGCTCTACCAACTGAGCTACCGAGGCGAGTTACGATCTAGACGCAAATTTTTCTCTTCATATTTAATGTATCAAATTTAACATTGAGATTCTTAATTCATTGAATGAATTATTATTATTCATTCATTGAATTATTATGATTATTATTATTATTATTATTATTATTATTATTATTATTATTATTATTATTATTATTATTATTATTAATCATACTGTCACTCTTTTCTCATCTCCTCTCATTTCAGTATATTGTTTTTATGTTATATATTTATTTGTTTTTAGCCAAATCATCAAGAAGTAATGTTAAGCAATTGGACACCCATATTAGTGAATGGTTCTGATATCAGAATCCAAGGTTATGTCAATACTGGGTAAGTTAGATTATTTTTTGTATAATTGAATTATATATACTATTTTAAAATAGTTTATTAAATAATTTACTAATTAATCTTTCTATTTTTGCTTTTTGTAAAAAGTTCTGAACAATCTGATGAACTTCACATAACTGACATTGTAGAAGCAAGAAAGTCATTAGATAGCATTAGATGCAAAAATGGAGCCAACTACAAATTGCAGGGGATGTTTGTGGATCCTGAAAATAGTAAGTATTATGAATACATTTTTTTTATATTTTAAGAGAAAAGTTTATTTAAGAAAAATTATATCACCTCACCTCATATTCTTCTTATTAGACTAATTTCGGGACATAATTAGGTTCCATCCTCAGTACTTTCACGACCGTACTTTACAGCATGACTGTAAATCATGCATTTTCATTTCCAATTTTCTTGACATTGCTGTTCATGAGGTCCCGGATTTGATTCCCGGTCAAACCATAGGAATTTTTCTTTAAAGGAAATTATACCTGTGGTTATCCATGGTCTGGAATTTAGGTTAAGAACTCTCCTGGAGCTTCATTACCATTTATCACCCATCATATCGTCAGGGTAACATAACTCTACCTCTAGGCGCCCCAACTTCAGAAGTGGGTTACAATTACACCAATGCCAGGAGAGAAACTAAAAAGGTTGAAATGACACCTGGCATTGAACAAAAAAAAACACACACTTTCATCGTTGAGATGTATGAAATTAATAGTAAAATTATTGAAAAAAGCCGTACTGGCATTTATAATGTAATGTATAATTTCCAAATATGTCTTCTTAATAAAGGAGCCGCCATTTGCAAAGATAGAAGCAAAGGCTTCATAGCAGTTGGTGGGCGGGAATTACAACGTATATAGAGAAAGATTTGCATTTAGATTGGTACTAGCTCAGGTAGTAGAGCACTTGGTCTAGAGAACCAAGGGTACTGGGTTCAAGTCCTGGTCTGAGTGTATAATTTTTCTCTTCAAATATGATTTATCTCTCATTGAGATGTATGAAATTAATAATAATAATATTTTATATTTGAAGAGATTCTCTTCAATATCTACATTAATGATCTACCTAAGCATATAGAAAAGCTCGAAACGAAAACCCTACTTTTTGCTGATGATGTTGTAATATGGGTCTCCAAACCGAAAAACCAAAGTCAACAATTAATAACCATAGCCCAACAATCACTAATACAGTTAGAGAATTGGACATCCCAGAACTTAATGAAGATAAATATACAGAAAACAAATTATCAACTATTTACATTAAGAAAGAAACCACTACCCATCACTCTGAAATTGGAGGGTGAATTATTAACTCAAACACATGAAGCAAAATATTTAGGAATAACTCTGGACACAAAATTAACATGGAAGAAACACATGGAGAATATATGTACGGTACAAAGATAGAAACAAGGTTACCATTATTAAAACGATTAGCAGGGAAAAAGTGGGGTTGCAACACACAAACCCTAAACACCTTCTACCAAATGTACATAAAACCTGTACTTCAATATTGTGAAGAAATCCTAGTAACTACTAAAGTGGAAAAACTTAATAAATTGCAGAACCAAATCCTCCGTCTGATAACAGGACACAAAATTAACATGGAAGAAACACATGGAGAATATATGTACAAAGATAGAAACAAGGTTACCATTATTAAAACGATTAGCAGGGAAAAAGTGGGGTTGCAACACACAAACCCTAAACACCTTCTACCAAATGTACATAAAACCTGTACTTCAATATTGTGAAGAAATCCTAGTAACTACTAAAGTGGAAAAACTTA
The DNA here is from genome assembly GCA_030220185.1 of Diploptera punctata. Taxonomy (NCBI): domain Eukaryota; kingdom Metazoa; phylum Arthropoda; class Insecta; order Blattodea; family Blaberidae; genus Diploptera; species Diploptera punctata. Next base: position 1,523,013 of record JASPKZ010010268.1, read on the forward strand.
ATAAATTGCAGAACCAAATCCTCCGTCTGATAACAGGAGCCGTTAAAACAACACCAATCACTGCCATGCAAATCTTAACAAATAACCCAAACATAGAATCTGAAATTGAGAAAAAACAGCAGTCATACAGTATGAAAATTTTTAAGGCTACCCCATAATAACTGGACCCAAAGAAAACCACAAGTATGTTTAAAATCTCAGCAAAGCTTCCTAAGCATTGTACAAGAAATCAAACAGAAATTGCAACTTCCACATTCAAAAGAAAATATGCAGATGAGAAACAACCCTCTAGAATTTTTGGAAATCGAATATAACCTTCATTTAACAGAAGACATCAAGAAATCTGAAACTCCTCCATATATTTTAAAACAAATGTCACTGGAAATGATAAATCTAAGATACCCAGCTCCTGAATGGATACATATTTTTACAGATGGCTCCAGCCTACCAAATGATGGTGGCACTGGTGCTGGTGCAGTATGTCCACTTTTTTCCTTTTATCGTAAACTAACCACAAATTCAAAAAACTTTGATGCGACCCCCTTCTAGCAATTGTCTTAAGTTTACAAAATCTTTTATATCACATCCAAAAATTTACAAAAGTTGTAATTCTATGTGACTCCAAGCAGCCATTCTTGCTATAACACGAGACACAACACCCAAAAGCATCAAAATTATCGAATGTCACAAAATGATAAAACATTTATCCCGTCTACATAAAAAAGTTGTACTTCAATGGATTCCGGCCCATTGTGGAGTGACAGGCAATGAAATAGCCGATTTTCTAGCCAAGAAGGGTAGCAAAATTGTTTCAAACCCAACTTCTGCTCCAGTTTCCTTTCACTCTATCAAAAGAATTATCTCAAATAAATACATCAATAAACTTAGAGAAGAATACACCACCAAAACATCTGGAAAGGAATGGGAAAATCTACAAGCTTATGACATTACTACATTACAAAGAAAATCTGCAGTAGCAACATTCAGACTGCTAACGGGACATGACTGCTTGAATAAACACCTACACAGAATTGGCATAACAGATTCACCTAAATGCCCTTTTTGCAATTTAAATGAAGATATGGAAAGAAACCATCTCCTCCGTTGTCCAGCTTTTGTAGAAGAGACCAGCCTTTCTGCTAAATATTGGAGTGCAAGAGAGCGAATGATTTCATTATCAAGTGCTCGACATTAGATACCAACCAACCATATTTGAAGAGAAAATTTTTTGCCTAGACCGGGACTCGAACCCGGGACCCTTGGCTTTCTGGGCCAAGTGCTCTACCAACTGAGCTACTGAGGCAAGTTACGATCTAGACGCAAATTTTTCTCTTATATACGTTGTAATTCCCTACAATATCCCGGGTTCGAGTCCCGGTCTAGGCGAAAATTTTTCTCTTCAAATATAATTTATCTTTCATTGAGAAATGTTAAATTAATAATAAAAACATCAATAATAATAATAACATCGAACAAGTGAGTAAATTTGTAAAGTAATTAGACTATACTTTTGTGGAATAGGGCCCTGGACAAATTTTAGGTCATGAGACACCACTGCTCTTAAATGTAACAACACAATACTGTGGACAAGAATATAATTTTTTAATCAAAATTACAGTGGGAAATAACAGTATCAGGTAATTTTCAATTTATAATTGAGTTGAATAAAATGTTTTTACATATAACCTCATAAAAGAACTTATTTTATCAAATTATATTTAAAGAGAAAAATTGTTTTGCCTAGACCGAGACTCGAACCCGGGACCCTTGGCTTTCCAGGCCAAGTGCTCTACACTGAGCTACTGTTGGTAGAGCACTTGGCCTGGAAAACCAAGGGTCCCGGGTTCGAGTCTCGGACTAGGCGAAAATTTTTCTCTTCAAATATAATTTATCCTTCAGTGAGAAGTGTTAAATTAATAATAAAATTGTCATTATTTTATCAAAATCAATTATTGAGTTGAATAAAATGTTTTTACATATCACCTCATAAAAGAACTTTGAGGTGAGATGTAAAAACATTTTATCCAACTCAATTATAAATTTAAAATATAGTTTTTTTTTAAGTTATGTAGATAGGAAATAACACTATGAGGTTTTTTAATATTGTTTATTTTTTATTTCACTCACCTCATACTTCATAACTCCTACCTAGCATACCCAGGAAAGTACTCTTCAGACAGATTAAAATATTGGTAAAAAATTCAAGAAGTTCACATACCATCCTTTAGTATTTGACAAGTTTCAAAAAATCTTCAACAAATTCAATATTAAATTAGCACCGAAAAATGATTACAGCTTAGGCAATTTAATAAAAACCAACAAAAATGAAAAGATTGAAGACTGCAAAAAATCGGGAATTTATCAAATTAATTGTAAAGATTGTGAAAAGATATACATAGGAAAAACAAAAAGGAATCTAAATACAAGATTAAAGGAACACCTCAGAAATGTTAAAAATGGAGAAACCGAAAAATCTGCAATAGCTGCACATGCCTGCTCAGAAAAACATAGAATAGAAACCAAAACAAAATTACTTAAACAATTGGAAACCAAAGGAACTCACAATTTGGGAAAAAATTTACATATGCAAGAATGAAAATACAACTATGAATTTTGAAATGCCCGGTTATAAGGAGAGAGGACTGATTTGGAAGTTCGTCGGTCAGCCATCAGATGGCGCAAAGGTCAGTCTGCAGGATAGAAGGCAGCCGGACGTCAGTTGTGAACGTGACACAGCATTGAGAATGTCACAAAGTGTGTGACGAAACCCTGGGTATGCTAGGAGTTACGAAGTATGAGGTGAGTGAAATAAAAAATAAACAATAGTTTTTTTTTGCTTCACTTCGCATAAACTTTTTTTGTTACTCTTATTCAAAATTTAATTTCAGGTGTGCCAGATGAAATCAAGAAAAAATTAGCAAAAGGATTTCCTGCACAGTGGAAATTATTGGTTAAAAAATGGTATACATTACAAAATAACAACTGAATCCCAATGAATCAATTTTTATTTTGTAATTCATAGATTTGACACTGTATAAATAATAAATGTTTTTCCTTTTAGATACCAACATTATAATATCTTTGAAACCTTCCATGTCCTTATTTGGTTGTATTGTCATTAATTATAATATTTATATATTTTCTTTAAAATAACAACTGAAGTAAGGATATACCAATTATGAAATCAAGTTTACTTAAAAGCAAGTGTCAGTAATGTTGTGTTATTTTATTTATGATTCTATTTAACAGTTAAGATCACTAGCATTGCAATTTAAATCTGGATGTGAAAGGGCTTACAAAATTTGCTGAGGTCTCTTTTATCAGGCTTGAGGTTTTTCACATTTCTTAAATCTATGAAACTGAGCCCCTGGCTTTAGTTCCCTTCCGAAAGAAGCCATACTTGGTTTTTATGCCATGAAAATTCATCAGTTCCGCTGGGTTTAAATCTGCAAACTTTGGAATCATTAACCCATCAGAATCCACTACCCTATGTGTAGTTAATGATAGTGATATTAGGTAAAAATATTGGTGGTTTAACCTTTAACGTACAGGATTTTTAATTGCCCATCACTATCCAGTTGCCAGAATTTAAATGCCTTAACATCCTTATTTATTAACAGCAACATGTTAGATATGTCTGCCTTTAAAAATTAAAATTATAAAATTTTTACCTAATAGATCCATCTCTTCAACTTTGTAAACTATTAACTCTGTAGGCCTTTTAGGATTATTTTTAATTTTAATATAATAAATTTGGGAATTTTAACATTTTGAGGTTTCCTTAATAAAAATCAATTGAATTGTGACTTCTTCTTACCTCATACATCTATGTTTTTTTAAACCCAGCACCACAGTATCGGAGACGCATCTTCTCCACCGTCAGCTGTTTACACGAGTCAATTTTTTCTTTTGCCAGTAATCATCCAAACTGCCATCTGGTGTACTTTTGAATGAGTAATTTTCTAAACTGCCTTCTGGTGTATTTTTGAAGAACTTTATAGTCAAGTTTGGTTTGCTGGAATCTCGAAGTTTATGGTTCTAGTATTTTTTTTTTTAATATATATCTTTTCCCAAACTGTTAATTTCAAAGGTTTAGATAGATGTTTCAAAAGTTTTGCTTTTTTTTCTTTTTTTTTTTTTTCAAATTTATGATTCTCTAGTAAACAATGTGCTGCTATAGCTGATTTTTCAATTTCTCCAATTTTTATGTTTCTAAAGTGTTCTTTTTTACGAGTTTCTAAATTCCTTTTTGTTTTTCCTATATATACTTTATTGCAATCTTTGGAATTAATTTGATAAATCCAGATTTTTTGTTGTCTGGGGTGTTAACTTTTTTATTAGTTAACAGAAGATTACCCAGGCTGAATTTGTTAATTGGAGCCAATGGTATATTAAATTTTTTGAAAATCTTTTGAAATTTGTTATGAACATCTGGATGGTAAGTAAATTTCTTGAATTTTTCACATGAATACACCACTCTACATCATGATTCCAAAAAAGATGAAAAATTCAAGAAATTTACTTACCATCCAGAAGTTCATAACAAATTTCAAAAGATTTTCAAAAAAATTAATGTAACATTGGTTCCAATTAACAAATTTAGCCTGTGTATTCTTCTATTAACTAATAAAAAAGTTAACACCCCAGACAACAAAAAATCTGGAATTTATCAAATTGATTGCAATAAAATATATATAGGAAAAAACAAAAAGGAATTTAAAAACTCATAAAAAAGAACACTTTAGAAAACATAAAAAATGAAGAAATTGAAAAACAAGCAAAACTTTTGAAACATCTATCTAAACCTTTGGAATTAACAGTTTGGGAAAAGATATATATTCAAAAAAACCATACTAGAACCATGAACTTCGAGATTCTGGACGAACCAAGCTTGATTACAAAGTTCTTCAAAAATACACCAGATGGCAGTTTAGAAAATTACTCCTTCAAAAGTACACCAGATGACAGTTTGGATGATTACCGGCAAAAGAAAAAATTAAGTCATAAAAACAGCTGACGATGGAGAAGATGTGTCTCTGACACTGCGGTGCTGTGTTTAAAAAAACATAGATGTATGAGGTAAGAAGAAGTCACGATTCATTTGATTCTTACTTTCAGGACTAGTCCCATAATCAGCAAGAGCAGGAGGTAGGTCTGTATCTACTGGCCCAGAATGCAATACATGATTTGGTACAGATTTTGACGGTATACCTCCCATTTGTCCTTTAACCTTTTGACTGCCGAGTTTCCCTTTTGCCAGCTGGGCTGTGGGTGCCAGGTTTTTTAAATTTAAAGTACTACACCATACTATATAATATAAACCTATATAAAGTATATTTAACTGTCTACATGCCATGCTAAATTTAATTTAAACTCACTATTATACATTTATTTGAAGGTTAGGCAGTGTTGCTTCCACTTGTAAAGATCCCAGGTTCGAATTCAGCACGGTGTCTTTATTGAAATTTGTTATCACTATCACTAAAACATTTATTCTACTGAATAATGTTGATGGTATTATCACTAAACACTTATAATATTAAATATTGTTGAACATTTTTTATGGTCCTGGGTTCGAATCAGTTCCAGCCAAACAGCTGTTCTATGCCACGTGTTTCGTCTGTCGCGACATGCCCACCACTGTCAGTCACACTCTGTTCATTTAGGTCTACATCACTTGCTTTACTATTTACAGGCTTAGATTGTAATAATATTCTCTTAGAAACAGGACTACTATCACATTCGTCAAACGAATAACCATTTGATGAACTGTTACTGTCACTCTCATCTTCTGATAAAACTGACACATTAAACTAGCGTATTGTATTTTCGTCAACTTCGAGACATGAATCACTGTATTCCACAGCACGAACTACCCCTTTTCAACTAAAAATAAAATAAATAAAGAGAGAATTCTGAAATTGCAATATTCCATAGCAAAAAAAAAAAAGGCCTTGAAACATGAATGTACACCCTCCTTTAGAAAACCAATTTACAACCAGCCTGTACCGTTATTCTGTAAGGGATGTGCAAAGTATTGCTAAGAAAGAATGTACAAACACAGAACGAAAAATAATTTTAGTTTATTGAAGTAAAAACTTCGGGGAAAAAATATTTAAAGTAATAAGATTGTAAACCGGAGCCTGCCGGGCGTGGCGTACCGCTGTACACGCACTTTCACCGGCGTACGCCGGGCATGGCGTTCAAAAGGTTAAAGGTTAAGAGATGTTCTACTGTTGTTATCTTCAGGGAAATATATTTGTTGTATAGGGTCATTAATATGTATGGTTGGTAACAGCAACAATCTTATGACCAAATAAAGGATGAGAATTAGCATGTAAAATTAATATTGGGAAGCTAAAGCTATTACTATGATAGAAATAAGTAAATTAATAAACACAATTAAATTATTGTAAATCAATGGTAAAGAGAAAATTTTTTGCCTGAACCGGGAATCGAACCCCGAACCTTTAGCTTTCCATGCTAATGCTCAGACCACTGAGCTAATCCAGGCTTTATTCCCATCCAAGCAAGAATCCTTCCTTTACCTTTACTCTACTGGCCCCACATTCAATTGTGTTTATTAATTTACTTATTTCTATCATAGTAATAGCTTTAGCTTCCCAATATTAATTTAATAAATAATGCTATAGCTGTGTGGAGTCCCTTCATGTCTTCTTCAGGTAGAAGCCATTCATTGTGTATTTGTGAATGATGATTCATTGCAATTGAATGTGGGGCCAGTAGAGTAAAGGTAAAGGAAGGATTCTTGCTTGGATGGGAATGAAGCCTGGATTAGCTCAGTGGTCTGAGCATTAGCACGGAAAGCTAAAGGTTTGGGGTTCGATTCCCGGTTTAGGCAAAAATTTTTCTCTTTACCATTGATTTACAATAATTTAATTGTGTTTATTAATTTACTTATTTCTATCATGGTAATAGCTTTAGCTTCCCAATATTAATTTAATATATGTTTTGCTTGGCTGCTTCTCATATAATGCCTCATTAAAGAAGTATGGGATCTAGTATTTTATTTCTACTTACACATACAAGACACCTATTTTCTAGTAATACTTGGAGTGTCATGAAAATATACAATCTATACTAACAATTTTGTATACTTGCACCCATAATAAAACAAGTTATCTAATTAAAAATATAACTAGTGAGGTATTAAATGATATTGTAGTTTAATATAATAAATTTGGGAATTTTTAACATTATGAGGTTTTGTTAATAAGAAATTAAATGAATCGTGAATTCTTCTTCCCTCATACTTCTATGTTTTTTTAAACACAGCACTGCAGTATCAGCTACCATCGTCACCATCCTCAGCTGTTTTCACAACTGACAATTTTTTTGCTGGTAATTATCCAAACTGCCATCTGGTGTTCTTTTGAAGCTGATACTGTAGTGCTGTGTTTAAAAAACATAGAAATATGGGGTAAGAAGAATTCACGATTCATTTAATTTCTTATGATATTGTAGTTATTCGTGGATAATGGTGCTCTCTTGCTTCTGTAATTGTGGAAATATTTTATCAGATTCCATGCTTTCACAGGCACATGTATTAGTAACTCTGTACTTTTTAAATTTAACAAGCATCTACAACACACTATTAACTTACAAAACAGAGAAAAAATGGTTCTAATTTCAACAAATGTACATTACTTTAATTCTTATTTTTAAAATATCAATTTCATAACAAAATCTTCAATTTTATGAAATAGTTTAACTATTTTTTTCTTACTGTTGGATTGTGATTTCTAAGTTCTGCAGCCTAGATTACAGCTCTTTGAACAAAATAAATTAAAACACAAAACATGCTTTATATATTAACATGTAGGAAATATCCTTGATTAGCATGAAATATTATTCTAATAACAAAAATACACAATTTCCAGAACAATCTAGAGGGAAAATCAAGTACAGTAATGGCATTTCAAAAAATTACAATTCTGCATAAAACTAACAAAAAACGTTAATGTGTTATTCAGAGTATAATGGTAGTAGTTGAGAGGCAAGTATTTAATATATGTAGGAAATAACACCATGAGGTTTTTTTTTTATTATTAATGGGTTGATTATTTTGATTCACCTCATATTTCTTGATTTTTATGCAGACCTGGTTTTGTTGCTTTTGTTCAACATTGTCGATGCATTCCAACTCTTTTGACTCACCTCATATTTCTTGATTTTTATGCCGGTTTCATTGCTTTTGTGCGACATTGTCGATGCATTCTAACTGAGTTGGAATCATCGACAATGTCGCACAAAAGTGACAAAACCAGGTCAGCATAAGAATCAAGAAATATGAGGCGAGTCAAAATAACCAATTCATTAATAATTAAGAGGCAAATATGTTTATGAAACAAGTGTCAATGAAGAATAATAACATAATTTTGTTTAAATATTTATAAAATTTCCCATTTTGTATGTGGATCTTCTGATTGGTGGAACACCTGCACTTTAATGTGGTCCATTAAAATGCAGTTACCAGATGTAATAATTACCATTTCATCAGGATTTAACATAAACTAATTTTATGAGTTTTGCCTAGATTTCATTATCATACAATTTCTGGTGTTCATACAGCTTATTTGTAAAATTATGGTGAAGAGTTAAGACAAGATTTTAATAATTCTAGAGTGTTACTATTCTGTGTGTTTAATTTTTGTATGTTTTGTGCATTTTACTTAAATTTTAATTGTTTTGAAATTGCTTATAGTTTAACAACTCATTTCCAGTGAGTATAATAAAGAAAATCCACAATCCATGACTTTTTTTTTTTTTAAATTTTGTATCGAACTTTTTTATCTGGTCATCAAAGTAATTTAATATTAACAAACAATAGTAAATGGAATTCTTCAAGTTACTGACAATGTAATATATATATATATATATATATTTATTGTTTTTTCCTGTTAAAAACACAAATTGAAAATTTTACATCTCACCTGAGTATGTTTTGAAGGCCATCATCCCATTCCAATTCAGGCTCCAAGACATATCCATCTGAGGGGACGTTATTTTAATAGATGAGATGGAAATATCTTATTCAATGTATTTTATTAATATTTTATTGATTTTTTTAAATTGATATTTACCTCATACTGTCGCAATATTATGAACTTTTATAAATTTATAGAAATACTGAATTCTGTTGTTTTGGTTATTTAGTTACCTACAATAACATAATACATTTTTTATTAATAAATGGCATTAAGAAGTAACATTATGAGGTTCGTAATAAATATATGTTCATCTTACCTCATGAATTGTTGTGTTTTTTTGGACATGTTTCAATATTGTTTATTTTTTATTATGTGTTATTTCCTATCTACATGACTTAATGTTTCAATATGCTTGCATATTATCTTCAGCTCGGTCAGACTGTTGAATAATCAGTTTTGTGACCATTAGAACAGGAATACATTAGAAACATAAGGAAATGGAGAGCAGTAGCTGCTCACATTTGATCAGAAAAACATGAAATTGATGTGAACTCACAATTATTGAAACAGAAAATAAACAAGAACTGACCATTTGGGAGAAGATGTACATCCAGAAGAACAGAGAAAGAATAATGAATTTTGAAATTCCTGGGAAAAAGAATTAAATTTGTAAGTTCTTCAGTCAACCAAAAGGTTGAGGGGAAGTCAACATCTAGGGCTGACAACTGATTATTCAACAGTTTGACCAAGCTGAAGGTAAAATGCAAGCATATTGGAACATTGAACTTTTATTGGAAAAAAATTACTGTGAGGTTTAATTTAAGATTAAATTAAAATGTTTCATATCTCACCTCATATCCAATCTTCTAATTAGTTTGCAGTTTCAAAGCCTGGGCAGTTTCATCTTCAGTAATTTCTCATTGACTGATGTTATGTCGATCAGAAGAACTACTTTTTCCCTCTTCTTCGGTCCACCACAGAGGGAAGAAGTAGTAGTTCTCTTCTGATCGACATAACATCAGTCGACGAGAAATTACTGAAAATGAAGCTGCCCAGGCTTTGAAACCGCAGTCTAATTAGAAGACTGGATATGAGGTGAAATATGAAACATTTTAATTTAATATTATATTGAAACATGTCCAAAAGAACATAATATACAAGGTAAGATAGACTCACCTTATTTATCAGACATTTTTACTCTGGGTTTCAATGAAAAGTTGTATAGTATTTTAAGATCTTGCAAAAAAAATTGTCTTGGTGAGAATTATATATTTTCTAAAAGGTGAGGTGTAAATTGATAATTTACCTCATTCTGTTACTTTCCATAGTAATTTTATTAAAAGTACTTTCTCTATTTGATAATGATGTACTGGTAAAACTAATAAATATAAGGCTGATGATTTTAGTAATTCTGTTTAGTTTTTTAATTTTACTGTTGACATCATCATGCTACCAATTAAAATAATGTAGCTCTATGCCAATTTTCCTTCATGTTCCATCTTCCAAACCATTCTCTCTCATCCTGCTTAAAATTGTATCCATTCTGGTTGTTTTTGACCTTCCTCTTTTTCTCCTGCTAGGTGGAGTACATTTAAAAAAAAATTAAATTCAGTCTTTCTTTTTTTTATATATGCAAGCCATTTTAATTGTTTATACTCGTATTTCATAAATCTAATAATGAATTTCGAATGTTCATCCTTTCTATGAAAACATTTGTAGAAGGATTTAGGTTTCACAAAGGATTTCTGGTTGGGTTTAGGTTTTAGGTTCGGGATTAATTTAGGTAAATTATGGTAGAGCTGGATTCTCGTCTCAGGGGTCAGAAGTTGATATACAGGTAAAATAAAAGATTGTTTCTTGAAGAAATTAAAAGCATTTATTCCAAGTAGATCAAGTTAATTTTGGTAGTAATTTTCTTCACGATCTGTTTAAGATCAATCCTTATTATTCACAATGTTGATTATTTTCATTTTTCTAAATCATATTGGAGAGAATATTAAAGGTTCGGGGTTCGACTCCCGGTTCAGGCAAAAATTTTTCTCTTTACCATTGATTTACAATAATTTAATTGTGTTCATTAATTTACTTATTTCTATCATAGTAATAGCTTTAGCTTCTCAATATTAATTTAAAAATATTAAATTTTGTCTAAAGAGATCTGCTTGCTTCAATCCTGAACGTAAGTTTTATGCAGAATTTTAAAATTATATCATGTTTTATTTGGGGAGGCAAACGGTACATCGATATTTTAAAACATTGATGATGCATCACTCTTTATGAACAATATTTGTCATGCTTAGCGCCATCGTCACCTATAATGCTTATAAAAGCAGATGCTTTAGAAATGTGGGATGATTTGAAAGTTTCATTTCTTGGGCTGTATAAACTAGCGATGATATATTTGCCTATCGTAGCAACGTCGGTGCTCACTGAGTGGCTGTTTTCAGAGGCTGGGGCTATGATTACCTCCCCTCCCCCCAAAAAAAAGAGAGAGGCTACAAGATTGTCAAAATTGTTGTTTTAAATTCTATTTTGCGAAATAAATAAATAATATACATTTTCAACATTCTTTTCTGTTTTTAATTTTTTTTCCCCGTACAACATCGATATATCGTTCATAAATATCAATGTTTTTGACATTGATATTTTACTTCAGAAAACATTGATGTCGACCGCGGTGGACTAGTGGTTATGCTCCTTGCCTCTGGTCACGGGTTCAAATCCAGCCGGGGTTGATGGATTTTTTAGGACTGAAAAATCCAAGGAGCAAGTCCTCCGGGAGGGACTTTAAGCTGTGGGTCCCGAGTCTGAAGATTTCCAGGCTCGTAAAAAAGTCCTTAAGCTTGAATGAAAAAGCCTCTAAGCAAAATTTACTGGATTTTCCCGTCCTAGTACTACCTTGGTTTTCTAGATGTCAGTATGAGGCGGAACACTGACCACGGTCCACTCAAAATGACATCTATACGAAAACAAGTGTAACTAAATTAGTATGGTTCAAATTCTTCCCTGTAGGGGGAGAGCGCCTAAATCTCTGTAAAGGAAAAACTTGGGCATACAATACAAAAACATTGATGTTCTAACATCAACTTTTTGATGAGTAATGTTGCATCCCTAGTTATATTAAGCGCATTAATACATCACATGAAATTATTTTAATTGGTTAATAATTCTATTAAATGTATGGTTAAATTCGATTGGTCATATAAGAAAGATAAATGCTTTTAATTCCAATCACAATTTAGTTTACTTTCATTTATTGGAGTATAAAGTTATTCATATGTTTTTATCAAAGTTTGATAGAGATATTTATAATTCTAACATTAAAACAATTTTTAAAAACATTCTTTAAAAAATATTTCTTCTTCTTCTTCTTCCTTCCAAGTATTAGGACAAGGCCTGTTACGATCCTATAGAAAATTTTCCCTCCAGCTTCTTCCGGAAAATTCTCGTTTAAGACTTGAAAGCATAATAATAGTCCATTCGATTGGTTATCTAGCAAAATATTTTTACTGTTATTAAGAGATTTTTATTCCTTTATTTGACAATAACAATGAAATATTTAGATTTAGATTCTTTTATTTAAATTAATGAATGAGTTGTGGGATGCAGGGATCGTGACAAAACTTATATTGGAAAATCCAAAAAGAAATTTGAAAACAAGGGTGAAAGAACATCTTAGAAATGTCAAAAATGGAGAAGTGGAAAAGTCAGCAGTAGCTGCTCATGCTTGATCCAAAAAACATTTAATTGAATCAAAAGCTAGTCTAACTAAGCAAATAGAGAAACAAAAGGAACTCACGGTTTGGGAAAAAATCCACATTCAGGAAAACAAAGGAAAACTTACGAGCTTCGAAATTCCCACAAATCCTGACCTGATCCAGAGATTCATTGGTCCACCAACAGAGGGAAGAAGTGTTTCTTCCGATAGACATAACATCAGTTGCCAAGATTGTACTGAAGATGAGACCGTTATAGTTTTGAAATCGCGATCTACTAAGAAGATTTATGTGAGGAGAGGTATGAAACATTTGATTTTATCATACTAAACTGTGTGTTTTTCGGGTTTTTTCTTTATTTAAATTTATGTAGGTGGACTCCTCGCATACAGTTTGTTGTGATAGGGCTCAACTTGATAAATCATGAATTTAACCGGATTAATCTTTTATCGGCCCTCAGCGGTCCTCATCTAGGGGATATGTGGATGGCGACCACAAGGTGCCCAAGCTGTGCAAAACATTTCTTCCACTTGTGTTTTGCACTCTTTTAACTTTACTATCTAACCTCTCTTGGTTAACTCTTGTTTTTTCGACCCCAATGCTATTAGGGCATCCGAGGGCTAGGGAGTCCTTCCTTTTTCCATTTCTTCTTTCCTTTATTTTCTTTTCTTCTCCAGAAAAGCCTGACCAGAGGCTATAAGATGGTAGCCCATCACTGGTCTTGCCTTCCTTTGGCCAGCAACCAATCGAATGGACTATTATTATGCTTTCAAGTCTTATACGAGAATTTCCCATACGGGAAAATTTTCTATAGGATCGTAACAGGCCATGGCCTAATACTTGGAAGGAAGAAGAAGAAGAATCTTATATCGTTTATTCAAATAATTGGCATATTAAATCTTAAATCACCCTGTAGCTTCTACTGAACATACAAATTGTAGCAACTCATTTTGAAAAGATTTAAAAATATGTTTATATAATATCGAAAGTTGTACAGAAATAATATTTTTTCTTGCAAAAAGAGTCAGGAAATTTTCAAAACAACACATGATAGAAAGTTTTAACTATGCCACCTAAGGAGAATAATATATAAAACAGACCCTTTGATAGGGCCAAAAAGTGAGGCCCCGGCGACAGGTCAGCCATCCTATGGGGCAGTTACGTAAGTAGATTTTTTTTACACTCAGGAATGTTCAAATCAGACATTTATTTAATTTATAAAAACTTAAGCACCTAAATTCTATATTAATATGGACAGATTCTATCTTATACTTTTGATATTTTTGGTTGACATGTTCTCATATAAATTCGTATTTTGCCTTGCTAATATTTTATTCCTAGTTTTAATAAACTGTTTGTAACCTGTGTCATTGACTTTCTTTTATGTAGAGCTTAAGTAACCTGAATTCTTACTGGAAGTCCTGACTTCACCTCATAAATTCCTATATATGTACTCCTCGACCCACTACCTATCCAAAGATATTAAGATACCAAATTATTTAGAATGCCCTTTCGGAGAGCCCTATAAAACCATAAAACTGGTTAGGAAATTTTTTACAAAAGAGAGATCAAATCAGGACAACACATGTAATCTACGGCAAACTCATACCCTTCTTTCATCCGAGGGTTCTTAGAATCCCTTGGATGCATTTGATGTGGGGGGGGGGATTTGTTGTGATAGGGCTTAACTTGATAAATCACGGATTTATATCATTTATTTAAATAATTGACATATTAAATCTAAATCACCCTGTAGCTTCTACTGAACAAACAAATTGTAGCATTGGAAAAGATTTAAAAATATATTTATGTAATATCGAAAGTTTTCCAGAATTAATATGGAAGAAAAGAGACAGGAAATTTTCAAAACAACTCATAATAGAAAGTTTTAACTATGCCACCTGAGGAGAATAATATATAAGACAGACCCTTGATAGGGCCAAACAGTGAGGTCACGGCAACAGGTCAGCTGTCCTGCAGGGCAGTTACATAAGTAGAGTTTTCTTTTACACTCAGGAATGTTCAAATCAGACATTTATTTAATTTATACAAAATTTAAGCTCTAAAAATTAGTACTAAAAAAAATTATAGTTCTTAATCTACGGGTAAAGTCTGAATTTTATCTCTCATTAAACTAAATTATTAACTAATGTTGCACCTAAATTCAATATTAATGTTCGCAGATTCTATCTTATACTTTTGATATTTATGGTTGACATGTTCTCATATAAATTAGTATTTCGCCTTGCTAATATTTTATTCCTAGTTTTAATAAACTGTTTGTAACCCGTGTCATTGACTTTCTTTTATGTAGAGCATAAGTAACCTGAATTCTTACTGGAAGTCCTACTTCACCTCATAAATTCCTATATATGTGTATGTACTCCTTGGCCCACTACCTATCCAAAGGTATTAAGATACCAAATTATTTAGAACACCCTTTCGGAGAGCCCTATAAAACCATAAAACAGTTCATCATCATCATCACTCCAGGGATTAGGCAATTGCCCGTTCTGACTTCATAATGCATCAGCCCAACGTCTTCTAGGATCCGGCTGATTTCCATGAAGCATTACGAGCTCTTCGCAGGACAAGGATGGTGGAAGGGCTGCTTCTTCCGCTCTTCAAGCCCTACAAGTTTAGCTGTGCTATTCCTTGTCGCCCTGTTGACCATTGAAGACTTGTCGAAGATGTGGCCGCCCAATATGGATACAGACGCCATTCCTTCGTTGTGAGCTATACTTAGTTCCCTTCGCCAGGGATTACAATAATAATCCCTGCCCTTCGCCTCTTACCCACCAGCAAGATTAACCTAAGTCAATCTTCCCCAGTAGAGTCGTCTGGTTCATCGGGTACTAAGCCCCCCCACCACGTCAAGGTGATAGCTCCTGGGGGGGGATAAACAGTTCCCCCTGATTTTAATAAAATTTACTAGTATTTGAAGTGTTTTGTAACGATTATTGTTAAAAAAATTAACCAAGTACACATTTGCAAATGGTGTGAGGAAGACATTTTCTCATGGAATTTCGGCCAGTATGTGACCAGTGCCAACCCAGCATCGTGAGGCATTTGGGTAGTTACAATAAGTAGTGGCTCCAGGTTGAGAAAACTAGATATAACGGCTGGGGGAATCGACATGTTGACCACATGTCACTGGCTGGATGATTGCCTACCTATGTGATTAACACATATGGATGCGAGGCTAGCAGCTGGCTGGTAGGCCAAAGACCTTCTAGGCCTGTTGCGCGCGCCATGGAATTTAGTTTACTCATTTACAAATTATTTACAAATGACATTTGCTATAATAACTTTCATTGCAGCCAATTTAATTATGTAGTTTTTTTTGTTAAGTTTCTATTTCCTATACTAATGTGATAAAACTTATACCGAGGACAAATCTAAGGTTATTTTGAATATTTGACTTTTGGTTAACTTTTTAAGACATCAATATTGGGGCTTTTTCTGTTATGGTTGGCAATGAACTTTCCAATGTGCTGAGTATGTTGGCTGCATTGGGTGATTCAAAATATTTGTATCCACTTTCACGGATTTTTTTTTACTTCGGATTTTGAAAAAAAATCCTTTGTCACATAACAGAAACTTTATACCAATTTAAAAAAAGTACACCCATATATAGAAAAAGTAAAAAAAATATATATATATTTTTGGCACTGATGTCTTTTTAGCGATGATAAGAATCACCTTATTTAATTATATATTTTTAACTATTTGCAGATGGCAACAGTGTAAGTTTGATATACCAACTGTTCTTCTATGTTTATACCATAGATCAAAATCCCTGGTTTATACTCTGTGCTCTCTATGGTAAATACCCAGGGGTAAATACCAACTGCGTTTTCTTTTATAATTGCACATGTATGCTATTTGAGTATGGCTGTATGGATTTTGGGTTATCTTCGTATTTTATGAAACGTTTGTGAAATTTTAGATCATAGTAAGTATTACAATATGTTATTTTTGCATTATGATTAGGGTTAAATGTGGTTTCGTAATCTGCAATGAGGCATCATGTTGAAAACCGGCATTCTAAAGCATGCTGTTATAACCAAGTTGAAGATTTTGTCACATAAATTCTTAAGCTTCGTCACAAAATGTAAGTTGTTTAGTTTAATCTATTCCAGTTATTTGCTAGTAGTTATAAAAAAAAAGGCACAAAGCTGTGGATAATTTATTACATTCAGACCTATTCAAAGTTAATCTCTAACCTTAACACATTTTATTTTTGAATTTTGGAAATACAGTAAAGTTAGCGTAGCTACTTTAATCTTGAATGGAATCTGTATATGATTAGGTTTCGAGTAAAATCAATCGATTCTATGAAGTTTAAGATTTAATTTGACATTACATTCTAACTGAATTATAACCTACAAAGCCTACCGGCACCTTAATTCTATAGTGAAAATAAAGGCTCAATTTTCCAATGTGTGCTATGATTTTTTAAATACCTTGGGTGAGGTACGTTATTTGCCGGTCACAATTCTACACTTACATTCTTATGCCACTGATGCACTTAACACTTGTAAATACGTTTTGTACTGTTTTAAACATTTTGCAACGATCTTCAAGCTTTCTTTACAATTTTTTATTTTTATATATTTACTTAAAACATGATCGTGGATACATTACTTACTTGCTATTTTCCCATGTTGTTCCAATGTTGCCACCATCAATCACCCAAAAAACCCAAAAAAAACTCCAGAAGTTGCCAACATCGAAATTGTTTTGTTAGGTTGGGAAATGGGAAGTTGGTTTACGTCCATTTTTTTTAGCATTTGGGAATAAATAATATGCATGTAAATTGTTTTCTTTGGTTAGGAAATGGCATGTTAGGGCTCAACTGCACTTCTACTAGTGCTTGATTTTTCAGTTATATTGTTGTAAACTATAGCTCTTCTTCTGTATTTACTAACATTATTTAATATTTTAAACTTTTTCAAACAATTTTTATAACATTATCAGACAACTTTGAAGTAGACTTTTTTAAAAATTATTTTTCACTGAGAGTAATTAATATTATAATTACAAAAAAAACGTTATCTCAGTCAAAACATAAATTTATTGTGTCAACATTTCAATCTCCTATTGTGATTGAAACGTCGACAATAAATTTATGTTTATGTTTTGACTGAGACAACATTTATTTTTTTTTGTAATTATAATTTTGAAGTATTTATTTAAATATGCAAATTACAATATTATGACACTGTTAGACAATATTGTGATGCTAACTGCTATTTTCTCCACAGAGTATATTACTTAGTCTATGATTGTGCTATCGCTGTTTTGGATTATTGCTGGTTGGATCAGCATTAGGGAGTGATAAGTAAGTGTACACCCATTTTTAATAAACGTTTGGCAATTTTAATATTATTGATTTATTTTTTAACATAGATTTGGGGATTTATTGCAAATATTGGTCATTTAAATTTCATAGCGACTGATAGTAATTGAGGATGATAATCGATATGTGGTTCGATTGTTGGATATCGCTGGCTCTATAAACTCTGGCGCATGCGCACTATTGTTGTATAGGACTTTGAAAATATTTCACGCTAGTTTAAGTGCAGTTTTTCTGCAATTTAATTTACATCCATTTTTTTAGCATTTGGAACTTCTTATTCCCAAAGTTGGTAATGCTGACTGCAGAGCCATCTACCAGAGGCTACATTAACCATTAAAGCAACTCGTGCATGCGCACTGCGATTCTGTGGAACTTAGAAGAATTCATGTCCTCCATATAACCAACTTTTTCCAATACCTTAAATCTTACGCTTTCATTTTTAAAGTTATTTACTACCATTTAAACAAAATATATACAGTACTTGTTATTTAGAAACATAGCCTATTGTATCACATTTCAGTTCCATTGGTTAGTGGTTAGTTGCTTTAAATGTATAGTCTATCAATGTAAATTTTTAAGCGAAATTTAATCAAAGATTTTTTCTATCTAAGAATTACATACTAGGCTGAACTTAAAAGAGTGACTCTCTATAATTTTCCATATGAAATTCTTGTCACTGTTGTTATAAGCACCAAATTTTATAGTATGAAATTTTTCACACCCATTTTAATGAATAACCATTCACCAATCATTTTTAATATCTATATTGCATTTATCTTGTTAATTGTAATTCTAAAGTCAATACCGGTACATTTCCATCCATAGTAATTCTGCCTGAGGGCAGGTCTTTCACTGTAATCATAGCATTTTCATGCTATGCTTTGCAGCTTTACTAGGGAATTATAGGTGTGGTAGCTTCCCATTACTTTCCACACCAATGAATGATATTGATAAGGATTATAGTGATGGCCGGATGAGTTTTGGGGACCTTTGGGCTTTAAGCTTCCTTACATTTGTCTTACAGGTGAGGAAAAACCCCGAAAAAACCTTACCAAGGAGCCTGTCCTGACCGGGAATCAAACCTGGACCCACTGCGTGACAAGGCAGCATGCTACCTTAAGACCACAGTGGTGGACTCAATACATTTAATGGTCTAAAATAATAGATATCTACATATATAGTTTGTTCCAGAAAAACAGTACTTTACTTTTCCCAATACATTTTTTAAGACCTACAGAATAACAGTGAATATGCCCATGAGTTTATAGAGCTGTCCTACAGAAAGTTTATAGAGCTGTCGCTAGATGGCAAGCACATGAGGTATGACCAACCTTCGAAATAAATTCCCAAATGTTTATTAGAAATGGATGTACACTAACTTCTTCCTTTTTAACCTAACAAAATAAATTACATGCATATTATTTACTAAAGTGTACACTAATCTGATTTACACTAACTAATATTAACCTAACAAAAATATTACTAACCTAATAAACATATGTGTAATTGAGTTGTTGATGGTGGCAACATTGGAAGAGGAGGGAAAATAGTTAAGAGTTTCACAATATTGACTTAAAATGCAGTAATGTTACCGTTTTTCTCGTAAATAAATAAATAAATAGCTAAAAATTGTAAAAGAATGTTTTAAGTATTGTTGAAAAATGTTTAAAATATTACAAAATGTTACATAGAGTAACAATATTACGAGAATATACTGTGGAAAATGAAGAGAAAGATAATGTATTGTTGAGTTATTTGTTCCTATGGTTCTTAAATAAATGTGTACTAGTTAATTTTATATGCTACTTTAATTATTTCCAGAGTTATGTATATATATATACTTCTGTGCGTGTGTTTGTCACTGAACTCCTAAATGACTGGACCGATTTTGATATTTTTTGTATGCATCTGATTGGGTCCCTCGATGGTTGAGATTCACAATTGGACCCTCTAAAACAATTTGGTATAGGAGTTTACCTGAAGTGAAATTTGAAAAATTTTCTAGCGGTCACATTTTTTCATGTTTTACAATGAAACTAAGTATATCCTATTAGAATAAACTGAGGTAGGTATTATCCAAAAATGAACGAAATCCAACAATTAGAAGTGGAAGTTTATTTGAAATCCAAAAATAAAAACTACCTAAATGACTGGAGGACTGATTTTGATGACATTTTTTGTGTGTGTTTGAGTAGGTCCCCGTTTTGTTTAGATTCACAATTGGACTTAGTACATGGCGCTGCGATCGGGTTATAGGAATTTTTTTATGTCACATGTGTAGTTATCTGCATTACTGACATATTCTGCACAAAAACAATGTGATGTCATAATACATACTTCTTGAGCCCCAATAGATGGCAGCGAGGAGTTTTCTTTGCAAACTTATTTAATATTATTTAATTATGTCTTAATTAGTGAATTTTATGGTTAAAGTAACATATTTTTATCGTCCAGCCATGAGATGAGAATGAACATTCGGGCAGGACAATGTCTGCCGGGTTTGATAGTTTAATAATATGTTTCACTTTATAATCTTATGAAAATTTGCTAGCAGGTGACAACACACTGTTTTAGAGTATCACAAGACAGTGGAAACAGTAGGCTGTATACTTTTCATTGATTAAAAAAAAGCATTTATCCATTTATAGGCTATTCTATGCCAGATATTTCCAAGTTCTAACAAAGAACAATTGACTGCTAGTGTCATGTTAGCCAACATCATAATACCAAATTATGCTATCAGATTGAGTTTTTTATATATTATTCACTCTTTTCTAAGTCCTTGTACCAAATAATATTCTATACTCATTTTATTTTGTTAGGTGAGAAAATGGACAAGTTAGTGTACACCAGAGGGACACTAACAATGCTGATCAATCCCATTATTTAAAAAAATCTAAAAACACAAATTTCACTCACTTTGAGGGGAGAAAAATTTCCATAAACATTTAATTTCTTGTACTTATATCTACATAGTGTTATCTTGCATGTAGTAAAGGACCGTAGTTTTATGTTTTGGATATCTGCTGCATTTTAGTCCCCTAAACAATTTTATCGTTTGAAATACTTTTTACATTTTCCTTCTTGAAGCAGCCTAATATAACAGATTAGATTTGTCCAGTTCATCCTTTCTTCTGTCTTCTTTGTTGGTTAAGATTTTCTTACAATGCTTAATTGCAGGTTTGAAGCTTGCACCACAACCATGCCAAATTCTTAGACTGATGATACTTTTTGCACTAAATAATCATTCATATTGGCATAAAATAGGCTTTCTTTCCAGTGTCCAGCTTCTTTCTGAAATAACTGTTTTAGAATCTAATGAAACACTACAAAATTTTAATATCTAAATGATGGTAAAAGTTTTGCATTTTGCATAAAATGTTCCAGCTTTAGTTATAGACACTGACTATATTGATGTAAATGAGCATGTTTTTTAATAGGAAATGTAAAAAGCCAAGGTAGCAAATATAAGTCTTTGTTTTTTTACAATTGAAATTTGGACTTTGTGCAGCTTATTTTCAGACCAATGGGCCTAGAGTAATTACATATGTCAGTTCATATTATTACTTGTTACACTAGAACAAATCTTCTCCTTCTCCTTCCTTTCATGGTTTAGCTGTACAGTCTGTTCTGGTCTAATTCCATCTCTGTGTTGGTTGTCCAGGATCCCGCCATCCTCTTGGTTTTCATGATAGAAAAAAATTCTAAAATTAAAAAAAAAGTTGTGTACTGGTATTGTCTCTATATTAACTAATTTTTGTTTTTCTTCTCTATTGACAAGTATACTTTGTCACTTTTAGCAGACAGTATTTAGGTAAGTTTGTTAAATAAAATATTATAATTATCATATGTTTTAACTAATTCTGTGTAAAAAAAAAGTATTTAGGACTAAATCATATGATAATTATAATATTTGATTTAACAAACTTATCCAAATAGGGTCTGCTAGGGGTGACAAAGTATACTTGACAGTAGAGAAGGAAAACAATAAAAAAATATTAGTAAATATAGAGACAATACATATATTTTTTTTAAATATTAGAATAAGATGTAAACTAGAATATATGTGAAAGGGTGATTCTGAATAAAGGGGAACATCAAGAACCAGGGTTTGGAGACTGATCATGTAGTTCAGTAAAACGTGTTCAAAGCGGAATCGCATGGGACCAATTATTTTTTCCACATTATAAAAAACAAAAAAAAATTAACCAATCTTAGATTATAGAGCACTGTGTATGTATTTTTATGTACCTTGGATTATATTGTAGTTCCGCTGCCGTTGGAAAGTTAAGTATACTATGTACGAGCGACTTCGACGGTAACGCGCGAAAAAACAGTCCCGTTTCGTCAGCGTTAAAAATGTCTCTTAGGCGCGTATCCTGAAATTAAAGTATGCAGTTTCAGTTTCCATTAACTACCGGTATACTTTCGTCCACATCCTTTGTTTCCCCGCAAATTTCATTCCACACTACATTGTGTCGTCTTTTAAAACTGACCACAACCAACCTGAAGATGCCTTGAAATTGTTATTTCCTAGGGATATACTGTAACAACGACTAGAGCTTGACTTTCGAGCATCGGTCCGGAAATTTGGAGAGTTTTTGATCGTGGACTTGTAAACACTCCCACAACTTGTTGATTTGTTCATTTTATTTATTTTTTGCTATTCATTTGACCATTTCCTTGCATCCATTCATTCAATATCCTTTTTTTTCTTTGTGTTTTAAAATCTCATAAACTCGTGTTTTTCCACATTTAAATTTAGCCATTATTTCGCGTACTGAGAGTTGTTTTTCTTTATCTTCAATCACTTTCACTTTTTCGTTTAATGGCAATGATGCATACAATTTAGCCATCTTTATTCCATAAATTCAGAACACTACCTGTGAAAGATGCGTATACAATCGGTCTCAGATCTTAAACTAATTAAAGTTTCTACAGTGCACTCGTTATTTGTAAAACTGATGTCACACGCCAAATATTTGTTAAACGAACCTGTATTTCGCAAGACGGGTGAGTAGTGAGGCCGAAAGAAAATTCCAGATACAGGTAAAAACTGTACTTCACCCGGCGCAGGTGGCAAGAATCATCACTTATTGTTAATTTGCCTAATGGGAATTCAATGAAGTAGAAACTAATTTATTTCTTTCTCTATTTTTTCGCCTTATAAACCTTTTTTTTTTTTTTTGCATGGATTGTGTAGAAATATTCCTTCCGTTTCTGTGTTAGACAGATTCCGTTTTATATGAAATAAATAGATGTGAAATTACTATTATTTTGCCGGGACCAATAAATTTGTTCACATTGGACAGATTTCCGCATTATTCACGTTCCGGATTAAACAAATTTTACTGTATATGATTTTTTAAGATGCTTGTAGAGCTCTTTAGGATCATTATTATGATTTGTATTATGAAATCTTTACACAATGGTTAGCACAAGTGTAGTTTTATGTGCTATGGCATCGTCATTCTGTGTTGTAAAATGTTCATGTTATTTTTTTCTGCTCAGACAAAATGCCTTAAATCTGTTCACTCCTTATTAGTCTGTAGAGTTTTGCCCCCCCTACCCAAAAAAAAAAACAGACGGTAAATACATATAACAATTTTTATTTCTCACATGACACTAATCACTCCTTTTCAAATCACTCTGAATAAAATTTTTTGTATATCTTTCTGTCTCATTGAAAGATTTTAATATTTTTGGGTTGAATTGTCTGAGCTTAAATTGCCAATTTCTATGCAATTTTTAACTAGGAGAACAGAGTTTGAACCAAAACTGTCTACTGTATTCATTCTTCTAAACACTTAAAAAAGTGACAATTTTTTTTTTACATGGGAACTGTCAAACATTGCATGCCGAAACCTACCTTGTAATTTCTTTCAGAAAAGCATTATGATGTACAAGGCCATGTCCAAAAAAAAAATCTGCCGTTTTTAACTGCATGGCACTAAAATTCAGCGCCAAATCTCTCATTTAAACCTGGGGAAGTAATACAATTCCTGAATTGGCAGATTGAATAACTCTCAACAAACTGCTGTCCGTGCCACATCCTGCCTCATTGCACTTCATTTTACACGTGAAGGGAGTCCATCGGCTTTGTCTTGCAGTTAAAAATGGCAGATAATTTTTTGGACACAGTCTTGGTGCATCACAATACTTCTCTTTGAAAAATTTCATGGTAGATTTCAACATGCAATTGTTGATTGTTTCCTGATTAGTGTTGTTACGCTGCACATTCGCTCTCTGACTCATAAGCACTTTACAATAACCTTAATGTATTATAGATCTTATATTTTAATGCATGTTATAGACAGAACTGAACTGTGAATCTCAACTTGGAAATTCCATACAACATTACTATATGCCTAAAAATTCCATACAACATTACTATATGCCTAAAGCTGTATGGAGATGCTAATTCTTACATCTGGGTTAGCCCTGATCAAAGCAAGAAGACTGATGAACCTTTAGTGCTAAAATTAACTATGTAGAGGACTGGCTCTTTTTGGGTCCAGTTAGTCCATTCTTTTGCAGAATTGTGTGAATGTATATTTTTTTTTTGTATTCCATGCACATTAAGAAATATGACTTCAATGTGAAGTATACTGTACTGCTTTATATTGTTACTTATAGTCTCAAAAAAAGGGATTGAGGCAAAGACCCTTAAAGAGGAGTTCCCCCTGCTTATACAGCTGGTTTCTTTCTTTATTTAAACATATTTTTAGTGCCTGTTAATCCTCAGATTAGTTATAACTGTTAATATTTGTGGGTCTTGTATTGTATTCAAATTTTGTTGCAGTTAAATTGTTTATAAAAGATGAGTACTTCACTCGCAGAGCAGCTGAAAAAACTTGCTGTTCCTCAGACTTCACTTCTCTTACAGGAAAAGAAGAAACTTTCATTACTTTTTGATCCTAGAGAGGCAGCTAAGTTTGATAGAGACACCTTTTATGAAATAGGTAATAATTTAGTATTGAACTTTTTAGGAATAAATCACTATGAGTATTAATTTAAGATAAATTAAAATGTTTCATACCTCTCCTCATAACCAGTCTTCTAAGTATATCATGATTTCAAAGCCTTAGGGGCTTCATCTTCAGTACTATCTTGATGACTGATGTTATGTTGATCAGAAGAACTACTACATCTTCCCTCTGTTGGTGGACCGATAAACCTCTGGATCAAGTCAGAATCCATGGGAATTTCAAAGTTCATAAGTTTTTCTTTCTTGTTTTTCTGAATGTGGACTTTTTCCCAAAGCATGAATTCTTTTTGTTTTTCTATTTGTTTAATTAGACTCGCTTTAGATTCAATTAGATGTTTTTCAGACTAAGCATGAGCAGCTATTGCTGACTTTTCCCCTTTACCATTTTTGACATTTCTAAGATGTTCTTTCACCCTTATTTTCAAATTTCTTTTTGTTTTTTTTCCCCTAGGGATTGTGACAAAATTTACATGGGAAAAACAAAAAGAAATTTGAAAACAGGGTGAAAGAACGTCTTAGAAATGTCAAAAATGGTGAGGTGGAAAAGTTAGCTATTACAACCTGGATAGGACAGTTGGTAGCGTGAAAGGGCATGAAGTAATATTTCCTATGCAATATTTAACTAAGTCTTCATTGCTCGAGCGGTCAAGGCCGGGAAAGTGTCAAGGTTGTCGTTAATAATATAGATTGGAATGTCAGTTCCGTTATAAATTCCACACACAACCCAGCGAAACCAACTTTTATTTACTTTATATATATTATAAAATTCTGTATTAAATAAATCATATACAAAAATACACGTAATTATAAACATAGACACAAATTACCAATCTTTATTTTATGACGTTAATTTACATGCGCTGATACGTTAAAAATGAGAGAACTCAGAATATTTTAATGTATATTGTCGTAAAGTTAGATGTCTTCCTTTAGACTCTATGTTATAGATAAAATCCTATTTTATTCAACTTAAAGTTTTCAAACTAAATACTATTAAAATCTTAAATTATTCAACTTGATGTATTCAAAATATATATTGTTAAAGTCTCAATTTATTCAAGCTAATTCAAAGTGAATTATTCAAATTATATCTTGTTAAAGTCTTAATTTATTCAACTCTATTAAAGTTAATTATTCAACCTGGAACTTATGAAAAATTGCATTTATACTCACACACTCCGAGATTCGAAATCATGTCCGTCCTAGATCGTTCCCAAAGCTGCCTTCTGTCTGACTTTTCGTCTAAAAATCGCGAGTATTTATTCCATTATTTTGTCCCCCTTCCAGCTAGAATCCGTGGTGGCCATAGTAATATTTCTTAATATTGGGTAATAATTTGGTTTTGTCAGGGGTAGATTATATAAGGTATTTGTTTCCCTTATATAATGTGTTATTCAAAAGGTACAATATTTCTGGTATTTTCGTAACTGTGTCCTAATAGCTTGAAATATATGTTTTCCCAAGACCTGAGCTGTTGGGTTATGACATGCAACTTCCCAGATCTTTTAATATTTTATTAATTTTTCCTCGTTTTTTATCTCTTAAAGCCCTTTCCTAAATTTGATTATGGTTTTTATCAGAGCTTCCAACGTTGATTATTTTTCCTCTACCATCCGGTATAAAACATAAGTATATATCGCCTCTGCTTCCATCTTTTTTCCCATTTTTTATTATACCTGCAATTAAGCCCTGTTTTATTTAAAATATTAGCAGTAGCTTCTCCTGCTTGGTCCAAAAAAGATCTAATTGAATCAAAAGCTAGTCTAATTAAACAAAGAGAAAAACAAAAAGAACTCACAGTTTCGGAAAAAAATCCATATTCAGAAAAACAAGATAGAAAAACTTATGAACTTCGAAATTCCTGTGGATTCTGACATGATCCGGAGGTTTATCGGTCCACTAACAGAGGGAAGAAGTAGTTCTTCCGATCGACATAACATCAGTCTCAAGATAGTACTGAAGATGAAGCTGCCACGGCTTTGAAATCGCGATATACTTAGGAGACGGTTATGAGGAGAGATATGAAACATTTTAATTTTTCTTCAATAATTTAGTAATTTAATATTATTAATATTAAAATATGGGAACATGGATTCTGAGAGCGGAACAAGCCGACAGCCTACAATAAAGATGATGATGAATATTAAAATGTCACATCATATTTTGTCTTCTTTTTAGACCAGTTTCGGAATAATTATTCCATCATCAGTATTTTCATGACTATTGTTCTGTCATGAAACATTTTGTGAAGAATTTAATAATCTAGGAAAATCAATTGAATATTGATGAATATATAAAAGATTTAAAATTCATATTTAGCTATAATAATGAAATGCTGTTGTGGGTTTTTTTACCGTAGTAATAACACTCCACAGGTAGAAGAGAGTTTTATAAGACATAGGCTACCACTTGCCCATTGTTTGAGATTCTCTAAGAACTCAAGGGTAACCTGTGCTGAATGGTAAAAAAACTCTTTGTTATTGAAAAGATGAAAATATTAGTGTTAAAGTAGATGTCCACCAAATAAATATATGATTTGAGATGTCCTGACTTCATGTGGGAATTTTGTTTACTTATGTAGAAAATTTTTAAGCTCTTTGGAAGTAGAACACAACTCAGATAAATTTATAACCATACGGCAAATGTAGACACACAAAAAATATATTGGATTCTGTTTAGAGGTTATGTCTAGATATTCTTTAAGGAGGGGCTAACTCTCACTTCAGAGGAATGGATCCAATCAAAATTGATGTTATATGGCTGCTTGAAAGCAGTGAATAATGAAACATACCTCTATTGATATGAAACCTAGTCTTCAAGTTAAATCAAATTGTTTTGACCGGACACTTATATGAATCTTATACGTTGCTCCTACACATACACTCTTTTCTTAACTACTACTCTACCGGTGTGGGAGTCAGACCAAAAAGAATATCGCCATTGCAGTGAGGGGACTTGTAACTCTGGAGTAAAATAACTTAGTAATTTGGTGAATGTAAAGTTTTAAATAATTCAGTAAAGACTTCATATACTTTAGTAACTGGGGATATCTAATAAAGCCTAACTATCTAAATAAGGTGAGTTTCAATCATGGGATTATATATGTGTGTCTTCATGTGAATTTAATTATGAATAAACATAAAAAAATCTGGAAGTTTCTGATTAAATTGAGTCACCACATGTTCCATTCTGTATCCCTGAGTTAATTGTCTCATAGCTAGTCAGTAACCAATCTAATTAATCACAATTATATTAGACACAATTTTTTCCTTCCCCAAATTGGTACCCAAAATTACCCATGTCTAAAATCCTGCTTCAAAATATACAGAGAGGATCTCCCGACCTATGGCTGGACTAGCGTGAAAAGCTCATGCGGCCGCTGAGTCCTCACTCTGTGTCATGCAGCTCTTTTCCTACTTCTTTCACTTGGTTTGTGCATGACCATGAAAATAGCGAAAATAAGTTACATACCTTATGACAGGAGATGTTGAAAATGTTCTCCTACTTCCACACATTTTTGGCACCTTGTTAGGAAGTCCTCATTTACATGTATTAGTTGCTGTTACGTTATTCTGTATGGTTTCTAACGTAAAAGTTTCGTAGCTCGCAATGCTGATGCTTTCGAAACACCATTTTCTTGTGCAAATCGTCTTAGCAATTTTGTTGATGTTTGTTCTAATCTTTATCCTATATAATCTAATTTTTCCTCTGTAAGCAGACATTTTGTTATCTTTGGTCTCTTATCGAGCACAGAACCCATTTCTCTAAATTTGTTTTCAAGTCGTCGAACGATATCTCTATTTGGAGGATTTACATCTGGAAATTGTGTTCGAAATCGTCTAAAAACTTCTCTGCAAGACTCTGTTTTCACATAATTATCATACATAAATACCCTATGCTGTACTGTAAACACAGATCGAGGCATAATAACTATGAACTAAGAGCACTAATATGAGAATACACAATGTGTGTTTCATCTTACAAGAATGAAACTCACTGCCTTGCCAGGCGGTTAAGTTTCAATATCTCATGGTGCTAGTTTATGACTCACAGTGATCTGTGACTCACATATCTATGCTATGTGATGCAGAGTGAGGATTCCGTGGCCACATGTGCTTCTCCCACTAGCCCGGCCGTTGGTCGGGAGATCCTCTTGTGTGTGTGTATATATATATTTAGAGAGAGAGAGAGAGAAACAGGTTAAGTTATGTAGATAGGAAATAACACTATGAGGTTTTTTAATATAACAATAATAACAATAGAGAAACAGGTATTCACATATTTGAAGAGAAAAATTTTCGCCTAGACCGGGACTCGAACCCGGGACTCTTGGCTTTCCCACATGTTATTTATAATTAAATTAAAGCACTATTAATATATATATACACACTTTCCCTGCCTTATAGCAATTTTGTTGTTTTACATTATGTGTGGCTTGCACTAAATTACAAATTTCTTCTGACATTTATGCTTCTCCTTCCTATCAGCAATTTAAATTTTGTATGTAAATATATTTTACATAATATGTGAAACATGTAAGTAAGAATAACTCAATTCCTCATTTTGGATATTTCTTATTAGTAAAATCTGCTTTTCAAATGAAATGCTGGATGGAATAAACCTTCTGGCATCTCCCAAATAGTGATGCAATTTTCATAAATAAGAATTCAGGCTTAATTGCTTTTATTAAATTACAACTCACTTTTTCAATCTTAGTATTTAGATTTATGTAGTTAGATTGGACTTTATTATAAATTAATTAATTTATCATTATTTTTCTAGGTATCAGTGGCCTTGAAGAATTGGTGAAACTTAATCCTAAATTTGAGGAATTTCATTCATCATTATTTGATTTATCATCCCGTTGTTTGGAGAGATCTATAGAAGACAAGAAGGCTAATAAGAAGCTTAACAAAATAATTAGAAGATTCTTGCTGTTATTATCTCCATATTTTCTCATCAAATCAGCACACAAGGCATTAGAATGGCTGGTTAACAGGTATTTTTTTTCTGGAGAGTTAAAATAATGAATTATTATTTGAGTTTGTATTTTTTAACATTCTTACCTCATATGTTTATGTTTTCCTTCTTTAGACTTGAATTGTCTGATTTATTTTAAAATCATTTGGAAGTTATATTATGAGGTAAGAATGTTAAAAAATACATAAGAAATTATCTGAGCTACTGCCCGCAACCCCCCTAATAAAGAGTAATTAGAATTATTGGTCTGTACTTTCAGAAGAATAAGACTTTTTACTTTTTATTTGTTTTTTGAAAGAAGTTTGATTCCTACCTTATTTTTGGCAAACTCAAATATTAAATTAAACCTCATAATGTAACTTCCTAATGATTTTAAAATATAATGAATTATTGTAATATCATGAAAGAGAAAGGAGTACCTCAACACCTAATAACTGCAATAAAAAGTCTATATGTAGAAAATAAAATAACAATAGAAACTGGAGGCAAAAATAAAAACAATATAACAGCAACAATAAATAGAGGTGTAAGACAGGGATGTCCACTTTCATCCTCCCTTTTTAATATTTATATTGACAATATCATATATAATTGGCAGATAAATTTGGACTCACATTTCAAAATAAGATGTTAGATACCTTACTTTTTGCAGACGACCAAGTTCTAATATCTAGTTCAGAAGATGGTCTACAGAAATCACTATTTCAGTTAAATAACATTATACAGAAATATAATTTCAAAATATCAATAAGTAAAATGAAAATCCTAGCTTTCAAGGGATCAGATACCATAAGAGCTAAAATAATTCTGGAGGGGAAACCCATTGAACAAGTGAACCATTTTAAATACCTAGGTTATGAAATCTTCTATTTTAAAAATGAAGATCTATTTAACAAACTTAATAAATTTAATTATATATGTGGAACAATCAAAAGGATCATATTTGAAGAGAAAAATTATACGCTCAGACCGGGACTTGAACCCGGGACCCTTGGTTTTCTAGTCCAAGTGCTCTACCATTTGAGCTACCTGAGCAAGTACCGATCTAAACGCAAATTTTTCCATCATTGAGATGTATGAAATTAATAATAAGAACATCGAATCAAAAGGATATTTAAAAGCACAAGAAAAGAAACAAAAATAAAATTTTATAAAGTAGTGGCAGTCCCCTTACTATTGCATGGTAGTGAATTTTGGGTTTTAACTAAAAGAGAAGAGAAGATCATAGAAGCACCTGAAATGAGATTTCTGAGAAGTGTGGCTGGTTGCAAACTTCTAGATAAGAGAAGAAATATTAGAAATGAGCTAAATATCTTTAAACTCTTAGATAGAATAAAATAATCTAGAGAAAAATGGAAAGAACATGTTCAAAGAATGGAAGATGATCGCATTCCCAAAATTATACAAACCAAAAGGACGCAGGAATGTTGGTAGATCGAAGAAGAGATGGATCCAACTTTTGAATGAGAATCTATGAGACCGGAACAAGCCACATGGGCTTAATCCGTGATTGTTGTTGATGATGATGATGATGGATTATTGTTGTGATGTTATACTTTTGGTTCATATTCATGATTGATCCCAGTTCATATTAGGAATGGAAGATTTTCTTCTCCCATTTGTGAACAGATTGATCTTGAGATCACTTAGTATTTCTTTCAAAATACTGATGATAAAAGGTAATTTATCAAGTTATGTGTAATTTATTTAATAAGATAGCTTAATGTCTCACATTTTTTATTTAAAGTTGGATTTGAAAAGGTCAGAAAATTTTGCTTTTTACTTGTCTTGAGATTCTTTCCTTTGTCCTAAATCTTAAAAAAATGTAACCCACAACTTTACTTTTTTCTGAAGCCATATGATACTTAGGATTTTCCATCCCTGAAAAATCCTTTGACACCAGCTGGGCTTGAACCTGTGAAGCTTGTATCCAAAGGTGAGTGTGGTAACCAGTAGACAACTGGGACAAATATTTTCTGGCGTCAAGTCAGCTTGGGTGTAGAGTTCCTTTCTTCCTAATCCATTTATCAAGGAAGTAGTATTCTTACATCCATATCTATCTTGATTCTTCATGGTCTATTAATTTAATGGGGCACCTTTTTCTTACAATATCCTAACTATCACTGAATAAATTTAACTGTATCATTTAATTGATGTTAATAGATTTTATCAATAATTCATGGAAAGTGTCACTATGAAATAAATATCAATAGAACACATCTATCTATAGTGTTCTTCCCTAGGGCAGGTCCTTCACTGCAATCATAGCATTTTCAGTCTATGCCTTGCAGTTTTGCTTGGGAATTATAGGTGTGGTAGCTTCTCATTGCTTTCCACACCAGGGATGATAAGGATGATGATGGCCAGATGAGGTTTGGGGACCTTTTGGATCTTAGAACCATAGAGCTACCTGACATTTGTCTTACAGGTGAGGAAAAACTCTGGGAAAACCTGCACCCAGGAAGCCCGTCCTGACCGGGTATCAAACCCGGGCCCTCAAGACCATAGCAGTGGACAAAAACACATATATGAATCATAAACTTTACACCTCTTACCTCATAAAACATGATCCTCTAACCTTCAAATTGTCACTATACCCCAGCCACTGGATCTCTGGCTCTCATTTTTCACGACAGTGTTGCCGATATGGATATTCAGTGGGAGGGGCCGCTTTATGTATGCGGTTAGCAGAAATACAGCTGATAACATCTAAGCAATTTCAAACCTTACTAGTGCGCTATAGTGGCATCAAGAGCAGTAATTGGTTGTGGCAGACATATACTCGCACTTCAACTATTTTCTTATTGGCAGTTGAGGGCGAGTTTCTTCCTTTACCTCCCGTACAACCTAAACATCAGAGTCGGAGATCCAGTGGCTGGACTTTATATAAGCTGATATTATAATAATCATTAATTCTTTCAATTGTAAAATTACTGTTTGTACTAAAATTTCCAATCTATCTTTATTATTTGCATGATAATTCTCTTTACAATCACATAACAGTTGTGCTCTGTAAGATGTTAATATTCCACAGTACCACTTAATTCTCTCTTCACACCCAACTTGATGCTCTCAACTCATATATATATGTATATGTTATATTGCAGATTTTCGTGGATATAAGTATGAATATGAAAGTTTTCTTGGGTTTTCCGCATCTTGGATTCAAGTTCGGCCTCTGGCCACTGATTCCGATGTTTTGGCATGATCCCACATGCCATATCAAGGAATGATAAGTTCGAGTCACAGATTTAGGTCTTATATAATAAAATACATAGAGTTTTTGCTGTGGTCCGTTTTCGAAGATGTACACCCATCCAAGGTTTAGTTCTTATGTTGTTAAATAACTTCAGTTTTCAGTGTGGTCCATTTCCGAAACCGTAAACCTATCCAAGGTTTAGTTCTTATGTAGTTAAACATCTTCAGTTTTCATAAGAACTAAACCTTGAATAGGTGTACGGTTCCGGAAACAGACCACACTGAAAACTGAAGGTATTTAACAACATAAGAGCTGAACCTTGGATGGGTGTACGTCATCGGAAATGGACCACAGCGAAAACTCTATGTATTTTATTATATAAGACCTAAACCTGTTACTCGAACTTATCATTCCTTGATAATGGCATGTGGGATCATGCTGAAATGTCGGAATCAGTGGCCAGAGGCCGAACTTGAATCCAAGACGTGGAAAACCCAAGAAAACTTTCATATTCATTTATATATACCCATCCATCCATCCATAGTAATTCTGCCCAAAGGCAGGTCCTTCACTGCAATCATAGCATTTCCATGCTATGCTTGCAGCTTTACTAGGGAATTGTAGGTGTGGTAGCTTCCCGTTGCTTTCCACACCGGTGAAGGATGATAATGATAAGGATGATGATGATCATGATGGCCATATGATTTTGGGGACCATTTGGGCCTTAAAAGTTTTTCTGACATTTGTCTTACAGGTGAGGAAAAACCCCGATAAAAACCTCACCCAGAAAAACTGCCCCGACCGGGGATCGAACCCGGGCCCGCTGTGTGACAAGGCAGCACACTACCTCGAGACCACAGCAGTGGACACACACACATATATATATATATATACCCATACACTCACACACTATTCACTTTTATTCAGTAAGCTTCTCTATTCTTGATAAGTCCCTTTCATTTTCATCGCTGCCAGAAAAGTTTGATTCAGTTTCATCATCACTATCATCTTGAATAACTATAACTATCCTATCATTTCTTCTATAAGCATTTCAAGCTTATAGTTAGTTTTCATTCTCTCTCTACATGACGATGGGCATTTTTCAACTTTTCCATGTTGTTTACTGAAAATTCATGATGACACAGGTTTTATACATCTTTAATCTTGTAGTGGTATTTTTTTAGTTTTAATGCATTGTTTGATGTCCCTCCTCATACAAGCTCAATAGGGATGATTTAAATACTTTAATATTACTTTCTGTTACGATCTGGTAAATTAATATTGTCTTCCCCTCTTAAATTGTTTTAATGAGCGAAGCCGTAATTAACCAATGTATAACTTAAGATAAGCTAAAATCAAATGTTTTCTACCTCTCCTCACATTAATCTTCTAAGTAAATTGTGATTTCAAGACCATAGTAGTCCCATCTTCAATACCATCCGTTGAAACACTACAAGTTTAAAAAATTTTCAAAAAGTTTAATATAAAATTGGCACCAAAAAAATGAATACAGTCTTAATAGGATAATCAAAACCAATAAAAATGAAAAAAAAAATTGAAGAAGAAAACAAATCAGGAATTTATCAGATCAAATGCAGGGATTGTGACAAAATTTCTTCTTCTTCCTTCCAAGTATTAGGCCAAGGCCTGTTACGATCTTATAGAAAATTTTCCTTCCAGCGTTTCATAGGACGGCCCAATGATCTTTGTCCTCTTGGTATATAATTATAAACAGCTTTGGATTTATATAGGAAAAACAAAAAGAAATTTGAAAACAAGGGTGAAAGAACGTCTTAGAAATGTCAAAATGGAGAAGTGGAAAAGTCAGCAGTAGCTGCTCATGCTTGGTTCGAAAAACATCTAATTGAATCAAAAGCCAGTCTAATTAAACAAATAGATAAACAAAAGGAACTCACGGTTTAGGAAAAATACACATTAAAAAAAAACAAAGAAGAACGTATGAACTTTGAAATTTCTGTGAATCCTGACCTGATCCAGAGGTTCATCGGTCTACCAACAGAGGGAAGAAGTAGTGTTTCTTCCGATCGACATAACATCAGTCGTCAAGATGGTACTGCAATGGTCTTGAAATCACGATCTACTTAGAAGATTAATATGAGGAGAGATAGAAAACATTTGATTTTATCTTAAATTAAACCTCGTAGTGATTTATTCCTTTAAAAGTTCAAAGTATAACTTAAAATTTTAAGAGTTTGCTTACTTCTAAACTTTTAAGCTGTAAAACTTAAATTACTTATATACACAAGCTGTACTGATTTGTTGATCATGATTTTTTAAAAATGTTTTGTTATTTTTTTAGGTTCCACATAGAATCCTTCAATGTTGATGACTTGATGAGTCTAATTTTCCCGTACTATAACACTCGAATTTTCGTGAGAGTGTTACAAATGATAGATGTGTCAGATCCTGCAAACAAGTGGCACTGGTTACATCCTTTGCAAGATTCTGGAGTACCTCTCGCACAAACAACACTTTTTAATCGTTGTTCCACTGATCCCTCGTTTCTCTATTTTATTTGTCAGACAACTGCTGATGCTGTCCATGAATATAGTAAGTATACATATTTTGTATATTAAAAGCTAATCAAAATTCAATTAAAGAAATGCTGATACATGTTTTTGAATTTGTATATAAATTTAAAAATGTTAAGTGTTTATCATGTACTGATTTTCCTTATAAATAAATTCAAGAAACAAAAGGTAAAAAAATGAAAGTACTCTTCAGACGGATAAATAAATTGGTAAAAAATTCAAGAAATTTACATACCACCCTTTAGTATTTAATAAGTTTCAAAAAAAATTGTAACAAATTTAACATTAAATTAGCACTGAAAAATGATTACAGTTTGAACAAATTAATAAAAACCAACAAAAATTGAAAGATTGTAAAGGCTAACAAATCAGGAATTTATCAAATTGAATGTAAAGGTTGTGAAAAGATATACATAGGGAAAACAAAAAGGAATTTAAATACAAGATTGAAGGAACACCTTAGAAATGTTAAGAATGGAGAAATAGAAAAATCTGCAATAGCTGCACATGCTTGGTCAGAAAAACACAGAATTGAAACCAAGGCAAAATTACTCAAACATTTGGAAAAATCAAAGGAACTCAAAATTTGGGAGAAAATTTACATGTGCAAGAATAAAAAGAAAAACTAATTTTGAAATATCTGGTGAAAATGAGAGGGGATCGATTTGGAAGTTCATCTGTCAGCCAACAGAGAACGCAAAAGTCAATTTACAAGTTAGACAACCACAGGACAGCAGTTGTGCACATGGTGTTGCATTGAAAATGTCACAAAGGCAGTGAAGAAACTTACGTATGCATGAAAATCAAGAAATATGAGGCGTGTTAAAATACAAATCTAATTAATATGTTTCAAGGCTTCTGAGCCCCATCGTCAGAGATTATAGACTGAATTTTCTCAAGTTGTCGGCCCTGATTCTTGATTCCTGCTCTCTCAGCTTCTGGTCCAATGAATTCACTACTGAGGTTTCTTTCTCCGGGAATTTCAAAATTCATAATTCTTTCTTTGTTCTTCTGGAGAACCCGGTCTGAGCATATAATTTTTCTCTTCATATATGATTTATCCATCATTGAGATGTATGAAATGAATAATAAAAACATAGAAAGAAGCCATACTGGCATTATAATGTAATATAAAATTCCCAAATAAATGTCTTCTTAGTAAAGAAGCCACCATTTGCAGAGATAGAAACGAAGGTTTCATAGCATTTGGTGCGTGGGAATTAACAATGTATATAAGAGGAAAATTTGCATTTAGATTGGAACTCACTCAGGTAGCTCAGTCGGTAGAGTGTTGTTCTGGAAAGCCAAAGGTCATGGGTCGAGTCCCGGTCTGAACGTTTGATTTTTCTCTTCAAATATGATTTATCCATCATTGAGATGTATGAAATGAATAATAAAAACATAGACAAATTTTTGCCTGCACTGGGAATCGAACCCCAAATCTTCAACTTTCCATGCTGATTCTCTGACCACTGAGCTAATTCAGGCTTCACTCCCAGTTTAATTCCCGGTTCCGGCAAAAATTTTTCTCTTTACTATTGATTACTATGACCAACCTTACTCAACTCATGTAATCAAAGTTAATGGAAAAGAATTGCAATAGCAAAGTTTGTGAGGAAATCTACATCCAGAAAAATAGAAATAAGTTAATGAATTTTGAAATTCTCGAGGAGAAGGATTTGATTGTAAGGTTCGCCTGCCCAACACCAGAAGGAGAAGATATACAAGATTTTCACTGGTCATCTGAACTCTCAGTTATGAATATAAATGGCGGTAGAGACTTTGAAACTAGACCCAGGTGAAAGAGTAAAATATGAGATGATTTGTAAAGAACCAATTACATTTTCCTGATTATTTATCTTCATGTCCTTTGTTGGTTTTGCTTGTTTTAATTAGTTTGCTGAGACCAAACTTATTTGTTTTGTGCAAGTCTGAATGCTTTTTGAAACTTGTTGTGTGCCAAAATATACTGTGTAAATTTCTTATACTTTTTTTTTTCTTCTTTATCTCCTTGGAGGAAATTAACAAAGGAATATAGTAATAAATGGTAAGGAGGAAAAAAAAAAAAATTGCCTGAACCGGGAATCGAACCCCGAATCTTTAGCTTTTTGTGCTGATGCTCTGACCACTGAGCTAATTCAGGCTTCATTCTCCATACAAGCATAAATCCTCCCTTTATCTTACTCTTCTCTTTACCATTGATTACAATAATTTAGTTGTGTACATTAATTTACTTATTCAATCATAGTAACAGCTTCTTAATATTAATAATTGAGTTTGTATTTTTTAACCTTCTTACCTCATATGATTGTTTAGTTGGACATGTGTTTCAAGGCTGTTGCCCCATCTTCAGCGTTGCACAAACTTATTTCCTAAAGATTTAAAAATAATTATTAATATTAATTTAATAAATAATGCTATAGCTATGTGGAGTGGGGATGATTGGAAAACATTGGCTCAGGATAGGGATATATGGAGAGATTATGTCGTCGCGGCCATGAACCTATGGGTTCGATAGTGCCAGTGAGTTAGTTAGTTATAGCTATGTGGAGTCCCTTCATGTCTTCTTAATGTAGAAGCCATTCATTGTGTATTTGTGAATGATGATTCATTGCATTTGAATGTATGGGAATGAAGCCTAAATTAACTCAGTGGTGAGAGCATCGGCACAGAAAGCTGAAGATTCGGGGTTCAATTCCCGGTTCAGGCAAACATTTTTTCTCTTTACCATTGATTACAATAATTTAGTTGTGTACATTCATTTACTTACTTGAATCATAGTAACAGTTTTACCTTCTTAATATTAATTTAATGAATATAGTAATAGTATTTCTGAGATTCACTAAATGTTTTTTCTCTTCATGCTTCTTATAGACACTAACATGTCTCATAGTTTATTGAATGTATTTAAAGATCCTACATGCAATGTTACCTTATATTGAGACAAACAAATGAAACAAAATATCTAGGGACAATTTTTGATTCAAAATTATCTTGGAGAAAACACATTGAAGCAGTAGTAAACAAAGCAACGAAAAGATTTTCAATTTTAAAAAGATTAGCTGGAGCAAAGTGGGGTAGTAATCACCAGACTCTTAACACCACGTATAAAACATTCATCAAGCCAATACTTCTATACAACGGAGAGGTAATAATTACAGCAAATAACTCTAACCTGAATCTCCTAGAAGTATGCCAAAATCAGGCTTTATGGCTTATAACTGGCGCAGCTAAATCAACCCCAATCACAGCAATGCAAGCACTAACTCAGAACCCTCCAATATGTCTAACTTTAGAGGAACAGGCAATAACACAACATGAAAAAATGTTACGGTTAACAACATCAAAATGGGAAAAAAGACAGTTACAACCAACCAAGTTGAAAACTCAAACAAGTTTCTTGTCCAAAGTAACAGAAATAAAAACAGATTTGAATCTTCCTAAATCTAAAGAAAATATTTTGATCGGAGAAAACCGTCTTGCTTTTGAACCAATTAACATTCAGCTAAATCTAGAAGAACCAGTTATAAAATCTAAAACTCCCACACCTGTACTAAAAGCTCTAGCATTAGAAGCTGTGAATAATAGATATCCACCAGACGAATGGTTACATGTCTACACAGATGGATCTACTATTTGTGGTCAACAACTCAGGATCACAGAACAGTGAGGCAGTGGGTCATGTATTTTCATTTTATCAACCAGCAGGATACCACACAACAAATTTTGATGCGGAAGTAACGGCTATTCATATTTCACTCCAACAATTACTATACAGAATAAATAAATTTCAAAATGCTGTCATACTCTTTGATTCTAAGGCAGCAATATATGCATATATGCAATAAATTCACACAAAATGAAGTCAATACAAATTAAAGAGTGCTACAAAATGATTCAACAACTTAAAAAACTACAGAAAAGAATTCAAATGCAATGGATACCTGCACATTGTGGAATTGCTGGAAATGACACTGCTGATTTTCTTGCCAAAAAAGGCTCCAATCTAATTCAGAATACTACTAAAAGCTTACCTTTCACGTCCATAAAAAGAATAATTAAAAACAAATATAAAACCAAACAAAACCAAGACGTGTGTAATAAAGCCAAAGACAAAAAATGGAATATTTTAGTAAAGAAGCCAGATATTATTCCAGAAATTCCACGTAAAACTACAGTAGCAAAATTTAGACTGCTTACAGAACATGACTATTTGGCCAAACATTTATATAAAATAGGAATCTACACGAATCCAAATTGTCCTCTATGCAACAAAGCGAAGAAATGAACGAAGAACATCTACAAACCTGTTAGATCCACCATAGAGAAATATTGGAGAGCAAGAACGCTAATGGCTTCATTGCCAAGGCCCAGCATTTGAAAACAACAACATGTTACCTTATATGTTAAAACATCTATAAATAATGAAATTTAAAAATAACATTGAATATAAAGACTGCCCACAACATAGTGTGTCTATATGTGTGTATGTGTATATATATCACTAAGTTAAATCATCCACGGTGGACTAGTGGTTATGCTCCTTGCCTCTGGTCCCAATGGTTGCAGGTTCAAACTCATCCAGGATCGATGGATTTTTTAGGACAGAAAAATCCAAGGAGCAAGTCCTCTGGGAGGGACTTTAAGCCATGGGTTCCAAGTCTGAAAATGTTCAGACTCATAAAAGATCCTTAAGCCTGAATAAATAGGCCTGTAAGCAAAATTTACCACCTCAGCATCCTAGTAATAGCTTAGTTGCCTGCTAGATGTCGCATTGAGTTGGTGTGTTTACTCTGTGCTATTCATGACATCCTATGGGCAAATAAAGTAACTAAATTATCTTGGTCTGGTGGCTCCTGACAAGGGAGAGGCTGTGGTTCAACATTGGGCTATGCCATTATAGATTATGTATAATACTAAGTTAATAAAATTAGTTTAATGTATTTTTTGTTAACAGAGGGCCGTGAAAATTCTTTAGCTACATTATTTGCTTTTCACTGCACAACTTTGATTGGAGGATTGGAGTATGCAAGTCCTGTGAATGAATTACAAGTAACACACATATTGAAATCCTTGATGGAAGGACTAACCTCACATGTGTTAGATTATACAGCAGCTTCATATATGATTGTAGCTCAACTAATAAGAAGAGTAAAATTAAATCATCGTATTTTCTTTACCATCCTTCACAAACTAGCTAAGGTAAGAAATTAGACTCTTTCTAGCAAATAAAGTAAGTAAACAATGAATGAATAAGTCTTTTTTATATCTTACCTCACCTTGTTTATGTTTTCTTAAACACGGGAACCGTGTACATGTCACATTATTTTAACTTGTTTATATAACTTTTATGTAGAGACTTCATAGTTTATGTTAGTGCATATATTAATCAATGATGTTAAACTAATTTTATATTTGCACTTATTCTTGCGACTCTGACATTTTTCTTATATTTATAACTTGATAAAGAATTTCTTAGAAAAATAAATCTGCCTTTTTTTTTTGTAGATTAGCTTGTCTATCATTTGAATCTATTTTCAAATCTCTTAATTTTTAACAATAATGATGCAAAATTCAGTACATATTAAGGTCCAATTCTTCAAAGAATTCCTAGTGCAATTCACTGTGTTATTTATGTGACAAACTTACAAATAGGGCCTATTTCAACTGTGGCACAACAATCATCAATAATATTTGAAGTCTACACATGCAGAGATGTTACATGAGAACCGTAATAAATTTAATTAATTAAATATTATATTAAGGGTTCACCTTAAACAAATTGCAAAAACATTTAAATTACTCAGGATATTTATATATTAAATTTGGGAATTTTTAACATTATGAGGTTCAATTAATAATAATTAAATGAATCGTGATTTTTTCTTACCTCATACATCTATGTTTTTTAAAACACAGCACTGCAGTATCGGCGACACTTTGTCGAAAACAGCTGACGATGACGACAAAGTGTCGCCGATACTGCAGTGCTGTGTTTAAAAAAACATAGATGTATGAGGTAAGAAAAAATCACGATTCATTTAATTATTACTCAAGATATGTTTAATTTTAGGAAGTTATATTTTGAGGTAATTTTAATTATATTATTATAATACTCAAGATATTTCCATTTAAATGTGTTATTGGAATACTGGCATGACGGCTGGATTTAAATCCCCGTGAATACTCCTCCCTCCTCCCGCGATAGGGTATGGCTGACCATTTAACTGCACCTGCTCTGAGGGGTTAAATTATGTACTGAAGGTGGCATACCATTTACACAGGATTGGTTTATATGAACCAAACAAATGTGTTCTCTGCAATCATTAAAATAACATAATGGATAGTTAATAAATTAATGAATCATTTTTACATCTTACCTCATATATCATGTTTTATTAAACACGGTAACTATAGTTTTCAAATGATCTTGTCATTCATTTTCAACCGCCATTATGACTACCGGATATTCGTTGGAATCTCCCTCTATAACTTTGCCATCTGGTGTTGATTTGATGAACTTCGAGATATCGTTGCCATCTGGTATTGATTTGATGATCAAATTAATACCAGATGGCAAGATATCTCGAAGTTCATCAAATCAACACCAGATGGCAACGATATCTCGAAGTTCATCAAATCAACACCAAATGGCAAAGTTGATTTGATGATCAAATCAATACCAGATGGCAACGATATCTCGAAGTTCATCAAATCAACACCAGATGGCAAAGTTATAGAGGGAGATTCCAACGAATATCAAATCAATACCAGATGGCAACGATATCTCGAAGTTCATCAAATCAACACCAGATGGCAAACTTATAGAGGGAGATTCCAACGAATATCAAATCAATACCAGATGGCAACGATATCTCGAAGTTCATCAAATCAACACCAGATGGCAAAGTTATAGAGGGAGATTCCAACGAATATCAAATCAATACCAGATGGCAACGATATCTCGAAGTTCATCAAATCAACACCAGATGGCAAAGTTATAGAGGGAGATTCCAACGAATATCAAATCAATACCAGATGGCAACGATATCTCGAAGTTCATCAAATCAACACCAGATGGCAAAGTTATAGAGGGAGATTCCAACGAATATCAAATCAATACCAGATGGCAACGATATCTCGAAGTTCATCAAATCAACACCAGATGGCAAAGTTATAGAGGGAGATTCCAACGAATATCCGGTAGTCATAATGGCGGTTGAAAATGAATGACAAGATCATTTGAAAACTATAGTTACCGTGTTTAATAAAACATGATATATGAGGTAAGATGTAAAAATGACTCATTAATTTATTAATTAAGAACCTCATAATGTGTTTCCCATTTTTAACTTTGAATAATGGATAGTCATCATCTACTTCATTGTTCAGTGCTAAACCACTTAGCATAATATGCTAACAACCTCATTATTTGTGACAAGAGCTGTCATATGCAAAAAGTAATCAATTAATTTGTAAATTTTGATTGAATGAATGAGTTCAGATAGAGTTCCCAAGGCCATGCTTCGTTATTGTCCAACAGGGAAGAGATCTCTGAGCCGTCCAAGGAAACGCTGGAGATCGTAACAGGCCTATAGGCCTAAGACTTTGTTGGATGAAGAAGAAGATGATTTTGATTGATTGTTATAGATCCATGATATATTGTCTCCATTTCTGGATAATTCTGTTCATGTACAATATATAATAAACAGCAGTGGTGAAAGACTACAACCTGTCTTAAACCACTGTAAATTTTTTACCATTGTGATACTTTATTCTCTCTTCTAACTGCAGTTGTAATTGTTTTATATATTTTTTTAAAAGAAAAATTAATGCTTGAACTGGGTATCGAACCCTGGACCTCTTACTCTGTATGTCAGCATGCAATCCATTATTACACCATTCAAGATACAAGCTGTTGTATCGGATCTTGAATGATGTAGTGGATTACATGCTGACATGCAGAGTCAGAAATTCGAGGTTTGATTCCCGGTTCAAGTGTTAGTTTTTCTTTACAAAAAATAAATTGTCCAGGACTGGAATATTTTAAACTAAATAAAACTTCAAAATGTTTTATATATGTTGAAGATATTTTGTATAAGCTTTTGTGGGACTTGATATAATCTGTATTAGTTTCTTATGATTTACTTTGTCAAAGACTTTCTGAAATCAGTAAAGGCAATATGACTCTAAATTTCCCTAAATTAATACTTTCAGGATAAAATAGCGATCATAACAGGATCTTTCTTGGCTAAACCGATCCTGTTCTTCACTTAAGAAGTTTTTATAATATGCAAACAGTTTATTACTTTTTAATGACACATGTAAAAATGTTATAGGCTTACCCAGAATTCATTAGGCTTATTCCTCTTTAATTATCAAGTTTCTTTTAAATCTCCTTTTTTGATACAGGAATGACAATTAATTTTGTCCAACTTTCGGGATTTTTGTCCTTCTCATTATTAGATTTAAGAATTTTTAAAATCTATATACATTTTGAGATATAGCATTTAAAAATAATTCACCATTAAATAGATATTCATTGATTTCTTTTTCAATTTATTTAAAACTATTTTGAGTGTGTCTGTAGAGATCAACTTATTTTTAAATGTATTTATTTTCCAGTGTCGGCATAGTTCACTGAAGTCAGAATGCAGTATTTTGCTGGTAATGTTATACCAGACTCAGTATGAAAAAGACATGCCTCTAATTCCAGTTGAGACATTAAATAAACTTGTTAGACTTAGTTGGTTACCTAAAGCCCTAGCAC
Organism: Diploptera punctata; assembly: GCA_030220185.1. Lineage (NCBI taxonomy): Eukaryota > Metazoa > Arthropoda > Insecta > Blattodea > Blaberidae > Diploptera > Diploptera punctata. Next base: position 1,567,531 of record JASPKZ010010268.1, read on the forward strand.
AGTTACGAGATGCTGATGTGCTTATCAACATTCTATTTGAGTCTCTTCTTCGTGAAATTGTGCTAAGTATACAAACAAGGACAGATGGGAGAGAAGAAATTTGCAGTTTTGCTGAAAGTTTTATATGCGATGTTTTGGATTCAAATACAGCTCCAATTGCAATGCAGTAAGTACTTTTTTGTGTTAGTATTTATTTCTTTTGTAATAAATGTTTTTGTGTATGGTTTTTTTCTAATGCCATCCACTGCACTTTTAATACTTTGGGTTCTGTGCTGGGTGGATAGATGGTGTTAATATGGCCTGTTTTTAATTTATGCACTTCTTTGGCAGACTACTTTAATAGATGATATGTTCTTGTATACAGAAAGGAGTGTAGGATGGTAAAGTATAGTTGTATAGTATAAAGTATGTTGTATGAAGAATGATGATGAAGAAGGGAGAAGGTGCATACCAGAATGTAGCTTATTCCTGTCAGAAACTATCAAGTGGAGTGTTAGACTAAACATTTTCATCTGACCAACTAATTGTTATCGCCAGTACCGCATGCCCTTTCAACATATGTACTGTGGAGAGATTTAGAATTTAATGCAGGAATCTGGTGTATAGTCTACTTCAATAAAAATTGTACACCACCATACCTTCCTGCCCCGAGATTGAAAATTTGACTATCAAATTAATTTTACAATTACATTTTTCAATTAATAACAATTAATTGAGTCATATCTCACCTCATATTTCATGTTCTTCAAGCAGGGAAACTGCAGTTTTCAGGAGGAATCCCTCCCATCTTCAGCCAACATCACAACACCTCATAATGTATTTTCCATAATTTATGAATACATTTTTTAAACCACTGGGTATTGGTGTATGTATGTAGCTGGAGTTAACAACAAAGTTATTCTCCTTTTTGCTTCCCAATACTTGGATGTCACATCTTGATAATTTCGAAAAGCTGCACAGTTTGTTAAATATTCTCTGTCCAATATACACTCAGGAGACATTAATACACCAACTATATGAAGATGTTTCCTAAGCAGTCATGTCCTGTAGTAAGACTCAGTATAGCAACTGCAGGTTTTCATGGTAGTTCCAGAATTATAGATGGATTTTCTAACAGTATTTTTATATTTCTTTTTCTGACTTTTTCAATTAATTTGGAATTGTAATTATATTTTCTTTATAATTCTTTTAATTAATTCATAAGAAAATGCATTTGTTACTTTCTGCTTAATTTTACATCCTTTTTTTTTTTTTTGCAACTATATATCAGCTCTTTCATTTCCTTGTATTCCACAATGGGCTGGAATCCATTGTAAGACTATATATTTACCAAGTTTCTCAATAGTCTGAATCATGTTTTGTATTTCTAATATTTTTCCCATTTTTGGATACATGATTACTGCTATGGCCTGAATCATGGCTTTGGAATCTAATAGAATGACAATATTTTTGCAATGTTGTAGCCAATTAAAAATGTTCTTAAGCGAAAGATTAAATAACTTCAATTTCACCATCAAAATTATTAGTATTTCTTTCAGCATGTTTATAAAAGGAGAAGAATTGGCATGTTCCACCTGCCCCTGCTGGGTATTGAACCCCGGTACTATAGTCAGGAATCAGGCATGCTACAACCTTAGCCAGCATGGTAGATTTCTTTTGTAATAAAAAGCTATGCATATGTGGACACTACTTTACACATTCTGTGTACAATAGATTAATGATAGTTGTGTGTATATTTTTTAAATTAATACACCACTTTAATAGCTGACATTATGTAAATGAATTTCACATTTAAAGATATATAAGATGTAATCGCTGACGATGGGGCTAAGAAGCTCTGAAATATATGTTCGACAAAAACAACTCTTAAGAGGTAAGAATGAACAGACCAAATCTTTTAATTATTAAACAAACTTCTTAATGTAAAATTGTAGACTTTCACGGCAGGTATTTTGATTCATGTATTTTATGTCTTTCGGGCTAAATGGCTGTGGTCTGGTTTTATTAACACTTGACGTTTCATCTACTACTGCGGTCAGGTTGTCTACCGTAGTAGTAGATGAAACATCGAGTGTTAAGAAAACCAGACCACGGCCATTTAGCCCGAAAGACATAAAATACATGAATCAAAACTTCTTAATTTTACTTCCTATTGTATTTTAAAATTAGGTTTTAAATATGAAGAATGAGTCATTTTTTATATCTTACCTCATAGTTTATGTTTTCTTACACACGGGAACTGCAGTTTTCAAGAGGAAACATCCCTCCCATTTTCAACCGTTATCATGACTATGTATTTATATTTGTTGAGCATATGTATATTTAACCATTGATATATGCTTATACTGATTTGCTTTATTACTTTTTTTTTTTTAGGAATTCACACTGAGGTAAACTTTTATCAATCACTTCGTATTTTTCTTTTAACTAGTTTTGGAACTTTACACTTCAGTTCCATCTTCAGTAATTTCGTGACCGTTGTTATATCAAACTGAAGTGTAAAGTTTCAAAACTAGTTAGAAGAATAATATGAAGTGAGTGATAAAAGTTTCGTGTAATAAAGTTGGGAATTTTTACATTATGAGGTTTTTTAAATAAGAATGAAATGAATCATGAATTCTTCTTACCTTATATCTATGTTTTTTAACGCAGTATTGGGAAACATCATTCCCATCGTCAGCTGTTGTCATGACACAACAGCTGACGATGGGAATGATATTTCTGGATACTGCAGTTCTGTGTTAAAAAACTTAAATGTATGAGGTAAGAAGAATTCACAATTCATTTGATTCTTATAATAAAAGTTTACCTAAATTATACTGATTACAATTGTTCTGTTTAAATTAGGGTCATCATTGAAAATTTTGAAGTAGATAGTTTTACTTCAAATCAAATGAAGGATGTGGATGTAGAAATGAAGGATGAAGAAGATGATGAAACAGACTCTAGAGAAGAGACTGAAAAACGGAATATTACTGTTAATATAAATGATGCAGAAGAAATAGTGAAATGGTACTCAACATTCTTCCAGTCTTTGGAACGTAAATATCCAGAGTCATATGATAAAGTAATTCACAAATATTTAAACAAGAACAATGCTGGTACAAAATATGGTCGTACAGTTAGAATGCTGCTTGGCGTAGAGAAAGATAGTACCAGCAAGTATCATCTTAGTAACATAGATTTATTTGAGAAAATTTATCATCCTAAATCTGCATTACGAGCAGAGGCTGTTCGTTACCTAATCAAGAATTTTAGTTTTTTGGAAGAGCATCAGAGAGAACTAATTGAAGCGGCATTACCTGCCAGGCTCAGAGATGATAATCCAAAGGTAAGAACTTGTTATTTTTAATTCTTAAAATTAATATTAAGTAACAACATATCGTTTTTCAATATGGTACATCAAAATCATTTTCACTATTGGTGATATCTTCATCACATGTAACCAACACCAATGATGTTTTGATACGGTTACCTTAATGCAAATTAATACTATTTTCACGATTTACATGCAAGTCTATTTAATATTCAAAGGAAATAATACTGTAAGGTTTATTTTATATATATATATATATATATATATATATAGTGTGTGTGTGTGTGTGTGTATGTGTAAGTAGGAAATAACAGTAGAGGTTTATTTAAATTAAATTTTGAGTTGTTTTTTGACTCACCTCATATTTCAAGAAATATGAGGTGAGTCAAATAACTCAAATTTAACTGTAAGGTTTATTTTAAATGATAGGAGTTAGATATGCAAGTCTGTGTTTTACACAGTGCTCTGCAAGCATAACACAGGACTGTGGATCTCTGAAACCATATGACAAACATGGGTTGTGATTTTATTTTAAAAAGAAAAATTAAAAATTATTATATTAATAATTAAGTTACGTAGATAGGAAATAACACTATGAGGGGTTTTTTAATATTATTTATTTTTTTCTTTCACTCATGTCATACTTCATTTATAAAGTATGAGGTGAATGAAAGAAAAAAATAAACAATATTAATATAATAAATTTGGGAATTTTTATATTATGAGGTTTTCTTAATAAGAATCAAATGAATCGCGAATTCTTCTTACCTCATACATCTATGTTTGTCGTGAAAATAGCTGAAGATGGGAATTATATGTTTCCCGATACAGAAGTTCCGTGTTAAAAAAACATAGATGTATGAGGTAAGAAGAATTCTTAATAGAAATATTAACACTTGGACCAGGAGCATTAATTTTTCTTTGTAAAATAAAACATGTCCAATTCTGGAACATGTTAATATAAAATATAACATAAAAAATGGATTGTGATTAGTCAACAGTAAGGCAAGTCCCTTTACGTGCACTATCACCCATTGCTGTCAATCACTTTTCAGGATCTCATGCATTTTAATTCATCATCTGTATCTGATGTTTAACCAGATTTCACACATTGAATGCACATTAAACCATGAAATAAAATTAAAAGAGATTATCTATTCATATTTATTATCAATTACTGCATTGGTCTAAAAATTAGTAGTAACAAATAAAATTCTGTGAAAACTGAGATGATTTTTGAATTTGATGTATTTAGTATACATATTTTATTTATGAACTTCTGTTATAGAAAAGTTAATAATCATTGACTTTCACATATGTGCAGGTGTTAAAGGAAGTACTTGGCTTTTCAACTGAAGTTCTGATTAGATTTGTGGGAGCTGAAACTCTTCTTGAAGATCTAATAATGATGAGCACACATTGTTTAAAAAATGTTGAAGAAGAGACATGGTCATCAGTTGCAACTTTACTGATGCATCATATTTGTTCTAAACAACTGCAAGAAATTTCATCATTAGCCCGAGCTCGAATTTTACTGACTATACTTCCATTTATTTTCCCTGTGAATAAAAATAATATACAAACCGTGATGGAAGTTTTCAAGCAGAATTCTTTTGTGGAGAAATACAATCTTTTGTCTGCATTGTCCAGTGGTAAGTTAAATTTATGAAATTTAATATATGTTTAAGTGACAGAACTGTTATATTTGAAAAGACAAGGTTAGGGAATTAACTATGTGTAAGAGAAAAATACGCATTTAGATTGGAGCCTAGGTAGCTCAGATGAAAGAGCATTGACATAGAGAGTCAGAATTCTTTTGTGGAGAAATACAATCTTTTGTCTGCATTGTCCAGTGGTAAGTTAAATTTATGAAATTTAATATATGTTTAAGTAACAGAACTGTTATATTTGAAAAGACCAGGGTTAGGGAATTAACTATGTGTAAGAGAAAAATACGCATTTAGATTGGAGCCTAGGTAGCTCAGATGAAAGAGCATTGACATAGAGAGTCAAAGGTCCTGGGTTCATACCCCGGTCTAGGCGTATATTTTTCTTTTCAAATAAAATTTGTCCATCATTAAGATGTTTAAAAACGAATAATATTAACATTGAAGAGAACTGTTATTCAGTAACATTTATTATTAGATCTCAGATTTTAGGTTAGTGCCTATTTTTCCTGAAAGAATAAATAAAAATCACTGATCTATACTACAGCCACTGATTCTCTAGCCTTGATGTTTTCACGACAGTGTTGCCAATGTGGATATTCAGTGGGAGTGGCTGCTTTATGTATGCGGTTAGCAGACATACAGCTGACAACATCTCAGCAATTTCAAACCTTACTAGTGCGCTATAGCTGCATCAAGAGCAGTGATTGGTTATGACAGACATCTACTCCCACAACAACCATATCCTTATTGGCAGTAGAGGCCTAATTCTTCCTTTACCCCTCGTATAACCTAAACTTCAGAGCCGGACATATGGCGGCTCGGGTAAAGATGGAAGTTTCATGAAAAGTTACACTATTTTGAACTATCTTGATGAGTTTAATTGTGCCGAAAAATGCCTCCTTTGTATTTTGTGAATCTAAAATAGCTTCTTCTTCACTTCACAGGCTAGGCCTGTTCTGCCTCACAGTTGTTCTTTCACTGGCCTTCCTACATTCCTTGAACCTCTTGGCTTGTAGTTGAATGCTGATCTAAAATAGCTTTTATTATTTAATTAAGGTAGAATTTTTATCACTCACCTCATATTGTTCTTCTTATTTGACTATAAACTAGTTTTGGAACATAGTTTCTATTCCATCCTCAGTATCGTCACGACCGTTGTTCTGTCATCTTGAAGAGGTAACGGTCGTGACGATACTGAGGAACGGAAACTATGTTCCGAAACTAGTTTATAGTCAAATAAGAAGAACAATATGAGGTGAATGATAAAAATTCTACCTTAATGAATATACCTCATAGTGAGAATTCCTAAAATAAGTAAGTTTTTATTATATTTCACTGTGCATTCTCATACTGTTTTGTGTAGTCAGTAATAATTCTTTTGTAGACATCTGGAAGATGAGAATATGAATTGGAACCCTTAAAGTCATGCCAGACTTTGAATATGGATTCATATTGAACTCTAAAGGAATTAGCACTATGAGATATATATTAAATTTAAGAAAAATTTTATCACCTCATACTCCATTTTCTAACTGACCGGTTTCGGAATCTTGTCGGTTCCATCTTTAGTGATGTCATGACCGTTCTATCGTATTGAAGTACTGCTTCTTACTTCCTCTAATGTTCATCAAATTGAAAGAAAGGCTAAATTAATAAAACAAATAGAAAATCTAATGAGTTCACAGTGTGGGGGGAAAAAATCCACTTTAAAAAAATAAGATGGAGAAATTAATTAATTTTAAAATTCTCGGGGAATGTGATTTGATTTGGAGGTTCATTAGTCTTACCAACAGAGGGAGTGAGAAGCAGTACTTCAATATGACAGAACAACAATCTTGAAATCAGTGAAGAGGGAACAAACAAGGTTCCGAACCTGTCAGTTAGAAGATGGAGTATAAGATGAGGTGATCAAATTTTTCTTAAATGGATTCATTATTACTAAATATTTCATAGCTGGGAGGAAAATGGCTTTATTGTCAAATCCTGAGTGTTCAGGTATACCTACAACTATATATTAATATCTAAATATAGAATATATATATATATGACTGTGGTCATAATGACTATTTTACCCATTGCATGTGTTTTACTTTTTTTGAACTCAACCTAAAAAAGGACATAAATAGTATATTACGATGCGAGGTTGAGAAGTGGTTTTTTACAGAATGGAGGAAAATGTTTAAAAATTTTGCTATCGCTCGGTTTTTAATTTCCGAGATTCTGTAAAACACTTTACAAACGTGTGTTGTACATTATTTTTTGCGTGATGGTATTTTTTTCAAAAAATAATAAATAATAGTAAAATAATAACATCTTTGTTGGAAAAAAAATATTTGCCTTCATTATACACAATCCACTAATGTTAATGTTTGGGCCATGTTTATTGTTTTTTGGCAACCTACAGGAGGCCATGAGACCATATTAGTGATAAAATGGCAGCAAGTACATATTTATTGTTTTATATTGTTTCAAATAAAGTTCAGTTTGTTTAAAATGCAGTGATTTGTTTTGTATAATGTATATTAAACTACCTTTGGATTAAGTTATGGTTAGGTAGGAAATAACACCATGAGGTTTTATTTTAGTGTTGAGTTGAGTCTTACTCCACTCAACCGCATACTTCTTAACTCCCCTCGCAGATCCAGATTTCGTTACTGTATTTGTGACATTCAACGTGAACAGCATTGAGAATGTCACAAATACAGTGACGAAATCTGGATCTGCGAGGGAGTTAAGAAGTATGAGGTGAGTCAAGAAACAACTCAACAAAATTAAAATAGGCTTTTTGGATATTTTTTTTGTATATACATTGTATGTAGTATACATAGAGGGCAGTGGTTTTACTTCCAACATGCGTTTTGTAATATTACAGTATAGTTATTTTATTATAGTATAGTTATTTAGGTTGGCAACCCCAAAATGTAAGAAGTTGAACTTTCAATCATGGTCCCCATTGTTGTAAATATGACAAAATTCACTATCGCACCAAAAAGTTCTTGTTATTACACACGCAGACAGTTCAAATTAATAACAAAGTTATAAAATGTGCAAGTAATTGTATTCAGATGTAATAAGTATACCCAGAACTTTAAGTTACTAATATTTATTCTTGTAAATAATTAATTCACTGGCACTTTCAAACCTGGAGATTTATGGGCATAAGCTCTCCATACATCCCTATTGTGAGCTAAAATTTTCTAGTCATTCCCTGTATAATTCACCTCCCTCAAGTTATCACCACCTTACTTCTTAAACCTCATAAGTCTAATTTAACAAAATTTTCAGGAAAGCAATAAAATCATTTTTGACAATGTAAAATAAGACATTAAAAAATAGTTACAAATAATAACTAATGCCAAAAATGTTTTTATGCTTCTAAAACCTTGTAAATATAATTTAGCAAATTTTCATGAGGGCATAAAACATTTTTGACATTGCTTATTATTTTGTAACTATGTTTTTAATGTAAACATTCAAAATAAGACATTAAAAACATAGTTACAAAATAATAAACAATGTCAAAAATGTTTTTATGTTCACTTAAAAAAATTGTTAAATTATAGACTTACGAGATTTTAGAAGTAAGGTGACATTATGTTAATATCATTCTACCTCATTCTTGGCCTACCTATTGGGTGGTTTTCCTCTGGTTTTCTTACAAGAAAGGTGCTTTTCTTCTGGTTTTCCTACAAGAAATTTCTGTGCCCTCTTTAATTCCCAATTCATGCTACATGTCTTGTCCTTTGCAGTCTATGAGACCTAACTGATCCTATTACATTTGGTTTCTTATAAACCAAATAGAGGTGGAAAGAGAGGTGAATGGAGGAAACTATGTATGTGAGCATCATGATATTTATAGGAAACCAGATGTAATAAGAAGAATAGTTAAGTCTTGTGTCAGGAGAAGCGGTATGAATGGAGAATGAAGGAAGGGCACAGAAGCCTTTTGTAGAAAAACCAGAGGGAACATATCCAGTAGATAGGCTAAAAATGAGGGAAGAAAATTGTACAAGGAATGATGAAAAAAAAAATTAGCTTAGGATAAGGGTATGAATTGAGAGCTTTATTTTTGTGCAACCATGAACTTCTTGGTTCGATAGTGCCAGTGAATTAGTTGGCTAGCTGAAAATTGAACTTAGAATTTATGTATTAATAGTATTATTAGTCAAATGAATCGTGAATTCTTCTTACCTCATACATCTATGTTTTTTTAACACAGAACTGCAGTATTGGAAAAAAACATCTGTTCCATCCTCAGCTGTTTTCACGACTGTCAATTTTTTCTTTTGCTGGTAATTTTCCAACTGCCATCTGGTGTACTTTTGAAGAACTTTGTAATCATGCTTGCTTTGTCTGGAACCTCGAAGTTCATGGTTCTAGTATGGTTTTTTTGAATGTATATATTTTCCTAAACTGTTAATTCCAAAGGTTTAGATAGATGTTGCAAAAGTTTTGCTTATTTTTCAATTCTGTGATTCTCTATTAAACTATGTGCTGCTATAGCTGATTTTTCAATTTCACTATTTTTTATGTTTTTAAAATGTTCTTTTTTGAGAGCTTCTAAGTTCCTTTTTGATTTTCCTATATATAGATTATTGCAATCTTTGTAATTAATTTGATAAATTCCAGATTTTTTATTGTCTGGGGTGTTAACTAATAAAAAAGTTTCTAAGTTAACACCCCAGACAATAAAAAATCTGGAATTTATCAAATTAATTACAAAAATTGCAATAAAGTATACTTGGGAAAAATAAAAAGGAACTTAGAAACTCGCAAAGAAGAACACATTAGAAACATAAAAAATGGTGAAATTGAAAAATCAGCTATAGCAGCACATAGTTTAATAGAGAATCATAGAATTGAAAAAGAAGCAAAACTTTTGAAACATCTATCTAAACCCATACTTGGTTCGTCTTCCGGGCTTATAGGCCGTGGTCTGGTTGTCTTCTTACTCGACGTTTCGTCTACTGCTGCGGTAGACCTCATCAGGAGATACTGCGTGCTCTCTGTGAACTCCTCAACAGTCGGCTGCATGCAGACTGGCTGGTGGTTGGAAACTGTCTCTCTTTTTATAGCTAAACCCCGGGTGGTGGGGAGGTTTTCTGCGCAGACCGAGTTTTTTGCTGTTGTGCCGATTGCAGAAGTCATAGGCTTCATTGTCGTGTTATGCAGTGCTGGGATCCAAATTTTGTTTATCTTCATGGTTTCTTCTTTTTTGTTGAAGGAATCTTTATGTTTATATATTTCAATGGCTTCTCTGTATAGTCTGGTGTAGTAATGTGATGTTTGTGATAATACCTGAGTATCTTCGAATCTTATAATATGTTGTTGGTTGTTCATCAAGTGTTCCGCTACGGCCGATTTTTCATTTTGTTTTAGTCTGCAGTGTCTCATGTGTTCTTGTAATCTTGTGTTGACTATTTAACTCATGCCCCAAATGGGAGTCAATGACCAATCACGTTTCAATGATTTCTGTATTACAACCAATCAGAGACGTGTTTCACGAAATAATTATCAACGTTAGGATTATCATATATTAAGCAAAGCTCCTCCTTTTTAATATTCTGAACAGGTCTGACCGTTATTTTGCAGTGACTGAGCCTATAACAAATACGGCTACCAGATTGTATATAATAGTGCTTACATGTCAACATTTGTAGCAATTGATTATACCACCAAAAAAAGAAACCACTGTTTGCACTTTCTTAAATGTATACGACATCAAAAATGAATTAATATACAGATTGATGTGTTTCATTTTTTCTCCACTAGAGAGCATTCTTACAATATTGCGTTCCTTTGGCAATAAATAGTATGATCTGGTTGCAGTGATAAACAAAAGAAGCAGTAGAAGCGTAGGCTACCTATCGTTTCTCATTAGTTTTCAAACATCACCGTTTACTTTAAATATAAAAATATTTTTAAATAACTGTAGTTAAATAATGATTTGTGAGTAAACAGCTTTATTTTATTCGTTAAATAGTCCTAACAAATGCCACTCTTGATTTCCAAATTCTCTAGATAAATTCACTCCTCACTTCGTGAGTCGTGAATTTATCGATAATTTGGAAATCACTCGTGGCATTACTTATGATCATTCTTTTTGTTGTATCGATGTACACCTCTCCACAACTGCACGGGATACGATATATACCGGCATGACTTAAAGGATCTCTAGTGTCTTTGGCTGGGCGAAGTATATTGCTGATTTTTTGTGTTGGTTTGTAGGTTGTTGATATGTTGTATTTCTTTAATAGTCGTCCAATTTTCTCTGTTGTTGTTTTGATATAAGGTAGGTAGACCTTACCATTTGTCTCTTCCTTGTTTTCGTTTTCGGACCTATATTTCTTGGGATTGAAACGTCGAGTAAGAAGACAACCAGACCACGGCCTATAAGCCCGGAAGACGAACCAAGTATGGATCAAGATGCCGGCCGTGAAAGCCTGCAATTATATCTATCTAAACCTTTGGAATTAACAGTTTGAGAAAAGATATACATTAAAAAAAAAACATACTAGAACCATGAACTTCGAGGTTCCGGATGAACCAAGCTTGATTACAAAGTTCTTCAAAAGTACACCAGATGGCAATATGGAAAATTACCGGCAAAAGAAAAAAAAAATTGACGGTCGTGAAAACAGCTGAGGATGGAAAAAATGTTTTTTTCTGATATGCAGTTGTGTTAAAAAAACATAGATGTGTGAGGTAAGAAGAATTCACAATTAATTTGATTCTTACTGTAGATGTAGTTACATGGAGAAGAGTTTTTTTTTTTTTAATTTAACTAATTTTTTTATTTTAACTCATTTTTTATTTCTAGAATTGAAACCAAAAGGTGAGAAAGTAACAGCAAAGGTAGCTTGTTCAGTGTTTGTGAAATACTTAACTGGAACTGAAAAGGTTGTAGATACAGAAGATTTGCTGCAGATCACAGAAAACATTTTGGAAGTTGGAGTGCCAATTAATATTTTCTTCTTACTCATGATTTTGGGGTTTTCTATATCTGATGAAATGAAACCATCTGTTAGTATGAAGGCATTGGATATTTTAATATCAAGCCTCAAGAATTATCAGGTAAGTTTATATTTTCAAATATAATTTGTCCAAGTTAGTTGCCTAATCACTTGTCTTTCCAATGGTTATGTTAACTACCAGTTTGTCCACAATGATTAATTCAACACCAACATTCCGGCAACATCATGTCTATATATTCTACAATGTATTTTGAATGACATGACATTGCCAGTCTGTGTGAGCAGTACCATTCAAAGTACTTTGTAGAATATTTTGAAGTGATGTTACCAGTCGGGACAGTGAAGTTATGTATAGAGTAAATCGACCTTAACTGAAAATTATCATATGAACACAAGAAATTAATTAAGTTTTTTGAGTCTGTACTATCTTACCTCAATTTAATGTTGATTTTTTCCTCAAACATGTTATGATTAGTCTCTCATCCTCAGCATGTACAGACTCAAAAAACTTAATTAAAAGAACCTCAAAATATTAGTTCTTAAAATAAAACATTAATTACAAGAAATTAACTTGCAGTTAATAGTAACCAAAATCTTAACTAGAAATCTTAAAAAGTTGATAGAAAAGTTTTATTTTCTACATTTTAGCTCTTCAAAATTATACAGATGTGATATCCAAGTATTGGGAAGCAAGAAAGAGAATAACTATGTTGTTATCTCCGGAGCATTAACTATGTCAATGCTCTATCCAAGTGAGCTACCTAGGCCTCCAATCTAAACACATATTTTTCTCTTATACATAGTTAATTCCCTAATACCAAATGCTAAAGTTGTCGCAATGGCTCACAGAGAATCAAAGGTCCTGGGTTCAAACCCCAGTCTAGGCGTATATTTTTCTTTTCAAATATAATTTGTCCATCATTAAGATGTTAAAAAACGAATAATATAAACATTGAAAGAAGCACTACTGGCTTCATAAGTAATGTTTAAATTCTCAATAAAAAGTCTTCTTAATGAAGAAGCCGCCATTTGCAAAAATCATCGCAACGGCTCATAGCATTTGGTGTTAGGGAATTAACTATGTACAAGAGAAAAGTACGCGTTTAGATTGGAGGCATAGGTAGCTCACTTGGATAGAGCATTGACATAGAGAGTCAAATGTCTTGGGTTCAAACCCCAGTCTAAGTATATTTTTTTCCTTTTCAAATATAATTTGTCCATCATTAAGATGTTTAAAATAATATAAACATTGAAAGAACTAACTTGGAGTTTGTCAGGTTATGCAAAGTAATGATAATGTAAACTATAAATGTTGGTTGAAAATAATTCTGAAGATGAAATGCTAGAAAGAAAAGAATAATAGGAACTAAGGAAAAAAAGTTTTGGAGATAGTAACAAAGAAGAATTTAGCATAGGTTTCAGATTATCTAAATCATTTTATATTTGAACTTTATAGGAAGTAACACATGAGGTTTATATTAAATTTAAGAAACATTTCAGCTCATATCTTCTATAAGGAGTATGAGGTGAGGTGATAAAAATTTTTCTTAAATTAAATTTTATATTTGTTAAATCATATCAGTGGTTGAATGCAGGCTTACACGGCCGTTAATCATAATGTTAAGTGATTCTGGGTTATATAGCCATGGTCCATTACTGATGTCCCTATCAAACATTTCTCCCTCAACTGCGGAGGGCATCTTCAGTGGTGAGTACTTCTAGGTGTTGTTTCCTGGTCGGAGGCTCGACTGTGAATGTCAGTAAGTAATGGACCATGGCCACACATCCCAGAATCACTTAACATATCAGTAGTTCTACAGACCGTTGCAGGTCTTTATCACCCCAACAATATTACTAATTCTGATATACTGAAGGAAAACTAATAGGGATATTTTGTTGTAATATTTTTAAAATTAATACTTTCCAATAAAGTAAGTAAAGTGATCCCACAACAGACCCAGAGGCCCTTGGGGTAGTGGGAGGTTAAGGCTCCCACTTTTTTCTTGACAATCGGCACTTTATGTCAGCCGGGTTGTCAGCCCTGCGTGACGGCCGCCTTTACCCCCAGAACAAGCATCTGGTACTCATTTCCGTTAGAGGCTGAGTCGACCCCAGGGCCATGGTGCCGCCAGAGGGTTTGGGTCAGTTTAAAAATCCTGACCCCAACGGGACTTGAACCCTCGGCCCTCTGGCTTGTAGCTCAGTGCCTTAACCACTATGCTATGGCGTGCCCCCAATACTTTCCAATGCTGGACAATATTATTTTGAAAAAAAAAAATTAATGCTTGAACCGGGACTTGAACCCTGGACCACTTGTTCTATGCATGAGTATGCAATTCATTACACCATTCAAGTTATGATACAAAAGTTAACATTTCTTTCCTCATACACAATTATCATATACAATTTAAGAATTGTGTATGAGGAAATAAATGTTAACGTTTGTATTGTAGCTTGAATGGTGTAATTGATTTTATACTTGTGTGTAGAATGAGAGGTCTAGGGTCCAAGTCCCGGTTCAAGCATTAATTTTTCTTTCCAAAATAGGGATTTACTGAATTTCTTATTTTTTTCTTATCTTTATTCCATGTTTAATTTCAGGTTGCAGCAGTTGCAGGTGACTTAATGAAAAGTAGTGGGGAGATTATGTTAAAAAACTTGAAAAAATCTCTATCAGGTTATATTCCACTGTCAGGATTTTTGTACTGCTTGTTACAACTGACAAAGCATACTTCTCTCCCCACTATATTGAAATCAAAAGATTGTAAATGGTGGGATCTTTATTACTGCCACAAAAATGAGAACGAAGAAGCACTCTCATTTGCTGTTAGAATGTTGGAAGTTCTTATGACTGGATGTGGCATGGAATCACAGGCAGTACGTTTGTCATATGCAGAATGCTTAAAAGAATTTTTTAAGGTATGTGTATTGTGTTTTCAATGTTTTTATTTGAATTAACATTTTCCAATCCTGGATAGAATCTAATTTAAGAAAGAAAAATTGTTTGAACTGGGATTTGAACCCTGGACCTCTAGTTCTATGTACTAGTGTACTGTCCATTACACCATTCAAACGACAATACAAACATTGACATTTATATATTGTTTAGTTGACATTTATATTTATTTTTTCAATATGTTTTAAAAGGTTAGAGAAAAAATGTATATGTTTCCATATTAAAATATAAAAAAGTAATTATTAAGTTATGTAGATAGGAAATAACACTATGAGGTTTTTTAATATCGTTTATTTTTTATTATTTCACTCACCTCATACTTCATAATTCATAGCAGACCCTGGGTTTCTTCACATCTTTTGTGACATTCTCAATGCTGTGTCACGTTCACAACTGAAGTCCAACGGCTTTCTATCCTGCAGACTGACCTCTGCGCCATCTGGTGGCCGACCGAAGAATTTCCAAATCAGTCCTCTCTCCTTATAACCGAGTATTTCAAAATTCATAGTTGTATTTTCATTCTTGCATATGTAAATTTTTTCCCAAATTGTGAGTTCCTTCGATTTTTCCAATTGTTTAAGTAATTTTGTTGGTTTTTCTATTTTATGTTTTTCTGACCAGGCATGTGCAGCTATTGCAGATTTTTCAGTTTCTCCATTTTTAACATTTCTGAGGTGTTCTTTTAATCTTGTATTTAGATTCCTTTTGTTTTTCCTATGTATATCTTTTCACAATCTTTACAATTAATTTGATAAATTCCCGATTTTTTGCAGTCTTCAATCTTTTCATTTTTGTTGGTTTTTATTAAATTACCTAAGCTGTAATCATTTTTCGGTGCTAATTTAATGTTGAATTTGTTGAAAATTTTTTGAAACTTGTCAAATACTAAAGGATGGTATGTGAACTTCTTGAATTTTTTGCCTATATTTTTATCTGTCTGAAGAGTACTTTCATTAATGATTTTTGTTTTTTTGAATTTATTTATTTTCTTGTGTATCATCTTCTCTTGAAAACCATTATCCTTCGCAATTTTTATGATGTGTCCTTTCTCTTTATTGTAATTTTCTTTGCTCATGGGGACATTCACAAGTCTGTGTGTTAAACTATTAAATACTGCCTGTTTGTGTGAAAAATGGTTAAATCCAGTAGCTTTTATATAATTGTCGATGTGAGTTTCTTTTCTGTAGATTCCAAATTCTATTTTCTTTTTTTCTTCATTCCTAATCAATTTAAGGTCTAAAAATGGTATTTCATGATTATTTTCTATTTCCATTGTAAATTTGATTGTTTTATTTTGAATATTTAACAGTTTAATGGCATCTTCTAATTGTTTCTGTTTTACTATTGCTATGATATCATCTACATATCTTCTCCAAAATTTAAACATCAAAGGATGTCATATTTGAAGAGAAAAATTATACGCTCAGACCGGGACTTGAACCCAGGACCCTTGGTTTTCTAGTCCAAGTGCTCTACCATTTGAGCTACCTGAGCAAGTACCGATCTAAATGCAAATTTTTCTCTATATACGTTGTAATTCCCGCCCACCAAATGCTTTGAAGCCTTTGCTTCTATCTTTGCAAATGGCGGCTCCTATATTAAGAAGACATATTTGGGAATTATACATTACATTATAAATGCCAGTACGGCATTTGCAAAGATAGAAGCAAAGGCTTCAAAGCATTTGGTGGGCGGGAATTACAACCTCAAAATATAACTTCCTAAAATTAAATATTAATTACAACGTATATAGAGAAAAATTTGCGTTTAGATCGGTACTTGCTCAGGTAGCTCAAATGGTAGAGCACTTGGACTAGAAAACCAGGGGTCCCGGTTCAAGTCCCGGTCTGAGCGTATAATTTTTCTCTTCAAATATGATTTATCTATCAAAGGATGTGCTTTGGTTACATGACATTCAAAATTCCCCATAAACATGTTTGCTAAGAATGGTGATAATGGATTTCCCATTGCAAGTCCTGATTTTTGTCTAAAGTATTTTCCTCGAAAGGTGAAGAACATTTGATTTAAGCATAATTTTGTTAGTTTTATGTATTCTTTAACGCTATCATCATCTAATTTGTTTTCTTTCAACCATTTTTCTAAAATTTTCAAAGTTTCAAAATTATGCTTAAATCAAATGTTCTTCACCTTTCGAGGAAAATACTTTAGACAAAAATCAGGACTTGCAATGGGAAATCCATTATCACCATTCTTAGCAAACATGTTTATGGGGAATTTTGAATGTCATGTAACCAAAGCACATCCTTTGATGTTTAAATTTTGGAGAAGATATGTAGATGATATCATAGCAATAGTAAAACAGAAACAATTAGAAGATGCCATTAAACTGTTAAATATTCAAAATAAAACAATCAAATTTACAATGGAAATAGAAAATAATCATGAAATACCATTTTTAGACCTTAAATTGATTAGGAATGAAGAAAAAAAGAAGATAGAATTTGGAATCTACAGAAAAGAAACTCACATCGACAATTATATAAAAGCTACTGGATTTAACCATTTTTCACGCAAACAGGCAGTATTTAATAGTTTAACACACAGACTTGTGAATGTCCCCATGAGCAAAGAAAATTACAATAAAGAGAAAGGACACATCATAAAAATTGCGAAGGATAATGGTTTTCAAGAGAAGATGATACACAAGAAAATAAATAAATTCAAAAAACAAAAAATCATTAATGAAAGTACTCTTCAGACAGATAAAAATATAGGCAAAAAATTCAAGAAGTTCACATACCATCCTTTAGTATTTGACAAGTTTCAAAAAATTTTCAACAAATTCAACATTAATTAGCACCGAAAAAATGATTACAGCTTAGGTAATTTAATAAAAACCAACAAAAATGAAAAGATTGAAGACTGCAAAAAATCGGGAATTTATCAAATTAATTGTAAAGATTGTGAAAAGATATACATAGGAAAAACAAAAAGGAATCTAAATACAAGATTAAAAGAACACCTCAGAAATGTTAAAAATGGAGAAACTGAAAAATCTGCAATAGCTGCACATGCCTGGTCAGAAAAACATAAAATAGAAACCAAAACAAAATTACTTAAACAATTGGAAAAATCGAAGGAACTCACAATTTGGGAAAAAATTTACATATGCAAGAATGAAAATACAACTATGAATTTTGAAATACTCGGTTATAAGGAGAGAGGACTGATTTGGAAATTCTTCGGTCGGCCACCAGATGGCGCAGAGGTCAGTCTGCAGGATAGAAAGCCGTTGGACTTCAGTTGTGAACGTGACACAGCATTGAGAATGTCACAAAAGATGTGAAGAAACCCAGGGTCTGCTATGAATTATGAAGTATGAGGTGAGTGAAATAATAAAAAATAAACAATATATAAAAAAGTAATTTGAACTAGGCCTATTTAATAACAATTTTAATTATCTCCAGAGAAAATATTAGGAGACAAGTTGCTTGTAATTTAAATTATATTGCATGGTTGATGAATATACTTTTGACAAAGAAAGATCGTATTTCAGTGACAAGTGAAACAGAATGAAACTCTGTCCATTCAAAGAATATATGGGGTTATATTTAAATAACTTGTAAGTGACTTGATGGAAAGGAAGCAACATTATTGATTATTGTAACATTTAGAAGTGTGAACATTTTTAGAGAGGATAATTTTATTGATTTGAACAAGTTGGTACCCTAAAATTGAAAGGTGCAAAGTGCTAAAATGAAACATTGGATATAAGATAAATAAATATTGTTATAAGAATACTGAAAGTGTATGGTGCTGTCAACATCATTTATGAATTATGTCATTCTACTTAATGATTTTATTTTTAAGGATTTAGTCACTATTCTACTTTAAGATATTCAATTACACATGTTTGCTTCATAAATTAAGCTTATATTATACCGGGCTTCCAATATAAACCCGGACCGGCCTCACGGGGTTTCACCCGTCAGGCAGCGCTCTCTCCTCGTCTGCATTTCACTCTGCCAGCCACTCATCCTTGAACTAGTCAGTTTACTATCGTTCGACAAGATGAGACGTCAGCTGACATTAGAGCAGTGCATTTATGTGTGTAAATGTTATTATAAATACAAATCAGCTCGTCGCGTTCGCAAGGAATTTATTCGGAACTTCCCTGGACAATTACCTCCTTCCAGATCGACAATCCACGATCTTGTGACTAAATTTGAGACCACTGGTTCAGTACAAAATAAGAAACACTCGCTCCCCAGATTTAACAGTGTGTGATTTTTATTTGTGGGGTAGCCTGAAAGACAAAGTGTACAAAACAAATCCGCACACATTGGAAGAACTGAACAACAACATAAGAAATTAAATCAGAAACTTGACAGTGCCCGAACTACAGCGTGTCAATCTAAATGTGTTTACTCGGTATAATGCCTGTTTAACTGCGGGAGGACAACATTTCCAGCATTTTCTATAAGGTAAGAAACAGTTCAAGGACGGGTGGCAGACAGGGTGAATTGCGGGAGGAAGAGACAGCACTGCGTGCTGGGTGAAACTCCGTAAGGCCGGTCCGGTTTTATATTGGAAGCCCGTTAGTAATCAATTGAGTTGGTGTTTACTTTATGAAAATCCATATTTATTAATTAAATAATTATTTATTTAATTAATTATATTATAGTGTTCTAGTACAGGAAATATAACTAAAAAATTAAAATGTTGAAGACTGAAACATTTTTCACAGTAATCATATTTCATAAATGCAAATGTAGAACACTCTTTGTGTTATATATTTTTGAGATATCAAGTCCACCGCTGTGGTCTTGAGGTAGCATGCTGCCAGGTTCGATTCCTAGTTGGGACAGGCTCCTGGGTGAGGTTTTTTTGGGGTTTTTCCTCACCTGTAAGACAAATGTCAGGAAGCTTAGGGCCCAACAGTCCCCAAAAATCATCCGGCCATTATCATCATCATCCTTCATCGGTGTGGAAAGCAATGAGAAGCTACCACACCTATTATTCCCTAGTAAAGCTGCAAAGCATAGCATGAAAATGCTATGATTGCAGTGAAGGATCTGCACTTGGGCAAAATTACTATAGCTGGATGGAAATCTGAAATGGTACTGTAATACAGGCTGCTCTGATAATCAACTACTTTTGTAGAATAAATACAGATTTCTAAACCTGGTGCTGAAAACGAAACAGATTCTTAAACCTGGTGCTGAAAACTGACTATAGACAAATGGTTGTAAGCGAAGAAAATAATCTCCTTGCCAAAAGTTGATGTTTGAACCAAACAAAACTATGTCACCATAATTTTGTAATGAATATGACCTCTCCAAAATACGTGAATAAAAGAGTGTTTTACTGACATTTATGAAGTTTACTTACTGTGAAAATATTTCTGTTTTGAACATTGTTTGGTTTTAATATTATACATTTCCTGTAGCTAGATCGGTGGTATGGTATAACCTTCATTTATGAAGAAAACATGCATAATTTTTCAAATCAGTAAAGTTGTTCTATGTCAAAATGTTCATATTGCTTTGTGTTTTGATGTCAAATACTTCGCTTCCCTGTGTTATGTCACTTATAAGTTTTCAACATAACCCCAAGTGTCCTTTGGATGGACAAAGTTTCATATTTTTCCTCTTGTCAATGAACGTGACCTTTCATTTTGAGAATGCATTTAAAAGCAAATATATCTTTTTTAGATTTTTTATTTTCTCGCTAGAAATATTTAAAGTGTAATTTTTTTAAAATGAGAGATTTAATTTGAAAATAATCAAGTATAACTATATATGAAGCCATTACATACATTCCTTGAGACTACCAAAACATAGCAATATTACCCAAAACTCAAGCTCTCTCATAAGAAAGTTTCAATGTTCTTGACTATTACTTTTTTTGTCTAGTCTCATGTCCCTGTTCTGGGGGTCGAGTTTTGGAAAAAAAAAATCCTCTATCTGTTCTAGAGACTGTGTCTCTCTTCTTCCATCATTTCCATTTATTCAACTTCTTTTTTGTTCTTTCCATCTATATCTTATCTAACATCTTGGTTTCTTCTCTTCTAATCTAAATTCCAGTGCTTGTTATGGTCTCTTAAGAATTGCAAGACCTTGCAGTCGCTTACACAGAAGTGACCACTCTGCAATTTGTGGGCTTAAGGTAGGCAAGACTCTGGGTCCTTATGGAATACCAAAAAAAAAAAAAAAAAAAAAAAAAAAGCCCTGAGAAATCTCCCAAGAATGTTTACACTTTCTAATGCAAATGTTTAATGCGGTTCTCTGGTAGCAGTACTACCAGTCATTCTGAAAGCACACATATTATCTCCATTCTGAAACCGGGTAAAGGTCCAACACTGCCTTTATCTTATAGACCCATCATCCTTCTGTGCATAGTGGGAAAGTTCTTTGAGAAAATTCTGCTAGTCAGTTGAGGTCTTCTGAGGGGTGTGGCTAAAACCATTGATATCTTCTGTTTTAAAATTCTCCTATACAAACTGACTCTCCTAGATTTCCCATCTTACCAGGTGAAAATCATCTACTTCTCTTTCTGGAGGTTTGTCATGTCCTTTGAATCAACCATGACATCATGACATGTCATGAGTGCTGGGGTAATGCAAAGCAGAGTTCTTTTTCCAGTGTTTTTCAGCTCACCCACCCAGCATTGTGAGGTGTTTGGGTAGCTACAATAAGTAGCAGCTCCAGGTTGAGAAAACCAGCTATAACAGCATGGGGACCCGACATGCTGACCACATGTCACCCCTACACTGGCTGAATGATCGTCTACATCTGTGATGAACACATGCAGATGTGAGGCCAGCAGCTGGATGGTAGGCCAATGCCTTGTAGGCCTGTAACACAATGGAGTGAGTGAGTGATATTCATGAGATCCTGGGAGTTACTTATATAGCTGAACAGATCAGAAGCATAGCACAGACGTTTGACTTTAAACTTCCTGGTGTGGAAAACTCTAGCTCAGCAATTTGGCAGGAACTTTGCCTATACAAGAAATGAGTAATAACTTGTCACCATTTCACGAGGACATGGAGATTTGGAATTTACAGCCAAATACATCACTGGTAGCACTGCAGCTTTGATGAATGGAACCTTCAAGTTTTGGAACCTTAGTTGAAAAAAAACTTGAGGGATGAGTCTTAACTCATCATTCAGCACTTATCTACTGTAACTTTTAGCAGGGGCAAAACTAGTGACTGAGCTCACACCCCAGCAGCATTGCACTGCATTAGAACATGACCAAAGCTCCTGTCACCATTCTAACTTAGTTTTTTTAGTTTTCCCTGGTGTAAGCAATTGCTGGAACATTATCAAAGGACCATATCCCATTTCCTAATGAATGTGTACCTGTACCGGTGCTAGACTTAAAACCTACATTTAAAATTGTTAGCATAATGGGCAAATCCCCCTTTCTAAACATTTAACATACAGTAATGGATAATAGAGGACATAATTTTGTGCCTGAAACTCTGGTCTCAGTCAGCTTCTTTGGTCATTGTATCCCTCGGTATTTATTTTTTAATGTGGCCCACGTTTTTTTATACTAATCTTCATTTCATCTTGCATTTTATCCATCTTAAAAATTTCTTATACTGTATTCTATTTTAGTTTTTCCGTGCATTCTTCTTAAAAAAAAAACTATTTTTTTTGTGATGAGTTGTTTTTGACTCACCTCATACTTCTTAACTCCCTCGCAAATTAAAATAAGCCTCATAGTGTTATTTCCTATCTACATAACTTAACTACATTTGTTCCTAGAATTATGCTTAAATTCTTCTTTGTTATTGTCCATGTTTCTGCTCCATAAATTTATATAGGTTTAAAATTTGCTTTATGCATTCTTTTTACAATTTCCTGATTTCACAACAGGCTTTTAATTAAATGTCAACGTTTGACACTACTTTGTATCCTTCTGCATGTGTATTTTTGAATTTTGCCTTCTTTATTATTACTTCCTAAATAAACAAACTCTTTGATTTGTTTCAAGTAGTATCCTGAATTTTATTTTTGTTTCTACTGATTTTCTCTTCTTATATTTTTTACTATTGTCTTTTCTTTTTTGATTTTTAATCCAAATTATTTTAAAACATCATCCCATTTTTGTAATGTTTTTTCTTTTCATATTTGACTTGTTCCCAAATTGCAATATCATCACCATTTTTAGTATTTCCATAACTGGTGTTGTACATTCTCCTATAACCTTATTTCTAATTTCATTCATTACCACAATAAAAAAGGATGGATGACAAAACACTTCCATTTGTTTTAATTTATCTCCATTCTCATTGGTCCAAATAGTGGTGATATGATCAAAACTAATTATTTTATTGAATATTATGTATTTATCTGTTTTCTATTGTTTGGAAAATGAATTATATAAACTATTGTCAAATATGTTCCACCATCTTAATTGGTAGATTGTGCATCAGATCCTTAAATTCCAAACTCCTCTGCAGGATATATATTATAAAGGAATGTGATACTGTTGATAGGGCATTTGTGTAATGGATTTGGACATTAAGACTGGGAATTTTTTTGATCCTTTTCAAAATTAGTAGTTACATTTTATTATTTTTATATCCCCTTGAACTGTTAAATTAATTAATTTATATCACGATTGTTAAAGTCAATCGCATGATCATTGTAATTATGTACCTGGCAACATGTATGAATTTGGGTTATTGAAGCTATACATGGCAATTCTGTACGTATTGGCTTACTGATGCTATATTCTCACGTGTTTCTCTTCACTTAGCTGTGCACACGAGTCTAGGCAAGTTGAGCCTGTAAAGTTAATCATCATTGCAACAGCAATGAATGCCACAAAAGTAATAATCACAACTTCAAGTGTTCTACAAGATTAGTGAAGTACTTCAATTCCATCCATCCATCCAATGACTGATTGGCTCAAATTTGAGCTTTGGCCTCCCTTAACATCTGCCTCCAATCATTTCTATTTTGTGCAGCAAGCCTCCAGTCGCGACACTTAAGTAGGTTTGCAGCATCTTCGTTAATACCATCCTCCCATCGTTTTTTTGGTCTTCCAACTCATGTTGGGTTTCTGAATGTATTTGTTTTTACAGGATAGGGGTGTCAACCCCATGCCCAACTTCCAGCAATCCTGGGGGGGTCGATGATTTTCTGTTGGGATTTTCTCCCTTAGGTGGTATGTCCCAATTTTTAAGCGTTGGGAACTCGCTTTTTCACCCCTGCACTTCTTAGTATTAACCAGGAGCCATGGCGATGTGGTGCATTGGGCTGGGCAGGAATAAATGGCATTTCCTGGGTTTTAATAGTGTGCACACTCCTGAGATCACATATTGCCCCTTTGGCTCCCGAAGTACTTCAATTATTAAAGTAAATAAATAGTGCAGTTTTATATTAATAATTTGTGTTATTATTTGTGAGACACCATATAGGAATTTATTTACATTATTCACCTGGCACCTGTGAACTCAGTGTGTTCAGACATTTACAGGGGATTTTATTATTTTTTAATCATTTACACACTGGAATTTAATCTGCAAGATCGTGTAACAGTAGGCTAAATGGTGGGACTGGATTCACTTCCTCCTTCACAACATCCTTAAACATAAGCTATCTCTATAGAAAACAAATATGTAACAGGGTCTGTTAAGGTGGTTTATAAAAATTATAAATAGACACAATTAATGCCATCTATCAACATAATGTGAAACCTGAAGAAATTCCGTTCGAGTTCTGGCTGACAGTAGGAGTGTTAGCTCCTGAAACCGGTTCTGTGAAAATCAGGAGTTTTATGAAGTGAGATGTAAAAAATTTTCTGATTCATGCTGTAAATTATCACATAGTGTTCTTTCCCATCATAATTTTTATTAAATAAATATCCTCAACTCATGTCCAACTCAGGGTTGGATTGAGGGATGAGATGAGATGAACCCCTATATACAGAGGTATGTGAATGACAAAGGTGCCAGCCGATCATGCCTGATGCACCATCACAGGGGCAGATGAACAAAATGATATAAAATGGATGAGATGAGTATGGAGAAAGTGATGGAATGAAATTGTGGCAGGGGAAAATGGGAGAAGCCCCGAGAAAAACTTGCCCAAGCTCCGTTTCGTCCACCATGAAACCCACATGGATTGACCGAGACTCAATCTTGGGACCCCAGCAGTGAGAGGCGAGCATCTAACTGCTTGCGCCACGGAGCTGCCATAATTTTTATTAAAGAATATAATTATATTTAAATGTTTGGAATTAAATCTAGGCATCTGCTGCACAATCTAGCAATTGAAAATTGTAAATCATTCCACTCCTCCTAGTCTAAAGATTGAAAATTTTACAATTAAAATTTCCAATTTTCATTACCATATAAAGGAATCATTAATTAAAATTTCCAATGCTGCTGGCATCAGACCTGAAGTTGCTCTCTGGAAGCAGCCATGCTACCACTTGAGATTATATTTTATTTTCATTACATTATATTTAACTTTTATTAATTTTTCAGGTGTACTTCCCAGATCTCAAATCTCAGTTGAGATTTCTTTGTAATGTTTGTGCATGCCCTGGAAATAAAGAAGATGGGATATCATGGATAGAACTGAGGTTACGTTGCTTGAACCTGTTGTTGTGCCTTCTCAATGATACTGACTGTTCATTTAGCTGGGCATTGAATCTGGAGGAACCAGTGATACCAGCATTAATGATAGCAGCAGCAAGTTCTTTAACAGCTATTCGTCACATGGCTTTGAATTGCTTACTGAAACTAGGTTCTTCCTTTGGAGCTAATATCCATAAATCTACTTACATGACATTAATAGAAAAGATAAAGGGAAATTATGAAGAAATCAAACTTGATTCAGAGTAAGTTTCTATAATGGAAAATAATAAATAATACTAATAATTAATAGAAAAGATAAGGATAGTTATTAAGTCAAACTTCATGCAGAGTGAGTTTTTATAATTGAGTTTATTTATACATCGAAATCAAGGTGGAAGTAAAATAAATCCAATTATGTTTTTGTTATAGTTTTTTTTGTATAAATCAGGTAGGA
Organism: Diploptera punctata; assembly: GCA_030220185.1. Classification (NCBI taxonomy): domain Eukaryota; kingdom Metazoa; phylum Arthropoda; class Insecta; order Blattodea; family Blaberidae; genus Diploptera; species Diploptera punctata. The sequence goes on from JASPKZ010010268.1 coordinate 1,593,465, forward strand.
TTTTTTAATGTAATGTAAACATTTATACATTCAGACTGATTGTCAAAGTTTTTTTTTAAAAGAAAATTTTTGCCTGAACCAAGATTTGAATCAAGACCTCCAGTTTTATTTATTTTTTTAATGATTTTAAAGTAAAAAACATGGTGGAAATTACTTGAAATAATGAGTATATATGGTGAAATTAAATGTTTCTTACCTCTCCTCATATATATCTTTTAAGTAGATCGCGATTTCTAGACCACAACTGTCTCATCCTCAGTACCTTCTTGGCGACTGATGTTATGTCGATCGGAAGAAACTTCTTCTTCCCTCTGTTGGTGGACTGATGAACCTCTGGATCAGGTCAAAATTTGCGGGAATTTGACCTGATCTAGAGGTTCATCGGTCCACCAACAGAGGGAAGAAGAAGAGTCTCTTCCGATCGACATAACATCAGTCGCCAAGAAGGTATTGAGGATGAGACAGTTGTGGTCTCGAAATTGTGATCTATGTAGAAGATATATATGAGGAGAGGTAAGAAACATTTCATTTCACCATAAATTAAACCCCATAGTGATTAATTCCTATAAAAGTTAAATGAGTATATATATTTTTTCGTAGTTAAATATGGGAATTAACATTATGAGGTTCTTATTTCAAAGAATGAATGAGTCATTTTGTGGATTTAAAACTTGCGTTAATTTCTCAAATAGAAGATTATGTTTGAAGAGAAAAATTATACGCTCAGACTGGGGCCTGAACCCAGGATCTTTCGCACTCATCTCCATCATTGAGATGTATGAAATGAATAATAAAAACATCAAAAGATTATGTTGCTGACATTGAGATTGCAATATCAGATTTTAAAGTCAAAGATAAAATTATCATCAGGAAAAATTGTGAAAAAGTTTTTGAAAATATAAATTGAAAAATATTGAAGAACAAAAAAGCAGTAATTTATAAAGCAGATAAGGGAAATAAAATAGTTATTTTGGATCAAGATGATAATTTAAACAGAATGAATCTATTTTAAAAATACAAGTCTTATACGAGAATTTCCTATAAGGAAAAATTTTCTATAGGATCGTAACAGGCCTTGGTCTAATACTTGGAAGGAAGAAGAAGAAGACAATAGGAAGTAACATTAACCTCAAAATATAACTTCCTAAAATTAAATATTAAGAGGTTTATTTAAAAATTAAGATGTTAGGTCTGTGTATTCTTACCTCTTGTGGTTATTTTTGTTCAACATATGTTTCAAGGCTTGTGAGCCTTATCTTTAGCTTTTACAGACTGATTTTTCTCAAGTTGTTGGACCTGATTGGATTGGAAAGTATACAGATTTTCTTATGTTTAAGTTGAGGCAATGGGTTAGTGCTGTATTGATACCAAGTAGTTCTCCATTTACAGCTGGAGTTAGCGGGTATATAGTATGCTTTTTGATGTTATATGTTAAGTAAACACTTTTCAGAATCAGTGTTCGAATCCCTGTCCGAGCTATCCTGCTCCCAGTCATTTCTCTGTTGAGTAATCCTATCTTTATATATATGCAGATGTTGGCTGTATTTTTATGTTACTGTTTACAGTACTATAGCTTGCAAAATGTCTGAGTCTGTATTGTGTTTTGTTGTTTCTTCTATGAGTTTGGTATCTAGTATTGGTTTTCCCATAGTCAAGTAGATATTTCAGTTATTGGTGGAATTTGTGGTTAAGATCTTTATCAGGAAGAAGAGCTGTATATAGGATAATTTTTTTTTGTCTGAATCTCCTGAAATTTATTTCAGGGAATGGTCAATAGTCATAGCTATACATCTAAAGCTGAATTCTTCCATCCTTTTCTTGATGTATGTATCTACTGGTTCTAGTTCATTTCTGCCTCCAAAATTGATCTTCGGGAGGTTTTTGGAGTGCCAAGACAAATTCTTATAAACAATTTTGGAGTTTTTCTAGTTTTCATAAACAATTTCTTGCAATAATAATTAAATGAATCGTGATTTTTTCTTACCTCATACATCTATGTTTCTTTAAACACAGCACTGCAGTATCGGCGACACTTTGTCGTCATCGTCAGCTGTTTTCACGACTGTCAATTTTTTCTCCTTTTCAGCTGTTTTCACGACTGTCAATTTTTTCTCCTTTAAAAAAGGAGAAAAAATTGACAGTCGTGAAAACAGCTGACGATGACGACAAAGTGTCGCCGATACTGCAGTGCTGTGTTTAAAGAAACATAGATGTATGAGGTAAGAAAAAATCACGATTCATTTAATTATTATTAATTGAACCTCATAATGTTAAAAATTCCCAAATTTAATATATAAATTTCTTGCAAAACCACTCCATACTTCACAAGCATATGTAATTTTAGACCTTTGTGAGCCAGAGAGAATTGCCTTAGAATTAGAGTGTTTGTTCCGTTTGATATAACCTTCTGTGTGTTCATTCATTTCAATGCATTGTTCATTGTGGTCTATCTGTACTGATTCCACAATAATTTTGGATCTAAGTTCACATCCAATATTTTTGGGTATTTGATATATCATATTCTATCTTCTAGAAGGACGAGAGTTGGTTCATGTTTTTTTTAAAGTGTATCTTTAAAATTAGCAGCATTCAGTCTTCTCTGCTGATATTTTTAGTTCCCATTTATTTGTTAATAGTTGATTTATTGCTTCTTGGAGATTAGCACTTGCTGTGAGCAATCCGTTGGTTATGTCATCTGCATAAATACTTGTTTTTATGTAATTTTCCATATTTTTCTTGATGTCATTTAAGGCTATATTAAATAAAGTTGGTCTTAACACAGACTCTTTTGATATACCTTTGTAAATTCTTATTTTATTTGATATTGAACCATTTATTTTTGTTTCAATTGTTCTGTCTTGAAAAAATGTTTAACAAATTTTAATATTTTTACTTTAAAATACAGTTTCATAATTATATTAAATTAATGTTGGGAAGTAAACATTATGAGGTATTATATTTGAAGAGAAAAATTTTCGCCTAGACCGGGACTCGAACCCGGGACCCTTGGCTTTCCGGGCCAAGTGCTCTACCAACTGAGCTACCGAGGCGAGTTACGATCTAGATGCAAATTTTTCTCTTATGTACGTTGTAATTCCCTCGCTCAGTTGGTAGAGCACTTGGCCCGGAAAGCCAAGGGTCCCGGGTTCGAGTTCCGGTCTAGACGAAAATTTTTCTCTTCAAATATAATTTATCCTTCTATGAGAAGTGTTAAATTAATAATAAAATCGTCATTATGAGGTATAATCTTTAAAATTCATCGGATAACATTTTTTGACAACTCACCTCATAAATTTCATGTTTTTCATGAAACTGCAGTTTCAAACATAATCATGTCCATCTTCAGCCACAACTCCAACTGACGAAATTCTTCGGCTGTCAACTCTTCTATTGTCACCATGTTTGTCATTTTGTGAAAAACACAAAATTTATTAGGTGAGTTGTCAAAAAATGTTCTCCGATGAATTTCAACAGTAATAAAATACACACTTTGATATATGTCCAAATATCTTAGACATGATATGATCAAACATTTTGAAGTATTGTTAAATTACAGGAAAAAAGCCTGTTACGAAATTATATTGCTTTAGTTTTATTTTATTAATTTCATTTTGTATAGAAAACAACATATCAGCTACTCTGTGTCTAAATTGAATATGTTTTTATTATAGCCAGTTACCACTGATAATGTATACAACCCTATCTCCAGATCCTGCTGTTCAGAGTCTTCTGAAGGCTAGTGAGAAATCAGACCTTGCTTTAATATTGGACAATTTGTTTAAATTCATCAGTAGCAAGGATACACCATTGTATATAACAGTGGGGCTTCTCAACATGTTGGAATCTGTCAACTCACAGGTTGGTAAAACTCATGCAGTTTTTAAGAGTTTGGAACAGACATTAAGAGAAAGTATGTGAATAATACAGTAAAATTGTTTACTTTTTTCTTTCACTCACCTCATACTCATAACTCCTCGCAAGGAGGAGTGTGAGGAGTTATGAAGTATGAGGTGAGTGAAAGAAAAAAAATAAACAATATTAAAAAAATCTCATAGTGTTATTTCCTATCTACATAACTTAATACAGTAAAACTTGCTCAAAGCAGAATCGCATGGGATCAAATATGATGAAGTGAAAACTAATTTATTTCTCTGTCTTTCCACATTATAAAATTTTTTTCATGAATTGTGTAGAAATATCCTTCCGTTTCTGCGTTGGACAGATTCTGTTTTGTGCAAAATAATTACATGTAAAATTACTGTTATTTTGCCGGGACCAATAAATTTGTTCACATTGGACAGATTTCCACATTATTCACATTCTGGATTAAACAAGTTTTACTGTAAATCAATGGTAAAGAGAAAAATTTTTGCCTGAATTGGGAATTGAACCCCGAACCTTTAGCTTTCCATGCTAATGCGCTGTCCACTGAGCTAATTCAGGCTTCATTCCCATCCAAGCAGAAATCCTTCCTTTTGTCTTTACCATTCATTTATAATAATTTAATTGTGTTCATTAATTTACTTATTTCTATCATAGTAATAGCTTTAGCTTCTCAATATTAATTTAATAAAGTTTTACTGTACTATATTTGTATCATATTTGAATGCAATTTTAATGTAAAATTGATAAGAATAAACACTATGAGATATAAGATAAAATCAAATGTTTCCATATTATGAGGAGAGGTAGGAAACATTTTATGTTATCTCAAATTAAACCTCATAGTGATTTATTCCTATAAAAGTTCAACTATGAGATATTTTATCAAATAAATTAATTCAGTTCTTTACACCGCATGAGAGTAATATGAGGTTAGGTGTAAAGAACTGATTCAGTTTATTTGAATACAATATTTTAATTTGATGTGATAATGTGATAATATTTACATATTAATTCAACATGATTTTAATACATAGGAAAAATGAAATAAGGTTAGTTAATTTATTTAAAGAAATACACTTTTCAATGCAAATATAAAATAATATATTGTAATCGATTATGTGATAAAAGAATTGAAAGAGTGATTTTAGTTTTGTAAGTCACACAAGGCTTTAGACCAAGTAACCCTATGAACAAAATAAATTAATTAATAGTGAGTGGAGAACATATTTTAATTGATTCACCTCATACATTTTCAAACTTCTTTGATACCGATGGTATGAGGTGAGTCGATTAAAATATGTTCTCCACTCACTATTAATGATATAACCTCATAATATTTACTTCCCAATATTAATTTAAATATAAAAATAAATTAATTTTAATTTCTGTTGGTATCATATTAATTTATAGTGTTGTGTCATATTGTGTTTTGTTTTACAGGAGTTATTTATAAAGCTTGTACCTTTGGGGCTTGAAGCTCTTGCCAATGATAAAACATCAGATGGATTCATAGATGTCAACAGATCTGCAATTCTGTGCAATATTATTAGACGATTGAATGATGATACTGGTTCTTCACTGAAACAAACAACTTGTTGGAACTTAGTTCATTCTGCTTTATCAGATTGGAATAGCGTTGTATTTCTTCCCAATGAAGAAACAACGTTGCCCGCAGTGTTAATCATGCAGCAGGTAAGAGCTTCAGTATTTATAGTCATGTAAATTTCATAATCATGTCATCTATTCATCTTCTCAATTCATGTTTCAACAGTGTTGTATCTACATTGAATTTCATACTTTACTTTAATATAGTACTGACCAACTAGAAACTTGTTAGATTGTAATTAAAAGTATAATAATAACAGATCCAATGCCCATATCATGGGGAGGGGGGGGGGGGGTTAACACACAAGTAGGGGATTGCTTTTTTTTAAAAAAGAGAACATTTTTACCTGAACCGGAAATTGAACCTAAGACCACTGGAGATTGCTTATCAGAGTGAAGTACAATGGAAATGTAGTTTCTGTCATCTCCAAAATAACTGACAATGTAATAATTAAAAAAAAATTCTTTGTATTTTTTTTTACCAGGTTGTCTTTTATGACATTTCTGGCTTTCTTCTCTGGCATTGGCAGAATTGTAATCCATTTCTTAAGTTGGGGCACCTGGAAGGCAGAGTTCTTTGTAATGTGACTTATTGTAATTATATTTATAATGAATTTACATAATTGACGATTTTATTATTAATTTAACACTTCTCATAGAAGGATAAATTATATTTGAAGAGAAAAATTTTCGCCTAGACCGGGACTCGAACCCGGGACCCTTGGCTTTCCGGGCCAAGTGCTCTACCAACTGAGGTACCGAGGCGAGTTACGATCTAGACACAAATTTTTCTCTTATGTACGTTGTAATTCCCTCGCGCCAAATGCTTGAAACCATAGCTTCTATCAAGATAGAAAGAAGCTATGGTTTCAAGCATTTGGCGCGAGGGAATTACAACGTACATAAGAGAAAAATTTGCGTCTAGATCGTAACTTGCCTCGGTAGCTCAGTTGGTAGAGCACTTGGCCCGGAAAGCCAAGGGTCCCGGGTTCGAGTCTCGGTCTAGGCGAAAATTTTTCTCTTCAAATATTACATAATTGAATCTGATATTTTAACACCTTACCTCATAAAGGTGTTAAGTATTACTTCCCAGAGTCATTTTATTAAATAATTGTAATGTTTTATTACCTGAATAGAAATTGTTAATTGCATAGCTAAATGGGTTCCATTGAAGTCATGTTAAGTCTAGCAAGGTAATGATGGATTTACACATTGCTTTCAAAGAAAAGAAGAATATAAGAATGAACTTAACAAATTCCTAAACCTTAATAATTGCGTTTTAAGATTTAATACAAATTCATGAATTAATGAGTCATTTTTAACATCTTACCTCAAAGTTTATGTTTTCTTAAACATGGGAACTGCAGTTTTCAAGAGAACCATCTTTCATTTTCAACCGACATTATTACTACTGGATTTTCATTGGAATCTCCATCAATAACATTGTCATCTGGTGTTGATTTAATGAACTTCGAGATCAGGTCCCGTTCATCAGGAATTTCGAAATTCATGAATCTAATTTTGTTCTTCTGAATATATATCTTCTACTAAACTGTCAATTCTAAAGGTTTTTCCAAATGTTTTAAAAGTTGGGCATCTTTTTCAGTCTTATGACTTTCGAACAAACTATGAGCTGCAATAGCTGATTTTTTCAATTTCACCATTTTTAATATTTCTAGTGTTCCTTTGTGCGAGTGTCCAAATTCCTTTTTGTTTTTCCTATGTTTACTTTATTGCAGCCTCTACAACTAATTTGATAATTTCCAGATTTTTTATTATCTGGAATGTTTAATTTCTTATTGGTTATTAATAAACTACCAAGGCTAATGATGTTTTTATTATTAATTTAACATTTCTCAATGAAAGATAAATTAATTATATTATTTTTGGTCTGGACATCTTACCTCAATATTAATGTTGATTTGTTCTTGGACATGTTTCAAAACAATTCTCTGTTTTATCTTCAGCTTTCCCAGACTGGTTTTATTTATGTTGCATTATGTTGCACCACCTGGATGTCGATGTCAGCTCCATCCTGTGGTTGGCCAAAGAACCTCCAAACAAGGTCACCCTCCATCGGAATATCAAAATTCATAACTCTGTTTCTGTTCTTCTGAATATAAATTTTTTCCCAAATAGTCAGCTCGTTTGTATTTTCTAACTGTTTTAATAATTTAGTGTCTGAATTTATATTATGTTTTTCAGACCAAACATGAGCAGCAACTGCAGATTTTTCAATTTCTCCATTTTTAATATTTCTTATGTGTTCTTTGGTTCTAATTTTTAGGTTTCTTTTTGTTTTCCCTATATATATCTTTTCACAACCCATGCATTCAATTTGATATATTCCTGACTTTTTATTTTTATCAGTTTTTTCATTTTTGTTGGTTTTTATTAGTTTATTTAAACTGTAGTTATTTTTTGGTGCTAATTTAATATTAAACTTCTCAAATATATTTTGAAATTTATTATGTACCCAGGGGTGATATGTGAATTTCCTATATTTTTTCATAGGTGGTTCTTCTTTTTCAAGATTACTTTCTGTTTATCATTTTTTGTTTTTTATACTTTTCTATCCTTTTATGTACCATTTTTTCATCAAACCCATTTTCTCTTGCTACTTTGATTATGTGTTTTTTCTCATGTTTGAAATCTTCTTCGTTTAAGGGTAAGTTTACCAATCTATGAGTTAAACTATTAAATGCTGCTAATTTATGTCCAATTGGATTGAACCCTGTTGATTTTATAAAATTTTCCGTATGAGTTTCTTTCCTATGAATCCTGAATTCAATTTTTCTTTTTTCTTCGTTTCTGACCAATTTAAGATCCAAAAAAGGTATTTGTTTATTGTCTTCTATTTCTTTGGTGAATTTAATGTTTGTACTCTGTAAATTTAATAGTTTTAGGGAATCTTCTACATGTTTTTCTTTAACAATACAAATTATATCATCAACATATCTACTCCAAAATTTAAACATTGTGGGATGTGCTTTAGTGATTTTACATTCAAAATCGCTCATAAATAAATTTGCCAGGAAAGGTGATAATGGGTTTCCCATTGAGAGCCCTGATTTTTGTCTATAGAAACTCCCATTGAATGTAAAAAACATTTGATCAATGCATAACGCAGTTAATTTCAAATAATCTTCTTTGATCTCTCTGTCTATGTTGTTTTTTCTTAACCAATTGTTCAATATCTCCAAAGTTTTTTGTTTCGGTACATTTGTGAATAGTGAAACTACATCAAACGAAACCAACCTATCTGTGGGTTCAATTTCCACTTTTTCTAATTTCTTAACTAATTCCAATGAATTTTCAATCTGCAGACTTTCAAAATTATTAATTCTTTTAAATTGATTATTCAGCCATTTCGAAATTTTGGATCACCAACCTACAAAATTTCGAAATGGCTGAATAATCAATTTAAAAGAATTAATAATTTTGAAAGTCTGCAGATTGAAAATTCATTGGAATTAGTTAAGAAATTAGAAAAAGTGGAAATTGAACCCACAGATAGGTTGGTTTCGTTTGATGTAGTTTCACTATTCACAAATGTACCGAAACAAAAAACTTTGGAGATATTGAACAATTGGTTAAGAAAAAACAACATAGACAGAGAGATCAAAGAAGATTATTTGAAATTAACTGCGTTATGCATTGACCAAATGTTTTTTACATTCAATGGGAATTTCTATAGACAAAAATCAGGGCTCTCAATGGGAAACCCATTATCACCTTTCCTGGCAAATTTATTTATGAGCGATTTTGAATGTAAAATCACCAAAGCACATCCCACAATGTTTAAATTTTGGAGTAGATATGTTGATGATATAATTTGTATTGTTAAAGAAAAACATGTAGAAGATTCCCTAAAACTATTAAATTTACAGAGTACAAACATTAAATTCACCAAAGAAATAGAAGACAATAAACAAATACCTTTTTTGGATCTTAAATTGGTCAGAAACGAAGAAAAAAGAAAAATTGAATTCAGGATTCATAGGAAAGAAACTCATACGGAAAATTTTATAAAATCAACAGGGTTCAATCCAATTGGACATAAATTAGCAGCATTTAATAGTTTAACTCATAGATTGGTAAACTTACCCTTAAACGAAGAAGATTTCAAACATGAGAAAAAACACATAATCAAAGTAGCAAGAGAAAATGGGTTTGATGAAAAAATGGTACATAAAAGGATAGAAAAGTATAAAAAACAAAAAATGATAAACAGAAGTAATCTTGAAAAAGAAGAACCACCTATGAAAAATATAGGAAATTCACATATCACCCCTGGGTACATAATAAATTTCAAAATATATTTGAGAAGTTTAATATTAAATTAGCACCAAAAAATAACTACAGTTTAAATAAACTAATAAAAACCAACAAAATGAAAAAACTGATAAAAATAAAAAGTCAGGAATATATCAAATTGAATGCATGGGTTGTGAAAAGATATATATAGGGAAAACAAAAAGAAACCTAAAAATTAGAACCAAAGAACACATAAGAAATATTAAAAATGGAGAAATTGAAAAATCTGCAGTTGCTGCTCATGTTTGGTCTGAAAAACATAATATAAATTCAGACACTAAATTATTAAAACAGTTAGAAAATACAAACGAGCTGACTATTTGGGAAAAAATTTATATTCAGAAGAACAGAAACAGAGTTATGAATTTTGATATTCCGATGGAGGGTGACCTTGTTTGGAGGTTCTTTGGCCAACCACAGGATGGAGCTGACATCGACATCCAGGTGGTGCAACATAATGCAACATAAATAAAACCAGTCTGGGAAAGCTGAAGATAAAACAGAGAATTGTTTTGAAACATGTCCAAGAACAAATCAACATTAATATTGAGGTAAGATGTCCAGACCAAAAATAATATAATTAAAATAACCTCAAAATATAACTTCCTAAAATTAAATATTAAGATAAATTAAATTTGAAGAGAAAAAATTTTTTTTCGCCTAGACCGGGACTCGAACCCGGGACCCTTGGCTTTCCGGGCCAAGTGTTCGAGTCCCGGTCTAGGCGAAAATTTTTCTCTTCAAATTTAATTTATCTTTCATTGAGAAATGTTAAATTAATAATAAAAACATCATTAGAGGCCTTACTGGCTTTTAAAGTAATGTTAAATTTCCAATAAATGTCTTCTTAACTAAGAAGCCGCCATTTGCAAAGATAGAAACAATGGTTTCAAAAGCATTTGGCGATAGGGAATTACAACGTATATAAGAGAAAAATTTGCGTCTAGATCGTAACTCGCCTCGGTAGCTCAGTTGGTAGAGCACTTGGCCTGGAAAGCCAAGGGTCCCGGGTTCGAGTCCCGGTCTAGGCGAAAATTTTTCTCTTCAAATTTAATTTACCAAGGCTAAATTTATTTAATTAACTAGTTCACTTTAAAAATACTTTTCATGACATTCCAATGAAAACTAATAATGTTTGAAAAATGTTTCACCATGTCCAATTCTGAAACTTTTACAAAAAAAATTTTGTAATGGCAGGTTCACATGATACTGTACATTAACCTTTGCAATCTTGAAAATACAGTAGGAAGTAGTATTCTGACTTAATAAACAAGTTCTGTCTGTGTTATTCTTACCTCATATGAGGTAACTTTGCAATCTTGTTACATACTAATTAATAATTATCAACCAAATTGCAAATTAAATTAATAAAATGCTAGATGGAACCGAATAAGGTTTTGAAACTAGTTTAAGAAGAAGAAGAAGAATATGAGGTGAGAGATAAGAATTTACATAAATAAATAATACCTCACAGTGTTAATTCCTAAATAAGAAAATACTAGACATTAAATGCTAAAGAGACTATTAAAGTTGTTACACAAAAAAAATATGAATAGTAATGATAATATTATTTGTTTTTAAACATCTTAATGATGGACAATTTATATTTGAAAAGAAAAATATATGCCTAGACTGGGGTTTGAACCCAGGACCTTTGACTTTCTATGTCAATGCTCTTCCATCTGAGCTACCTAAAGTGAATAGTAAATTGAATTGTACAATGGGTAAAAAGAAATACTTTTGTATCAGTCCACGTCGAGCCATTTGGTCACCACTGCTTTAATCAATAATTCTGTATTTAAAACACAAAAGTAAATCACTGTTTGTCAAAAGCAAGTCCCATTAATTATAATTCTGGATTTCTACATAACCAAAGAAAAAATTTGATATGTGATAAAATGAAGACGTAAGTAGATTTGACATAAAATTAAAATGGGAGATAATTTTAAGTTATAAATGAGTTGGAGAAATTTTTTTTATATCTCGCCTCATAAATTTCCATGTTTTCATGATACTCGTTTCAAAGGTCATTTTACCTTCATCTTCAGTCAAGCTCCAACTGTTTAAAATAAAGTGAATCGTGAATTCTTCTTACCTCATGATCTATGTTTTTTAATACAGAACTGCAGTATTGGGAAACATCATTCATGAAAACAGCTGAGGATTGGAATGATGTTTCCCGATACTGCAGTTCTGTGTTAAAAACCATAGATGTATGAGGTAAGAAGAATTCACGATTCATTTGATTTTAATTAAGAAAACCTCATAATGCAAAAATTCCCAATTTTATTATACAAACTCCAATTGTTGAAATTTTGGACCTATTGTGACTGTATTTATAGTTTATGTTATGTTTTGTGAAAATCAGTTTATTCAATTTAGTGCTCATTGTTTGATATATATTTTCCACAATTTTAATAATGTCTTCATGTTTGAAGAGAAAAATTATACGCTCAGACTGGGACTTGAACTCAGGATAATTGGTTCTCTAGACCAAGTACTCTACCATCTGAGCTACCTGAGCAAGTACCGATCTAAATGCAAATTTTTCTCTATATACGTTGTAATTCCCGCCCACCAAATACTATGAAGCCTTTGCTTCTATCTTTGCAAATGGCGGCTCCTCAAAAAAAGCTGTACTGGCATTTATAATGTAATACATAATTCCCAAATATGTCTTCTTAATAAAGGAGCCACCATTTGCAAAGATAGAAGTAAAGGCTTCATAGCATTTGGTGGGCGAGAATTACAACGTATATAGAGAAAAATTTGTGTTTAGATCGGTACTTGCTCAGGTAGCAGAGCACTTGGTCTAGAGAACCAAGGGTCCCGGGTTCAAGTCCCAGTCTGAGCATATAATTTTTCTCTTCAAATATGTTTTATCCATCATTGAGATATATGAAATTAATAATAAAAACATCGAAAAAAGCTGTACTGGCATTTATAACGTAATGTATAATTCCCAAATATGTCTTCTTAAAAAAAGGAGCCGCCATTTGCAAAGATAGAAGCAAAGGCTTCATAGCATTTGGTAGGCGGGAATTACAATGTATATAGAGAAAAACTTGCATTTAGATCGGTACTTGTTCAGGTAGCTCAGGTGGTAGAGCACTTGGTCTAGAGAACCAAGGGTCCCGGGTTCAAGTCCCAGTCTGAGCGTATAATTTTTCTCTTCAAATATGATTTATCCATCATTGATATGTATGAAATTAATAATAATGTCTTCATGTATTTGTTTTTCAATTATGTACCAGCAATTACTGAAATTTTTAAAATTAAAATTAAAGTGGGAAGTAACATCAGCATCAAGGATTAGACCTTAAAGGTCTGTTCTGATCTCATGCTAGAATTGGTCTGTCCATCTTTTACTGGGTCTTCCAACATTTATTCTTCCTAGTGGTTTGTAATGAAGAATCTGTTTCAGAATTCTATTGTTGTGGTCCATCCATTCATCTCTGAAGTAACACTATGAGGTATTTTTCAATTTATAAATGAGTTGGAGAAATTGTTTTTATATCTTACCACATAAAATTCTGTGTTTTCATGATACCGGTTTCAAAGGTCATTTCACCTTCATCTTCAGTCAAACTCCAACTGTTGAAATTTTGTCATTAACACCATCTTCCAAACTGCCATCTGGTATCAATTTTCTGAACTTGGAGTTTCAATTAGGCTCGTCAGGAATTTCAAAATTCATGGTTCTGTATTTATTCTTCAGAGTTCAAAATCAAGTCCTAAGATTAATAACTGGTGCTGTTCAAACCACCCTATTCACTAACAACATTGAAATAGAAGCCAAAATTACTGAAAATGCACTCAAAGTGCATGACAAATTGATACGGCTACCTAATGTCCTTACTGCCCTCAAAAACAACACTCCACCAGAAGACTAAAAACACAAGAAGACATTATGCAACACACTATAAAGAAAAAGAACATGCTTGATGTCTCAGCTAAGTCTGGACAATTATCTCCAATAGAAAACCCACTTGAAATTTTTAAAATAGAATTTGATCTCAACCTGACTCAAGTTATTAACAAATCAGAAACACTTCCTGAAATCCTACGATCCATTGCACTAGAAACCATCTTAACCCAATACCCAGCAGAGAGTTGGTTACATGTCTATACTGATGGATCCAAAATCAGTTCAAATGAAAATACAAGATCTGGAATCTACAGTAATCTGTTCGCAACATATATTTCCCTTGGCAAAAATTGTGTCACTTTTGATGGAGAGATAGAAGCCATTGGAACAGCATTTTTCAACCTCACATGTAGACCAGACTCCTTCTTAAATGTTATCAAATCAGACTCGCAAGTAGCAATTAGTGCAATTGCAAACTGTTTAACACCGGCTTATAGCAAAGAAGTTGTAGATTGCAGGAAATTCATCAACAGCCTTATTTGCTTCCAAAAGCAAGTTGCATTACAGTAGATACCATCACACTGTGGGATCGCAGGAAATGAAGCTACAGATTTGCTTGCAAAATGAGGCCCTCAAATTCTACAAGCACCCATGAAAGAAATACCTTACCATAGATCTGCCACTATTATCCACTCCAAGATAAAATCTGAATACCAACTGGCATTGTTAGAAAGGACCAAAGAAAGCCAATGGAAAAATAAAATTGTTTCTGAAGTACCAGATTGGTCATGCAAGGAATCTGTCGCAAAATTTCGGATTGCCTCGCTACCCACCTTCATCGTCTGGGAATATTGAACAATCCTCTCTGCATGCTGTGTAGGACTGGTACCAATATGGATTCTGCTCACCTACTCCTCTGCCCTACATTAACAAGTGCTAAACTCCATCAACGCTACTGGGAGGCAAGAGGGAAATTGCTCTCACTGCAAACCCCCTAATCTACTTAAGATTATTCTGTTTATATTTTTATAGTGTTTTTGTTATTGTTTCTATTGTATATAGTTATTACAAATATGTTAATAAGGCCTGTCATTTGGGTGATTGATCTGTGTTTCAAGTGCCCTGCATTAAATAAATAAAAAAAATAAATAAATATTAATTCTTTTGAATGTGTATCTTTTCCCAAACTGTTAAATTCCGAAGGCTTCTCTTAATGTTTTAAAAGTTTAGTTTCTCTACCATTTTATGAGGTGAGTTGTAAAAATATTTTGTCAAACTCATTTATAGACTGAGAGTTTTATTTGCATCTTGAGATTGTTAATATAATTTATTATTGCAATTTTGTTTATTTTTTATCTATAAAAAATTTATTTCATATTTTATCCTGTTTATTTCGGCTTGTTTTCATGTCCTTTTTGCTGAATAACTTTGGTTGTTTATTTTAAATTTGGCATAATTTGGATATGAATTTTATTTATATTGACCTTTAAGGTTTATATGATTTATTTTTTTATTAGGTTTCTTAAGTTTAAGTGTCGTTCCATGGTGCAAGTGGTTAGTCATTTGCCCTCCATCTCTGGGTCTTGAGTTTGCATTTCAGTCATTCCTTGTGGGGCTTTGGTGAAAAAATCAGGCAAGTTTTTCTTGTGGTTTTTCTCATTTTCCTCTTTGTAACTTGGAAAGTATTAAATCTTACTTCTTTATAGTGCACATTGGGCTTGAGAAGTGATCACAGTACATTTGCCAAAAACTTCATTTCTCAACTCAAGTCATCCATTTTATTTCATCTGCACTGTGTTACTATGGCAGGCTTGGTCAGCCAGCACCTTTATTTATCATAAACCTTTAATAAAAATAGGGTCCAATTAGGAGCCAGCATAGTAGATATTATGAAAGTATTAAACTTTTTTAAGTTTTATTTAAGCATCTTAGTTTGATAAGCCTTGATTTAATTTTCTGTATAAATTGTTTATTTTTTATTATTTCACTCACCTCATACTTCATAATTCATAGCAGACCCTGGGTTTCTTCACATCTTCTGTGACATTCTCAATGCTGTGTCACAAAAGATGTGAAGAAACCCAGGGTCTGCTATGAATTATGAAGTATGAGGTGAGTGAAATAATAAAAAATAAACAATATTAAAAACCTCATAGTGTTATTTCCTATCTACATAACTTAATTCTGTATAAATGTTGTTTGGTTTTAGATAACTCGTGAAATGTATGATGTTTTGGATGATACTATTCAACAAAATTTGTTATCAGCATTAATAAAAGTAGGAACTGATTGTGAAATACCAGAAGTGGGATCAGCAGCCAGTAAAGCCATCAGAAAAATAGTACTTGATTGTAAGCTGATAGCTGTGGAACTTGAAAAAATGAAGAATGTTGAATTACCTTCAGTAGAGCAATCTACACGATCAACAAGACTTCGTTCTAAAAGGTTAGTAATTTCCAATGACATAGTGTGGGTCATTGCAGTTAACAATTTAGGAGTTGGTCTTTTTGCCCTTCAGTTTTTGTAGGTACATTAGTTATGAGAAGCTTTAATAAAATTTTATTAGGTTCTCATGTACTGTGGTGAAATCCCATGTACTAACTCACTCATTTTAGCGATAAAACTAAAACACTCACTGAATACTAGTAAATAAATATTCTGCATTCCATTTCACGTAACAGCTAGCAAAAGTATCAGAGTATAGTCTCTATTTAATAAATTCCATCTAACTCTTACTTAGATGGAATTGAGAATGATACATAGAGTATTGAAACTAGTCTTCAAGAAATCTGCTATTGTGGGGTGAGTTGTCAAATCTAACTAAATTTATTAATTAAAATAAACCTCGTAGTGTCACTTCCTTTAAATAATGTAGCACTTAAGCAGGATTTGGTCTTGCGTAGTTTCAGCGTAAATGACGACACAGATATGTCATTTAAAATCTCAAAAATCACTTTATTTACTTTTATCAGTAGTAGATCACTCACAATATGCACTAACAATTAATCTTGATTTAATGTTTATCTCACTCACAATTAATTCAGTTTCTGATGAGTACACTCACTACACTTTGTCCTGTCTCATTGTTCACTATATCGCCGCCTAATTCACAACTGACTGGTCTCTGTCCTCGCCACATATTATATTGGTGGCGAGGAACTTTCTAGGCTTAGGTTCAAGACACTTCGAAACATAGAAGCCTCTGGCTACCATCTTTCCTGATATAGGGGTAGAGACATCTGGAATGACAGTCCAGAAATATCGGTGGGTCTTTTGACTCGTGAGTCAGCGACTTGCAAATGTGAGACCACTATTCTCACCTTGCCCTCAAAATTTAAACTTCGTTATTACGATGCATCACAATATTAATAGTCTCTATGGTTTTAAAATTCATCATGAAAACACCATTGTCATTTTTAACATTTTAAAGTCTCTAATGATTAAAAATTGTACATCACCACTCATCCTACATCTCAGATTGAAAATTTAACTATTAAAATTTCCTACCCTGCCAGGTATTCAACTGGGCCTTGCTAGTCAGGAAGCATGAATGCTACCATCTGAGGTAGCCTGGCCAATTAAATAAATAAAAGGTAATGTGTTTAGTTTGGTATTTGGATAACCTATAAACACATGTATGCATATAAAAATTATAAATAATTAAAACTCAGTAGGAAGTAACGCCTTGAGGTATTAATAATTTAATATTAAAAATAATCACCTCACCTCATATTTTGTCTTATTAGAATAATTATTCCATCATCGGTATCTTCATGACATTTGTTATGTGCATCACCACGACAGAACAATGGTCGTGAAGATACTGATGATGGAATAATTATTCCAGAACTGGTCTAAAAAGAAGACAAAAATAAGATGAGGTGATTATTTTCAATATTAGATAGTAAATAATGTTGACTTAGGCTTTTTCTTATAATCAACAT
This sequence comes from Diploptera punctata, assembly GCA_030220185.1. NCBI lineage: Eukaryota > Metazoa > Arthropoda > Insecta > Blattodea > Blaberidae > Diploptera > Diploptera punctata. Next base: position 1,611,084 of record JASPKZ010010268.1, read on the forward strand.
TTTAGCTGTAATTGTTATTTAAATATAGAATATTAATATAACTTATTAATTTAACTTTCACAGGGAAAGAACACCATGAGGTTTAATGAAGTTAATGTTTTTATTACCTCACCTCATATCCTTTTTCTTCTTCTTTTTTCCTTTTTAGAAGAAAAAGGAAATGAGGTGAGGTAATAAAAACATTAATTTAATTCATAACTTATTAAATTAATATTAAGAAGCTAAATCTGTTACTATGATTGAATAACTTTTCCATAACAGCATTCTAAACCACTGAGCTATTTAGGGTTCTTAGCTTGTATGGAAATGCTTCTCTTTCTCTCTCTCTCTCTCTCTCTCTCTCTTTCTCTCTCTCTCTCTCTCTCTCTCTCTCTCTTTCTCTTATACAATCCCTGCACGTCCGAGGCAATGAAGCTTTGTTCCACATGCCATGTGGCTGCTTCTTCTCAAGAAGACTTTAAATGAGATTTAGCATTACTTTTATAGCCAGTAAAGCTTTTACTGTATTTACAATGTTTTATTTTTAACTTCCAATTTCTCAATTGCATTTTAGTATACTATTTTGTATTGTACTATAATAAAAGAAATAAATAATTATGCTACCCTGGATAAGATTTATTCTCATTCTACATTTATGTGATTTTAAAAAGAATAACTTTTCTATCTCTTTATACATTGTTTTTATAATGCAGGCCAACAACCCAATCTCCTTCTCCAGAGCTTCTTCAGACCGAAGAATGGAGAAGGGGTGTCACATTACTGGAGTGGATACAATCCAAGAAGAAATTGCAGTCAACACATTTGTTATTAGCACCTTTATTCTCTATATTGAACAAGTGAGTAAATTGTAACTATTTTATGTTCATAAAATTTAGTTGCTACAAAAGTTATTTTCTGTGTTAATAAAATTCAATTAATGAGAAAATAATACTGATGTAGTATATTTATCATTCAGAATGTGAGAAGTGAAATAGGTTGGCCATGAGTCACAAGCATTAATAGCATGTTAACTTACCATGAAACTATTTTTATGAATTATCAAATTTAGAATATATTGTGTGAACGTTTTTAGAAATTGGTTATTCTTAATAATGTTGGTGATTGAAATTAGAAGAACAAGCATCCGTGGAATAGTGAAAGTGTATAAAATAATGCTTACTCACAAAGTGAATGTATCCAAATTTTCTTTTAAATTTTAGGAAAGAAATTCAAAGATAGAAGCAAAGGCTTCAAAGCATTTGGGGCGGGAATTTCAACGTATATAGAGAAAGATTTGCGTTTAGATCGGTACTTGCTCAGGTAGCTCAAATGGTAGAGCACTTGGACTAGAAAACCAAGGGTCCCGGGTTCAGGTCCCAGTCTGAGCGTATAATTTTTCTCTTCAAATATGATTTATCCATCATTGAGATGTAAGAAATTAATAATAAAAACATCGAAAATAGCCGTACTGGCATTTATAATGTAATGTATAATTCCCAAATATGTCTTCTTAATATAGGAGCCGCCTTTTGCAAAGATAGAAGCAAAGGCTTCAAAGCATTTGGGGCGGGAATTTCAACGTATATAGAGAAAGATTTGCGTTTAGATCGGTACTTGCTCAGGTAGCTCAAATGGTAGAGCACTTGGACTAGAAAACCAAGGGTCCCGGGTTCAGGTCCCGGTCTGAGCATATAATTTTTCTCTTTAAATATGATAAAGAAATTTCTTGTTTAAAAGATGAATTTTCAACTACAATCATCTAAACATTTAGCGTAAAGCTGAATGGATTGTTTATGTTCAAATTCAAGTATAACAATGATGATTGTCCACTTGATTATTTCACCATTGTAGACGATAATACAGGGTGCAGCATCAGTCAGTTAACCACTACACATGTTTGCTTGGAAAAAATCAGATTGGTTGAAACTGGTTTGAATACAGGACCTTCAGAATATAAGCTCAATACTACTGCTTCTTGAAGTAATTTGCTAACTAGAAAACAATTTTGATAGTGTTTTTTGTATGATGTTGTAAGCTACAGAAAATAATATATTTGCATTTTTGGTTAACTGACTTTTACTGCATCCTGTATGTTTAGTATGTTTGCCAAAAATAATTTCTTGGATAGAAAATGGAATCTAGATTCTTATTAGTCAGATTTATGAAAAATATGTCTTATTATGTGGATAAGTATGGTGTGTTAAAATGTAATAGAAAATCAATTTTTCTTAAATCATGCTACAGGTGTCTACAATTTGAAGAACAAGCACCCGTGGAATATACCAAACAGTTGGTACTATCATGCATCCTTCATTGCTGCCAGAAACTCTCTCCAGATGGTCTTCCAATAGAGAAAACTGTTCTGCAAGCTTTTAATGTTGAGGCCATAGTGCAATGCATTCGCGCATCTCCAAACCCTCAGACACACCATCATGCATTGCTTGTATTGGCTCATGTGGCTGGAATGATGCCAGTAAGTTCCATTATGTTTTTCTATTTAAACTATAAACAAATCAATTGAATGAGTTTTTTCATACTTCACCTCATATTTTTTATAACACCTAAAGTGTGTGAATTCCATCAATGTTATCTTAAAATATAAGAAAAATGTAAGTTGAAAATTTGAACTAATTTTTAATTTTGTATTTGTCTTCAGGAACAAGTTTTACATAATATCATGGCGATATTTACTTTCATGGGGTCATCTATTTTACGTCAGGATGATGCATACAGTTACCAAGTTATTTCAAAAATAGTGGAAACAATAGTACCAATATTAGTCAAGGTAAGAAATATTTCATATAATAGCAAATAGTTAGTAATTTTTATATTAGTAAGTTTTATATTATTTTGCAGTTTCCCTTATGCCTTCTCTAATACATTATTAAGGGATGCGGGAATACAAAGTATCAATACAATTTATTATAAATCAGTTCAAATATTGGCATTTGGAGACAACACTTAGCTTTCTGTAAGAATTTCTAGTCAAATTCCTATTCATAACAATTCCTCCCATAATTCGTCTTGCAACATATAAGAGAAAAGAGTGTTCTGATCATTTTCTCTTTTACATTATATTATATTGGTATCAGAAATAAAGGTTCTCCTGAAAAGTTCATATCTTTACTAATGTGCATTTTCCGCTCTGGTCAAATTATTTAACTTGCCTAAAATGTGAAAACCATTAGTAGCTTTAAAATATAACAACTACTATCCTAAAAAAATTCTCATAGGGTCATCTTAAATAGAAGAGTGAAAAGAAAAAAAAATCATAATAGACCTTTTGGGATTAAAATTTTATTATAGTCTCTCTGGTTTAACTTTACGAGAAATTTGTAGAATGAGACAACTGTACTCACCTCTCTCACTCGCACCAGTGTTGTTGGTGTTTCTTCACTAGATGTTAATAGGGGCAAGGGGGGAAGAGGAAAACTGACAACAGAGTGAGTTCTTTCTTTTGTACCTAGACTAAAGTGGTCAACGATCTACCCTTGTATCCCATCTCTCTCTCTGCCAAGTTAAGCCAGCTGTACAATAGATGCTAGTTAGTGCTAGTTATTAATTTAAGGTAGTATTAAAAATACAATGACGTACAAAATGAACATGCAAAAATATAAAAAAAAACCTATATAACATAAATTCTCCAGAATTTTAGAAACATATTTTGTCACAAAATTCAATTCTATCCTTTCATTACACTTTTTCAGATTTACTGCCCAGGCCTTCTAATGTCAGCTTTTATGGCTGAGATCATTTTATTTTATTTCTTATAAATTAAGTTGGATAAAATGTTTTTACTTCTCAGCTCATAAAGTTCCGTTTTTTCACGAGATATAGAGACATTTTACCAACTCAATTCATAAATTGTAAATTACCTCATAGTAAAATTGTAGACTTTCACAGCAGGTATTTTGATTCATGTATTTTATGTTTTTCGGGCTAAATGGCCGTGGTCTGGTTTTATTAAAATTCAACGTTTCGTCTACTACTGCGGTAGACATCCTCAGGAGATTCTGTGAGTTCTTTGACTTCTTAACTCTTCGAATGTTGACTGCAGACATTTGAAGAGTTAAGAAGTCAAAGAACACACAGAATCTCCTGAGGATGTCTACCGCAGTAGTAGATGAAACATTGAGTTTTAATAAAACCAGACCACGGCCATTTAGCCCGAAAAACATAAAATACATTACCTCATAGTGTTATTTCCCACTGTAATTTTGATTAAATTTTATTTTATGCTTGTGTGCCTGTCATGTAACTTTCATACAAATACGATACATATATAAATCCTTTTTAGATTAATACATTATTCTCCTCCAAAAAATTTTTGACATCGATCCTTGTTTTGAGAAACAAATACTACTGATCTCCAAATGTTCAATTGGTATTGGTTGAAGCGGTGCATTTAATCGTTGCTAGAGTGCACTAGAAAACTTAATCAGATATGTGCTTTGCTATCATCATTTTGTTCCTTAATATCTTCAATAGAATTGAAATATAATGACAATAAATTATTATTGTTCCCCTATCATGGTTACAGATTTTCAGATTTCACATATGTGCTTAGACCGTAAAATGTAGAACAACTTACAGATTAGTATGATATGAAATAAAAAACTCACAATTTCTTTTCTTCCCAGTCAAAAAAAAATTGTTAATATTTGGTCATTAATAATAATTAAGATATTTGATCTGTGTATTCTTACCTCTTATGGTTGTTTTTGTTGAACATATGTTTCAATTAAGAATTAAATGAGTCGTGAATTCTTCTTACCTCATACTTCTTTTTTTAAACACAGCACTGTAGTATCAGCAATCATTGTCACCATCCTCAGCTGTTTTCGCGACTGTCAATTTTTTCTTTTGCCGGTAACTATCCAAACAGCCATCTGGTGTTCTATATAAATTTAACATATAAATACGTTTCAAGGCTTGTGAGCCCTATCTTCAGCAATTGAGTCTGTAAATCGCTGAAGATGGGGCTCAGAAGCCTTGAAACATATGTTCAACAAAAACAACCATAAGAGGTAAGAATACACAGACCAAATATCTTAATTATTAAATAAACTTCTTAATGTTACTTCCTATTGTATTTTTAAAATATTTGGCCAATTCACTGGTAAATTTAATTACATTTGATTAACCAAACAGAAACAATTTTTTATAGGATGTTGTACATGTTAAATTATGTTTGTTTTAGGTAAATGAGGGAGTGACTAGCTGTTCTGCAGAAATGGACGGTGCTGTGTGTTCAGTGCTACGTGTGTTTGCTGACACAGTACTTGATGTGCCTCTGCACAGGCGATTACATCTTTACCAGAAGCTTCTCACCACACTAGAACCTGACAACTCACTGTGGCTATTTATATGTCTTGTGCTAGAAGGGCATGTTCTCCACGTACAGGAGGAGCATACCCATGGTAGTCGTCTAGAGCGAGGGGAAATGCCACAGCGGCAAGAATTCATTCTCAACCTTACGAGATGTTTCACACCATCCACAATTATCAGCACATGCATCAAACTGGTCAAATATGTTCAGTCTCTGCCTGTTGATATAGGTATAGTAGAAATTTTTCAATCGTGAAGTTATGTAATAAAGTAAGTTGGTATTTTGAACTCTTATAGGAAAAATGTTCACCACTATGGTCTCGAGGTAGCATATTGTCTTGTCACACAGCAGGCCCGGGTTCGATCTCCGGTCAGGACAAGCTTCCTGGGTGAGGTTTTTTTGGGGTTTTTCCTCACCTGTAAGACAAATGTCAGGTAGCTTTGAGGCCCAAACGGTCCCCGAACATCATATGGCCATCATCATCATCCTCCGGTGTGGAAAGCAACAGGAAACTACCACACCTATAATTTTCTAGTAAAGCTGCAAAGCATAGCATGAAAATCCTATGATTGCAGTGAAGGATCTGCCCTAGGGCAGAACTCTATAAATAATAGGAAAAATTACTATGAGATTTAATGTAATAATTAAATTAAAATTCTTTATACCTCATCTCATATCCAGTCTTCTAATTATACCAATTAATCTAGGTGGTTTCATCTTCAGTAATATCTTACTCAGAGTAAGAAGCATTTCTCCGGAACGACATAACATCGGTCGAGATACTACAGAAGATGAAACCACCTAGGTTTTGAAAGTGGTATAATTAGAAAACTGGCTATGAGGTAAGGTATAAAGAATTTTAATTTAAATCCTAAGTTGATATTATTATAATTAATAAAAGTTGGTTTCTCCATCAAAACTTTCATAGTATTTTAGAGTTTTTCAATGTGATCATGTATATCTCAACATAAGGTTGATTGTAGTCTTTTCGGAATTTTGGAAATTAAGGTGTATTTTTTTTAGAGTAGAAGAGTCATCTATTGAATTCTGCTGGAAGTCAGCAGTTGAAAGCAACAATGATGCTGGCGACAGACTAAATCATTTTCTAGATAAATCTTTTAAATTTTAACAGAGTTTTAAATAAGAAAGCACTTGTACTTTTTATAATAATATGAATACATATTAATACAGTGTAATAAATTTGGGAATTTTTACATTATGGGGTTTTCTTAGTAAGAATCAAATGAATTGTGAATTATTCTTACCTCATACATCTATGTTTTTTAACACAGAACTGCAGTATCGGGAAATACATCATTCCCATCTTCGTGAAAACAGCTGAAGATGGGAATGATGTATTTCTCGATACTGCAGTTCTATGTTAAAAAAACATAGATGTATGAGGTAAGAAGAATTCACAATTCATTTGATTCTTATTAATACATATGTCTACATCCAGAATAGCAGGTATTGGTTTGATTTCTGGCAGGCTTAAAAATTTTAATTTTATAATTTTCAATCTTGTAGCTAGGAGAATTGATGGTATGATTTTTAGTCACTAGATTCTATGCCAGATACATGAATTAAATTTAAAATTCCACCACAGCATAAATGTTGAGAAGGCATTTGGTACTATTGATAGACATTTGTCTGTTGGATGAGGATGTTAAACTTGGCGGTACCAGGTTTCACGCTTTTCCTTGTCTTCATCTTCATCCTTCGTACCAATACATTTACACTGTGTTATTGTTGCTGTTGATAATTTTATCATTTGGCTTAAATTTTGTCAAAAAAAATGTCTTCACATAAAAGTGCTCCATAGACTAGTTATACAAATAGTAAAAGGTGCCTAATATGCACATAAAAAGAGCAGATTTTTTATAATTCTGTGTAATCTGAGTTTATATATATATATAATTTATTGAATTCTGTGAAGTAAAACTTACCGTCTTTCATTTCCAGGACACAGTGATGGAGTTGGTAGACAAATGAAAACATCTTCCACTTTAGCATTAAGTTTGGTTCCTGGATTATTTAATGCAAAAGAACACACTCCTAAGCAGTTGCGGCATTACAGATATAGCATTTGTACCTTCCTGTCTTGTCTTCTGTCTTCTCCGCTGTTTGTGAAACAGATGGCAGAACTGAGTGATGAAGCAAACCTTAATTTGGAACCTTTCTACCAAGAATTTATTGAGAATCTTCTGACTTACGTAAAAGCCACTTCCGTGCAACTACAGAGGAACCAATCTGAACAATCAGTCAAGTATTGGAATGCAATACTCAGTTTATCATATGATATTCTAGACAAAGTGAATGCTCTTTTGCCTGGCCCCATGTTTATAGAGGTGATACGAGGCTTATTGAATCATAAACTTCCAGCTGTTCGACGTAAATCAATGGAACTTCTCAACTCACGGTTTCAGCACCAGACTGAGATATTTTCTATGTGTGATAGAAAAGCATTTTATAAGTTGCTAGATCCACTTGTTATAGTGATGAAAAGTATTGGAAGAGAGGACATAGAACCTGAAATAGAAACAAATCAACAAGTGGCAATGATATCGATAAAACTATTAGCAAGACAACTAGCCCCAGAAGATCCAGGAAGTTTCAAACAGGTATTTATTATCTTCAATAAAAATTCCAATGTGAAGTAACACACATGAAATTGGGATTCATTACAACATGTGATGCGAAAAATGTTTCTATGTTCCAATCATACACCATGCGCTTGCACCAACAAACGTGAAGCAGTTTATTCTATGGAATCACGGGTTGCAGCCAACATATACACTATATTTAATGAACCTAAAAGCTAACCTAATGCAATTTAAGTACTCTAACCTGTGAAAGACCAACCTAAAAGCTAACCCAACACAATTTAAGCACTCTTAATCTATGAAAGAATGCAATGCCCAAAAATAAATAGTAAGTTTTGAAATTAATGTAATTTGGTAACTTTTAATGCTTTATTTTGGGAATTAATATTTTGAGGTTCTTTTAACCAAGTTTATTGAGTCTGTAAGATATTTTAACTTTTGTTAAAAAAAATAGTATTAAAACTTCTGAAATTCTGATATATATATATATATATATATGTGTGTGTGTGTGTGTACAGTTAATTAGTATGTACTCTATGTTAGCTGCACTGGAACACAACTTTGTTTTTGCTTAGAATATTCGTTAAAATCAAAATGGCTGCCACGTCTTCATGCTATGTATGTAGTTAAATATCATAGAAAATTATATTGAAACAATCGTTAGAAAAAATGTAAAAATCCCTTGTAAATGGTGGAAAATAACTTGAAAAATGGAACCCTAAGAATAAAATTTGGCACGAGTTTATGAAGGAATTAAAAATGTCATGTCACAAGCTGTAAAGAATAGCCCATGAAATAATTTACAATTTATATAAATTCATTGGATATTATTTTTACATCTCATCTCATAATCATGTTGTTTTAGTAAATTAATCATATGGCAGTAAAAGAGATAAATTTCTTTACATATTTTGCAGGAAAACACTGTGTAAATGTTGTTCAGCATTGCAATCTAAGTTCTGTTCTTTTTTATCATCCGTATGTACTAGTCTAGTCCCGCACCATAGCTGTGTGATTAAGTCAAGATGCCTTGAAGCAGAGCTATGGAACTTGCTCTGGTTTGGGTATCCAAGGGGGAAGAAATTTTCTCATGGAATTTCAGCTAGCATGGGACCGGTGCCCATTCAGCACCTCATATTATTCTTTTTATTACAAGGGAACTGTTAACCATTGCATGTCGAACCCTACCTTGAAATTTCTCCCAGAGGAGCATTGTGTTGTACCAAGGCCATGTCCAAAAAATTATCTGTCATTTTTAATTGGAGACACAAAAATCGAAACTATAATCTGACAATAGTAACTCACTGTGCAGAGCAAGTGTACATCCCTGGATCATAGAGCAGAGTGAAGTAAGGCGGGGTGCAGCGCAGGGATTAAATGCACTGCATAGGAAATCACTATCGGCATAAGTAAGAAAGCGACTGATATCACGTTCACTTCACTCAGCCTCCTCTCCCCACTCCATGCACAGACAAATGGCATGCAGGAAGTGAGGATTATACAGTCTACTGAGTTTGCAGTTATAGTATATGCATGTAGTTTAAATGAGAGATTTGGCATGAATTTTAGTGTCTTGCTGTTAAAAACTGGAGATAGTTTTTTGGACACGGCCTTGGTACATCTGGGAGAAATTTCAAGATAGGTTTCAACATGTAATGGTTGACAGTTCCCTTGTAAGAAAAAGAAGAATATGAGATGAAGTGACACAATTTTGCTTAAATAAATAATACCTCATAGTAATTTGAGTTGTGTTTTTGACTCACTTCATATTTCTTGATTTTTATACAGACCTAGATTTCATCGCTATACTTTGCGACATTCTTGATGTCACACAACTGCCGTCTTGCGGTTGTCCCTCCTGCAAATTGATTTCTGCACTCTCTGTTGGCTGACCGATGAACTTCCAAATCAAACCCCTCTCCTTTTCACCGGGAATTTTGAAATAATTAATACCTCATAGCATTAATTCATAAAAAGGCAAACATATAACAAACATTATTATTAAATTAAAAGATTCTTACCTCTCCTCACATTATTCTGTTAAGTAGATCGCGATTTCAGGCCTATAGCAGGCCCATCTTCAGTACACTATTGAACCTCACAGTGATAATTCCTATAAAAAAAAAAAAAAAAAAAAAAAAGGTTAATATAACAAACATATTTGAAGAGAAAAATTATACGCTCAGACCGGGACTTGAACCTGGGACCCTTGGTTCTCTAAACCAAGTGCTCTACCATCTGAGCTACCTGAGCAAGTACCGATCTAAACGCAAATTTTTCTCTATATACTTTGTAATTCCCGCCCACCAAATGCTATGAAGCTTTTGCTTCTATCTTTTGCAAATGGTAGTTCCTTTATTAAGGAGACATATTTGGGAATTTTACATTACATTATAAATGCCAGTACGGCTTTTTTCGATGTTTTTATTATTAATTTCATACATCTCAATGATGGATAAATCATATTTGAAGAGAAAAATTATACGCTCAGACCGGGACTTGAACCCGGGACCCTTGGTTCTCTAGACCAAGTGCTCTACCATCTGAGCTACCTGAGCAAGTACCGATCTAAACGCAAAATTTTCTCTATATACTTTGTAATTCCCGCCCACCAAATGCTATGAAGCCTTTGCTTCTATCTTTTGCAAATGGCGGTTCCTTTATTAAGGAGACATATTTGGGAATTTTACATTACATTATAAATGCTAGTACGGCTTTTTTTTATGTTTTTATTATTAATTTCATACATCTCAATGATGGATAAATCATATTTGAAGAAAAAAATTATACGCTCAGACCGGGACTTGAACCCGGGACCCTTGGTTCTCTAGTCCAAGTGCTCTACCATCTGAGCTACCTGAGCAAGTACCGATCTAAACGCGGAAATTACAAAGTATATAGAGAAAAATTTGCATTTAGATCGGTACTTGCTCAGGTAGCTCAGATGGTAGAGCACTTGGTCTAGAGAACCAAGGGTCCCGGGTTCAAGTCACGGTCTGAGCATATAATTTTTCTCTTCAAATATGATTTATCCATCATTGAGATGTATGAAATTAATAATAAAAACATTGATATAACAAACATTTTCAATGGAAAAACTATTTAATTTTCTTTTGAGTTTCTTAGTAGTGGTCACTTTCTGCAGACATTTTCAGGATTTTAGGACTGCGTAAAGGTGAAAGTGTTCCTTGTCCATAACTTATTTCATCCTATTGAATATGCATTATTGTTTTGGGAATATTCTGATATGAAAAGCATGTTCCTGGCAAAGTTCCCAGGTGTAGAAACTTATTCTTGGGTTCATGGATGTTTTTATTATTAATTTCATACATCTCAATGATGGATAAATTATATTTTTTCTCTTCAAATATGATTTATCCATCATTGAGATGTATGAAATTAGTAATAAAAACATTGAAAAAAGCCGTACTGGCATTTATAATGTAATGTATAATTCCCAAATATGTCTTCTTAATATAGGAGCTGCCATTTACAAAGATAGAAGCAAAGGCTTCATAGCATTTGGTGGATGGGAATTACAACGTATATAGAGAAAAGTTTGCGGTTAGATCGGTACTTGCTCAGGAGGTAGAGCACTTGATCTAGAGAACCAAGGGTCCCGGGTTCAAGTCCCGGTTCGTGAGTGTATAATTTTTCTCTTCAAATATGATCTTGGGTTCATGTCGGTCTTGTAGCAGAAGAATATGATGTGGAGTGGCTTATGAAGTCAGTATAGGATTTTATGATCAATTTACATAAGTAAAAAAATTTGTATCTGTGATATATATGCTAATACATATATTTCTTTTTTTGTAGATATTGAATCATGTTACTGAACTAACAAAATCTGAAGCAGTGAAGAACAACCTTCTTGCATCTGTAATTCTGTGTCTTGCAGAACTTGTATCTGTGTTGCGAGCACATTCTATTGTACAACTAAAGGAGTTCATGCCAGCAGTCATTAAAATCTTAGGAGAGCAGAAGGATTTGGACAGGTATTTTTATTAGTACAGATTTTTTTATATATTTATTACTATAAACAAAGGTTTTCATAAGAAATGCAAAATTGCTATTCAAATTAAGTGAAAATGTCGTTCTTCCTTACATTACAGAAAATACATTTGTTTTGGAAATTCCATCCATCTTTTTTCTTCCTTTTTTGTAGGTTGTAGAATGAGTTTCACATTGGGTGACAACTTTGCATGTCATGAGTCCTATGGAAAGATGCAATGACATTGGTAGAAATTAAGTCATTAACTTTTCACTTAATGCCCTTTATGTATATTTCCTGCAGCACCAACACTCAACAACTATTAAAATTAGCTGAACAATGTAAATCTTTTTAGATCATTATTGATCAATTAAATATTTAACGTTTGGACTAGGTCATTAATTTTTCTTTCTAAAATAAACTATGTCAAATTAAAGAACTAAATTAATGTTTTTATTATCTCCTCATATCCTTTTTCTTCTATACTGCAGTTTCGGAGCTTATCTCCATCGTCAGTAGCCTCTGGTCGACTGGTGTTATGTCGTTTCTTGGCGGTTTTCTTCTTCTACCGCCAAGAAACGACATAACACCAGTTGACCAGAGGCTACTGACGATGGAGATAAGCTCCAAAACTGCAGTATAGAAGAAAAAGGTTATGAGGTGAGGTAATAAAAACATTAATTTAGTTCTTAAATTAAACCTCATAGTGTTCTTTCTCTGTGAAAGTTAAATAAATATGTCCAATTAATTTAAAAATATAATATAAAAACATGAAGTCTTATTTAATAAATTAATGAGTCATTTTAACATCTTACCTCATTAATAAATTAATGAGTCATTTTAACATCTTACCTCATATTTCATGTTTTATCAAACACGGTAACTATAGTTTTCAAATGATCTTGTCATTCATTTTCAACCGCCATTATGACTACCGGATATTCGTTGGAATCTCCCTCTCTAACGTTGCCATCTGGTGTTGATTTGACGAACTTCGAGATATCGTTGCCATCTGGTGTTGATTCGATGAACTTCGAGATGAATCTTACCTCATATTTCAAAATGTTAAAATGACTCATTAATTTATTAATTAAGAACCTCATAATGTGTTTCCCAATTTTAACTTTGAATGAAGTCTTATATTAAAATTAATGTTGGGAAGTAAACATTATGAGGTTATATCACTAATAGTTGGAGTCATGAAAATAAACTGAAGATGAATGAAAAATTAATTCGAAACCAATGGTCTTAAATCAAATAAATTTGAAATTGTATGAGGTGAGTTATTAAAAATATGTTCTCCACTCACTATTAATAAGGTCTTATGTTTGCTTCCGTACCCAAAATTATTTCTACATATTAATATTGTCATTGTTTGCCGTGGAGTTGTCTTCACATTGCTTTTGGCATAATAAAAACAAGAAGATGATGTCGATAAACTCTACAGTAACATTATTTAATTCTATAAACTATCATTAACAGTTTATTCACAATTTGCAATAATAATTAATCTTATTTTAATGTTTATCTATTATACCAATAATTTCATAGTATCTGACGAGTCCAGTTGCAGTTTCTTCTCTCTCTCAGTTCACTATATTGCTGTCACAACACAATTGACTTGCTTTCTGTCCTCGCCACAGGGGAGAGATATTTCTAGGCGCTTGATTAAGATGTTTCCACTATGGAAATTTCTGTCCATCAACGACTTGCGAGTCGCTTCTACCAATGCGAGACCACTATTCTTGCCTTTGCCAGTAAAATTCGTCATTACTACGATGCGTTATGTTGCTCCCTCCTTAGAGCTGATCATCCCAATCAGTTCCCTTGTATCCAGTGAGTCAATCTAGATGAACCACTATCATTGTTCCTCTGGGCTGGCGCTGACTTCTACATACATCATTGATTCTCTTCACTACTCTTTGTATGGTCCATTCCAGCTATAGTTTTGGTGATTTTCCTCTTGTTCAGGTCGGGCGGTACAGCCATACCAAAGTAATCCAGTCCTGCTCAAGCAGAATGTCTGTGGTTGAAATTATTTTAAAAAATTTTAATCTGCTGTGTTGTGTAGTTTTATAAAACTAATTAAAAATTGCATTAAAATTGTAAAAAAAAAATATTAATAATGGAATTGTATGAGAGTTATCTCTTGTTTATATATCTAGTATTTTAATGTAATTTTTTTATTTCAGTCCAAACTTGCTTCTTTTAAGTGTTGTTACTGCAACCCAGAAGATAGTGGAAACTTTGTGTCACTTCCTGAGTCCGTACCTGGATAAATTGCTGCTTCAAATATCAATTTTGTCTACCAAATGGCAACATCTTATTGATGACAGTAAAATGTCATCTGTTGCACATAAATTGAAAGCAATACGGTGAGTTCACTACTGTCTATGATCAATTAATTAAATTAGTATTACGCAGTTAAGTTATTACAATTAACGGTAAAGAGATAAATTTACACCTGAACTGGGAATTAAATCCTAACCTTTCAGCTGTATGTTCTGATCTCTGCCACTGAGCTAATTAAGGCTTCTCCCTATCCAAGCATGAACTTCTATAATATAAATGTGAGTCTATTTTACATTTTACTTCATAATTTAGTTGTGTTCATGAGAATATATTTCAATATGCATGCATATTATCTTCAGTTAAGTCCACCGCTGTGGTCTCGAGGTAGCATGCTGCCTTGTCACACAGTGGGCCCGGGTTCGATCCCCGGTCAGGGCAGTTTTTCTGGGTGATGTTTTTATCGGGGTTTTTCCTCACTTGTAAGACAAATGTCAGGAAAACTTTAAGGCCCAAACGGTCCCCAAAATCACATGGCCATCATCATCATCCTTCACTGGTGTGGAAAGCAACAGGAAGCTACCACACCTACAATTCCTTAGTAAAGCTGCAAACATAGCATGAAAATGTTATGATTGCAGTGAAGGACCTGCCTTCGGGCAGAATTACTATGGATGGATTATCTTCAGCTCCTAATGTTACTTCCTGTAGAAATATATTAATATGAACTTCTCTAATAATTAAGATATTTGATCTGTTTATTCTTACCTCTTTTGGTTGTTTTTGTTGAATGTATGTTTCAAGGCTTCTGAGCCCCATCATCAACGATCACAGACTGATTTTTCTTACGTTGTCGGCCTTGACTCGCAGCAGGTCCGGGTTCGATCTCTGGTCATGACAAGTTTCCTGGGTGAGGTTTTTTCGGAGTTTTTCCTCACTTATAAGACAAATGTCAGGAAACGGTCCCCGAACATCATATGGCTATCATAATCATCATCATCCATATTCGCCTTTAGGTTTAAGGATTCTTCTGGCACACCACTATCATCATTACCTGCCACATCATATGGGTTGCATAACCCTGCCTTCCAAGTGCCCCAACCTCAGAAGTGGGTTACAATTATGCCAATGCCAGGAGAGAATGCCAGAAATGTCTAAAATGACAGACAACCTGGAGCATTGAATAAAAACGAAAGATTCCAGTTGTACCTTTCAGAAATCCAAAAATTTATTAATTTTGTTGTAGACTTACACCAACTAACACTAATTATGAAGATAGTGAGAGTGGTCAAGTCTGGATATTAAAAGTGGAATGATTCAAACAATAAGATTGTTTAAGAAATATCAATCTTTCTGAGTGCTGCTCAGCAATTGCTCACTTATGTAAACCCGACTCTTTTAAGCAGCTCAGATGGCTCAGTTTTTTAATACTTCATGTAGTAGGAAATGGGGAATATGTATAAGTAAAATATACTTTTGGAATAAATCAAAATTATTATTTTTTTAAAATACTATTTCATATACAATTGGAATAAATAAAAAATTATTATTTTTTTAAAATACTATTTCATATACAAATAAAAATTACTATTTTATAAAAAAAAGTACAATCGTAATGTATAAAAATTACGTGTCATGTTGTTTGTCCGCGATGGACTCCTAAACTACTGAACCAATTTCAATAAAATTTTGCACACTGTATGCTGTTTGATCCAACTTGAGGCCTATGGTTGTTTATAACTAAATTTATAGTCGCATTATTTTTTATTGCAAATTATTTGTTTGTTATTTAACAAAGAGTTATAAATACCTGTGAGTTCCATACGATTCTAACTGATGACGGTGTAAGGTAATTGGTTTATTATTTAACCAGGTGGCTGTGCTTTTTGTTGCAACTGCGAATTTCAATTGAAATATTGATTATTTCATAATTTAAGTGTGTTCAGTGTTTATTTTATTTTCAATATATTGATAATAATATTAATTTTGTGTGTAAGTATTAGTTTTAAGTAATCTGGCTGAAAGACCGCAACTTAATTTAAATTTAACTGGACCTAGAAGGGACATTGAACAATATGGCAAATCAGTTCTAGAGACCATGAATGATAAGATATCAAGTGAATTTCCGCAAATTGGTATAGACCTATGTGACATAAATCTTACATTTAAGAAGAATGTCAATTTAAAAACATATGAAGGTCCTAAGGAACGGAATAACAGAAAAAATCTCCTTGCTCAATTAAATGATAAACAAGATGACTATAATTAAAATTCATCGGAGAACATATTGTTTAAACAACTCACCTCATAGGATTCATGCTTCCATGATATCGTGATTTCAAACATAATCATGTTCATCGTCAGCCATAACTCCGACTGATGAAATTCTTCGGCCGTCAGCTATTCTATTGTCGCCATCTTCAGTGCTGCCATCTATGGTTGAATTATTTCATCAGTCGGAGTTATGGCTGACGATGAACATGATTATGTTTGAAATCGCGATATCATGGAAGCATGAATCCTATGAGGTGAGTTGTTTAAACAATATGTACTCCGATGAATTTTAATGATTATACCTCATAATGTTTACTTCCCAACATTAATTAAATATAAGATGACTATAATATATCACAAGATGATATTACTATACAGAGACTTCTTGATGATGATGAGAATCCAAACTGCCAACAAGTTCGTAGAAAGAAACAAAAGTATAATGAAATCAGCAAGCCTCCTCAAAATATTCCATCAATAAATGTATATAATCCTTATGATACACTTATGGATGATACTGAGAATGCAGACAACATAAATTCATCTCAATCAACAAAACCACTTCCACATAAACCACCACCCATATTTATACCGGGTGTAGTTAACGTACCAGAACAAAAAAATTGTGTAAAACAAAAACTTTCTGATTTAGATTTCTCACTTAGTTTACTACAACATAATTTAACGTATACCTTAGCCACAGCAACACGTGGCCAGGACTTCTATATATATATATATATATATATGTTGTAGTAAACTAAGTGAGAAATCTAAATCAGAAAGTTTTTGTTTTACAGAATATATATATATATAAAGCAAAGTTGGATTAGTTACACTATTTATAACTCAAGAACGGCTGGAACGATTTTTATGATCTTTGATTTGTTGGATTTGTTTCTGCCCCGAATAGCAGATAACTATTAAAACATTGGAAAATTAATGTAAAAATATTTAAAGGCGATACGACGTTCGCCAGGCCAGCTAGTATTAGATAAAATGCAAATAACTTTTTTTCTTCTTCTTCGTCATGGAATTAGGCCATCAAGAGACTGCACCCCTCCATCTAGTTATGGAGCATCCAATATTACTTTTTCCTTTGGGTTGGTAGTGAAGCAAAATTTGTGGGAGTCTATTGGGTGTCATACGTAGAAAAAATAAAAAAAAAGTTTAAAATACTTCGACCAATGAATTTTTCTAATTTCTACAGAATTATAGTGCTCATGCACAAACACTTAAAGAATCTTCCACTAGATGGCAGACATATGTGTGAAATCAGTATGACCAACCTTTGCAATAAATTCCCAAAAATGTTTATAAGAAATGGATGTACACCAACTTCCCCTTCCTAACCTAACAAAATAAATTACATTCATATTGAACTTACATAGGAAAAAAATCACTATGAGGTTTAATTTGAGAATTAAAGTGTTTAATACCTCACCTCATGTCCAGTCTTCTAATTAAACCAGTTTCGAAGTTTGAGCAGCTTCATCTTCAGTAATTTATTGTCGACTGATGTTATGTCAGTCAGGAGAACTAATCGACATAATGTCAGTCGACAAGAAATTACTGAAGATGAAGCTGCCTAAGCTTCGAAACCGGTTTAATTAGAAGACTGGATATGAGGTGAGGTATTAAACACTTCAATTTAATTTGAAGAAAATTTTTACATGCATATTATTTAGTTAAGTATAAACTAATCTGTTGTACAATAACTTGTCTCATTGGAACCTAACAAAATGAAGTGAATGAACATCCATTACTTGAAATATATTTTTGAATATTAGTCATTCCAGTTTCACAGATATCTCCACCATCTAGCAGAAGTTTCTTTAAACGTTCGTGCATACGCACAATGATTTTGTAGAACTTTGAAAAAGGTATTTGAGATAAATGCGACAATTTGCATAAGTAGATAAATATTTATTAGTTATAAAAAATTATATAAGCATCATTGTAAATTGTTTAAAATAGTACAAAATGTTAGTAAAGGTGAGGAAAATGTATGTAGAGCAACAGTATTACTAGAATGTAGTATGGAAAATCATAGGTTGAGGTATTCTAAACTTGAGCCAAAAAAATACATGAAATCTATTTTAATGTTAATATAAACTTATACAATTCGATCTCATCTAACATTTAATTAGGACAGGAATGATATAATCAGCTGTTTATACCCTAACACTTTAAACAACATAATGTTATAAACAACTTCTCATAAAGTTGCATGTTTTCACGATACCAGTTTCAAAAGTATAATTTTACTTTTGAAACCGGTATCGTGAAAACACGCAACTTTATGAGGTGAGATATTATAAAACATTTTGTTTTGATGCTTCTTGCGCCTATAATTGTTGTTCATTTTGCAGCAAAATCTCAAAATCTGCTGCCAGGGGACACCGCGTGGAGGTGAACAACTTTTCTCCAACTGTACATACCTCATAGTGTTACCTCCCACTTGATTTTGATTAATATATCAACAACTTCCTAAATTTTATAGCTGTAGTATAAAAATTTTGGCAAAGCATGCTCCTTTTAGCATAGAATCATTCCAAATGATTGATAGGAAAAAAGGACAAGTGAATGAGTTCTTTTTTCCATCAAGCTCCTCTGTTTTACTGATGTACCAAACATGTTTGATATTTAAAGGAAGTAACACTATGAGGTTTATTTTAATTATCATGAGTTGGATTTTTTCCTGACTCACCTCATGTTTATGATTTTCTTGCAGACTATGTTTTTAGCAATCTTTTGTGCCATTTGGATAGCATTGAAAATGGTAAGAGATTGCTGAAACCATGGTCTGCAGGAAAAATCATAAATATGAGGTGAGTCAGAAAAAATCTAACTCATAATAATTACCAAACATGTGTTTATTGCAGGCAAAAATTATCCAACTCCGTACCACCTAGAGTGTTGATCCCAACTGTTGGTCATGGTTACTCAAGATTGATTAAGAAGAAGCAATATGCAGCATTGGGACCTTTGCTGTCAGTGTTGGCAGACAGTTTCTCATTACTGGCAGGCTCAGAGTTCTCACAGCTGATGCCAGATCTCACCACATTTTTCCTACAGGCTTTGCAGTTCCGTTCAGATTCAGATGACTCCATATTACAAAAGGACATTGCTGAAGCTGAGAGCCATGTTACCAATGCTCTTGTGGCTTTGGTACTTAAGTTGTCAGAATCATCATTTAGGCCACTGTATCACTCACTATTCCACTGGGCAACTAGTTTGGATGAAAATAAGGAGCGTATTATAACTTTTTATAGGTAAGTATCAACTAGTTTTTTCATGCTATCGCCATCTTCATCATTATGACAGTTGTATTTTATATTGACTATTTAACTCATGCCCCAAATCGGAGTCAATGACCAATCACGTTTCACTGAATTTTGTTTTACAACCAATCACAGTCATATTTCACTTCAATAATTATCAAATTTTGATTACCAAAATAAAGAATGCTCCTCCTTTTTAATATTCTGAACAGGTCAGAGCATTATTTTGCAGTGATTGACTCTCTAACAAATACGTTGAATATAGCAAATAATGAACGGATTCCTTCGACCTACACATTTGATAATTGTGTGTTCATTAATTGTGTTTTAAGTACTAATTTTACTGAGTTATTAATAATCTATAATGTTGATTATAATATACAGTTTGATGTGTTTCATTTTTCCTCCACTAGAGTGCATTGTTACAATATTGCAATCTTATTTGGCAATAAATAGTATATTTGAAGAGAACAATTTTTGCCTAAACCGAGACTCGAACTCGGGACCTTTGGCTTGCCGGGCCAAATGCTCTACCAACTGAGCTGCCAAGGCGAGTTGCGATCTAGACACAAATTTTTCTCTTATATACGTTGTAATTCCCTCGTGCCAAATGCTTTGAAACCTTTGCTTCTATCTTTGTAAATGGCGGCTTCTTAGTTAAAAAGACATTTATTGGGAATTTAACACTACTTTATAAAGCCAGTATAAAGCAATAGTATGATCAAGTTGCAGTGATGAACCAAATATTTCGCATTTGTTTTCAAACATCGCCATTTACGTTAAATGTATAAATATTTTAAAATAACTATATTTAAATAGATTTGTGAGTAAACAGCTTAATTTTATTTGTTAAATAGTCCTAATAAATCCTCTAGATAAATTCGAAATCACTCGTGGCATTACTTATGAAAATGATGTACCATACCTCATAATTATGGCCTGGATACCCTAGGTGCAAGGATTCAAATGCTAAGTCCAATCCCAGGCAGGCTGGTGATTTATTTGCTTCATTTGTGTCTAGACTCATCGGCCCTGGAGCCCACTCAGTTTCCTAAAAAATGAGTAAAAGATAAAAGGTAAAATAATCCCACTTCAGGCATTTTGGAGGCCTTGTGATAATAGGAGGTTAAGACTCCCGCATTTGCAGTCAGCTGACATGAGATGATGACTGTCTTTATCTCCAGAATATGCATGTGTTAATCATTTTCATTACAGGCTGAGTCTTAGAATTAAAGTAAATAGTTTAATTGAAATAATAAATAAGTTTGGTCTGCCTTAATCTTTCCTCATAATTAATTGTTTCTTATAAGACTCGTTTCAAAGCTTCTTAGCTTCTTCTTCAGTTAGTAGAGTAAGAAGCTTTGAAATGCTTGTTACAAGAAATAACTAATTATGAGATAAGATGAAGTACATCTTAATTATATTATTTTTGGTCTGGACATCTTACCTCAATATTAATGTTGATTTGTTCTTGGACATGTTTCAAAACAATTCTGTTTTATCTCAGCTTTCCCAGTCTGAAATTAATCATGAATTCTTCTCACCTCATACATCTATGTTCTTTAACACAGAACCGCAGTATGGAAATGATGTTTCCCGATACTGTGGTTCTGTATTAAAGAACATAGATGTATGAGGTAAGAAGAATTCATGATTCATTTGATTTTTATTAAGAAAACCTCATAATGTAAAAATTCCCAGCTTTATTATATGAACCTATTTAATATTTGAAGAGAAAAATATACTTATATTTGAAGCAAAAAATTATATAATCAGTTGAGTTGGTGTTTACTTAATGAAAATCTATATCTATTAATTAAATAAAAATAAAACATAGTTTTATTTGATTTTCATATTTATTATATAAATCAGTGACAGCTGTTTTGATACATGTCTGAAGAAGGTACAGTGTACCGAAACAGCTGTCACTGAATTATATAATAAATATGAAAATAAAATAAAACTACCTTTTATTTTTATTTAATTAATGAAAAATGATATGCTCAGACTGGGGTTTGTTCCCAGAACCTTTGGCTTTCTAGGCCCGTGCCGTACAGCTGAGCTATCTGGGCACTCCAATCTAAACACAGATTTTTCTCTTATACATTGTTAATTCCCGATCGCCAAATGCTACGAGCCTTTGCTTCGTTTATGCAAATTGTGTCTTCTATTTTAAGAAGCGGTAGAGCATTGGCCTAGAAAGTCAAAGGTCCTGGTTTCAAACCCCAGTCTGAGCATATAATTTTTCTCTTCAAATATAATTTGTTCTTCAGTGAGAAGTAATACATTAATAATAAAAATATACGCTCAGACTGGGGTATGAACCCAGGACCTTTAAACTATTTAAACTTAATAGGAAGTAACACTGAGATGTCAATAACTTAATATTAAAAATAATCACCTCACCTCATATTTTGTCTTCTTTTTTAGACCGGTTTTGGAATAATTATTCCATCGTCAGTATTTTCATGACAATTGTTTTGTCGTGGTAACAAATGGAGCAAGAAACCATGCGAACAATGATCGTGAAAATACTGAAGATGAAATAATTATTCCGAAATGGGTCTAAAAAGATGACAAAATATGAGGTGAAGCGATTATTTTTAATATTAAAAAAGCTAAATTACATTATGCCAAACTATTGGGTGATCAGTTGTCTGTCATGCTTGTATGTGAATCAATGCCAAGAATAATCTGTTGACTATAGAAAGTGATGTTAGCTGATAAATAAAAACGAATAGTGAATTAATGATCTTTAAATGAATCAGATTTTACACCTCACTTCATATTTTGTTTCCTTTCCAAGATTAGTTTCAAGAAAATTCTTCCCTATTTTCAACTGGCACCTGACTGCATTTTTTCTTCCTCTTTTCTCTTCTGTCATAGCAGCATTGAGACTGCAACAATTCACTTTCTCCATTCTATCATTTGCCATTCTCCTTAATTCTCCTGTCCCTTTCCTGTTTCTTTCTTGCTAAATCCTTGATACTATCCATGTACCATTTCTTCAACCTTCTTCTTCCTCTTTTTCCTCCTGTCCTTGCTTTCATTTTCTGCATAGGTTTGTCATACATTTATTTTGTATTATCCCATTTATTCTTTTCAAGTATCCAGATAATAATTTTAACCTTCATCTGAAGTAGAAAATTGACTAAAAATTTTATCTTTATTGGTCTTTTTTATCAATTAAGGTTATTACTTTTTTAGGAATTCTCACTATGAGGTATATTCATTAAGGTAGGATTTTTATCACTCGCCTCATATTGTTCTTCTTATTTGACTATAAACTAGTTTTGGAACATAGTTTCTGTTCCATCCTCAGTATCGTCACGACCGTTGTTCTGTCGTCTTGAAGAGCTGTCCTTCGCTCCTTCCATTGGCTGACTGAAAAACCTCGAAACCAGGTCATTCTCACCGGGAATTTCAAAGTTCATAAATTTCTTCTTTTCGCTCTTTTGAATGTAGATCTTTTCCCAAACAGTAAGTTCTTTTGGTTTTTCTATTTATTTTAATAATTTAGCTTCTTTCTCGATAAGATGTTTTTCAGACCATGCATGGGCAGCAACTGCAGATTTTTCTATTTCCCCTTTCTTGACAAAAATTTATTAATCAAAGCACTCTTCTAAAAGTAAAAGAAGAAAATGTAAAATTTAGAAAATTCACATATCATCCATTAAAACACCACAAGTTTCAAAAAATGTTTAAAGATTTCAACATAAGGTTAGCACCCAAAAAGACTACAGCATCAGTAGACTGATTAGTCCTAATAAGAATGAGAAAATTAAAGAAGAAAACAAATCAGGGATTTATCAAATTAAATGTGAAGAATATGAGAAATTCTACATAGGAAAAACTAAGAGAAACTTGAAAACTAGAGTGAAAGAACATCTCAGGAATGTCAAGAAAGGGGAAGTAGAAAAATCTGCAGTGGCTGCCCATGCATGGTCTGAAAAACATCTTATCGATAAAGAAGCTAAATTATTAAAACAAATAGAAAAACCAAAAGAACTTACTGTTTGGAAAAAGATCTACATTCAAAAGAGCGAAAAGAAGAAATTTATGAACTTTGAAATTCCCGGTGAGAATGACCTGGTTTCGAGGTTTTTCAGTCAGCCAATGGAAGGAGCGAAGGACAGCTCTTCAAGACGACAGAACAATGGTCGTGACAATACTGAGGATGGAACAGAAACTATGTTCCGAAACTAGTTTATAGTCAAATAAGAAGAACAATATGAGGTGAGTGATAAAAATTCTACCTTAATTAAGGTTATTGTCCTAAAATAAGTAGTTATTGTCTAGAATTTAGTTTTTGTAATCAGCAATCAATGTCTACCTAATAGTTTAATATTTCTAGTTTCATATCTTCTTATTTTCATGTGTGATTTCATGAAACATTTCTTATAAACACCTAGAGTTGGTAACATTTTTCTAAAAATAAATACATTTACAGTATTAATAAAATGTATTCTTTGTACAGGTTATCAAGCAGCATAGCAGAGGCCTTGAAGGGACTTTTTGTGTTGTTTGCTGGGCGAGTAGTAGTAAATGCTGCAAAATTATTGGATAGCATTAATATCATTAAAAAAGAAGAAGATAATGAGAAGACAGAACTGATGTTTGATGAGGAGAAATCGCAGTTGTTACTTCAATACATCTTGGAGACCCTATATAAAATTTTCTTACATGACAGTGGTCAGGGATTCATTAACAAGGAGCGATTTGATACACTCATGCTGCCTATTGTCAACCAGGTAAACTATTTATTTATTTAACTTTCACAGGGAAAGAACACTATGAGGTTTAATTTAATAATTAAATTAATGTTTTTATTACCTCACCTCATATCCTTTTTCTTCTATACTGCAGTTTCGGAGCTTATCTCCATCGTCAGTAGTCTCTAGTCGACCGGTGTTATGTCGTTTCTTGGCGGTTTCCTTCTTACTTCTATCGGTGGACCGATGAACCTCTGGATCAGGTCAAAATTTGCGGGAGTTTCAAAATTCATGAGTTTGTCTTTTTTGTTTTTTTGGATATGGATTTTTTCCCAGACTGTGAGTTCCTTTAGTTTATCTGTTTGTTTGATTAGGCTAGCTTCTGTATCAATTAAATGTTTTTCATACCAAGCATGGGCTGCTACTGCTGACTTGTCCACTTCACCCTTTTTTACATTTCTAAGGTGTTCCTTCAATCTAGTTTTTAAATTTCTTTTTGTTTTTCCTATATAGATTTTGTCGCAATCTTGACATTTGATTTGATAAATCAGGAATATATCAGATCAAATGTCAAGATTGCGACAAAATCTATATAGGAAAAACAAAAAGAAATTTAAAAACTAGATTGAAGGAACACCTTAGAAATGTAAAAAAGGGTGAAGTGGACAAGTCAGCAGTAGCAGCCCATGCTTGGTATGAAAAACATTTAATTGATACAGAAGCTAGCCTAATCAAACAAACAGATAAACTAAAGGAACTCACAGTCTGGGAAAAAATCCATATCCAAAAAAACAAAAAAGACAAACTCATGAATTTTGAAACTCCCGCAAATTTTGACCTGATCCAGAGGTTCATCGGTCCACCGATAGAAGTAAGAAGGAAACCGCCAAGAAACGACATAACACCGGTCGACTAGAGACTACTGACGATCGAGATAAGCTCCGAAACTGCAGTATAGAAGAAAAAGGATATGAGGTGAGGTAATAAAAACATTAATTTAATTATTAAACTATTTATTACTTTGAAACTTAACTTTGCTTCGTCATTAGAATAACTTATATATTGCAACTAATTCTTCAAGGTTGGATGATATTCTGAGATACATCTTTAGTTGCTATACTTTAAGTATTTGAAAACAAAGCTAAATATAATATTATAAAACAGGCAATATTTTTGCATTTGTTAAATATATGTAGGAAATAACACTATGAGGTTTATTTTAATTATACTTGAGTTGTATATTTTCACTCACCTCATATTTCGTGATTTTTGCAGACTAGTTTCATCGCTAACTGTGCGACTTGAGTTGTAAAGCATCAAGAATGTTGCACAGTTAGCGATGAAACTAGTCTGCAAAAATCAAGAGATATGAGGTGAGTCAAAATATACAACTCAAATATAATTAATATTTTTTCAATTAATGGTAAAGAGAAAAATTTCTGACTGAATCAATAATTGTACCCTGGACCATTAGCTTTACTTGCTGATGCTCTATTACTGAGCTATCCAGACATTCCTTACATCCAAGAACAAACTTTAAGTCTGGGGTTTGATTCCCGATTCAGGCGGGGGGGAAAAAATTAATACCTCACCTCTTATCCTTTATTCTTCTAGACTGCAGTTTTGAAACTATATCTCCATCATCAGTAGCCCCTCGTTGACTGGTGTTATGTTGTTTTTTGACGGAAGAAAACTGCCAAGAAACGACATAACACCAGTTGACTAGAGGCTACTGATGATGGAGATTAGCTCCGAAACTGCAGTCTAGAAGAATAAAGGATATGAGGTGAGGTATTAAAAAATATTAATTTAATTCTTAAATTAAACCTCATAGTGATTTTTTCCCTGTGAAAGTCAAAAAAAAAAGTTTATCTTGTAGCTTGAATATTGTGATGCATTCATTCTGTGAATAAAGTCATATTTAACACAATGAGCACAGATGATGCAGATTTTCATTAATTAATTATTCCCAAATTCAAATATATTAAAATAATTAATCTTAATTTTAAGTAAAAAATAAATAAAAAAAACTTTTTGTCTCAAACTATGCTGGACATGTGACTAACCTATATAATTATAGCCCTTAAACTAACCAACTCACTGGTACTAATGTAGGTTTATGGCTGCTTGGACATAAGCTCTCCACGTATCTATATCCTGAGGTAATGTTTTCCAGTTGTCTCCTGTATAATCTACTTCCCTCAAATCTTGGTTAATGTTATTACTCTCCCACCTCATTGTTGGCCTACTAACTGGACATTTTCCCTCTGGTTTTCCTACCAAGTTTTTCATGCCTCTCTTTCATTCCCCATTCATGCCACATGTCCTGCTCATTGCAGTACGAGACTTAACTGTTCTTATTGTATCAGGCTTCTTATAAAGATCAAGCTCACTGTTATATAGTCTTCTCCATTCACCTGTCTGTTCATCTCTCTTTGGTCCAAAAATTTTCCTAAGAACTTTATTCTCAAATACTCATAATATTTTCTCTTCCATTAAACTAAGCATCAATGTTTCGTATCCATGTAATATAACTCGGAGAATAACAGTTTTATATATTTTCAGTTTAACGTTTTATAGGACTTAATTTAAATATCAGTCCTCAGTAGTTTCTGTTATTTGAAGTAGATATTAATATTCTTGTGAAATGACAATAGGAGGTTCTTCTTAATAAGACTCAACTTGATGTTTTTATTATTAATTTAACATTTCTCAATGAAAGATAAATTAAATTTGAAGAGAAAAATTTTCGCCTAGACCGGGACTCGAACCCGGGACCCTTGGCTTTCCGGGCCAAGTGCTCTACCAACTGAGCTACCGAGGCGAGTTACGATCTAGACGCAAATTTTTCTCTTATATACGTTGTAATTCCCTATCGCCAAATGCTTTTGAAACCATTGTTTCTATCTTTGCAAATGGCGGCTTCTTAGTTAAGAAGACATTTATTGGAAATTTAACATTACTTTAAAAGCCAGTAAGGCCTCTAATGATGTTTTTATTATTAATTTAACATTTCTCAATGAAAGATAAATTAAATTTGAAGAGAAAAATTTTCGCCTAGACCGGGACTCGAATTTGCGTCTAGATCGTAACTCGCCTCGGTAGCTCAGTTGGTAGAGCACTTGGCCCGGAAAGCCAAGGGTCCCGGGTTCGAGTCCTGGTCTAGGCGAAAATTTTTCTCTTCAAATTTAAGACTCAACTTGTTTATTTTTTATTTCACTCACCTCATACTTCATAACTCCTCGCAAACCCAGGGTTTGCGAGGAGTTATGAAGTATGAGGTGAGTGAAATAAAAAAATAAACAATATTAAAAAACCTCATAGTGTTATTTCCTATCTACATAACTTAAGACTCAACTTATTTATTAACATTCTTGTCAATTCTTGTAATTTGCAGCTTGAGAACACACTGGGTGGAGTGGAAGCTTTACAAAGTAGAACATCTACTTTACTAGCACCATGCATTACACAGTTTGCTGTTGCTGTTGGCGATGATGCTTTGTGGAAGCAGCTCAACTATCAGATACTACTCAAATCAAGGCACAGTCTGCCTCAGGTAAATAGGAAAAGTTTTCATTTCACTTTTCTTGTCTGGTCTAAACAAAAACATATCTTAAGAATTGTGTTTAAGAAAACATAAACTATGAGGTAAGATAAGAAGTGACTCATTCATTCATTGAAATTAAAAACCTCATAACTTTAGTCTTAGGTAAAAAATCAAAACTGTCAGATACAAGTGAACTTATCATCTATAAAATAATTCTAACATCAAGATTTAGAACTTTTTAAGTTACAACTTGCTGTGTATACATATGCAATATATAACCAACTCCACGGCAGGACAGACCTGGAGGACCCTTTGCCTACCAGCTGTATGTCACAGCCACATGTGTTAATTGCAGAGGTGGATGTATAGGGGTGATTTAAGATTAGCATATTGGGTCTCCCAGATCTGATACACTTTTCAAGGGACCAGAGGAAAGTGGTGTAAATTAGAGGAAAGTGTAAATTATGGGAAATGAGGAGCTAAAAAAATGTTCACCTTCATATTCTGCAATGTTGTAGAACAAGCAAAAAAAAAAACACTGAGCTTTTGAATATACAATATTGGCTAATTAATGTAATGTTTATTTTAAATTAAACCTCAGTGATATTCCTATAATAGTTCAATGTAATGTGTGTTTTGAACTTCTGTAAACATAAAATCACTTTCTTCTTCTTCTTCCTTCCAAGTATTAGGCCAAGGCCTGTTACGATCCTATAGAAAATTTTCCCTCCCTGGGAAATTCTCGCATAAGACTTGAAAGCATAATAATAGTCCCTTCGATTGGTTGCTGGCCAAAGGAAGACAAGACCAGTGATGGGGCTGCCATCTTATAGCCTCTGGTCAGGCTTTTCTGGAGAAGAAAAGAAAATAAAGGAAAGAAGAAATGGAAGAAAGGAAAGACTCCCTAGCCCTCGGATGCCCTAATAGCGTCGGGGTCAAAAAAAACAAGAGTTAACCAAGAGAGGTTAGATAGTAAAGTTAAAAGAGTGCAAAACACAAGTAAGTGGAAGAAATGTTTTGCTCAGCTTGGGCACCTTGTGGTCGCCATCCACATATCCCCTAGATGAGGACCCCTGTTAATATAATGAATTTGGGAATTTTTAACATTATGAAGTTTTATTGATAAGCATCAAATGAATCATGAATTCTTCTTACCTCATACTTGTATGTTTTTTTTAAACACAGCACTGCATGGTGACGATGGTCACTGATACTGCAGTGCTGTGTTTAAAAAACCATAGAAGTATGAGGTAAGAAGAATTTGCGATTCATTTGTTGCTTATAAAATTACTTTCTTTCTTTTACTTTCACCATTTAAAAAGTAAATAACAAGGGGAGGTTGAGCAAGCAGCTCTATGAATCTTTATTGAGAGATTAAAAAAAAATGTTTTGTCATAGTAGTTCGTGGGTTGAATTTCAGAAATGTTTGAAAGCACTGATACAACTTTGTTGGCTCCATGAACATGCTCTGCTCTTTATCGATTATACAAAAGCCAGCTTCATTGGTTCATTAAACTTGCTTGGCTCCTTGTTGATGGTATAGTAGCCAGCTTTGTTGGCTCAATGAACTTACTCTGTTATATATCGATTGTACAGAAGCGAGGTAATCAATTAAATAAATTGAATATCTTCAATCTTGAATGCTGAAGATTGATGTGATATGACGTAAATAGCAGGATAGTAATATTGCAGAAACATAAAAGCGAGGATTTTAATATATTGTGAATATAGGGAAACTGAAAGGAACGTAATACAGCATTGAGAATGTCACAAATGAAGTGAAGAAACTAGAGTCTGCTTTGGAGTTAAGAAGTATGAGGTGAGTCAAGAAACAACTAAACAATAAATTATATTTGAAGAGAAAAAATTTCGCAATGCACCACCATAGTCTTCCATAAGTTATCAAAAGTGAAGGATCGGCAGATGTCAGCTAACACTGTTTTATACTTGGAGAAACTTCTCTCTACTTCCACAGATGTAATGAGTGCATATTTAAAAAATACACTATGTCACTGGCTGTTAAATCTTCTTCAAAAATATCCATTCTGAATTCTTTGCCTGACAATATACAGGCTATTTGACAAATTGTCTGAAACCCTTTATTTTTATCTAACACAAATTTCAATTTCTCCCTAACTGCATCCCCAAACTCTCCATTTACATTGTATATACAATATTCAGCACTATTGACTAATTCTATAGACTTTCCAATGGCATACCACATTTTTCTAAATGAGTTATGGTTTGTGGCAAAAATGCAAAATTTGATTTAAGCAAGCCAATTTGCCTTCAATTCCAGGATCGCAAAACAGATCCTGTGCACTACCAATTGCCTTAGCATCTGCCCTGTCAAAGTTATTTACTATCTCATTATCTGAAAATTGTCACACTGGTATATGCATGCTGTCAACCATGTGCCCCAACGCTTCAAAATTGGTTCTGGTGGTAAAGCTACTCTTTAAAACATTTAGTTTGGGATGGAGCTTTAACAAAGACTTTCTTTATCTACTTCTGAAAATTTTGATCCGATCTCCTCTGCAACTCCTCTATGAAAGGCATGTGCCAGACAGGTAACATGCACTAGCTTACTGTAAAATGATTTTATAGACTTCGCTGCCTTTACCATGTAAAGGCACTGCGTCTGTTAGGAAGAGGAGTACGCTTTCAGTGTTGTATCCCATTAGGTCACAATAAATGCATAGATTTATCAAATAGTTTGCATATCTGAGTGTGGTTAACTGCCTCTAAAACTCCTGAGGTCAGAAGAAAAATCTGTCCAGCACTGTTTGTTTCTAAGGTCCATCCTATGTGCCCTTCATAAAGAATTTAAAACATTAATTGGTTATAAAAATATTAGTAAGGGAAGAACATATATTTTTATTTCATTATTTTCAATCATTATATTCAACAATTTTCTAGGCTATCCCTATCACTGCATTAGCTACAAAACATCCCTCTGATTCACTAGTCTCGTCAATTGATACATGAATTTTATTTCCATTCATACATTCACATATATGGTTTAATGTATCTTCATAACATTTTATTAAATAGTTTTATGCAACATTGATTCATCTGGAACAGTATGACCTGTATGGTGTTCAAGGAAATCACGTAGTTTCAAATTTTTTGTTTTCCTAGTGGAATATTTGCACTGATAAACACTTCACATAATTCTTTAAAAAATAAAGATGACTTGCTATTTGATGAGGAAGCAGTTTGATTTAACAGTAATTGAGACACTTTTCTTTTGATCACATTTTTAAGAGCCTGCAAATATTTCTCGCGCCCGATATGTTATATTGTGAAACATTTGTCTGCAGCGACTTTAATTTTGCACACCTTGCAAAATAGTACACTCCCATCAGTAGAAAATACTTGTTTATCGAATTCTGTTACATACTGTCTTAAACGGATAGTTGTAGAAACTTTATGTTTTGGCATTTGCACTGCACGAAAATCAATGCAACCATACAGAAACATTACTCTCGTGAGACAGACAGAAAGATTACAAATCGAAGGATTCCCGCATTGAAGGGGAAGTCCCAAATCATTCCACGTGGAGGCAGATCACAGTGGTATATGTGATGTTGAAGCAACACACTTGGTTTCTCACTGACTTGCCTGAGCACAAGAAATAAGATAGAAAAAAACATAAAAATGAATATTTAACCATAGATTATTTAAAAACTGACGTAAAAGTACGAAAGGTAAATAAAATGACCTAAAATTACAAACAGAATTTGTAAAATGATTTTATCAGAAAAAAGTAGAAAAAAATGCATTTTAATAACCTATAAGAACCTCATATATCTAACATATTTATTGCACAATGCATTTAATTATTAATCTGCATCGTCTCTGACAACTCACAAAAAAGATGACATTTCATCAAAATCCAGGTCCTGATCATGAGAAACAACTCGTGAAATTAACATAAAACTGAGGTTTCAGTCACTGTTTATTACTTTATATTCAATCAGAGGTGAAATATGAATTTGAAGTCAGTCTGGGAAAGCTGACGATAAAACAGAATTGTTTTGAAACATGTCCAAGAACAAATCAACATTAATATTGAGGTAAGATGTCCAGACCAAAAATAATATAATTGGTTTATACATTCACAGATTGTCACCACGTCACTCATGAGAGTCGCCTTTTCACATAGTTATATCACCTCACATCACTTAGGTTTTCTGGTTCAATCCTGGCTAGTGTCGAGAAAATTAGATATCCCTCTTCCTCTCATCGGCAAATTTAAAACTTTGAGCACTCTGACTCATAAATCATCTTAAACAACTAAATATGTAAAAGCAAATTTTTTACTTTTGGGAAATTACATTGTCTTTCAGTGAAAAAGATTGTGGTAAAACGAACAAACAAGTACAAGTGAAAGGAAAGAATGAGAGTAAATCATAAGAATTATTTGTCTGGTGTCTTAAAGATATGTGAAATTCAACTTACTGATTGAAGAGGTTAGTTTTTGTAGATAAATCAAGTAATTATTACTAGATTTGTGGACTGAAATCTGGAGAGGGATGTTACTCAGTACCAGAACATGGCTAATTTGAAATGCTGTATGTAATTTTCAGGTGAGGTTGGGAGCTTTACAAGTATTGTGTGAAATGGTTCGCAAGCTTGGAGAAGATTTTCTTCCTCTTCTTCCAGAAACAGTACCATTCCTTGCAGAACTATTGGAAGACGAGGAGGAGACTGTAGAAACAACTTGTCAGAAAGCAGTTCAAGAATTGGAAGAAATTCTTGGTGAACCTCTCAAAAAATATTTTTAATATTTTAATAATTATAAATAAATATTTTTAATATTTAGTAATTATAATTTTGGGAGAGTTCCACTATTAACTAATTTTAATGAAACAACTATGATTGAATATTTATAATTATGTATAAATGTCATCTTATATTCCAATTTCTTTCATTGTAATGGGTATTATTATACAAAGATGGTTATAAGTCTGAAACTAACGTAGAAGTGGCAATTTTATTTATTTTAATACTGATGTGCATAATAATAATAATAATAATTATTATTATTATTATTATTATTATTATTATTATTATTATTATTAAATTAGTTTATGAGGAACTTTTGTAGGTAAAATCCATATGAGGTTTAATTTAAGAATTAAATTAAAATTTGTTATACTTCACCTTATATCCAGTCTTTTAATTATACTGGTTTCAAAACCTAGGTGGTTTCATCTTCAGTAATATCTTGTCAACTAATGTTATGTTGTTCAGGAGAACTGCTTCTTACTCCTTCTGTTGGAGCACCGATGAACCTCTGGATCAAATCAAAATCCCCAGGAATTAAAAAATTTGTAAGTTTTTCTTTCTCGGAAAAAAAAAAAGAAAAAACTTATGAATTTTGAAATTCCCAGGATTTTGATTTGATCTGGAGGATCATCGGTCCACCAACACAGGGAGTAAGTAGCAGTTCTCCTGAACGACATAGCATGAGTCAACAAGATATTACAGAAGATGAAACCACCAAGGTTTTGAAACCAGTACAATTAGAAGACTGGATATGAGGTGAAGTATAAAGAATTTTAATTTAAATCTTGGTTTATAAAGTTTATCATGAGGAAATCCCCAGGAAAGCTGGATTGACCAAATGAAGAAATTCTGTTTTTTTTTATTATTGTCTTTTTCACTTCCTATAACCATGTGTATTGAGATCTATCTCTTCGTCTTCTTCCTGAAGGAATCCATTCTAAAAACTTTTTCAATCTTTAATCCTCTATCCATTTTACATATCCATATTCCAGTTGTCTGTAATCTAATGCATACAACAACGTAAAAAAAAGTTTGAACATTCCAACAATGAAAAAATGGCCTATTGATTCTGTTCACGCCAAAACTTGATAAAACACATAAAAACCTATGTAAAAATAAAATAGTCAACTTCCCATGGTTCCAGACTTACAGCTAATTTGTATATTTCTACCTAAAATAAAATTATTCTTTATTCATGGATATCAAATTTTTGGGATAGTACTTTAGTTTAATGTTAACGAAGTGTAAATAAAGTTACTTACAAATTATGTTGTGTACAATGTCGGTTTCTACTCATAAAACAATGTTGTGATTTATTGGTCATATTACAAACATTATAATGTTCATAAACAAA
The DNA here is from genome assembly GCA_030220185.1 of Diploptera punctata. Classification (NCBI taxonomy): domain Eukaryota; kingdom Metazoa; phylum Arthropoda; class Insecta; order Blattodea; family Blaberidae; genus Diploptera; species Diploptera punctata. The sequence continues at coordinate 1,645,237 of JASPKZ010010268.1, forward strand.
AATTATAGTCTTAAAAGTTTTGCATATAGCAAATTCTTGGTAATGTAATATATTGTTAATGTAGAATATTTTTTATCTTGAAATATACACATTATTAATATTATTGTTATTATTCTATATTCTATAAGGTCTTGTAGGATAAAAATTGGACTCTGGTAATACCTGGTCTGAGATACGAACTTGTACTCCTCACACCATTAATTGTTCATAAATGTAACATTTACAGGAACTCATAATAAGTTGAAAATATTTTACTGCAATATTTGTATGAATATTTATTGGAGGACCAGATTCACTTGAAATTAAACACTTTGTAAAATTCTACAATTACTTTATTCTTCAAATATTATTTAGGCAATTGATGTTTTTTTTATTTAGCACGAGGGAATTACAATGTATAAAGAGAAAAATATGCATCTAGATCGCAACTCACCTCGGTAGCTCAGTTAGTAGAGCATTTGGCCTGGAAAGCCAAAGTTCCCGGGTTTGAGCCCCGGTCTAGGCAAAAACTTTTCTAATAATTAAATGAATCGTGATTTTTTTCTTACCTCATACATCTATGTTTCTTTAAACACAGCACTGCAGTATCGGCGTGCTGTGTTTAAAGAAATAGATGTATGAGGTAAGAAAAAATCACGATTCATTTAATTATTATTAATTGAACCTCATAATGTTAAAAATTCCCAAATTTAATATATAAAAAAACTTTTCTCTTCAAATATAATTATTTAGGCAATTTTAATTTACAAATAGTTATTAACTATTGTATTTGTAAAGTAAAAGTAAACCCTCTGTTCAAGTATAGCATAATGCCATTGAGCGATGTGATGAAATGAAGTCCATATTATTGAAAGTCTAAGATATACGAGGATGCTGGTTTACCATCACAGGATAAATGAAATGGACCTGCCCTGGCTCCAATTCATGCTCCAATAAATCAAAATGTATGATTAAATTTTTAAGAGAAAAATGTATGCTCAAACTTGGATTTGAATCCAAGATCTTTAGTTCTACATACTAGTGCATTGACCAATTAGCTACCTGGGCATCACACCTCAGATGGAAATTTTTCTCTTTCATAAATAATCCTGTGCAGATGCAGCAGTGAACCATAATTCCAAAAGCAACATGGCTGATTCCAATTCAGGAAGACGTTGATAAAATTTAATACATCTATGAAATTGAGAGAATTAGAAGAAATATTCCCAATTCTGATCTCTGGGAGACCTCTTTCCAGGATCCAAAATTCCAAAGTTAGGCCTATTTACATTGTGACATTTAAATTACAATTTTTTTTTGTGTTTTTTTTTTTGCTGTATGGATACTGCATCTGAATATAACATGTACACACATATGTAATGAAATATCACTGCTGCATAATAATAATAATAATTAGCAGACACTCTTGTCAAGAAGGGAACTGAAATAAAAATTTTAGTAATACCTGAGCCAAACCTAAAACGGAAGACAGATGACATCAAGAAGGTATGGAATGCAGAGAACAACAAAATATCTACTCTACTCCCACAGCTGAGCCAAGAAGCCCAAAGAAACAGGATCTTGTCATAAATTAATGAGTCATTTTTTTCACATTGTACCTCATATTTTACGTTTCTTTAAACACGGGAACTATTTTTACATGCTTTATATTAGCTTGACCTGTATCTATCTATGTAATGGAATCTTTCAACGCGATTTTCACCCACTTAAAATCATTGGATCGACTTGAAACTTTGTATACTTGTAGAGGACCCGTGGCAATACAATAATTTCATATTTATTTTCTAAAATCCTGGCCATAATCATCAGAAAATCAAAAAAAGTGTTTTTGTATCAATGTAACGGAATCTTTCAACGCGATTTTCACCCACTTAGAAACATTGGATCGACTTGAAACTTTGTATACTTGTAGAGTACCCGTGACAATACAATAAGTTCATTAATAAATTAATGAGTCATTTTAACATCTTACCTCATATTTCATGTTTTTCAAACACGGTAACTATAGTTTTCAAATGATCTTGTCATTCATTATAATGGCGGTTGAAAATGAATGACAAGATCATTTGAAAACTATAGTTACCGTGTTTGAAAAACATGAAATATGAGGTAAGATGTTAAAATGACTCATTAATTTATTAATTAAGAACCTCATAATGTGTTTCCCAATTTTAACTTTCAATAAGTTCATATTTATTTTCTAAAATCCTGGCCATAATCATCAGAAAATAAAAAAAAAACATTTTTGTATCAATGTAACGGAATCTTTCAACACGATTTTCACCCACGTAGAAACATTGGATCGACTTGAAACTTTGTATACGTGTAGAGGACCCGTGACAATACAATAATTTCATATTTTGTTTCTAAAATCCTGGCCAGAATCATCCGAAAATCAAAATAATGAAAACTGGTATAATAGGTTGCGGACTTGTCGACTTTTTAGTCAATCGTTGTAAGAGCTCAGTTGGTAGAGCAGTGAACTCTTAGTGGTATATAATTTCAGTAATCCGTACATCGCTGGTTCAAATCTGGCTGGCAGGGTTTTTTTATAGAAAAGTATTACTTTTAGCTCATACTACAATAGTGTCGAATTTAAAGATATTTACATTTTTATCTTATTCTGTAAAATATTAAAACTAAAAAATAAATAATAGTTTTAAAAAATTAAAAGAACACGCTTTATTAGAAAACTAAAAAATGAAAAATAATTTTAATTTCCAATACGCTTGGGATAAAATTAAAGTGGTGAACAAAAAAATCATCTCCAACACATATAGAATAAAACTAGAGTTATCAACAAAAAGAAAATAATTTTACCATCAAAAGCGTGGGGTGCTTTTTATGATGTTTACATTTTCTTCTTAGAGAGCTTACTTTTACCAATATCTGTTTATTATCAAATATATTAATTGATATAGAGCACCCCACGCTTTTGATGGTAAAATTATTTTCTTTTTGTTGATAACTCTAGTTTTATTCTATATGTGTTGGAGATGATTTTTTTGTTGACCACTTTAATTTTATCCCAAGCGTATTGGAAATTAAAATTATTTTTCATTTTTTAGTTTTCTAATAAAGCATGTTCTTTTAGTTTTTTAAAACTATTATTTATTCAAGAGACCCTTCTCTTGAAAACTAGTTCCCATGTTTAAAGAAACATAAAATATGAGGTAAGATGTGATAAAATGACTCATTAATTTACGAATCAAGAACCTCATAATGTTATTTCCCAAATTTAACTATGAAGGATTTTGTCAGCTTGTACTGGGAGGCCAGAGGAAAAATTGCATTGTTGCCAGTTCCTGCCATTTGATAAATAAATAATAATACAATAAATTAAATTTACAACAAAATACTGCAAAAAGTTTAAATTTATTGTAATTTAATATTAGAATTGTTATTTGTGTGCCATCCATGTAGATGCAGTTTGCTGAAAGAAGAGGTTTTTTTTTTTGTATACTTTGCTTTATTATTGAGTAGCCCTAATATTAATTAGAATGACATTTAAATATATTATTTTTACACGCTTTATATTAGCTTGACTTGTATCTATCTATGTAATGGAATCTTTCAACGCAATATTTGCTCACTTAAAATAATTGGATCAACTTGAAATGTTGTACTTGTAAAGGACCAATGACAATACAATCATTTCATAATTTTTTTCTAAAATCCTGGCCAGAATCATCAGAAAACCAAAAAAAGTGTCTTTGTAATTATGTAATGGAATCTATCAACACGATTTTCACCCACTTAAAATCATTGGATCGACTTGAAACTTTGTATACTTGTAAAGGACCAATGACAATACAATAATTTCATAAATGTTTCTGAAATCCTGACCAGAATCAGCAAAAAATCAAAATATTAAAAACTGGTATAATAGGTTGCGGACTTATCAACTTCTTACTCAGTCGTTTTAAGAGCTCAGTTGGTAGAGCGATGGGCTGTAGTGGTATATAATTTCAGTAATCCATAGGTCGCTGGTTCAAATCCGGCCCGGAGGATTTATTTTAGTAGAGTATTGCTTTTAGCTCATACTACAATAGTATCGAATTTAAAGATTTTACATTTTTATCTTATTCTGTAAAATATTAAAAATAAAAAATAAATAATAGTGTAAAAAAACTAAAACAATACGCTTTATTAGAAAACCAAACTAAAAAATGAAAAATAATTTTAATTTCCAACATGCTTGGGATAAAATTAAAGTGGTCAACAAAAAAAATCATCTCCAACACATCTAAAATAAAACTAGAGTTATCTACAAAAAAAAAATTACCATCAAAAGCGTGGAGTGCTCTATATCAATTAATATTTTTGATAATAAACAGATATTGGTAAAAGTCAAATCTTTAAGAAGAAAACGTAAAAACTATAAAAAGCACCACGCTTTTGATGGTAAAATTATTTTTTTTTGTAGATAACTCTAGTTTTGTTCTAGATGTGTTGGAGATTATTTTTTTGTTGACCACTTTAATTTGTTCCCAAGTGTGTTGGGAATTAAAATTATTTTTTATTTTTTAGTTCAGTTTTCTAATAAAGCGTATTGTTTTAGTTTTTTTGAACTATTGTTTATTTTATTTGCAAACAAATGCAATTCTTTTCAGAAAAAATTGACAATTTAAGATAAAGATTTATGCAATTAATTTAAGTTGTAATTTAAAATATTATTTTTAGTCTGAACATCTTACCTTAATAGTTGAATGCAGGCTTTCACGGCCGGTAATCATAATGTTGAGTGATTCCGGGTTATGTGGCCGTGGTCCATAGTTGGTGTTGATACCAGACGTTTTGCCCTCAACTGCGGAGGGCATCTTCAGTGGCGAATGCTTCTAGGCGTGTTTCCTGGTCGGAAGATCTACTTAGGGTGAGCGCTGTGGACGTTGTATTAGTGGTGGGTGCAGGGTGAGTGGGCGTGGCTCTTGCTGATTGGCTAATGGTCGTCTCCTTGTTGTCCCTAGTGTTAATGCATTTATTTTCTAGTGTATGATTATCAAACTGGCTAAGGCCTGGTATCATACACTAGAAAATAAATGCATTAACACTAGGGACAACAAGGAGACGACCATTAGCCAATCAGCAAGAGCCACGCCCACTCACCCTGCACCCACCACTAATACAACGTCCACAGCGCTCACTGTAAGTAGATCTTCCGACAAGGAAACACGCCTAGAAGCACTCGCCACTGAAGATGCCCTCCGCAGTTGAGGGCGAAACGTCTGGTATGAACACCAACTATGGACCACGGCCACATAACCCGGAATCACTCAACATTATCTTACCTTAATATTAATGTTGATTTGTTCTTGAACATGTTTCAAAACAATTCTGTTTTATCGTCAGCTTTTCCTAAAATTAAATATGTAATTTAAAAGTCTGGCAGTTGATCTTCAAAGTACAAAAAGCTACACTACAATGGAATTAATGGATCTTCGGACTTCTGATAGCTATAACTGGATCTTAGTGGAGTGGTATAGTGTAGCTGCTCATACATGGTGTGACAGTGCGATGGTGAGAGGAGCCAAAATGTGTAATTCAGGTGTAACATCTCATCATGAATGATTAAAATAGACATAATCACCAGCAATTATAAATGAGACACCTTCTTGATTGAATATTAATATTTACAATAAAAATTATCTAGAAGACATTGGTGAGAACAGTTGTAAATTCTGGAAACGGAATGGATCAAATGCTCCAGTCCATGAAGCCTATGATAATGGCAGTAAAATTGAGAACCAAAAACAATGAATGTGTCACATTCTGAACTAAAATCATGTGGCTGTATTTTGGAGATATTACAACATTTCAAAATATTTTGCTAAAGTGTTTTAAGTATTTGGGGAGGAGGATAAGGGTAATCATGCATTGATTGGCATTATCAAGGTTGCTGTGACAACAATTCTCAAATTTAAAAGTGTCAGAAATCCAAAGATCATTAATTCTACTGTAGTAATCACATTTTTATCTAGGTTCTCCTTTTTCAGTTCGACAGCCCTGGGTGGGCTTTGGCTTTCTTCATAATTCTCTTCCACTCATCCCTCTTCATGACTCGTTTTCCATTCCTTAATTTTCATTTTACTAAGGTCAGTCTCTAATTCTTGCAGCCACTTTTTCCTTGGTCTACCTCTTCTTTTATTTCCTAGCGTCACAATATTTTAGATATTTTTGGGCATTCTGTTTTCATTTATTCTATAAACATGTCCTAGTCAACTGAGTATAAGCGATTTTACAAAATCTGGGTTATTCTATCTATAATCAATTTCTTCTAAAATTTCATACATCTTAAATTTGATGAAATTTGATATCTTCTGAATTTTCAATATAATGTTCCTTAACCCAATGGACTCTTATTTAAATGCCTGCTAACTTTCCCCTCTACTTGGATTTAAATGGCCGCAGAAGGTGTCATGCTCTTTACATGCAAACACAAAAATGCGCATAGAATGGAATTTAATAAATATTTTTCTTTAGAAATTTTAGTGAAGGCTTCTGAATAATTGTACTTGCCTAAAGCGATATTTTGGTGTGGTAAATCTCGAAACATTTCAGGACATGAAGTGGAACTTCACACTTTTTGCATTGAAATGTAGTTTCACATATTTTGTTCTGTTTTGAACACACATTTGTAGGGTTTCTTTTTTTATTGTCTGTACTGGGGATATACAATGGAAAGTGAGCCCAGTTCCTTGCTTGTAACCTGACAGGGGTTGTACTTGATGATGGGGGGGCCTCTCACATTGTAGGAGGCAGCTGAATTGTCTCCAATAACTTCTTGGCGACAGCTATTCTGAAGGTCGAATATGCTGTCTTGCTATCTATGAAATTATTGTAGACAACGAAAGAGTTAAACATAAATATGTCCAGCAAATAGAAAAAATAATTTTCTGTATCCTTTTACATTGCAACACATTACAGGGAAAAGGGCAGTGATCTGGTCTTGCAAGTCAATGCCTTGCATCCTGGTACTTCATGCAGAGTCTTGGTTTTTTTATTTCTTCCCTAGGTCTTTGCCCTTTTACCCTCCTCAGTTTTCCTGTCGGTGTTCTGTCTATTGTTTCGAGGACAAAACTCTCTAATAAACTCAGAATCCCGTCACGATCATCACCACACACCCTCTTAGATGCCATTTCAAAGACTTGTCACTACAGATTTCTTCTATATATTTCCAACAAATAGACAGCTTCTAATTTCACGAATTCTTACAAAAAAAAGCGGGTCGTCCAACATGCCTTCTCTCAGGAACCTAGCAAAGCTAACACATTAGACGTCTATGGGGTAGTTTGGAAGTTATTGCAAAATATATGAGCTTGTGCGCTTGACGTGAATGTCACGTCATTCGAAGACTGGGCTTCACTAGAGCCTGCGTGAATGTCATGTCATACGAGTTGAATGGGTTAAATAATGACTTTTTAGCTCTTTTTGTTTTTCTGATTTCGTAAAACATTTCTTAATCAGAAAATTTTGTTTTGTGAATTAAGTAAAATGTCTAATATGTAAATATATATCACTAATCATATTTGAAGAGAAAAATTATACGCTCAGACCGGGACTTGAACCCGGGACCCTTGGTTTTCTAGTCCAAGTGCTCTACCATTTGAGTTACCTGAGCAAGTACCGATCTAAACGCAAATTTTTCTCTATATACGTTGTAATTCCCGCCCACCAATTGCTTTGAAGCCTTTGCTTCTATCTTTGCAAATGGTGGCTTCTATATTAAGAAGACATATTTGGGAATTATACATTACATTATAAATGCCAGTACGGCTATTTTCGATGTTCTTATTATTAATTTCATACATCTCAATGATGGATAAATCATATTTAAAGAGAAAAATTATACGCTCAGACCGGGACTTGAACCCGGGACCCTTGGTTTTCTAGTCCAAGTGCTCTACCATTTGAGCTACCTGAGCAAGTACCGATCTAAACGCAAATTTTTCTCTATATATGTTGTAATTCCTGCCCACCAATTGCTTTGAAGCCTTTGCTTCTATCTTTGCAAATGGCGGCTTCTATATTAAGAAGACATATTTGGGAATTATACATTACATTATAAATGCCAGTACGGCTATTTTTGATGTTCTTATTATTAATTTCATACATCTCAATGATGGATAAATCATATTTGAAGAGAAAAATTATACGCTCAGACCGGGACTTGAACCCGGGACCCTTGGTTTTCTAGTCCAAGTGCTCTACCATCTACAACGTATATAGAGAAAAATTTGCATTTAGATCGGTACTTGCTCAGGTAGCTCAAATGGTAGAGCACTTGGACTAGAAAACCAAGGGTCTCGGTCTGAGCGTATAATTTTTCTCTTCAAATATGATTTATCCATCATTGAGATGTATGAAATTAATAATAAATATATCACTAAACTAATGCTAACTTTACTATACTTAGGATTAACAATGCTTGGTGACCTAAAAGAAATTTAATCCGTATATAAATAAATAAATTATTAGATATTTAATTTTAGGAAGTTATATTTTGAGGTTATTTTAATTATATTATTTTTGGTCTGGACATCTTACCTCAATATTAATGTTGATTTGTTCTTGGACATGTTTAAAAACAAATCAACATTAATATTGAGGTAAGATGTCCAGACCAAAAATAATATAAATTATTAGATATCATAATCAATGGTAAAGAGAAAAATATCTTCTTAATGTAGAAGCCATTCATTGTGTATTTTTGTGTATGACGATTCATTGCATTTGAATGTGGGACCAATGGAATAAGGTAAAGTAAATATTTATGCTTGGATGGGAATGACGCCTGAATTAGCTCAGTGGGCTGAGCATTAGCACGGAAAGCTCAAGGTTTGGGGTTCGATTCCCGGTTCAAGCAAAAATTTTTCTCTTTACCATTGATTACAATAATTTAATTGTGTTAATTAATTTACTTATTTCTATAATAGTAATAGCTTTAGCTTCTCAATATTAATTTAATAAATTATTAGATTTTTAATGAAGTGTGGAGAAATGTTTCTTACAGAGATACAAAAAAGATGCTCAAATGCTGTTCATGTACAAATTTTATTTTGTCATAAACATAAAAGTACATTAGTAAGTTTGGAATGTTTTTACAAGTTTAAATTTTAGCATACATATTTTATTTTCCATTTCTCAAAGGCAAGAATGAGTTACTGTTATATTCTAAAATAGATTTGACTTTAACACATTTATTTGACATGTAAGTAAGTGTCTTGCAATACAGATACAGTATTCTTACTTTTGTTGCATTAACCACTAAAATGTTTACAAAAGTCATGTGTATCAACATTGATTTAAGATGTCCAATTGATTGACCAGGACACAATCACATAACAGCAATAATTGACACACCAAGCCATCTTGATGCCTATTGTAATATAGCGCCCAAGCATTCTACACTGTATTTAATTTTAGGAAGTTATATTTTGAGGTTATTTTAATTATATTATTTTTGGTCTGGACATCTTACCTCAATATTAATGTTGATTTGTTCTTGGACATGTTTCAAAACAATTCTGTTTTATCGTCAGCTTTCCCAGACTGGTTTTATTTATGTTGCATTATGTTGCACCACCTGGATGTCGATGTCAGCTCCATCCTGTGGTTGGCCAAAGAACCTCCAAACAAGGTCACCCTCCATTGGAATATCAAAATTCATAACTCTGTTTCTGTTCAGAACAGTGATCGACATCCAGGTGGTGCAACATAATGCAACATAAATAAAACCAGTCTGGGAAAGCTGACGATAAAACAGAATTGTTTTGAAACATGTCCAAGAACAAATCAACATTAATATTGAGGTAAGATGTCCAGACCAAAAATAATATAATTCTACACTGTATTTGTCTTTCACTAACACCCTGATTGCTTCTCACCTACTCCATTTTTATTTTATAAAACAGTAGTAACTTTACAATATCAAACACTACAATAAATTACACTTCAGGACATAACTTTTTTTCTCTCATAATTAACAATGAATTTATCAACTGGCATATAAGAAATTTTGTTACTAATATTTTGTTATGTTTAATATTATGATGGATAAGAAACAATTTTAATACTTGTGATCCACTTTGGTGGTTGATTTACAAAGTTTTTTACTAATCGCTAAAAGTTAAGACATGTGGTTAGGCTTCAATTTTATGAGTAAGCTCTAATGTCTGTCATAAGGTGATCGAGGGATAAGATGAAGTTCCTATTATTGAAGATCTGTGATAGGCACAAATACAACACCTAATATGTAGTTTTGTTTAGATAAAATTTAATCATCTCATCACATATTTTTCTTCTTATTTTAATTCAAACTAGTTTTGGAATTTTACATTTTTGTTCCATCATCAGTATTCCTGCAACCGTTGTTCTGTCATCTTGAAGAGTCATTCTTCAAAACGTTAGAACAACGGTCACTGGATACTGATGATGGAATGAAAATGTAAAGTTCCAAAACTAGTTTAAATTAAAATAAGACAAAAAATATGAGGTGAGTGATTAAATTTTACCTAAATAAATATACCTCATAGCGTGAATTCCTAAAATAAGTAGTTAATGTAGTTTTGTTTTCAAAATGACATTTGTAATTGACATAATGTTAGCAGAGTTGAAAGATTTGAAAACCTTATTTATTATTATAATAATAATATTCAAGATTTTTGTTTTATTATTCCGTAAATCTTGATTTTTTTTAGGAATTAGCTTTGAAGATAATACAGCATTAGAAAACCACATGAAAATTCATCTAGTGTTTAAAAGTTAATCCAATATATATATATATATATAAAAAGGTTCCTTCATTTTGTGCAATTAGTTTCTTCTACCATTCAAATAAGTGATTTAAATTAAGTTATGTAGGTAGGAAATAACACTATGAGGTTTATTTTAATTTTGTTTAGTTGTTGACTCACCTCATACTTCTTAACTCCCTCGCATATCTAGATTTCGTCACTGTATTTGTGACATTCTCAATGCTGTTCACACTCAAGTTGTTGTGAATGTGAACAGCATTGAGAATGTCACAAATACAGTGACGAAATCTAGATATGCGAGGGAGTTAAGTATGAGGTGAGTCAAGAAACAACTAAACAAAAAGTGATTTAACGTCTGCATTAGAGAATTCTTGCATTTAGTAATATATTGTGCTACTAAGAGTGAATCAGAAATATCATATTACATCTTAATACGAGGACGGATCAGAAAGTAACGCACAATAATTTTTTTCTGCCTTGGTATTGCAGCTAGAATGTTGAAATTTCACAGAGATATAGTTTGAAGTTTTCACTACAGATGGTATTTTTTTCTCAGGTGCACCTCTTGCGAGAGAAGCTTGAACTATGCAACAAAGATGGCGTGCATGCTACAGTCGTCCACCTGTGAGGAACAGAGAAGTGTTGTTCGATTTTTGTGGGCCAAAGGGCATAAACCCAGTGAAATTCACAGGGACATGCGTGGCGTGTATGGGGATGATTGTATGGACCGTAGCAATGTCTTCCGTAAAGTTAGTGCTCGCTGGGTGCCTAAGAACCTGACAGACGACCACAAGGGCCAGCAAATGATGGCAAGCTTGGACCACTTAACGCGGTACACCGCACAAGGACATGACTTTCTGGAAGGAATTGTCACAGGTGATGAGTCGTGGGCGTACCACTACACGCCCGAAACAAAGCAGGCATCAGCAGTGTGCAGATGGCTACACTCCAACCAAACGGACTTCTACGAACAGGGCATATTGAAACTGGTAACACGATGGGAAAAATGTGTTGAGAAAGTTGGTGACTATGTCGAAAAGTAGGTAAAAGATGTAAGTTCATTTGTGATTTTTTTCCTTTTTTTTATTATTAAACTTTTTAAAAAAAAATTTTTGTGCGTTATTTTCCGATCCGATCCGTCCCTCACAGGTGGACGACTGTAGCATGCGCGCCATCTTTGTTGCATAGTTCAAGCTTCTCTCGCAAGAGGTGCACCTGAGAAAAAAATACCATCTGTAGTGAAAACTTCAAACTATATCTCTGTGAAATCTCAACATTCTAGCTGCAATACCAAGGCAGAAAAAAATTATTGTGCGTTACTTTCCGATCCGCTCTCGTATAATTCTCACTTAGACCACTTTTAACTAGATTCTTACTCTATTTAATTGAATTGTCAATGTCAGCTGTTTGAATTATTATGGTAATGGATAACTGAACGAGATCAGTGTTTTATTATAAATTAATCATTTCTCACTATTTTAAAAATACAATAGGAAGTAACAAAGCATTTTCTCCAACTCATTAATTAATTAAGAGGTTTACTTAATAATTAAGAAATTTGGTCTGTGTATTCTTACCTCTTATGGTTGTTTTTGTAGAACATATGTTTCAAGGCTTGTGAGCCCTATCTTCAGCTTTTACAGACTATATGCTCACAAGCCTTGAAACATATGTTCAACAAAAAACTGTAAGAGATAAGAATACACAGACCAAATATCTTAATTTTTTCTCACTGAGATATTTAGGAATTTCAGAATTCATAATTTTTCTTCAGAATGTAGATTTCTCCCCATGCAGTAAGTTCCATTGGCTTTAATAATCTTCTCTTTTGAAGAATAAAATTATTACCAGTAATTTTGAAATTTCAAGCAGGCAAGCAAGATTTGATCTACAAGCAAGATTTTATTACCTATCACAGAAGAATGGAACAAGAAGCATTGAAAAATCATTAAAACATGTCCAGATGAGAGAATTTATTTTATGAGATGAGGGGCATGTTTCCAATAAAATTGTAGCAATCATTACGTCGTGGTGTCATTTTTTATTAATTATGTAGGAATACTTTTAGTCCTTATCATCAGTATATGTCAGTAGATATATTCATTGTTTTTTTTGTTGATTTGCTAATTTTATATAAAATGCACTTTTATATGAAACAATTATATAATATAGAATTGTCTATATAGTTTAGGCCAGTAACAATAGAAAGGCTAGCATTTAGAACTTAGGACAAATACACAGCTTATACCAGTTGCCACATTTTATATTTTATTTTTAGGATGTAGAACTGTGATTTATTTTTTTATTTGAAATGTTATTTTATTATACAATATTTTACAATTTTAATTGAAATATTTTAAGATTTAATGTAAATAGCTAGTGAGATATTCAAAATAAACAAGTACTGATTATAAGACTGTTAAAAAGTAAAGATTTGAATTAAAATTAAATTAAAATTTTAAAAGATCATGAAGTGATTCAGCCAAAATAGAAACACTAATTTAATTTGTGATTAAACATTCCAATTTTATACCCTGCTTTTTAAAATTGTTTACAATTTATGTTTGATGCCAGTGGCGAATGCTGATTTTAGAGGTTAGACAAGGTCTTGTTTTCTGGGTGTAATGGGAGATATGACTGAAGTCTGATTAATAGAACAATGAATTAGTAACTGTTTAAAAGTATTTATTTAGAAAAGTATGGATATTATCTGCAGGAAAACAATATTTATTTTAAGAACATTTTTAAAAATTAAAACTAATGTATTTTATGCAACACTCCAAACTCCAACTCCAAGTGTGACAGGCCTAGAAGGCCCTTGGCCTACCAGCCGGCTGCTGCCTCACGTCCACATGTGTTAATCACAGAGGTTGACGTTCATAAGCCAGTGTAGAGGTGACATGTGGTCAGCATGTTGGGTCCCCCAGCCGTTGTAGCTGGTTTTCTCAACCTGGAATTGCTACTTATTGTAGCTATCCAAATGCCTCACGATGCTGGGTGGACACCAGTCCCATACTGGCTGAATTTCATGAGAAAATTTCTTCCCCCATGGGGACTCGAACCAGCACAAGTCCTGTAGCTCTGTGCCAAGGCTTCTTGGCTTAACCGCTTGGCTACGGCACAGGACTTTATGCAACACTGCAATAATGAAATAATTAATAACATGATCATAAAAACAGGCTGTACTAATTTTTATTCTCCCAGTTATATTATACGGATGCAAAACATGGACTTTTACTCTAAGGAAGGAAAGAAGATTACGAGTATTAGAGAATAAAGTTCTTAAGAAAATTTTGGGCCAAAAAGAGATGAACAGACAAGTGAATGGAGAAAACTACATAATGGTGAGCTATATGATATGTATAGGAAGCCAGATATAATAAGAACAGTTAAGTCTCATATACTGTGATGGGCAGGACATGTGGCACATATGGGGGATGAAATACCTAACTCATAATAATTAAAAGAAACCTCATAGTGTTATTTCCTACATATATTAAATAGTATAAATTTGTTTTGGAAGGAATATATAAATAATTGTATAAAATTTTCATATTAAACCTTTTGCTAAGGGAGTAATATAAATTAAATTATTAAATTACTGCATTCTAAAATAATAAAATAAAAAATAATAAGATATTGAGATAAATCTTATTCTTTAATTTGCTACTAATAAAATCTCTTTCTTCACAATTTATTTTTCATTCAGTTCTTTATACTTGCTGTTGATTTTACTTAGATCACTTTCTTATCTTTGTTCTAAAGGTCACTTAACTGGTCCATTATTTGGACATAACTGCAGCTAGTGGTTTTACCTTTGCATCCTTTTATATATGCGATGGTCATAAGCATATAGAAGCCAGTCTAGACTTTTCTCCAGTCAAAGTCTCAAGAATCAAATTTTCCCAAATGGAGGCATGTGGAAAGTTCTCTGTGGACTTTCTGATTCATGAGTTGTCAGCTCATCAATATTTCTACCATACGAGATGAAACCGCCATTGTTCAAGAAATTAAAAAGTCAGATCAACAATGTGTGTCAATATACGAGGGCGGATCGGAAAGTAACGCACAATAATTTTTTTCTGCCTTGGTATTGCAGCTAGAATGTTGAAATTTCACAGAGATATAGTTTGAAGTTTTCACTACAGATGGTATTTTTTTCTCAGGTGCACCTCTTGCGAGAGAAGCTTGAACTATGCAACAAAGATGGCGCGCATGCTACAGTCGTCCACCTGTGAGGGACGGATCGGATCGGAAAGTAACGCACAATCATTTTTTTTTTAAAAAGTTTAATAGTAAAAAAAAGGAAAAAAATCACAAATGAACTTACATCTTTTACCTACTTTTCGACATAGTCACCAACTTTCTCAACACATTTTTCCCATCGTGTTACCAGTTTCAATATGTCCTGTTCGTAGAAGTCCGTTTGGTTGGAGTGTAGCCATCTGCGCACTGCTGATGCCTGCTTTGTTTCGGGCATGTAGTGGTACGCCCACGGCTCATCACCTGTGACAATTCCTTCCAGAAAGTCATGTCCTTGTGTGGTGTACCGCGTTAAGTGGTCCAAGCTTGCCATCATTTGCTGGCCCTTGTGGTCGTCTGTCAGGTTCTTAGGCACCCAGTGAGCACTAACTTTACGGAAGACATTGCTACGGTCCATACAATCATCCCCATACACGCCACGCATGTCCCTGTGAATTTCACTGGGTTTATGCCCTTTGGCCCACAAAAATCGAACAACACTTCTCTATTCCTCACAGGTGGACGTCTGTAGCATGCGCGCCATCTTTGTTGCATAGTTCAAGCTTCTCTCGCAAGAGGTGCACCTGAGAAAAAAATACCATCTGTAGTGAAAACTTCAAACTATATCTCTGTGAAATTTCAACATTCTAGCTGCAATACCAAGGCAGAAAAAAATTATTGTGCATTACTTTCCGATCCGCCCTCATATATATATAAATATATATATATATATGTCTTAAATCTCTCAGTTTAAATGAATTTTTAAATAATTTTACTGAAAAATCACATTTCTCAACCTATTGACAGACTTTTTACTTGAAGTAGATAATATTTTCATAAATAGTTTGAATTGTATAT
Source organism: Diploptera punctata (assembly GCA_030220185.1). Taxonomy (NCBI): domain Eukaryota; kingdom Metazoa; phylum Arthropoda; class Insecta; order Blattodea; family Blaberidae; genus Diploptera; species Diploptera punctata. Next base: position 1,661,091 of record JASPKZ010010268.1, read on the forward strand.
GAAAAAAATGAAGATAAAATTCAATTTTCCTGCATTCAAAATATTACAGATACAACAATAAAACTTCTAGAGCAGATTTTTAGTTATAATGGCTACTTGCAGTCAGAATTTTATCTCTTATTTATTACAGACTAACTAATACCCGGCATGCACTGCTACACTAAATAAATTAAACGTGTTTTTTATCTTCAACTGAATAAGTAAAAAAAAATTATAAATTTATATCATAATTATTTTTAGATATCCCATGTTAATTACCCATCACTGGCCGGGAATCTACTTATCTCAATCTTTTGGCATAAATGAGCCAAAAGACAAAAATGGTTATTGTGAGTTATCCGTAAAAGAATACCCGCCATGCGCTGCTACACTTGCCCGGGAATCTAGTCATCCGAATCTTCTTGGCATCAATGAGCTGAAAGATAAAAATGGTTATTACGAGTTATCCGTAAAAGATAGACATATGATGTCAAGGACTTTTTTGTAGATTTTTTTTTAAATATTCAGTTCTGTGTACATTAATTTGGTGTATATGTTTTGGTTTAGTCAGCAAAAGTAATTTAAGCATCCAAAAAGTTCCAAAAAACACGTTTTTCACTACAAAGGGTGATTTTTTTAAGGGTGAAGGAGTTAAGTATTACAACTCTCTTATAGCCTAAAATCTTCTCGTGAAAACTCCTGAACGCAAAAAACCCCATCACAATCGGATGAACAATATGGCAGCGCATAAAGGACAGACAGACATACATACATACATTCGTTTATATATATATCCATTCATAGTAATTCTGCCCGAAGGCAGGTCTTTCGCTGCAATCATAGTATTTTCATGCTATGGTTATGCAGCTTTACTAGGGAATTATAGGTGTGGTAGCTTCCCGTTGCTTTCCACACCGGTGAAGGATGATGATGATAATGAGAAGGATGATGATGGCCAGATGATTTTCAGGGACTGTTGGGCCCTGAGCTTCCTGACATTTGCCTTACAGGTGAGGATAAACCCCGAAGAAAACCTCACCCAGGAGCCTGTCCCAACCGAGGATCGAACCCGGGCCCGCTGCGTGACAAGACGACGAGAAAACTGTACCTCTAATATACTGACCATATATTTTTTTCAGAAAAATGGTTTTTCTGTTTCTTAAGGTTGGCAGAAATTCTTCCTTCCCTGTAAATTTTAATTTTTTTCTTAGCATATTAAGATTTTGGAAGAATGTTTTTCAAGTTTTAATCCCTATTCTACTGATAAAAACACCAATTTTTTAAAAATTCTGTTACTGTGTGTCCCATCTTGACTTCTATCATTTGTTTGCATCTTGTTTTATATTGGTGTTTGCATCTTGTTTTTTATTGGATTATACTGTTTTTAAAGGATGTAATATTATTTACATATATTTGCATAATTACAGATTGAATATGTAATCTTCAGACTTACAATTAAATGAAACCTAAAAAAAATTGAGTAGCCAGCAAATTATTTTCAGATAACCACAAATAAATTTACCTCTAATACGAATCCATGTGGAATAAAAATGGATTTATATACATATTAATGCCCATATGGCTTGTATCAATGAGTTTAATCAAACTATTATTTGTAATTTTAGTTCTAATATGTTTTAAAAACAGGTAATTTATAATATTAACTGTAATTTTATTTTGAAAAGTGGCCACTATTTAATCTGCCTCCATTATTACTAATTAATTAAATCATTGAAGTAATGTAAATTTTTATGCAATATTCTAAATCTGAATTTAATATTATAACTATTTGAGCATAACATTGATGATTGAACATATGGATTAAATAATATAACTATGTATGCCTTACTTATGCAGTAGAGTTATGCTAAGGTGTAAACTTAAAAATTATATTTGAAGAGCTCGGCTGTAAAACATTGTAACTGACAAATTCTTGAAAATTGAGTTGTAGCATATAAACTGTGATATGTGACCTCCTGAAAGCATTTGGTGAATGTAGTTTTATTTATCATGAAAATACATCTGCTATCTACTCATGGATGTAAAAACTACGTGCATCAAATTCTTCAAGAGGTCACATATTACAGTTTGCATGCTACAACTCAATTTTCTAGAATTTATCAGTTACCATGTTTTACAGCCGAGGGGCCTTCATTTAGTTTCTGATTTCACTATTTTATTGATAAATAAATGAATATGATTACTTATTAGAAAATACATTTACATTTAATTTTCAGTATCATGAAGCCACTCAGATTGACTCTCATAAATTCTTCATATAAATAAAATTTGTTACAGGGTATTAATATGAACTTAAAAATATAAAAATCTTTTATATCACAAGAGAAAATGTATGTAGTTTGAATTATTTTAAATAAGTGTAACTAAATTAGTTAAACAAATTCCTATGATTCTAGGAAGGTATTAATTATTGTACCGGTAATGAATTTCAATTAATTATAGGATATTGTTCATATATAAGTGCTAGTAATCTAGCTTTAGTGGTTTGTTTATGTTAGAAAGAGCCAACTTCTAATAATATGAGTAATCTATGTTCTAATCAAGTAACTACCACATCCTGGCTTCAAACCCCAGTCTAGGCATATATTTTCTTTTCAAATATAATTTGTCCATCATTAAGATGTTTAAAAATGAATAATATCAACTACCACATCACTTGTAATCCCTCATTGTAGAGGGTGTTCCATTAGAATGCCTCTGATGACATCTGTAACTTTTCCTCCAAAATTTTTTCATATATTATATATTTGTATAACCTGATTAATAAAACCAAACCTTTACTTTAAAATCCATGACTGAATTTTGCTGAAATGAAAAATATGTAAACCTAGGAAGTAAGGAGAAAGAAGCCCTACTGGCTTTATAAAGTAATGTTTAAATTCCCAATAAAAGTCTTCTTAAAAAAGAAGCAACAGTTTGTAGCATTTGGCTCTTGGGAATTAACAATGTATAAGAGAAAAATTTGCATTTAGATTGATGTGCTCAGGTAGATCAGTTGGTAGAGCATTGGCATAGAAAGCCAAAGGTCTTGGGCTCAAACCCCGGTCTGAGCATATATTTTTCTCTTCAAATATAAATATTAGGAATTAGTGATTTAAAAAGTCCTACAACATTTTTTTCTCTTCTAAATGTACTTTTGGAATCAGTGTATAGAATATTATATAATATCCTCAACTCATGTTAAACTCGGGGTTGGGTCGAAGGATGAGATGAGATTAAGTGCTTATATTTTAGAGGACTGTGAATGACAAGTGTGCTGGCCGACCATGCCTGGTACACTGTCACAGGGGTGAATGAACAAAATGGGTGAGATGAGTATGGAGCAATGGTGGAATCAAATTTGTGGCAGAGGAAAAAGGGAGAAACCTGCCCAAGCTACATTTTGTCTACCAAGAGTCCCACATAAAGTGACCAAGACTTTATCTCAAGACCCCAGTGATGAGAGGTGAGTTCTAACTGCTTGCATGTAACCATTAAAACGGGTAATTAGGCAACTATGTTTGCTGTTTGAATAATTCATATATCAGATGTCAGATAAAAATAGAATAATAACATGTAAAGTAAAGTAAAGTGATCCCACAACAGGCCTCAGGAGACCCTTGGGGTAGTAGGAGGTTAAGGCTCCCACTTTTTCTAGACAATCGGCACTTGATGTCAGCCCTGCGTGACGGCCGCCTTTACCCCCAGAACAGGCGTCTGGTACTCATTTCCGTTAGAGGCTGAGTCGACCCCAGGGCCATAGTGCCGCCAGAGGGTTTGGGTCAGTTTAAAAATCCTGACCCCAACGGGACTTGAACCCTCGACCCTCCGACTTGTAGCTCAGTGCCTTAACCACTACACTACGGCGTGCCATATGATTTTATTAATCAGGTTATATGGTCTTTATGTATGCACAGAAAGAATGGAGTAAGAATGACAGCAGTCTATCTCGACTGGCAGCCATTATTGCTCAAGTTAGATAACACTTCATTGGTACACTGTCTATACTTCCTATGTAGCACTATATAGAACAGAATACAGAAAATATAAATTTTGTATTAAATTATTTTTAGTATGTTCATCTTACCTCAATATTTGTTCTTGAACAAATCAACATCAATATTGAGGTAAGATGAACAGACTAAAAATAATTTAATTAAAATAACCTCACAATATCACTTCCTTAAATAAAATATAAATTTTATAGTTGGATAAAATAAAAGATGAAATGGGAAATAGTAAATAAGATTGTATGACCGAGTTAAAATAATGAATACTGGAAGGTTACCAAGAAAAGCATTGGGATATAGATTAGGAGGGAAGAGACCAAGAGTTGGCTGAGATATAGATGGAAAGAACAAGTTAAGAAGAATGCCGAGAAAAGTGCAATTGAATGGATGAAAATAATGGAATGAGAGACATAGAATGACTGAAATAGATGAAGAGTGTCTCCTTAGATGCTTTCGGAATACACCAATATAATGAATAATATTTTTGATAAAGATACATTTATTTTGAGTTTGGGTAGGAACTATATTTGGAAAAATGTTACCTCCTTGAGAATGTGAGATATATGATACATATTTATAGTTATGCTGTTATGGTTGTCTAAGAAAATTGATACTCTACTTGGTTTTCAAGTTAGTAATAAACTTAAGATATATATTAGTTTGTTTGTAATATATTAATGTGGTAGTTATTTGAATAAAGTATAAAATACTGAAAATTTAAACAAAATATCAAAATTTGAGGGGTTCTAATTCTATGACTTTAGAATTGTTCGTACTTTAAACATTGAAGTTGTTCTATTCTTAATTGACACTGAAAATTGCTAACACAGGACAAGTACTAATTAACTTATTTCTAGTTATACTCACATATTTATTGTTAGTTCCTATTGCTAACTTCACTTTTTTGTCATATTTGTTAACAGTTAGTTAAAATTCTTCCACTTCACCAAACACATTTATTTTTAAACATCACAAATTTGAAGTTTCTTTGTCTTGAGACCTCGAATAAACTTTTCTTTCACTTTATTTTTATTTTTCACTCTACTGACTTCAGGATTGTCTAGTCAACTGCAGCTTATTTATTTGATTTAATATTTTTAACACTTATATAATTATGGTATATGAATGTAATAGATGATGTAGATTTAACATTTTACAGGCAAACAGTAATCTCATTAGCAAGTTCAGAGAGAACATGTAACAGTAATCAGTGAAATAATACCTATATGAATTTGGAGATAGATCACAGCGATGGAAAGAAAAATTCTAAATGCATTTTTTTTACTAACATAGAAGAACAGTTTTTAAACATTTTTGGTAATTATGAAGAATCAATGTATGAATGATGTAAGAATCTGTTCAGTTCCTTTGAACACCTAGTGAATGATGCATACTGTTAATGATAGTGAACCATTCTCACTGATTTTGTCAGTTTTAGTAATTTTCAATATGGCAACAACCTGGTTTAATAAATTCCAGTTTTACTAAATATTTACACAATTTTTGTTATTTGTTGAGCAGTTTGGGGGTTTAAGAGGGAGAAGTTCTCCTTCATTCATGTTTTCTAAACTTGAAACTATCCTAATTTTGAGCCATGTATTGCACTCTATGTTGGATGTGAGTAGAATAATTTGTTTCACTTCTGATGTATTAGCATTATTTTGTGAGTTTTACATCACATTTTCATACATCGGTCTCAAATTTAAAAAAGCTAACAAAAATAACTTTACTAACCTTATATTCCTTTTTTTATAACTTAGGTTATTAGTTAGGTCAAATTTTGGTTATGTTTTTATATTGCTAAAATTGGAAAAGAATAATGAATAAAATTGAACTTTTATAGGAAAAAATCACTATGAGGTTTAACTTAAGATTTACATTAAAATATTTTATACCTCACCTTGTATCCAGTCTTCTAATTATTCCGGTTTCAAAGCCTGGGCAGCTTTATCTTCAGTAATTTCTTGCCGACTGATGTTATGTCGATCAGGCGAACTGCTTCTTGCTCCGTCTGTTGGTAGACTGATGAATCTCTGGATCAAATCGGAATCAGTGGGAATTTCTAAATCCATAAGTTATTTCTTGTTTTTTTTAATGTGGATTTTTTCCCAAACCATGACTTATTTTTGTTTTCCTATCCATTTAATTAGACTGCCTTTTGTATCAATTAGATGTTTTTAGACCAATCATGAACAGCTACTGCTGACTTTTCCACTTTACCATTTTTTACATTTCTAAGATGTTATTTCACCCTTGTTTTCAAATTTCTTTTTGTTTCTTTCTGATTTGATTTGGAAGTTCATTGGTCCACCAACAGAGGGAGGATGAAGTAGTACTCCTGATCGACATAACATCAGTCAACAAGAAATTACTGAAGATGAAGCTGCCCAGGCTTCGAAAACGGTATAATTAGAACACTGGATATGAGGTGAAGTATAAAATATTTCAATTTAAATTTTAAATGAATAAAATTACCCTCCTATTTTTACAAAAAACAGCATATGAATATGATGAAAGTTAAAAATTAAATTGTACCTGTTGGTAGGTGCCGTCGTCCTCAACTTTGTTAAAGAATTTTACTAGCATTGAACATATGAATGTCGAGGACAAACAATATGAATGATGTAAGCGTTATATTTGTAATATGTAGTAATGTAGTTTGTATTGTGTAGAATTAGGTGGTAGAAATTAATTGAGGTAGAAATGGAATAGAAAGTACAATCAAGGGAGAAACAGAGACATCTATTAGACAAGTGGAATTAACTTTTAAGTGGAGCTGATGAATGTAGTAAATTAACAAATCAAGAAGGAGTTCAAATGAATGAGAAAGATATAAGTATTTAACTTTTATAGGAATTAATCACTATGAGGTTTAATTTATGGTGAAATTAAATGTTTCTTATCTCTCCTCACATAAATCTTTTAAGTAGATTCACGATTTCGAGACCATAACAGTCTCATCTAAAGTACAATCTTGGCAACTGATGTTATGTCGATCGGAAGAAACTCTTCTTCTTCCCTCTGTTGGTGGACCGATGAACCTCTGGATCAGGTCAAAATTTGCGGGAAAGTTCATATGAACTTCGAAATTCCTGCAAATTTTGACCTGATCCAGAGGTTCATCGGTCCACCAACAGAGGGAAGAAGAAGAGTTTCTTCTGATCGACATAACATCAGTCGCCAAGATTGTTATGGTCTCGAAATCGCGATCTACTTAGAAGATTATATGTAAGGAGAGGTAAGAAACATTTAATTTCACCATAAGATATAAGTAATTAAGCTATTGTTCCTTTATTATTATATTGGTTCATACATTGTTCCCTTATAATTACCAAATTTTTAAGAGTAAAAAAAAATATATATTTGCACATTGTCCAAAGATTCTTTTGTACACAATGTATTTCAGGTATTACACCTAGTGAAATTTCAACTCTCAAGAAAATTCTCATGCGTATAGAAATTAGTTGCTTTATATACTTTTATGGAAACAAATGTATTAACTGATTTAATAATTTAATATCTATAAATTATTTGTTTCTGTTTACATACAGAACTATAATTTTTAATTTTGAAGTTACAATTTATTCTAAAACAATAATGATTCTGAGTGATCATGTAATCATGTAAAGAGCATACTTCTAAAATGAAATATCTTAGTTTTGAGTAATGGTATGAATTGACTTCTTTGAAGACAAGTGAAATTCTTTCTGTAATATATTGTGTACTTTTGTATTTTATCTTCATATGGAGAAAGATGTTGTCAACCTTAGTCCTTCTCGCAATGGAACTGTCAACCATTATATGACGAAACCTACCTTGAAATTTCTCCCAGAGAAGTGTTGTGATATAAAAAGGTCGTTCCAAAAAATATATACTGCTTTCAACTGCAAGGAACTAAATCCATCATCAAATCTCTCATTTAAATTGCAGGGAAGTAATGAAACTCCTGACTTTATGAATTGATAACCCTGGCAATCTGCCCCCCGCCACACTCCACTCCTATCTACTCATGCAGGGATGTCCATCTGCTTCACACAGTGAGTTGCCATTGCTGGGTTCTAGAATCGATATCTGTGCCTTGCAGTTAAAAGCGGCAGATACTATTTTTGGACATGGCATTAGTACATCACAACACTTCTCTGGGACAAATTTCAAGGTAGGTTTTGGCATGCAATGGTTGACAGTTCCCTTGTTAGATGGATCATTCATTCACCTTATACAAGAACTTTTCATTTAGATGTGTTGCTTACTTGTTGACTAGACATTTGTACATAAAAGACTTTGATGTATATCAATGCTTGAACATTAACACTTTCACTTGAAACTTGTCATGAAGTTATGTTTTTAAAGATAACTTTATTATTCTGCTTTCTTGTGAAACACATGTTCTTTCAGATGAATCAAATATACAATTCACTTCATGAAAATACATAATGCCTCTTAATTTCACGATAATTTTTATAAGTTTAATATGTTTGTAATAAATAATACTCTTTAAACTGTATTAGCATTTTGTAAACATTTGCAAACCATATAAGTTTATTTTTACATGAATCTATAATAAATCATTTTCAAATCTATAATTAAGGACTTTAATTTTGACAGTATCATTGAGCATTTTCAGGAGTTAAAAGTTTATTATTATTATCATCATCACCATTATTATTATTATTATTATTATTATTATTATTATTATTATTACTATTATTATTATTAATTATTATTATTATTTATTCTTATTATTTTTATTATTATTATTATCATCATCATCATCATCATCATTGTACTCCATGCAAAAATAAGTTTTGTTATTACCCATGTAATCTGACTGTTGCAGTTATTTTATATCTTCATTGAATTTTGTCTTTCAACAGTAATGGACTTCTTAACCCTCTGCATGCCACTGGTAAAATCTCTTGTGTCAGAGATTTAAATTGCATCTGCCGATGTGATCGGCTTTGCAAGTAGTTTAAATATATTGTGTGGCAGGTAATGGACAGAAACATCAGAGCCGATCTAATTGGCTCATGGCATCTAAAGGGACCCTGTCTTCATAAATAAGATCCATAAAAAAAGCTTTAGTTTCAGATCTAATTTACTCATATAATGTATCATAACTTTGTCTCATTCTATAACCTTAATATATCTTCGAGGTGAAGTAGGGTTTGAGTTATAAATGACAAATAATAAATAATTTACAGACATTTTGCATAATTTAAATATTTTAATAAAATATACAAGATAGTGGAAAAAGTAAATATAGTATATATGTAAGGTTTATCCTAAGAATTCTTCCTGGTGTAAAAAGGGTTATATTCCATTCTTATATTATAAACAATTATTAAAACAGTCACTATTTTCGTAATTCTAATGTGTTAACACATTCGCAACCAACAGCTGTGCATAGTATCTACTACTTCTACAACCGGTCATTTCTGACAGTGGAATGGTCTTTTAAATTTTAAACTGCGTTAACACAATATGTTTTTTAAATCATTATATCCACATTCAATAGGAATATTATTTACATAATACTTTATGAATTTTTTTCATTAGATATTCTAGAAAACTTGAGGGAATGATAGCTTTTAAAACATTATTCTTTATTTGAAGGCACAGGCAAAAGAGCATATGTATCGAGTTTACTTCCTCTTTATATGTTCACTACAAACACAGTAGGGTTTGGAACAATATTTGTTATTTTCAGTCACAATTGGTGATAATTTATGTCTTCTGGCAGTTTTCCTGTGGTTTTCTTAATGCGGTGTCCTAAGGGTGATTGCCTCTCATCACAATATTTTTTCCTCATGTATTTTGAATTTTACGGCTGCCTAACAAGAGGCCGTTTGAAGCAAAAACTTTTTTACGAAATTTTTCTGTTAGGATTTTGAAATTTATAGAACCTAAAAGTGTTAAAGAGTGCATAATTTATAAGTCACAACACAATTCACAAGTCCTGTCTTTCCGTGTTTGTAGCAAAACATCTCCCTTCCTACAAAACACACACTCCTGCTTTGAGTTTATTTCCTGCTTCCACAAATTATTTTGGAAGCCTCCTATTACTCCTTATTGTTCCGTAAACTCTTGACTTTCTTTTGAGCAAATGTTTGGCTGTTGCCACACTATTATTGTAATTGTCCTGGTAAACATGATGCCACAGATCCAGATTCAACTCCAGAATGGAAAATACTGTTTCTTCTAATTTTAACAATTTGAGGGAGATAAATTATATAGGGATGATTGAAAAATATTAACTCAGGATAGGGATGTATGGGAAGCTTATGACCAAGTGGCTATGAACCTCCGGATTCGATAGTGCCAATGAGGTATTTAGTAAATTAATTCAAAATCATATTTAACTAACTCAAAATATGTTGATTCATATAGATAATGAATAAGCATAGGTGTTTAGATTTAAATCCTGGTAAAGAATATCCAATGAAAATTCAGTCCTCAGTTATAGCACTAACTAATTCTTTTCTGACAAATTGGAAATTTAGAGGAATGTGAGGGTTTCCAAGATAACTAAAAATTTATTGTAGAGTAAGAAAAAAAAAGTCATACCTCTTTCAAAAGCAAAAAGATGATAAATAATCAAACCTTATGTAAAACTAGAAATCTCTGTGGTCAGTCAGCTAATGCTGGACGTTTACCCCACACAAATATCTCCATAGCTTGTCACCAATGTGTTAAATATTATAGAAGATTATTTAAATCTACAAGATTAGAAGAAGGTTTAAAACAGACAAAGAGGAGGATTGGAAAAATGTAGTTAAAGAAAGAGACATGGAAGAGGATTGTGAAGGAGGTCAAATTTCACCAGGAGAGAGAGAGAAAAAAAAGGAAGAAATAAACATTTGTGTCTTTTGGAATAAGTAAAATCCTCAAGTTACTATGTAAGATGTTAAATATTTATTTTTCAGCATTTCTGTAATCAATGCTAAGTTTTACAAACAACTGTGCTGGTAGCGTCAATATAGTGATGTTGGTATTTTCTAAACAGATTGAATATAAATAATATAATTTAAGTAAAACAAAATTTTGAGAGTGAAACTACCATTCAGATTGAAAACTACTAACAAATTGCAACACGTATGTGTGAATTTATAAATTTAGCTGTTAATATTGTTATAGACAATTGCTTTCCTATCAGATAAAAACAAAAATTGAAGTCCTTAATTATAGCACCTTACAAGATCACGCTCTAATGAATTGCTTTAAACTAAATGTAATTTCATAGAACTGTATTCAAACTTCCTTATTCAGAAGATTAATGTTAACATTCTTGTGTTCTTTCTGCTTGTAGCTAGTTGTAAAATGCATATATCTATAGGAATAGGGTAAAAGTACATAAGTCTAATGATTTTTATATTCTTCCCCTTATAGGGTAAAATTCCTAACTTATGTCTAATGGCAGATATCTCATATTTAGAAGTATTGCAATCTCAGATTTATTGTTAATGTTTGAATATTTAATAAGCTCTCCTGAAAAGTTGTGTTTTGATATTTATGTATGTTTACCCTGCAGCAACAGATATTTTTATAAATAGATATATATTGTAATAATATATAAAGTTTGGAAAATGTTTTATAACAATATTGTATCATAATCACTGATATCTCTTTCACATCATTAAGAGAGTTTAATTTAATATGCTGTCCTAATGAAAAAAAAAAAAAAATGGTTCGTGTAATATTACCATGAGGCAGTATTATAGAATTATTAACAATTTGTCACATAATTATACAATGGTTGTAATATATGTGTTCCTTGACCCAATATAATGATTAGAGTAGTGCAAATGGAGCAGTTGTAAGATAAATGTGACATCAGGACTAGTTTATAAAGAGAGATATTATCCTGCAGTACATAGGTTAGATTATTGTTCCTAAGTATTTGAATTCAGCCACTTCCGCAAAATTTCCCTCATTTGTCATTAGCTGTCCATTTCCATTATATAATGTATTTCTACATGTGATCATATATTTAGTTTTATTGATATTTACTTCCAGTCCTAATTTCTTAGTGTTACTCAATAGTGTGTGCATGTTGTCCTTTAGTATTTCCTCACTATCGGCCAATAGTATGACATCATCAGCATAAACTAACAGCTTATTAATACCATTGAGTTGTAAGCCTTCCTCGTTCTCTAAAGATTTAATGGCATGCTCTAGTACAAAATTACGTAGTAAAGGAAACTTCAGTACTAAACATAGGATTTAGCTTTGAGTACATATAAAATAGGACCTAAAGTAGTTTAATTTAATATTTGAAGGAAGTAATACCATGAGGTTTAAATCACATTTGAAGAGAAAAATTATACACTCAGACTGGGGCTTGAACCAGGACCTTTGGCTTTCTAAGCCAAGACTCTACTGACTGAGCTATCTGAGCTCCAATCTAAATGCAAATTTTTCTCTTATTTGCTCTGTTAACTATGAGGTGTATTTTAATTATTATGAGTTAGGGATTTTTATTTTCTTACAGACTATAGTTTCTCCACAAGTTAGGAAGCATTGACAATGACACATAAATGTGGAGAAACTATAGTCTGCAAGAAAAAAAAAATGTATGAGGTGAGTCAAATTACCTAACTCATAATAACATAAAGTAATTATTTAGGTTGAAATATTTATTTAGTTTAGTTTATTTGTAATCATGTGAAATTATTATACTTATTTGTTAAAAGTGAATAGAAGAAATGTTACTAAGTGTTTAATTTCTGATGGTTTGCTTGTACTTTTTTTATTTATTTAACTTGGTGGAGTTAAGGACATGTGGCCTTCTCTTCCACTCACCAGGACTAACATATGAAATTTAAATACAAAAAATTACAATAATATTACATACTAAACAATAAATTATCTGGTCAAACTGAATGATAATAAAAATAATGTCTAACAATACAATAAAATTAAAGACAAAATTAAAACTAATGAAAGAAGTATATACACAAAGGAATAATAGCTCGAATCTACTGTAAAAGAAAAATAAATATAAAGAAAGTAATAAACTGTAATGAATTAATCTATCGTTTATATACATATAAGAATTAGGTAAAAACATATTGGTAAATTGTAGTATTAAATATTGAATAACTTGCATAACTTTTGTTAATACACAGAGAATGCACTGAATGACATAGATCTTTCTTTGTTCCCATTTTATCAGACATCTGCTCTGTTTGCACTGCTCTAGTCTGTATCTGTACAGCCCCATGTTGCTCCTTTGTGCGAGTTATTTAACCAAGCTAATTTACTTACAGTTAACTTTTTGAGGAATTAACACTATGAGATATTGTTTATTTAAGTAAAATTGTATCACCTCACCCCATATTCATCTTCTTCTTAGATTGGTTTCAGGACCTTCTTCAGTTCCATCCTCAGTTTCACAACTGTTGTTATGTCTGAACCAAAGAAAGTCCCAAAACTAGTCTAAGAAGAAGAAGAATATGAGGTGAGGTGATTCAGTTTTATTTAAATAAATTATTTACAGTTATTTTTGTATAGATGCCAGTGACTAACAAGTGGTTAGTTCATTGCCTCAAAGAGACCAAGTAGGTACGGTAGTATGGTATTACTTGGATGGGGTCTGATTAAATTTTGTTCAGAGGCTCTAATTTAGGCCTGGATGTTCTTTTATTAGCCCAAAAATCTTCAGAATTGGGATCCATGACTAAAAATCCCTCCTGGAGGACTTGTCCCATAAGTTTTCCATCTTAAAACAAATCCATCACCCCAACCGGGTTTGAACCTGCAGCCCTCGAGACAAAGGCACGGAACTTAACCCTTAGATCACTGAGGCCAATTACTGCTCTAGTAATAATATTTAATCCTGTTCATGATTACTTGTTCGTAAAATATTCCATTATATGAATGTGTTATTAAATTAATATTGAGAAGCTAAAGCTATTACTATGATAGAAATAAGTAAATTAATGAACACAATTAAATTATTGTAAATCAATGGTAAAGAGAAAAATGTTTGCCTGAACCAGGAATCGAACATCATTCCCATTTACAATAATTTAATTGTGTTCATTAATTTACTTATTTCTATCATAGTAATAGCTTTAGCTTCTCAATATTAATTTAATAAATAATGCTATAGCTGTGTGGAGTCCCTTCATGTCTTCTTCAGGTAGAAGCCATTCATTGTGTATTTGTGAATGATGATTCATTGCAATTGAATGTGGGACCAGTGAGTAAGGTAAAGGAAGGATTTCTGCTTGGATGGGAATGAAGCCTGAATTAACTCAGTGAACAGAGCGTTAGCACGGAAAGCTAAAGGTTCGGGGTTTGATTCCCGGTTCAGGCAAAAATTTTTCTCTTTTACCATTGATATCAAATTATGTAAATATAAAGTGTAACAAAAACTTTGCAGAAGCTTTTCATGTCCATTGAAATTAGATTTGTTAGTAGAATAGACATCTAGGGACACACAGAAATCCCACACAACTATAATAACTTAGCTGCAGTCTTGATCAGCTATTTTCAATTTCATTAAAGACATGTAGATATTGAAAGTCATCAAGGTTATTGAAAAGTACCTGATCTTATGTTTTCAGGTTTGAGTATTGCACTGTGTCATCATATCCTGATCTTTGGACATGGTACAATCCCCAAGAACCTCAAATTAATTGATGGACCGCTGTAAAAACCTTAGATCAATACCTGTTTTTGGTGAGATGTGTTACAAATATAAAGTCATCTTTGCCAGTTTATATTTCAGTAGCTCCTTAAAACATTGTTGCACTTTGCAAGATTTTTTTACATAATATAGATTCATTATGTTCATTACCATTCTTGAGTTTAGAAATGGACAGAATTTTAGTAGAAAAAGGAGAAAAAGCTTTATTTTGAGTGTAGTATGCAAGCTAGTGTTTTTAAGTAAGTTAATAGATATTTGTGCTTATGTTTTTACACAGTCCCTGAGATTAAACTTTGGTAGGCAAATGTTGAAAACATTTTACATAGAAAAACAATGGTGTAACATGTCTCCCCATAATAGAAGTATTGTATGAATAGTAAACAATTTAAATGTGCATCTTGTTCTTATCAATCTACAAATTCATTTCTTGCAGTTAGGGTAGATTTAAATATTAGAAATAAAGTACAACATTTAATCAATAACATTTTGCAATAATATTTAAATTATTGGAAATTTATTATTTTATTTTTATTTATAATTACATTTTCTATTTCTTTAATTCTTTCATTTGTATTTTCAGCTTCCTTCCTTTAATTATCTTTGTTTCTTGCATTAATTTTTTTTTCTTTTAATATAAGATTTGTTTTCTACTATCCTATATAATTGGTTGTATACATTTTTTTTCTATTACAAGAATACTTATTTTGAAAAAATCCACATGGTTAGGATTGCCAGATATGAATTGAGAAATTGTGAAGCTCTTTTTTAACATAAGGAGATTCAAAGATGTTAGAAAAAAAGTATTACTACTTACCATGATGCTTAATAATAATAGCAATAAAAAGAGAAAGAAAAGAAATCATGTCTTATTATAAGAATTTATTTAGTGAAAAAGAACAAAATTTGTTTCAAATAACAATTCTAAATAATAGCAGTAAATAGTGAAATGATAATTCTTAGAATTTCCTTCTTCAGATTTGAACCTGGATATACTTCAAAATCATTAAGTCTTTAATATACTTGAAATCTCTTCATTTACATAAGTGTCCATCCATAATAATTCTGCCCAAAGGCAGGTCCTTCACTGCAATCATAGCATTTTCATGCTATGCTTGCATTTTTACTAGGGAATTGTGTAGGTGTGGTACCTTCCCGTTGCTTTCCACACCGGTGAAGGATGGTGGTGATGATGATGACAATGATGGCCATATGATTTCGGGGACCATTTGGGCCTTAAAGTTTTCCTGACATTTGTCTTACAGGTGAGGAAAAACCCCAATAAAAACCTCACCCAGAAAAACTGCCCCACCGGGGATCGAACCTGGGCCCGCTGCATGACAAGGCAGCACGCTACCTCGAGACCACAGCGGTGGACTACATAAGTGTATGTATCACTAATAAAAACCTTTTTTTTAGGTTATTGAGATTTAGAAAAAAGTTATATTTAATATTTTAATATTTCTCAAATTAACATCTAAATACAAATTCTTGATAGATGTATTATTTAATAAGAAACAAACTGGAAAATGAATGTCTAGGATCTCTATCTAAACTCTGAAAATTATATTATACTGCATAATAGCACTGTATGATATTTTAAGTGAAGAGCTATAACTGGGTAAAGTATGGATTCTGGTTCAATGCTTGTTGCCCCATAGTGAGTTTCAATCAATAACTCTTCACCTAATGGTCGTCAGCTGGTCTGTGACAATATAATATTTTCACACCTGAAAAATGTTTTAAGGAATTTATTCAAACTTCCATTATGGAGAAGAATTTTCTTAGTTTTACATGAAGTTACAAATGTGCATACTGTACAATTCTTGATTAAACTCTAGAAGCTGAGACTTTTGTGTGTTTGTTAAATTAGATACAGAAAAACTGATTATATGTCATTTTATGATAGCATGCTAGTCAGGACTGAAAATAATATATTAATGTAAGATAAAATCTCTCCAATGAAGCCAAAATAAGATAAAATTATCTAATTTTGTAGTTCACATTTTGATGTTGAATAGTATTGAATTCATAACAAACTCTCATCTTTTCATGAAATACATACTACATTTTTTTTGTACACAATCCTTTTGCTTTTTTTTTTTCTTTAACTGCTGAAAGGTGTTAGTGCTGATTATATAGCTGCTTATTCAAGTAACTGCTTTTAAAGTTGATAGGAGTAAAAAGTGGCTTTCCATTCCTTCGTCCCTTCAAAGGACTAATTGTAATTTTAATTTGTTAACTATTGAGATATAATTTTGTTTTGTTATCAGTATATTTCCCAGCATCAAAAGTTTTACTAAAATAGTGTTATAAATTAATCTCTTCACATTATTTATACATAATTATTTTTAAATTTAATACAGCACTTTACACAAAATGAAGCCTTTATTTATTGGCATTATGGACTAGATATATTTTGTACACCTTAAAACTTAAAATTATTATAATATACTTATAATAGGAAATAATGCCCCAAGATTATCTTCCAAATTTTCTTTTCTGGACTTGCTCAAGAAAGTGCATTAATAATGTTATTTGGCTTATAAATCTCACATTATGAAGGTTCTTGAAGTACTGGTGTTTACTCGTTTAATGTATTGATCAGTTTGTATATGAGTAACTTCTAGATTATTATCAGAAAATGAACAATTAAAAAATCCATTTCATTAATTTAATAATTCATGCATCCTTTTTATATCAGTGTTTGGAATTTCATTGAAAAATAATCTAAATACGTTATCAGATGGAGAATAGATTTGCATTAAAAGCTATTTTGACCTCTAAAAGAAAATTACTAAACTGTATGAGATATAAACAGGGTTGTTGCAATTTTAAACAAGTTCAGAAGCTGCTATTTCAACGTTCTGATATTTTCTTGCTTTGGAACATCATTAAGAATTTTTTCAGTTTATTTTTCCGATTGAGGGTCTTTCCACTTTTCAGCGGTTGCCCTTTTACCAACCGGCTGCTGGCCCTTCACATCCACATGTGTCAATCACAGAGGTAGATGATCAACAGCCAGTGTAGGGGTGACATGTGGTTAGCATGTCGAGTCCCCCAGCCATTATAGCTGGTTCCTCAACCTGGAGCCGCTACTTATTGTAGCTACCCAATTGCCTCACGGTGCTGGGTGGGCACCGGTCTCATACTGGCCGAAATACCATGAGAAAATTTCTTCCCCCATGGAGACTCGAACCAGCGCAAGTCCCGTAGCTCTGCACCAAGGCTTCCTACCTTAACCGCTCGGCTACAGCGCGGGACTCAGTTTATTTTCAGATGTAAATAAATTTCAAAATGATGACACTCAGTGATTTCTCATATTTTAATATGAACTTTGAATTATGACAATAAATATGGCTTTCTTATATTTACAAAAAAAGTTTTAGCAATGTTTTTATTATTCATTTAATACATTTCACTAAAAAATAAAGTTTTAGCAGTTTTCAGTAAATAATTTATTTTTGAATTTCGAAAAATGAAATTAATTTTAAATTTACAAGATCAACATTTTAACTAAATTATTATAACTAATTCATGATAACACCATTTTATACAGGCCTATGTTCTTCTGCTGGTGACCAGAATTTCATTTCCAAATGCCATGGCCATTAGGCCTTTGCATGTAAGCAAAATTGAAAAATAAATAGGTAATCTTGTTTCTACCTTCTAGTAAATAATGCAGTTCAGTCAAGGATATTTGGAACTTTGTGAATACTTGGGTATATATAAGGCTGTTCATTTTAGTTTGTCTATTTAAAATAACATTTCCAACACAATGCATTATAAACTCAGAGAATTATGATAAGCAATTGAAAATTTCCAATAAATATAAAGTAGGCAAGAAAGGAACTCAATTAAAATTTTATTAAAAAATGGCTGTGCCATAATTTTGTATGGCAGTGAATGTTGCGTGCTGAATAAAAAGGATGAAATCAGAATAAATGCATCAGAAATTAAATTTTAAAATCAGTAAAAGGATGCTCATTGCAAGACCACATTAGAAGTGAAGATAGATGTTAAGAATTGCAAATTTCATCCCTCCTAGATTAAGTTAAAACTTACAGAACAAAATAGATTGAACATCTAGATAGAAAGAAAGAGAGTCGAATATCCAAAAGAGCCCGGAAATATGCAAGAGATCCCAACGAAGACGAAGAAGGCAGTGGAATGAAGAACTAGAACAGGCCAGGGGGCTTATGCTATGAAGTTGATGAAGATAAAGTACACAGTATTACACATATCTCCAGTATTTGAAAATTTTAATTTTTCAGTTTAAAATAATTTCTCTAGAAGTAGAGTAAGCAAATTTACAATTGATATATCTAGGTAGTAACACTATGAGGTTTTATTTAATGATTATTACATTTACAATCATCTATATTTATTATAAATTTTATTAGTAAAAAGAATCTTAAAACAAACCTCAGTTATAAACATTGTTCATTTTCAAGATTAAATGGTTTTGTACTACTACAACTTTCTATCTAGATGTTACTCAAGAAAATAATAAATGTTAATAAAGATGGTTAAAGCATACATTTTATCAGGCAATGAAAGAGATGTAAATGCAAGAGGTATGCATTTTCATAGTCCTGACATGAAAAGGAGGTGGATGCTCTAACCAACTTTATCTCTAGAAAAGACCCAAGATACCCATTTTACAAAAGTTTGAGTGAACACTAGACCTAACATGAAACAAATAATGAAAATAAAATTCTCCTTTCCATGTCTAGTATCATATCCAGAATATACCTTGCCCTCTGAACCATCTAGCCCATAACATTTAACTACACTTTTGATAGAAAAAAATGTAATTATGAAGTTTTAGTTATTAAATTCAATCCACACACATACACACACACACACACACACACATGCATGTACACACACACATATATATATATATATATGAAATCACTTTTTATTTACTCTTTATCATGTTAACTTGAACTATTTTGGTCTGTAAAAAGATTCCCTATCCATCTCCTTAGGGGAATATTCCATTGAGATTTTTCCATCTACATGCTCACACATGTACACACACACATACGCACAGTATGTAACCAAATTTAATAACCAAAACTTGTTAATTATATATATGTATAAATTAAGTTGATGTCCATTTCTATGTGTAACATTCTTTTTTTAGAACTGTAAAGAAAATGTTGACAATGTGAGGTGTATAAGCTAAATGTATAGTTAATATGTATGAATTATTTATAATGTTGGACAACATCTTGAAGTTAGTCCCATCCCATGACGTAGAAGTCAGATCTACAGGCCCGGATTTCTAATTCCTGGGCCGGCTGGAAACGTCACACACTGATCGCTTTGTCGCTGATGCTGCCATCGTGAGGCTGGAAGATGGCACCCAACTCTTCATCATCCGCTTGCTGCGCTAATTTCCTCCTGCATGTTTAAGAAATAAGCTCTATTAGTTCCCTTCCAACTCTGCACCATCTTGAAATAACTTGTCATTTTTTTAGGAAGCTCTATAAACAAACATTTTCTATCAATTTGCTCATTAATATTCTATGTTATCAGCATTTCAATTTTGTTATGTTATTTCATTAACAACTTAAAATCAATGTGACCCATACATTATTAACTAACTATGTGTTATATTATTTTTGGTCTGGACATCTTACCTCAATATTAATGTTGATTTGTTCTTGGACATGTTTCAAAACAATTCTGTTTTATCGTCAGCTTTCCCAGACTGGTTTTATTTATGTTGCATTATGTTGCACCACCTGGATGTCGATGTCAGCTCCATCCTGTGGTTGGCCAAAGAACCTCCAAACAAGGACACCCTCCATCGGAATATCAAAATTCATAACTCTGTTTCTGTTCTTCTGAATATAAATTTTTTCCCAAATAGTCAGCTCTTTTGTATTTTCTAACTGTTTTAATAATTTAGTGTCTGAATTTATATTATGTTTTTCAGACCAAACATGAGCAGCAACTGCAGATTTTTCAATTTCTCCATTTTTAATATTTCTTATGTGTTCTTTGGTTCTAATTTTTAGGTTTCTTTTTGTTTTCCCTATATATATCTTTTCACAACCCATGCATTCAATTTGATATATTCCTGACTTTTTATTTTTATCAGTTTTTTCATTTTTGTTGGTTTTTATTAGTTTATTTAAACTGTAGTTATTTTTTGGTGCTAATTTAATATTAAACTTCTCAAATATATTTTGAAATTGATTATGTACCCAGGGGTGATATGTGAATTTCCTATATTTTTTCATAGGTGGTTCTTCTGAAAGCTGACGATAAAACAGAATTGTTTTGAAACATGTCCAAGAACAAATCAACATTAATATTGAGGTAAAATGTCCAGACCAAAAATAATATAATTAAAATAACCTCAAAATATAACTTCCTAAAATTTAATATTAACTATGTGTACATATTGTCTCTGATTTCATTCATTAATGATGAAAATAAAAAAAAACTGCTAGTGATAACAATCAATATGAAGCAATAAAGTTAAACTACAACCATGATTACATTTCTTTATAGTTGTTATGCACACAATAAAAATATTGTGAAACCATGATTGTGTTTCAACAGAAAAATTTGCAGTTTTTTGCACTGCAAATCTTTGACTGGCAGGAAAAACCAGACAAGTAAAAATTTGTGATTTTTTTTAGCAAACTCCAAAGTAATGAAGGTATTGAGGTTGTTTTCATGAAATATTTTTGAAAATTTATTACAGATTTTTACTGATTCTATCTAGTAGACACCGGAAATAACCATGACCAAAATTTATATTAACACTCTAGCAGCTGCAGTTTTTGATTAATTAAAAATGAACTTGGCATTTAGCAACTGACTAAAAAAAATAATAGTTTTAAAAAACTAAAACAACACGCTTTATTAGAAAACCAAACTAAAAAAATGAAAAATAATTCTAATTTCCAACACGCTTGGGATAAATAATTTTACCATCAAAAGTGTGGGGTGCTCTTTATCAATTAATATATTTGATAATAAACAGATGTTGGTAAAAGTAAAGTCTCTGAGAAGAAAATGTAAAAATCATAAAAAGCACTTCACGCTTTTGATGGTAAAATTATTTATCCCAAGCATGTTGGAAATTAGAATTATTTTTCATTTTTTTGTTTGGTTTTTTAAAACTATTATTTATTTTTCATTTTTTAGTTTTAATATTTTACAGAATAAGATAAAAATGTAAATATCTTTAAGTTCGATACTATTGTAGTATGAGCTAAAAGTAATACTCTTCTAAAAAAATACTCCCAGCCAGATTTGAACCAGTGACCTATGGATTACTGAAATTATATACCACTAGAGTTCACCGCTCTACCAACACAGCTCTTACGACAATTGACTAAAAAGTTGACAAGTCCGCAACCTATTATACCAGTTTTCATTTTTTTTATTTTCTGATGATTCTGGCCAGGATTTTAGAAACAAATATGAAAATATTGTATTGTCACGGGTCCTTTACAAGTATACAAAGTTTCAAGTCGATCCAATATTTCTAAGTGGGTGAAAATTGTGTTAAAAAATTCTGTTACATGGATACAAAGATACTTTTTTTGATTTTCTGATCATTCTGGCCATGATTTTAGAAACAAAATATGAAATGATTGTATTGCCACGGGTCTTTTACAAGTATACAAAGTTTCAAGTCGATCCAATGATTTTAAGAGGGTGAAAATCACATTGAAAGATTCCATTACATAGGTAGATAGATAGATAGATACAGGTCAAGCTAATATAAAGTGTGTAAAAAAAGGTCGAATTTGTTAAACAGCAAAATCAGACCATTACGAGTAGGAGTTCACCTGAAATGAAAATTTATAAAAATCACTCTAGCAATCACAATTTTCACAATGAAACTCCACATATATATATATATATGTGTGTGTTCTCGCGACATCTAGTAATAATGGAGAGTATAATACATATATAAGAAAAATAAGTGTTTGAATTGGATTCGCCTGGTAGTGTAATGGATATCACGCTGAGGTACAGACTCAGATATCCGGGTTCGAATCCCGTCCAGGCATTTATTTTTCTTATCATACCATATATATATATATATATATATATATATATATATATATATATGTACTTCTTGTAGGAAAGCCAGAAGGAAAACGCCCAGTTGGTAGACCAAGAATGAGGTGGGAGAACAACATTAACTATGATTTGAGGTAAGTAGATTATACAGGGAATGATTGGAAAGCATTGGCTCAGGATAGGGATGTATGGAGAGCTTATGTCCGCGCGGCCATGAACCTACGGGTTCGATAGTGCCAGTGAGTAAGTAAGTAAGTAAGTAAGTATATAAATGTATATGTACTCTTAAACTGAGAAAGGTATTCTCGAAAAATCAGATAAATTTGACCATTAGAAGTGAGGGTTTACCTGAAATCCGAAATTAAAAATTAACTCTAGCTACTACCATATTTGGTTCATTGCAATGTATACCATACAATTTAATTAATTTTTAAATTGACAATGTATCCTATAAAGTAATGCTGGTTCAATTTATTTAATATTTTTAATAAAATAATGGGTAAATGAATAAATGGATTGAACTTTTATAGGAAAAAATCGCTATGAGGTTTAATTTAAGATTACATTAAAATACTTCATACCTCACCTCATATCCAGTCTTCTACTTATACTGCAGTTTCAAAGCCTTGGCAACTTCATCTTCAGTAATTTCTCATTAATTGATGTTATGTCAATCAGAAAAGCTATCTTGATTTACATCCCATCAGTCGACGAGAAATTACTGAAGATGAAGCTGCCAAGGCTTTGAAACTGCAGTATAATTAGAATTCTGGATATGAGGTGATGTATTTTAATTTAATCTTGAATCAACAGATATTTAAATTGGTGTCAAATTATACAACAATATGGATATAGGTAAATAACATACAGTTTTGCATGATTTATTTTCACTATAGTCCGACAATTTTAAATATACTAGCATCAGAAATTGAGTTTCTCCAGTTTAAAAACAAAATATGATAAAGAGCAAAATGGGTCAATAAATTCAACTTACTGAAGAATATGCTTAATTTATGCAATTCTTGACTGATGGACTTTTGTTTTTTATACCTTATTTAAGCTTGACAATGAACAAAATGCAGTGCTAATATGTTCTTGCCTTGATTGTACATATCTCACTACTCAGATCAATGTTGTCCTCTTTCAATCTTTTTCAACCAGTCAGCATCAAAATCCGTATCAATTGCACTCGCATTGGCATAGTCAGCAAAACGTTTCTACATATTAACCAATAATAATAATGCTGATTTAATTGAACACCTTCCAAGGTTACAACTAAATCACATGATCATGGGAATCTGACTAGTAGCGGAACATTATGTCATTGAATTCTAGTTCATGCGCAACACAAATGCATTTTTATTTGCTGTCAGGCTATAGTTTTCAAATTGATCTCATGTATGGCCTGAACACATATGTGAAATCTGAAAGTTTGCATCCTTAATAGGCCTTCTTCTTCTTCTTCCTTCCAAGCATTAGGCCAAGGCCTGTTACGATCCTATAGAGAATTTTCCCTCCAGCGTTTCATAGGACAGCCCAGTGATCTTCGTCCTCTTGGTATATAATTATAAACAGCTTTGGGGACCCGATTTGAACTCATTCTTTCTAGATGGTGTTTCCAATTTAGTTGGGTCCTCATCTAGGGGATATGTGGATGCGACCACAAGGTGCCCAAGCTGAGCAAAACATTTCTTTCACTTACTTGTGTTTTGCACTCTTTTAACTTTACTATCTAACCTCTCTTGGTTAACTCTTGTTTTTTCGACCCCGATGCTATTAGGGCATCCGAGGGTTAGGGAGTCTTTCCTTTCTTCCATTTCTTCTTTCCTTTATTTTCTTTTCTTCTCCAGAAAAGCCTGACCAGAGGCTATATAAGATGGCAGCCCTATCACTGGTCTTGCCTTCCTTTGGCCAGCAACTAATTGAAGGGACTATTATTATGCTTTCAAGTCTTATACGAGAATTTCCCTAATAGGTGAATAATAATAATAATAATAATAATAATCTTCTTCCTTCCAAGTATTAGGCCAAGGCCTGTTATGATCCTATAGAAAATTTTCCCTCCAGCGTTTCATGGGACAGCCCAGAGATCTTCGTCCTCTTGGTATATAATTATAAACAGCTTATCCGATTTGAACTCATTCATTCAAGATGGTGTTTTCAATTTAATTGGTACTGTTTAATATATTCCAACATTTCTTCTTTACTTAATTTTCTTTTCTTCTCCAGAAAAGCATGACTTGAGGCTATCGTAAGATGGCAGCTCCATCACTGGTGTTGCCTTCCTTTGGCCAGCAACCAATCGAAGGGACTATTATTATGCTTTCAAGTCTTATAATAATAATTATAATGATGATGATGATGATGGTGGTGGCGGTGATGGCGGCGGCGGCAGCGATGACGATAATAATAAATTGTATTGTCATTATGTTTCAATTCTATTGAAGATAATTAAAAGAAAGCTTCTCCTGGAAAGTTCACTTTTATGCTTTTTTCCTGGCAGTTTATAAGAACTGATAACTCAAAAAGTTTAATTACTTTGTAATCACTAGAGGAACTAATTCTATAACCATAATGTGTCTAGATGATAAGACAATTAAGCCTACTATCCATGTATTCCATATCATACCATTGTGGAATCCAGGTCATGGTTCAGACATTGTTTCTGCAACCGACAGAAAAAAGCAGAAAACTGCATTTTGCATCTCAAAAATTTTATTCGTTTGTGATCATTAGAGGACCTCATAGGATGTCTCCATGCATTCCATATCATGTCAGGGATGATACTCTGCATCTCTGATCTTTCACTTTTTTAATATTTGCCACTTTACCATTTGTGTACTCTTTATATTTCCTTAGTTAATGCCACAAAAGGAGATAAGGTGGGTATGGTACTTTGGTCAATTTTTCTAAAGAAACAATAAATGAATGTAATTTTTTGAGTTACCAACTGCAGTACTGAAAACCGTAAGTTACTACCTATAGTAGTTTTATAATTGTACTCATAAATGAATGAAATCATTCAGAGACATCAGATGTGCAATGTATATTTGTAGTTTAACTTTATGTATATATATATATATATATATATATATATATATATAGAAATTACATAATATCAAACTCTGAGTTAGCTGCCTTTTGTTTGGAAAATTTAAAAAATACAAAGCATTGATATGAAGAGAGAGAAAAAAAAATTAATTTGAATTATGATGTTATATGTATATTTATACACTAAGATTGATCAATAAATTATTTTTTGAAGAGACAATGTTTTGCTTGAACCAGGAATTGAACCTTTTTATACCCAGTGAACTGACTCCTGTGCTATCCAGGCTTCCTTGTTCAAACATATATTTTTCTCATTTTTATATAACCCTGTTTCCATGTATTAATAATTCCATCATAAAATCATCTTGAATTAGAATCAACTCGATACGAAATGGGATTATATAAGAGAAAAAAAAAGTGTTTGAACAAGCAAGCCTGGATAGTAGAATGGTCAGTGCACTGGAGCATAAAATCAAAAGTCATGGGTTCAATTCTTGTTCAGGAAAAAAGTTTGTCCTGAAAATGATCTTGTATTATTTAGTTATTCTGAATAATATACTTTTAATTTAATTTCAATTTTAAAAATATTGAAATTTACTATAGTAGGTTAGGCATACTTAAAAATAGTATTATTACAAGCTTAATTATGTAATTCAAACTGTGTTTTTTAAAATACAAAAATGCTTTTTAAAAATAAAGTATTTATGATTTAAGCATTATTTTAAAGTTCTGATGGAGGATTTTCTCATGGAATTTAATTATCTACAACAAGTGGTGGCTCAAGGTTGAGAAAACCATTTATAACGACTGGGGGATCCAACATACTGACCACATGTCCTCTATACTGCAATTGGCATATGGGAAAGTGCAGTCAGCAGCTGGATGATAGACTAATAAGGGGCTTCTAATACTGGCATAGAGTAGTCCCCTAAGATAATATTTCATATATCATATTGCAACAATAGTCTTATTATTGTGTTATAATGCGTGTGTTTTTCATTTTTTATTTCAATTTATATAGGTGAACTCCTTGCATAGAATCCCCAAGATGAATACAATAACAAAAAATAAAAGTTTTGTTGCATTTTATGCTAGATTTAATTGATGTGCAATTGGAATGGATACGAACTACCTGAATTCACTTTAAAATAATGTTCGCTATTCTTTAGTTCTGAATTCCAACTATGAGAAAGACCCAGGAGCATGGAGTAAGAGGGGGAAGTTTATATTATTCTACATCACACACGTGAATCCAAGCATCTCCCCATCTCCGACATTATTTTTATGATGCAATACAAATCTTTTCTCCTAGTAGTATTTTAGTTAACATTGCTCTATTACTCCTAACAACTTGGATCATTGGAATCGCGATTCAAAATTGAGATTGAAAAGCGCGAGATATTTCGTTCAGATGCTTTTTATTTCAGCATTATATTCTTTTACATGGCATAAATTTACAATGCGGGACCCACAAATTTATTTTCTTTTACTTCCTGAAAAATCTATATTTTGTCGATCGTATTTGAACCTGTGAAAACTTTGGTGCAGAGGTAAGCATGGTAACCACCGAGACCTATGCTTTTCTCGTTGCACACACTAATGAAAGTATATTTTAATTAGAGTCACTTCTTAATAATTTATTTACGCCATTAAAACGATGGAATAAAATCTTGTGATAGGATTATCTTTGAAGATTGGAGTTTGTATAAGATATATAGATACATTTTTATTGATGTAATTTTTTAGTTCCTCTTACATTACTCCATGGTTTAGGAATCAAGTAGGCTGAGATTGAATAATAACGTTTCTCTATGATAAAGAAGTAATTCGTAGCGCCACCTACAACAAGGGTTAGTTTTGAATTCAGTATTGTACGCGGCCTTGAATGAAGTGATCGTTACTTAGATAAGCGCTGTAAGATGCTTGCAATAGACTCAAGCTTAGGAAGAACGCGATTCTACCTTTAGCTTCAGCGAAGGTAATGTGATCTAACAGACTTGTATAATTGAGTTGGTTATTTATTTTGTGGCTTTAAATAGATGCAGAATTGTGATTTGTAGTTGTGTCAGTACAAAATATACTAAATGTTATGTGATGGTGTACTAAATTGTGATTAGTGTTGTATTATTTTGTTGAGTGAAGTGTGTGATTAAATTTATCAGTTGTGAACATTGATGGACTGTACTATATGAAAATATTAACTTGTGTTTCTCATGAAGGCAAAAAGGCTTATTCAGAGGTAAGTTGCGAATCTTGCACATGTCTCTAATGTTTTTACTACTTCAGTTTTTGTGAAATTGCGTAATTTAATGTCCAGTAATGCATGCGTGAGATTTGTACCGTATAGATTTAATTAAATAGAGAAATACATGAAATAACTATGGAATAAATCACATTTAAGTAGAACACATTTAGTAGTTATAATGAAACATTCATATATTATAATCATCTTTATTATTACTGTAGGCAACTTTTACTCGTTTCGTTAAACCAGCAATGCCGAATTTTATGCTTGCAAGTGGTCTGTCTGCTTTGTAATTATCGCTGCGTCTTCGCATGGATATTCTGTTTGAAGTAAATGATTTCCCACTGATGTTATAACTGGCTTGCTGTCTTTGTTTGATGGAAGTTTGTTGCCAAGTATTACAGTAATATTTTTATTTAGTTTTTATGAATTTTATATACACAGTCTAGAAAGTGAGAAGTATTCATATTATAATTACAAAGAAATAAACGTTATCTCAAAGCATAAATTTATTACGTCGACGTTTCAATCTCCTTATGTGAGATCATTTTCAAGACATGGTTGTTTATAAATTTATTATACATAGTTATATATTGATGATGGTAACGGTATAATAAATTTATAAACAACCATGTCTTGAAAAATGATCTCACATAAGGAGATTGAAACGTCGGCGTAATAAATTTATGTTTTGACTGAGATAATGTTTATTTCTTTGTAATTATAATATTAATTACTCTCAGTGAAAAATAATAAAAAAAGTATGAGAAGTATTCACATAGATTTTTTATAGGCTCTACTGTAACCATTGTCCCGCGCCGTAACCAAGTGGACCAAAGGCAAGATGCCTTGGCGCAGAGCTAGAGAACCAGCGCTGATTCAAGTACCCATGCAGGAAGAAATTTTCTCATGGAATTTCGGCCAGTATGGGACCGATGCCCACTCAGCATCGTGAGGAATTTGGGTAGCTACAATAAGTACCGACTCCAGGTTGAGAAGACCAGCTTTAATAGCTGGGGACCCGGCATGCTGACTACGTGTCACCCCTACATTGGCAGGATGATAGTCTACATCTGTGATTAACACATGTGGATGTGAGGTCAGCAGCCGTTGGTGGCCAAGGGCCTTCTAGGTTTGTTGCGCTGTGGAGGTTTTTGTAACTGTTTAGTCTCAACATTTTAAAAATCCAATACCATTGGATAATCTCGGTTATTACCAAAACATTACAGAATAGTTCAAGGTTAGGATGAAATATTTTTGTTAGCTTTTTAATTTCAGTTGAACGAACTACAGAAAACTTGCTCAAAGCGGAATCGCATGGGACCAAGTTTTTTTCCCCACATTAGACCAAATTCCGCATTATAAAAAAACTAAAATTTATTAATAATCTCAGATTATAGGGAACCGTATATGTTTTTTTACATACCTTGGATTAATTGTAGTTCCACTGTCGTTGAAAAGTGGAGTATATTATGTAAGAACGACTTCTACGGTAACGCGTGAAAAACAGTCCCGTTTCGTCAGCTTTAAAAATATCTCATAGGCACGTATCCAGTTTCGGTTTCCGCTCACTAACTACACTTTCGGCCACATCCTTTGATTCCCCGCAAATTTCATTTCACACTACATTGTGTCGTCTTTTAAAACTGTCCAGCCAATCTGAAGATGCCTTGAAATTGTTATTTCCTAGGGATTTAGCAACAGCCAGAGCTTGACTTTGGAGCATCGGTCCGGAAATTAGGAGGTTTATCTTCAATCACTTTCACTTTTTCGTTTAATGACAATGATACATTAGTTTTAGTCATCTTTATTCCATAAATTCAGAACGCTACCTGTGAAAGATCAGTCTCAGAATATAAACAAGTTTAAGATTTTACAATGCAATGGTTATTTGTAAGACAGGTATCTGTATTTCGCATAACGTATGTGAATTGAGGCCGAAAGAAAATTTCAGGTACAGGTAGAATCTCTACTTCACCCGACGGCAGGAATCATTCCTTATTGTTTTCTTGGTCTAACGGAAATTCAATGAAGTGCAAACTAATTTATCTCTCTGTCTTTCCGCTTTAAATTTTTTTTCTTGAGTTGTGTAGAAATATCCTTCCGTTTCCGCGTTGGACAGATTCCGTTTTATGCAAAATAAATAACATAAAGTTATTATTATTTCGCCGAGGCCAATAAATTTGTTCACATTGGATATATTTCCGCATTATTTACGTTCCGGATTAAACAAGTTTTACTGTATTAGGTTTTCCAATATCTTTAGTCATATGTAGAAATGTATGCGGTTAAATAAGAATTAATACTATATAAGTCGGTTATTCCGCAGATTTGAATCTGCTGTGATTAGAAATTAATTTAATTTTAATTATGTTCAGTTTGGTCGGTCCCAGTGGTTGTCATGCTTGGTTGAAAGCCGCCGAGCTGTTGATTTTCTTCAGAGCAAAATGTCCATAGCATGGCGTCCTGAAAAATACCTAAATATTGCAGTTAATAGTTTTGCCTCATGGCAAACACTGGCGACATCAACATCATCATCGCCATTAGCAAATCTTCATGGATTATACCAAATTATTTGTATCTGGTCTCGTACAGTTTGTTAGATCTTCTGATTCTTCTTTTTCCTTTTGGTTTGTAGTACATGATTTTAATATAATTCTGTTTTGTTTACATGCGCTGTTTATGTAAATACCATTTCAGTATTTGCTCGTTATTTTTTTATGTTTGAAATATTTAAATTCTGATCATATAGTTTCATTTGTTTTATGACCCCAAAAATGAAGTCGGTTAGGGGTCTAAAGTTAAATAATTTCTGCTACATTTTCTTTCTTTGAGAGGTTGTTAAAATCCAATTTTATATTCTATACAATACTTATGGCAAAATTAATGATTTTACAGACTTTTAAAATACCCACTGTATTGAGTCAATATTAATAAAATTCATATCAAATTCCGTTCAGGTGAATAGTCATAAGATAAAAGTTAAAAATTAAAATGTACCTGTTGGCAGGTGCCGTCGTCCTCAACTTTGTTAAAATGATGTGTATATAAATATTAACTGGAGGCCTTTCGGAAGTTAACTTCCATCCTGCAGATGATGTAAGTTAACTTCCGAAAGGCCTCCAGTTAATATTTTATATACATCATTTTAACAAAGATGAGGACGACGGCACCTGCCAACAGGTACATTTTAATTTTTATCTTACCACTGTATTGAATCCAGGGAGATTATATGACAAGAGTCCACCTACATTAGGCATTGTTCAAACAGAATAGCCAATTTTTCATTATAATGCGCCAGATTATCGAATAAACGGTAAACTAATTTAGTGTTTACTTGCAGTGTTTCTCACCTTAACCTGCCCATTTTATTCACCTAACGAAATTAAATGAGTATAGGTAGATCCTTCACGAGGTTTAATTTTTCTTTTGACTTTATTATTCTGTTTAATCCATACATTTAACTACTTAAATTTGTTCACTAAATAACAAGAGATATAAAAAGTTTAAATCCTATAAACAATTCTACAAAAAAAGATAATAAAAGTTAATGTTATTACGCCTATGCAGGGTCGTCTTAGGCCATGCCGGGGCCCCTGGGCACACAAGAATTTGGGCCCATGTTGGAAGGTAGGTTAATTGGCACATATATATGTTATTAATTAGAAAAGTATGCTGCTGGTTTACGATTACTATAATGGTTTCTTTCGGGATTTCTGTTGTGCAAAATCTTGTGTT
Organism: Diploptera punctata; assembly: GCA_030220185.1. NCBI lineage: Eukaryota > Metazoa > Arthropoda > Insecta > Blattodea > Blaberidae > Diploptera > Diploptera punctata. Next base: position 1,692,823 of record JASPKZ010010268.1, read on the forward strand.
ATATCCTCAAAGTATATTTTTTGAAGTATTTCACGTTCAATGCATATAATTGACAAATCAGTTAGTCGTTCTTGTAACAGTGTTGTTAGTTATTAATTTTTTATTATCTTTAACTGTGAAAATGAGCGCTCTACTCTACAATTGGTAACCATTAAGGAATGGAATATTCTTGTAGCAACTTCAACATTTGGAAACGTTTCTTCTAATTCATAAGACTTTATTAACTTTGCAAGATTGAGTTACTCAAATCCGTTGATTCCTTTGCTATGCTCTTTAAATACTGCCTTAAATTATAACATTTTGATTTGAGCTCATATGCATTAATGTCTTCGTGATAGAATTCTGCAATTTTTTTTGCATTTTTGTCAACTCGTCATAATCGATTGTTATTAACTGATAAAGAAAATTAAAACGATTGTCAATTTCGTGGTATGCTGCCAAACGATTTTTTAAATGTGAATACAATGTGTAGATTATAGGAATAAACGTATCCACACGAAATTTTTCTTTGCCATTCAACTGTAGTCTCCGAAGATAATCCTTCAAAAAGAAGTGATGCGCGTGTTACGAATTCTTTTTCTTTCAGACTTATCTTCATAGTCAGCATTTGGATTGTTTCTTTAGCAGCCGATTTGCACTGATCGAAATTTTTGGGTGCGTTATTGACATAATCGATCAGAGATGCGTAAAGTTGTATTGCAATGTCCATGATCACAGTTCTGTTCTGTAAACTGAAGCTTGTTTTATTCATAATTCCCAAAATATCATTCCATATCTCCGTTAGAAGAATAGCCTCTACATTTTTTTTTTCTGCTGTGCTTTAGGCTTCCTGGTTGATTGATGTCACTTGTAGCTGATGGCAAAGCTTCAGAAATGTTTAAATAAATATTTTGCAAAGCATTAATAGCATTAGCACGTGCAGGCCATCTAGTATCCGGGAGAGACTTCAGAACTTTATTTGCACCCAAATGTTCTGTCATAATTTTCCAACGTTTGGTCGAAGCCGAGAAAAAAAAATTGAACAAATTTTGGATAAATTGAAAGTATGCTACTGCTTCAGAAACTCGTCCAACAGCCTGAACACGTACTAAATTTAGCGAATATGCCGCACATGGGACAAAAATTGCAAATTCACATTTTTCTTTTATTCTTGGCTGAACACCAGAATACTTTCCAGCCATATTTGATGCATTATCGTAACTCTGTCCGCGACAATATTTTATAGGAATATGAAGGCTTTCAAAACAACTTAAAATGGTATCTGCTATGTGTTGTGCATTATGTTCATCCATAGGTAAAAATTGCAAAAATCTCTCAATAGGCTCTCCGTCTTTTACGTATCTAACGGTGAAGGTCAGTTGGTCAACGTGGAGGAGATCTGGTATAGAATCCATCCTAATAGAGTGGTATTGTGCTGATTTTAGTTCGTTAACAATTGTTTTTAATACCTCCTGTCCCATTATATTAATAAACATCACAAATATTTGCAGACAGATATGATGTACTTCCTTTTCCACGATTTCAGCAGTTTCGTATATGATCAGCAAGAAAGGATCAAATTCAGTAATCAGTTCTAAGCATCCCAAATAATCCCTGTTATTGCTAAACCCCAATATTCATTATCACCACTAAAAACAAGATCTCTTGAATAAAACATTTCACTACTGCAACAATTATTCTAAGTAAATTCTTCCAATAATTGACTTCTGTATTATACTGGGACAGCAACCCACTGTCAACTCGTCAGGTAGTTCTGCTTCTTGCGACATAAATTTATCATTAATTGTCTATGCTGTAAACTGTTCTCATGCTCCATTAATAAATTACCTGTAGGCTATGCTTCAAATCTTAATACCCATTCGGAGAACTCAAATTATGTCCAGTATCAGTTGTAGTATTTATTAGACGGAAGCAATAATAGTATACAGACTTTTTCGACGGTGAATAAAAGGGTAATTTTCTTTCTAAAACTCGCTATTCGTCACTTTACGGATGGAAATATTTTTAGTCAAGCATCTAGTTTTTGTTTTACCGCTTGAATCTGGAAAACGTGTAGAAGTTTCGGACAAGTTACAATTTTTATTCTGGGAAAACTCTGATCCTTTTTGAATCAAAATATCTCGTGCTTCTTCCGTTAAAATTTCATCAGGATCAGGAGATACATTTTCCAAGCTTGTAGTTGTTAACAGTAGCTTGAATGGAAGGTTCAATATCTGATGTGTGTCATTTATGTCACACGTAAGCTCTTTTCCCGTTGATATTCAGAAGTATTTTTATCTTCAGGTGATAAGAGTGAAGAATCATTCAATCTATTTGTTTCTTTAACCGTAAAAAATGAAGTTAGTTAGAAAGTTTTTTGGTTATTTCTTTTTGAGCTGGAACTATTTTCCTTTTTTTCTGTGAAGCACTTAAATATGTTCTTTTCGACACAATGAAATAATTTATAAACGAACACGTCAACACTTCTATTATTTTAATTAATTTCTATTAAACAAAACAAAATCTCTCTCTCTCTCTCTCTCTCTCTCTCTCTCTCTCTCTCTATATATATATATATATATATATATATATATATATATATATATAAGCATTCTACAGACTGTGCAAGCTCGACTTTGCAATCGAAGTGGCTTGTTTAGGTGGCTGCTAGATGGTGAAGTTTAGCTATTTATGCTACGAGACCCGAGTTCCAAAACGAGTCAATGGGCCGCGCTGTGTCAAACAGGAGAACGAGTGGAGATTAATTATTATCCCGAGCATAGCGTAGTGTAAGGGAATATATCGGTCTTTCGGGGCACGGGCCCCCTGTGCCCTTATGGTAAAGACGGCATTGCGCCTATGTAAAAACGAGAGTTAGTTGAGAAATATACAGCAAGATAATTTCTGAAAAAAATACACACACACGCACGCACACACGCACAACGCACGCACGCACACACGCGCGCACACACACACACACACACACACACACACACACACACACACACACACACACACACACACACACACACACACATAGTCGTTAATAACACAAAAATAAAACACAGAAGTCGTAGAAAAAAATGGTTTATTTTTGTGACAAAAACACTTTTCCAAACAAATGTTCATTTCATTTGCATGTCTTTGTAGTTTAGTTATGAATACTTAACTTCATTGTGACATGATGTGCCCGATTTGGAGATGTCGGTATAAAAGTGGGCGTTGATGGGAAAATGCTATAAATTCAAATCTCGTATCTCTTTATTATGACAATAGATTACACAAATATGTGTAGCCGTCTGAATGCAATGACAATGGTTTATATAACTTTTATTTGTAATATTGCAAGTCGTCCTTCCTGTTTGTGATTTCAATCAGAGGCATAATATGTTGTTATAAAGTCATGCTTAATATGATATAAAATTGATATAACCATTATTCATGCCTCGCAGGTCACAGACTGCTTTCAAATATAAAAACTAACAATTTTTTCCCTTCATGCTTAATTACATATGCTTTAAGATTTAAGGCCTTCCATGGTATCTTTACGTTGTTATGGTGGAGTGGCTTGTGTGCTTAAATGACCCCAAGAGCTATGCCGGTGGTAGCATTGCTGCCGAAAGGATTACCCATGCCGGATAGGTCGAAGCCGACAAGCCAGATGGAAAAAGTACCTTGGTCGAAAGATTGACGACATTTCTCTGTAAAAATACAACTATGAAACGCGAACAGGGTTCCACTGGGGTAAACTTTTCCGGAGGTATATAGGGGATGATTGGAAAACATTAGCTCAGAATAGGGAGCTTATCTCCGCGCGGCCATGAACCTACCAGTTCGATAGTGCTGGTGAGTTAGTTAAGATTTAAGGCAGTACTTGGTTATATATAGTGCAAACAGATTATCCAATAGCGCATGTTATAATTTTCCCGTATGCGGGTGCTTATCTGCCGGTATCCCGGTACTGAAACATTTAGTGTAGAAATTTGTACTTATCCACTCATAATATTGGGATCTTGTTCTTTCAATTTTTGAGCTACCGGAATTTGTTGCTTGTCGAGCGGATCTGTAACTAATTCCTGTTCCCTGTGCCCAAGAGATTTTTGCGATGTGTGCTCTAGTCTCTGACGTATCTTGTCTAATTTTTCTTCTGTTAGAACATGTCACGTCCATTAACTGAATCTGTCTACATTTTGTTCGACTAAACTTCCTATTGTATTGACATTAGACACGGGACTATTTGGAAATTTGTTTCTGTATTTTTCGTCATGTTTTCGCACTAGAATTTCGATATTTTATGTACGTGTTTGTATGTATATATACATGAAAGAGAGGCATGGAAAACTCAGTTGATAGACCAATAATGAAGAGGGAGAATTATAATAATGAATGAATCTCGGGGTTCGAAAGTGCCAGTGCGTGAGGTACTCGTGTTTAATTATAAATAATTTTTATATTTTTAATTTCATGTATTTTTCTTCAGAATGTTGAATTTATGGATCTTTGATGATGGCAGATAATTTATTTAATAAACAATTATGGAGAATTCCAACTTAAATCTTCTTTTTCTTCTTCTTCACTTCAAGGTTTAGTCGATTCGCCTGTTCCAAATTCACAATGATTCATTCCATCTCTTCCTAGGTCTTCCTACATCCCTTAATCCTTTTGGTTTATAATGATATGCTATCTTGGGTAATTTTGTTTCTTCCACTCTCTGAACATGCTGTTCCAAGTCAACGCGGTGTTGTTGAATCATTTATTGGATATATTTCTAATTCTCTTCTTATTTCTTCATGTGGTCCAATTTTGTGCATCCTTTGGTCCTTCTTAGAAAGGCAATTTTCTGCACTTTGTATTCTACTCGAACTCTTCTTATTTTGTTACCCAGGACTCACTATCGTATAAAAGTACTGGTACCGTTATTGTTTTGTAGAACTTCAATCTTGTATCCTTCCTTTTATTTTATGTTTTAGTGTTCTATGGATGGTGCCACATAATTATCATTTCCAACTTAAATAAGGTAAAATTTGACCTGTAGTTTTTCGTCTGTTGTACATGACAAATATTGAACTTAAATTTATTTTAAAATTTATAAAATATTTTCCTTAGATAAATGAGCACAGCACATCCGAAAAATCAAAGTTTCTTTTCTTATCAGCGGTATGTACACTTTTTTTTTCAAATTTCACAACAAATATCATTTCATTGGGACTTAATATTACATTCATTACAAAATTCAACCAATTTTGTTTTAATATTCAGCAGGGAAGATGACATTTTAAGTTTTAGTTTATGGATTTATATATATCGGTGTATATGGTACATGAGTACACATTTATGCAAGGAAAATAAGCAATTATTTATATTTAAAAATTACTCCATATATTTCATTTATGAAGCGTAGTCGGTTCCGATGGATAGATTATCAAGCTCGACTCTGGCTCCTACATTCGCCAGTTTAAACCCGGAGAGGGTCGATGGATTTTTTCACGTAAAAATCCCGAGTATGGGATCCTTCGGAAAGGAACTGAAGCCACGGTCTTATGCCGTAGATTTATGAAATGTAGGCCTAAAAGAACTTGAAAAAATAAATCTCTGGCAAAATGTGTCGGCTCTTTCATGCCAGATTTGAATTGCGACGTTTATAACCTGGAGTATTAAATAACTATTATTATTATTATTATTATTATTATTATTATTATTATTATTATTATTATTATTATTATTTTGATTGCGGATGAGCCCATGTAGGACTACGCAAAGTACTTAGAGGCGTTTCGTTTGAGCCCAAATTTCTTTTATTCTTTTGCTATGAGCTTAGTTTGTCCTACACCGAAATCAAACGCTCCCACAACACTCGATGATTATAGACCAATTAGTATTCTTCTCTGTTTATCTAAAGCACTGGAACACATAATACACTCACAGTTAACAGACTACCTCACCACACACGACTTACTTGATGAACATCAGTCTGGCTTTAGAACAGGACATCACACAAGTACTGCACTACTTCACATTGTAGAGGACATAAGAGACTCAATGGACAAAAGCAAAATCACCGCAATAGTCCTACTCGACTACAGCAAAGCCTTTGACACAGTAGATATAGACTTAATGCTAGCGAGACTAAAGACACTACATCTGTCGGAAAACTGCCTTGATTGGTTTGCATCTTACCTCACTAATCGTCAGCAATCAGTTTCTGTTAATAATCGCATTTCTTCCTGGCGCTTGGTGAGGAAAGGGGTACCTCAAGGCGGCGTCCTCGCTCCTCTTCTCTTCTCGATTTATATTAATGACGTGACCAAGAAACTACAAAACTGCAAGCATCATCTTTACGCCGACGACCTACAGATTTACACACACTTTAGGCCTGACGAAATTAATGAATATATTGACAAAGTAAACACTGACCTCAGGCATATATCTTTATGGTCCAGACAAATATGGGCTGAAACTAAATGTAAACAAAACGCAAGCAATAATTATCGGACATCCAAGGCTATTACACCTCATAAACAATGGCAATATGCCGGCTGTCATATTAGATAATGAACAAATTCCTTATACCGACGTCGTTAAAAACTTGGGATTTTACTTAGATTCTAATTTAAATTGGCATGTGCAAGTAAAACAAACATCTAAAAGGATCTTCTCCATAATGCATTCCCTATAGCGACTTAAACATTTTCTTCCTACAACTCTTAAAAGAATTTTAATCCAAACTTTATTGATGCCGCATTTTGACTACTGTGACATTCTACTAACTGACATAAGTGACGGATTGTCGGACAAACTGCAGCGTGTCCATAATATGTGTATCAGATTCATATTTAATGTTCGAAAATACGATCACATTTCTCCATTATTCCACGAATTATCATGGCTACATCTAAAAGAGAGAAGAAAATCGCACTGTCTAATTCTCCTATTTAAGATTCTACATACTTCGATTCCCAATTATTTATCATCCCGTTTCCAGTATCTATCCTCAAACCATAACTTAAACACAAGATCACAACATAGTCTCTTACTTAATATACCGCAACATAGGATATCACATCACTCCATGTCATATACCATCTCCACTTCTCGCAACTGGAATTCCCTACCACAAGAAATAAGGGGCTGCCGGACATTGGCAACTTTTAAAAGAAATCGAAATTTATATTTGCTCTAAACTCGACTTCATTATTATCCAGTGTAAGATATATATACTTACTTACTCACTGGCACTATCGAACCCGTAGGTTCATGGCCGCGCGGACATAAGCTCTCCATACATCCCTATCCTGAGCTAATGCTTTCCAATCATTAATCTACTTCCCTCAAATCATAGTTAATGTTGTTCTCCCACCTCATTTTTGGTCTACCAACTGGGCGTTTTCCTTCTGGCTTTCCTACAAGAAGTTTCCATGCACGTCTTTCATTCCCCATACGCGCAACATGTCCTGCCCATCGCAGTCTACGGGACTTAACTGTTCTTATTATATCTGGCTTCCTATAAAGACCATGTAGTTCATTGTTATGTAGTCTTCTCCATTCACCTGTCTGTTCATCTCTCTTTGGTCCAAAAATTTTCCTAAGAACTTTATTCTCAAATACCCGTAATCTCCTTTCCTCCCTTAAAGTAAGAGTCCATGTTTCGCACCCATATAGTATAACTGGTAGAACAATAGTTTTATATATTTTCAGCTTAACGTTTTTTGAAAGGAGTTGGGACATCAAAAGTCTCTGCAATGCATAATAGCATGCATTTCCAGAATTGAGCCTATGTTTAATTTCTTTGTGCATCTCATTCCTATTTGTGATTATTGTTCCTAGGTATTTGAATTCAGCCAATTCCTCAAAATTTCCCTCATTTGTCATTAGCTGTCCATTTCCATTATATAATGTATTTCTACGTGTGACCATATATTTAGTTTTACTGATATTTACTTCCAGTCCTAATTTCTTAGTGTTACTCAATAGTGTGTGCGTGTTGGCCTTTAGTATCTCCTCGCTATCGGCCAGTAGTACTACATCATCAGCATAAACTAACAGCTTATTAATACCATTGAGTTGTAAGCCTTCCTCATTCTCCAAAGATTTAATGGCATGCTCTAGTACAAAATTATATATATATATATATTAATTGGTGTTTCCCGTATAATGTATCATATTTATATTATTATTATTATTATTAATTATTATTATTATTATTATTATTATTATTATTATTATTATTATTATTATCGTATCATTATTGTTATTACCCTATAAAATGTTGTTTGTACATGACATTTACATTGATACATTTATTGTATCTTTAACTGTTTATAATTAGTATAGTGTATATCTATATTTGTCGAATATTTATTTGTATTTGTGCTGGTTGAGTGGAAGAGAGGGCCTCATGGCCTTAACTCTGCCAGAATAAATAAAGTATTATTATTATTATTATTATTATTATTATTATTATTATTATTATTATTATTACTGTTTTTTATCATCTGTCCAAGTTGTTCCATTTTTTTTCTTCGGTTTGTCCTCTTGGTCAACTTGCCACTTATTCACCTTAATTCTAAATATATCTCTGTTTGGGATATCTTATTTAGTAATTCCTGGCAATTTTAAGTCCTTTTTGACTTCATCAATCCACTTCATAGTATCCACTGGAGCTTTACTTCTGTTTTCGTAGAATTCCATTATCTGTTTTGTAAGCCTATTTTAGTTCATTCGTTTAATATGGCCATACAATTTTAACCTTCGTTTTCTAATATCACTGTGAATGTCTGTGTATATTTTTATTTCCTTTTTACTTCTGAGTCTAAATGCTTCACCTATGACTTGTGGATCTAAAACTTTTCTTATAATTTTGCATTCTTTTTTCACTATATTTTCGATATCTTTTTTTCTGTTCAAAATTAATGTTGTTATTATTATTATTATTATTATTATTATTATTATTATTATTAATAAGAAGTATAAGATGCAAAAAAAAGGTGAAATATCATTATGAATGTCCCTTATATCAATCCTTTAATTACATTTATATTTCATGACCGTAACGTAGTCTATTCCCCATTTATATGATCAATCCAACTGATTGTTATTAATCTAGATTTGAAGACACATGAACACTCTTGTAGGGAGCTAAAAATAAAACATTAGTAGAATAATGTGGACATAATATGAATATAAAATACGAAAATTAATTTTTAAATGGTATAGTAGACGGAATATACTTACCTCTTTCTTAAGTAGAAAATTACGAAAATTATGACTCCATTTCCCGTCAGTAGTATGCATATTATCAATGTTGGTAGTATAATATCTGAAACAAGTTAAACATATTCATTTTATTCATTGATAATCAATTGTCTTTCCATGATCATTTATTTTTGAGAGAATTCGTAAAAATTAATTTGAAATTTGAATATGCAACCTTTGTTATTATTATTATTATTATTAGTATTATTATGATTATTATTATTATTATTATTAGTGGTAATAATAATTATGCTGAAATGTGGAGAATCATATGTACAGGGTAATCATTTGAATGTGTGTCTTTCAGATTTTTTTTTGTTCTGTAAAAATTCTCTTATCTTACAAAGCAATACCGGTATGTTTGTAAATAACTCACTCTATGATTGTAACAAGTGCTTGTTTCAAGGATGTATAATTGTCATTTTATTCAAGCGTCACCGACAGGCGAAATGTCATATGCCCTATTATTTTGGTGAAACGATGCAGTTTCAAATGATCACCCTCTATTATTATCGTTATTAATAAATGCCTCGTTTTGATATTGTGCTATATTGTATTCACTTTTAGGTTGCACTAAATAACATGGTTTGATTGTTTATTGGTATAAGTTAATGTTCATGCATTCGAAAAAGTACGTAGCCCTACATTAATGAAATAATTATAATTCTCATAAATTACATTATAATCATACATTATTAGTATAGGGAAGACTGTTGATGTCGTGGAGAGATTTACAGTTTTTAAAATTTGGAAGATTTATTTATCTATTTAGCCTGGAGGAGTTAAGTCCAGGACAAACGTATGTAACATTAGAATATAGTAATATCAATTAACTCTAATTTTAAATACTAAATGAATATTTGAGTAATAAGGTAATATCTATGAGATTGAGATATTTAACATAATAATCTTAATGATAATTCAAATTAAGACAAAAACCAACAATAAAATGTACACAAAGAAGCTGAATTAAATTGTTTGGAAGACTTTTCCGGTTACGGCGCAAAAAGTGGACATCCGAATTTCGAGATAGTTTTAGTTTTAAAATGAAGCTTAGGACCATTAAACATGAAAACACACAAAAAAAAAATTGCGGGTTATCCAGAAACAAAGCAGTAAAATAACATATATTTGAAGAGAAAAATTTTCGCCTAGACCGGGACTCGAACCCGGGACCCTTGGCTTTCCGGGCCAAGTGCTCTACCAACTGAGCTACCGAGGCGAGTTACGATTTAGACGCAAATTTTTCTCTTATATACGTTGTAGTTCCCTATCACCAAATGCTTTTTGAAACCATTGCTTCTATCTTTGCAAATGGCGGCTTCTTAGTTAAGAAGACAATTATTGGGAATTTAACATTACTTTATAAAGCTAGTAAGATAGAAGCAATGGTTTCAAAAAGCATTTGGTGATAGGGAACTACAACGTATATAATAGACAAATTTGCGTCTAGATCGTAACTCGCCTCGGTAGCTCAGTTGGTAGAGCACTTGGCCCGGAAAGCCAAGGGTCCCGGGTTCGAGTCCCGGTCTAGGCGAAAATTTTTCTCTTCAAATATAATTTATCTTTCATTGAGAAATGTTAAATCAATAATAAAAACATCAGTAAAATAACGTTTAATGAGCACTACAAAATACACATTTCACTAGTTTACTGTACGAGACATCCCCTTTTCGATATAAATTTGGTATTAAAACAAAGCTTAGGATCAGCAAAGATGAAAACATAAGAAAATCTGCGGACCATCACTAAAGAAACTAGGTTAGAATAATAGTTTCTTATACATAATTAGGTTAGCTTTTAGTTTCTTACACATATAATTTATTTACATGCCTGTAATTTAATATTGACTAAATGCCATTCTATTTATTACTTTCTCAGGTTAGAGTAATTTAAGTAAGTTAGGTTAGCTTTAGGTTATTATACATGTATTCTAATAAATTATATTACAGATTTGGAAGATTATGTTATAAATAAGTGACATCTATTTATTGAATATTTTGTAAGGGATAGTTTGCCGTTGTTCATTTTCGAAAAATACGTACTATGACGTATCGATTATTATCGACAATCGATTCAGTTAAACCATTTTTTCTTAGGAAACACTGTGTCAGGATGTGGTTTTTATTAAATTGCAAACTTGTTGCTATGTAATTTTGGAAATATAGCATTTGGAAATACAGCAGTGCACTTTTATTACAACAAAATATTTTTTCTATTTTCGCATCTCTGCTGAAGAAAATATGTTTTCACCCCAGACAACGTCTGAATATCGAATCTGACGATACGACCACAATGGCAGCTACTTCCTTCAGGTAATATAAGGAATAGTGCTTTATAAATCGTTATTTTACAGCTTTGTTTCTGCATGGTCCGCAAATTTTTTTCACGTTTTCATCTTCGACGTTCCTAAACTTGATTTTAAAACCAAAAACTATCTCGAAATTCGGATGTCCACTTCTTGCATCGTACCCACTTTCCCTATATAATGTACATAAAAAACAAAGAAAAATAATGAGATGATAAACTAATTTTCTGGTTATACTGTATTTAAAACAAACAACTGAAAAATCAAAATATTTGTTAATCTTAATACTATTTTCGTAAAATAAATTCATTTATTACTAATTGTTGAAAGAAAACGATCAGGGAGGTGTATAAGTTAGTTTGTTCCAATTGGATAAGTATTAGGAATAGTATCAAAACAAAAACATCAGCAAAATATAGGTCTATGTTAGGTCATTTAAAACCAAAGATAAGTAAACCGTGGTTTGATCAGGATTATAAAATTATCAAACAAATGAAAGCAACGGGAAGCTACCATACCTACAATTCCCTAGTAAAACTGCAAAACATAGAATGAAAATGCTATGATTGCAGTGAAAGACCTGCCCTCGGGCAGAATTACTATGGATGGATAGTGTGTGTTGTTTACATAATGCAATAATAATATAAATAATAATCCCGAAATATATACTATAGTCTGTCCACGGAATCTGTAGAAAAAATCGCCAGCTTTCCGATTAGACATCTTTCTCGCTTGAAGCTCAAGAGCGAATGAGTAATGTCACGTTATCTGTTCTCCCTCCTGCACTTCCTTGTGCGGCCTCATTGGCCGTCCAATTTTGCCTGCGTCCTACATAGATAGCTTATTTTGAACAGCTTCTCTACAAATTTCACGGACGTAGTAGGAAAAGTGATTCCTTGAAACAACTCCAAGAGAATATACACACACGCGCACACGACAGATATATAGATATTCGAGAGATACAAATGAATTAACGAATTTAACCAATGGTAGCAAGTTTAGAGTTTTGTAATAAAGAAAGATGATCGGTAATCTTTTTGCCACATATACATAAAGCATTGTAGATACATGAAAAGTATAGAAGAAATCGCTCTGAAATTAAGTAACAAATAACCCTTACCGAAGTAGATGGAAATAATTTATTTTTAGCAAGACATATTACACTAGAAGCACGGAAAAATGTGAATATCGTTCAAATGATTACGTTTCTGAGTTAAGACTGATTTAGTGATAGTAATTAAAAAAACAGAAACGGAGTAAATCGTTACAATCAGATCAGAAGTAATTTTAAATATGTTTAAATTTGTTAAATTCGAGGTTTGCGAATTTCTGACTGTGCCTATTAAATAATACAATAATGAAGTAACTCAGAACAATATTCTAATTAATGATAAACTAAGACAACTCCATATATAGAGGCTGCGATATTGAATCCGATCATTTTCTAGCAATGGGTAAATTTAAATTATGTTCCAGATGGAAAAAAGTAAAATCAGGAATAAACCTACAAATGAAGTATACAAAGTATACCTTTTGCAGGAGGAAAGTATATGAAAATTATATCAACAAAGACTACAACAATACCTCATACAGACACCAACTAGAGATATATTAGATGAAGAATGGAATAATATTAAAAGTTGTATTAAAAAGGCAGCACCGGAAGCAACAGGGGGAAAAAATAGAAGCAGAAAAGGAGTAAGAATTTGGAATGAAGAAATAGGAATCAAAGACAAACAAAATACATATAAACAATGGCTTCAACAAAAAACAGAAGAATCTAGACAACAATATGTAGAAAAAAGGAATAATAGCAAAACAAATTATTAGGACAGCTCATCAACATTCTTGGAATAATTTTATAAGTGAAATAGAAAACGATATTCATGGCAGACAAAATTTTGCATACAAAGTTATAAAATAAAGGAGAAATTCAAACTGATATGATTACATTTGATGAATTTCATCCAACAATCCTTAAAATAAACCAAAAATAGAAAAGCAGCTGGTCTTGATCAGATAAATATGGAGCTTCTAAAATTTGGTGGAACATTTTTGCATTGGAGAATATTGCATTTATTTAATGAATGCTGAAGAAACTGTAGAATAGCAGAAAGGTGGAATATAGCTGAAATCATTGTTTATAAAAGGAGATAGAAGAGAATGTAAAAATTATAGAGGAATTAGCCTACTCAATTAAATTTACAAAATCTATGCAAAGATTATAAATAAAATACTTAAAGAAGCAATACTAGAAGAAGAACAAAGTAGCTTTAGAACGGGGCGATCAACAACAGATAATTTATTCATATTACAGCAAATATTTGAAAAAAGGAGAGGACATAACCTACAGACGCTTGTTGCTGTTATTGATTTTGAGAAAGCATTCGATCGTGTTGATAGAGATGAGTTATGGAAAATTATGGAAATACATGCTACCCCGCAAAATTAATTTATGTGATAAACAGTTGATATGTGAAATCTCAAATTATAATAAATATAGGCACATCAAAGACCGAACCAATTTTAATAAATAGAGGTGTTGGACAAGGATGTAGTTTAAAACCTACTCTTTTTAATTTATATATTAATGACATCATCCAAAATTGGAAAAGTAATGTTAATGTAGTATAAAAATGAACCATTTAAAAATATTAAATGTTTTAATGTAAGCTGACGATGTGGTTATTATTCAAGAAAATGAAAATAATTTGCAGTACTCTTTACATCAATTAAATCAGTTATGCCAAGAATATAATTTTAAAATATCAAAAGAAAAAACGAAAATAATGGCATTTTGGGGAAGTGAACATGTAAGATGAAATCGTAATAGACAACAAACTTCTGGAACAAGTAACAAATTTTAATTATTTGGGTTGTAATTTTGCTATAAACACAAAAACTGAAAGAGACGTAAATATAAAACCGTCAAGATTTTAAATGAAGTGTGGAACTATACATAAAACATTAAAGAACAAAACAAGAAGAGATACTAGATTGAAGTTTTATAAAACATTGGCAGTTCTGCATTACTTTATGGGAGTGAAACTTGGGGAATGACCAAAAAATTACAAAGTAGAATACAACGCGTAGAAAATAACTTCCTTAGAAGAACAAAAGGCTGCACAAGAATGGATCAGAAAAAGAATGAATATATAAGAACAGAGTCAAATATATATCCATTGAATGATAAAATCAAAGAATATAGAGAAACATGGTTTAGACATATAGAAATAATGAATGTAACAAGATTACTAAAAGCACCATTTAACTACAAGCCAAGAGGTTCAAGGGATATAGGAAGGCCAGTGAAAAGATGGACAGAACAACTGTGAGGCGGAACAGGCAATTTGTTTAGCCCGTGAAGTGAAGAAGTAAATATCTGAAACTGTTATAAGTGGAAGGAGCATTTACATCTTTCGAAAATACATTCGTGTTTGTGACATTTTAAGAACACGAAACAAGAAGATAAAAAAATAAACATTTGACAGGAATTTAGGCGAAGGTTGGACAAAATGGAATACTCTCTTATAGCTTCGTGTCACCTTTCAAATAATTGTCAAAATACTTTCCAAATAGTATATTTCTGAGTTAATGGGCGCCTTAATGATCATCTTCTCAACGATATTTTCACAATGTAAGTTGATATTATCATTTAATATATATATTTATATATTAAATTACAACCGCGCCGTAGCCGAGCGGTTAAGGTAGGAAGCCTTGGCGCAGAGCTACGGGACTTGCGCAGGTTCGAGTCTCCATGGGGGAAGAAATTTTCTCATGGTATTTCGGCCAGTATGAGACCGGTGCCCACCCAGAATCGCGAGGCAATTGGGTAGCTACAATAAGTAGCGGCTCCAGGTTGAGGAACCAGCTATAACGGCTGGGGGACTCGACATGCTAACCACATGTCACCTTTACACTGGCTGTTGATCATCTACCTCTGTGATTGACACATGTGGATGTGAAGGGCCAGCAGCCGGCTGGTAAAAGGGCAACCGCTGAAAAGTGGAAAGACCCTCAATCGGAAATTACAACAATAATGTTTCTAACTTCTGAATTCTATACAAGCCATTGTTTTATAGAGACACTTGCGTGGTTGTACAAAACAGGGTAGTAAACATTTCTCAAAATGAGGTACCCCATTTTATCCTCCATGTGCCGCCGCGTGGCCGAGTGGTTCTTATGCACCATGCTTAGAACAGAGATAAGGGATGTACACTGGTTCTAGTCCCCATGGGGGAAGATTTTTTTCGTGGAATTTCGGCCAACCCTATGGGGCCGGTGCTCAACCAGCATTGTGAGGAATTTGGGTAGTTACAATAAGTAGCGGCTCCTGGTTGAGAAAACTAGCTTTAATGGCTGGGTAACCCGACATGGTGATCAAATGTCACTCAAACTCGTTGGATGATCGTTCAAATCTGCAATTAACATGTGGATGTGAGGCCAGTAGTAAGATGGTAGGCCAAGGGCCTTGAAGATCTGTCGTTCCATTGAATTTAGTTTTATCCTCCACATTAGTAACACATTTTCTTTTTTTATCTACACAGATATTAAGAAAATACATATAGAGTTCTAAATACCAAAGAAAAACAACAAGGCTATAAGTTCATTCCAAAACTTACTGTTGCATTTTGACCTCTTGCAAAATTTATTAGCTAAAGTGTTTGAATATTTATGGTAACATGAAATAATACATAATTTATAATTAGTGCCAAGGCGTTATCAATTATTATTAATTTCATGGCACCCTGTTTTATCCTACCAGTCCTACAAAACAGGGTAGTTTGCGTCAATTAAGAAATATTTTACTTTAGGGAAAAATACGTGGTTTATTAAAATTTTTAAAATGTCTATGGATTAACAGAGTATTGTTATTGTACCCTGACTATGATGGTTGTCCAGCGGCTCACTTTGTTTCCCAGTAGCTGTTATAAATAAGTAAATACAAAGATGCCGACTACCACCATTATAATAATTCCTCATGTTAATAACTGTCAAGCATTGTCGCGCGGCACCCGCTTTTATATAAACGGACAATCATAGTGAGGCGATAGTATTTAATTATATATAACAGCTGCTGGGAAACAAAGCGAACCGCTGGACAACCATCATAGTGAGGCTATAATACCGCAAAATATTACTTTCTTGTGCCAACTTTATCTGTCACAATAACTAATTAAATCTTGGGTACCCTTGGGTTCCCTAAGCTATGAAATATATGTAAAAAATGCTTTGAGATAAAAATAGTATATCACGATGCGAGGTTGGGAAGTGGTTTTTACAGAATCGAGGAAAATGTTTAAAAACCGACCGATAGCGAGGTTTTTAATTTCCGAGATTCTGTAAAACACTTCACAAACGTGCGTTGTACATAATTTTTTTGCGCGATGGTGTTTTCAAAATAACAAATAATAGTAAAATAATATCTTTGGTGGAAATATTTGCGTTCATTATAAACAATTGACTAATGTTAATAGTGTGGGCAATGCTTATTAGTTGAAACACAGAAGGCCTTGAGCACAATTACTGATAAAATGACGGCAAGTACGTATTTATTGTTTTATATTGTTTAAAATATAGTTCAGTTCATTTAAAATGCAGTGATTTGTTTCGTATAATGTATATTAACACTACCTTTTGGATATTTTCTGTATATACTTGTTTATAGTATACGTATAGGGCAGTGGTTTTACTACCCGCACGTAGGTGTAAATGTAATATTACAGTATAGTTATTTAGGTTGGTAACCCCGAAATGTAGGAAGCTGAACTTACAATAATGGTCGTCATTGCTGGTAAGTAGGACAAAACGTACTATCGCGCAAAAAAGTAATAATTAAATGTCTTTGAAAATAAACTGCTGACATCAGATTATTAACAGATGTGAATACTTACCCGGTCTGATTGAAATACTCGTTTTCGTTCGGCACACTTCGTTTCCATTGAATCCAGTATAGTTGTGTTGTATATCAATGATTACTTGTAGTTAAAAATCTCCCCCCTCCCCCCAGTTGACAGAACTAATTATTAAAAATAAAAGAGAGGAGATTGTTGGATGAATTCCTACATAAAAAAAAATCTGTATGATCCCGGAGCTGCAGGTAAGTGCTGATGCGGTCTTTTATTTAATCTGGTTTTCGTGCTGACATTAAAAAGGGCTTATAGTGTTAATACCACATACATTGATTTATTTTTGTACATTAAAAAAAATCACTTGAGTTGAGACATTTTTGCTTTTAGCAGAAATCCTTATAAACTTCCCTATAGAACGAAAGAGCTGTTTGAAACTCAGTTACATTTGTTTGTCAAATGACAAATGTGCTTACCGTACATAAAATCAGTTTCCTTGACGACAGCAGCCACTTCCGTCGTCAGATTTGATTCATAATCCCCCACTCTGATGAGGGAACTGTTGCGTGTCCAGTAACTCGTTGTTACATCTGCAATAAAGGTCGTAAAACAGTATGTAACAAGTCTTCTGCACTATTTAATATGTACCACCATTTTTAATATAGGAGTGTAATTATGAGTTAAAAATGTGATCTAACGTGGCTAAGTAGTAGATAAGGACTTATGCATCAAATCTCTCTATCAGAAAACACACACGCACACTCACGCACACACACATATATGTATCCATCCATAGTAATTCTGCCCGAAGGCAGGTACTTCACTGCAATCGTAGCATTTTCATGCTATACTTGCAGCTTTTACTAGGGAATTGTAGGTGTGATGATAATGATAAGGATGATGATGATGACCATATGATTTCGGGGATTGTTGGGGTCTGAAAGGTTTCCTGACATTTGTCTTACAGATGAGGAAAAACCCCGATAAAAACCTCACCCAGAAAAACCCCCGACCTGGGATCGAAACCGGGCCCGCCGCGTGACATATTTCTGGGTGAGGTTTTTATCGGGGTTTTTCCTCACCTGTAAGACAAATGTCAGTAAAACTTTAAGCCCAAACGGTCCCCGAAATCATATGACTATCATCATCCTTCACCGGCGTGGAAAGCAACGGGAAGCTACCATACCTACAATTTCCTAGTAAAGCTGCAAGCATAACATGAAAATGCTATGATTGCAGTGAAGCACCTGTCTTCGGGCAGAATTACTATGGGTGGAGATATATATATATATATATATATATATATATATATATATATATTCATTGATTCATTCAATGTTCCACGTTATCATTTTTGACATTTCTGGATTTTCTACTGCCATTGGTGTATTGTAACCCAGTTTTGAGGTTGGGGGGCCTACAAGGCTGGATTACGCTGTCCCGATGATATGATGGGCGATAATGATAATGGTGGTGCGCCAGTTAACTCTTGGTTTCATTGGCTTATTGTTTTTGTGTACTTTGGGTAGTGCTTTCATTATTGGAGTTGTTGGATTATTTATAAACATATTTGTATATTTATTGGATTCGTTATTAGTTATAACCATGGGGCATGATTTTGTTAATTCTTTTAACGTTCTACTAAATTTTGCTGTAGGGTTATTTTCAATTTTCTTGAATTTATTTTCATCTATAAACTGTTTTGTTTTTTCAATGTAATTCTCTTTGTTCATTAATACTATTGTGTTACTTTTATCGACTTTTGTCTGTATTATGTTATTGTTCATAAGTTTAGATTTTAAATTATTTGGATGTTTTAAGTTTTTCCTTTCTTCATTTTTATTATAGGAGAAATTTCTTTGATAGTTTTAGCGGCTTTATGTCTTGCAGATTCATTATTATTTATTTGTAATTTATTAATTGCTATTTCGCTTTCAATTATCATATTTTCTTTTATTTCATTAATATAAGTTGGCGGAAAGTTGAACTTTTATCCTTTTTGAAGTATTTTAATTCTTCTATTTTTAACTTAAGTTCTGTTGAATTTACAAATCTCTTGTCTTTTGTGGACCCATTGTGACTGTATTTATAGTTTGTGGAAATTAGTTTTTCAAGTTTAGTGTTGATTTTTTATATTTATTTTCCATAATTTTATTAATGCCTTCATGTATTTGTTTTTCGATTATGTATCAACATTTACCTAAAGTTTTATTTGCTTCTTGCGATTAGTAATATAATTTATTATTGCAATTTGTTTTTTTATGTATAGGAATTTTATTTAATTTTTATGCAGTTTATTTCTGTTCTTTTAGCTGAACAATTTTTGTTATTTATTTTAATTTTGGCATAGTTTGGAGTAATATTGTATTTCAAACATTATTTATTAAATATATGTTTGCTATTTTTTTTGTGTAGCGTCAGTTTTGTGTTAAAAATGTTAAACTTTGCTTTAGCCTGACTGGCTATAAAGTCAATACTAATAAAATTCATATTAAATTCCGTCATAAATTAAAATGTTTGACAGGTGCCGTCGTCCTCAACTATGTTAATTTTTAAAATAAAAAAAAATTAACACAGTTGAGGACGACGGCACCTGCCAAAGATATATATTTTAACATTTTACTTTATGAAGGAATTTAATATGGATTTTATTAGTATTAAATTAAAATACCAGCTGGCAAAGGGGTCTACATTTGTTACCAGAAGTAATTGGTCAATCAAGTATGCTATTAATTATAGTACATAATACAACAACATCGCTTTTGTTTTAAGAACTGATAAATTTATTTACTATGTTTTAAATTTCCTTTAACTGAAACATAATACCAATGGATTATTTTATTAATGTATCACATTTAGCGACATATTTACTTCCACATCTCCGAAAATCTAAGAAATTGAGGAAAATGATAACGTAAAAACTTTATTTTCCATAACATAATTTTTATAATATATTCAATATTTGTATTGAAAAAAAAAGTGTTGAAGGGGTAAATGTGGATGGGGCATATGGATATGTACTTACTGATGCAATCAGGCAGATCCATACTCCAAGTATTTTGGTTTTCACAATGCAGACTTCTTTCTCTTCTCATTGTGTCCGGAAATACGAACCCTACACAACACATGTAGTGGGCGTCCGAAATGTTACGGTCCACTTCATAACCGTCCTTTGGAGGCGTTAACGGAGGACATCCAAGTGCTGTCAGAAAACAAACATTAGTTTACATAAAACAAAATTACTTACATAATGTACGAAAAATAACTTATTTACTTACAATGAAATAAAATAACAGTTTGAATCATTCTCAAAGATGGCACTTATTTTATACACTTTTATTTTATAGAGTACCTATATCAAATGGCACAAAAACCAGCGGGTTTTTATAGCGGGGAAATTTAGGCATAAAACTAGATGTAATGTTAATTATTTTTAAAAGTTAAGGAATAACACATTCAAAGAAGCTAAAGTGAGTGGATTACTTTTAATGACAGATGCTCATTACTAATCAAAAACGTTTTCACTAATGCCAGAGTTATCCTGCTGCCTATCTCTATAGTTAAACATTTAGCTCGAACCAAAATAATGTGTGTTTTACTTATTTTAATTTCATATTACATTTATACTGTACTTTCTTCATATAAACACTTTTTTGTTATATAATACGCAGTACGTCTATTGCACTATCCTGTTTTAATTAGAAAATAAAGTTTTAATAAAATCTCCGGAACTGTATCACCTGAAAATGGTACTTTCATTATTGTGAAGGTAAACATGAGTTCTTCTGAACTCATCCCTGTCAATAATACATAGGCTTTCCGCGCGCAAGGAAATAAATGAAAAGTGATGTGTTTCTGTGTCTGAAAAATGCAACGCCGCGTCATGGAGAAGGCAAAGAAATTGTAAATGCTTGTTCAATAATCCTGCTTCATCTGTCAAGAAATAATGCACTCACTTTATAAGGTTGACTGCATTGCACAAAAATAGGTAATTGCATTTTATTGGGGTTTTAAACACATTTTCACAAATTACAAGAGTTTCCAAAAATAGCTTTTATTGATTTCCACCATGTTTTCACATTCGTTGCTACACCTACAATCTACTTGATATATTTCCTGAAGGGAAATCACATCTACTTCTTACGCCCAGAGGAGTCGTTGAATGGCGGGGTAGCTGTGGGGATTACCTTTGTATTGGAAGAGGACGCCTCTCTTGGGGAAGACTTTCTTGCTGCGGATGGATACAATGACATCCAGAGCTGTACCAGTCGATTCTAATACTAGAGGATCTTCTTTCTCCCCACACATGGAAAGTAACTCCCTGTCATCTTCTGTCACCTTCAATACATCAGTGCATGCCGACTCCATCATGCCTATCCCTGGAATAAAGGTTTCATACTTACATCACTTTTTTAACGAACGAAAACTTTACCTAGCCTTGGGAATTGTTTCATTTGTTTAAAACAAAATTTTATCGTATATTTACTATTTAAAATATCAGGTTCGGTGGTATAGGGGTTACATTCCTTTCCTCTAGTACTGAGGATTACGGTTGAATACCGAGTGGTCCATGGATTTATGTGGCACGAATGGAAAATGAAAAAGGGCATGGAAGCCAGAGATAAGACGCCCAGTTGATAGACAAAGAATAAGATAGGAGAATAACATTATCCACGATTTGAGGGAAGTAAATTATACAGGGGGTGATTGGAAAACATTGGCTCAGGATAGGGATGTATGGAGAGCTTATGTTCGCGCTTCCATGAACCTACAGGTTCGATAGTGCCAGTGAGTTAGTCACCTTTTCTTCTCCTCACTGGGGATGCCAGGAGTAAAACGTCTAATAACTCATCGGTAGAACGCCCATTATTAACATTTACTAAAAGTTAATTTAACTTAAATCCAACCCGGAAGATTTTAAGTTAAATTAAACTAATAACCTTCAAAGTTATAAATAGAGAAGCTTCTTTAAGTCTTAAGCTCTGACCAATGAAAAAAACTGGATTGACACTATTATCGGTCATTTTTTTGAATTTTACTTTTACCTCTTCTCATCCTCCAAACCTTCTTAGTGATGCTCTGACCCTAACTTTGGTTTAAATGAAATTGGTAATGTGACCTATTAGCTTAGCGAATGCAAAAAACTATGGAGTAGACTCTAATAACGGTCATTTTAGACATATGTTTCATCTCTTCTAACACCCTATATGCGATAGGGGGCAAACTTGGGCTTATGTGTCATCTGTACTGTCACCAATCGTCTTATTAACCCCGAGAATTATGAATTCGACACTAGTCTCGGTCTCTGTTGTAAATTTAATTTCCATCCCTTCTCACTCCCTTACTTCTCACAGAGGTAGTAGGGTTCAGAACCGGTCTAAATGTAATCGGGATCGTGACCAATCGACGTAGTGACTCGGAAAACTACAGATTCACCAGAAATCTCGGACACTTTTTTAAATGTTATTTTCATCCCTTATCACTCTCTTCCACATAGGTGTGCTAGCAGTCACACTTGGGGTTAAATTTAATCGAGGGTGTCGCCAATGAGATAAACTACCCTGAAAACTATGAATTGAACATTAATATCCGCCACATTTGACATCTTATTTTCACCGTTTCTCACCCCTTCCAAACTTAGGGGTTCAAGGGTTAAACTTGGCTTAAATACTATTTAAATGTCACCAATGATCTTAGCAACTCGAAAACAATGGATTAGACACTAATGTCGGTAATATTGACTATATTATTCCTCACCCCCTTTTCACCTTAAATATGTTAGGGGTTAAAGGTGGGCTTACATGACACCTAAACATTGAGCAATCAGATTAGCAACTCCGAAAACTTTAAATTTGAGACTAATTTTGTTCACTCTTTCAATTTTATTTGGGGCGCTAACTGTCAAACTTGGACATAAATATTATTCAAAATATGGCCAATTAGCATAGCAAGCCGAAAAAAAATGGATTTGACACTATTATCGACTACTTACTGAAATTTTATTTTTTCACCTCTTCTTACCCAATCATCTTTAGGGATGCTAGAGGTAAAATACGAGCTTAAACGTTATAGAATATGTCACCAATGAGTTAAACGACCCCGAAAACCATGATTTCGTTATAGACAATTTACTTTTGGCCCCTTCTCATCCCTTAAGGGTGCATTAGTTATACTTGAATTTAAATGGCATCATAACTGTCATCAATCGGCTTATAGTGACTCCGAAAACCATGGATTCTACAATGATCTCGGCCATTTTTGTAATTTTATTTTTCACTCCTTTTGTCCCATAGATGTACTAGGCTCATACTGGATCGTCACCAATCAGCTTAGCGATCCCAAAACTATATCTTCGACACTAATCACGATCCTTTTTATCATTATAATTTTCACTCTTATCACCCCCTCACCTCTCTTAGGATTGCTAGGAACGAAAGTTGGATTTAAATGTCACCGGAACTACCTTAATGGACTTAGCGGCTCCAAAAATTATGAATTAAACTCTAATATTAGTCTTTTCGATTATTTTTAGATTTCACCTCTCTCACCCCTCTTAGGTGGCTACAGGTTTCTTACCCCATGAAATCTTTTGTAGAAATTAAGTACAGAGTTTGGCTGAAATCACTCCTGTTGTTCTAGAATTACGGTTTTACACATGTTCGTTGCCGATCATTTTTCCATTTCAATCCCCCTGTTACCCCTAGGGATATTTAACCAGCTATGGACACATTGGCGGATCGTAATTTATTGTATACCAAATTAGGTTCAAATTGGTCCAGGCGTTGGTGACTTACGCCGGCATATACATACACCCACACATACATTCATAAAATTGATAAATCACTGTTTTTACACGCTTTATATTAGCTTGACCTGTATCTATCTATCTATCTATGTAACGGAATATTTCAACGCGATTTTCACCCACTTAAAATCATTGGACCGACTTGAAACTTTGTATACTTGTAAAGGACCCGTGACAATACAATAATTTCATATTGTTTTCCTGAAATCCTGGCCAGAATCATCAGAAAATAAAAAAAAGTGTCTTTGTATCTATGTAACGGAATATTTGAACACGATTTTCGGCCACTTAGAAACATTGGATCGACTTGAAACTTTGCATACTTGTAAAGGACCCATGACAATACAATAATTTCATATTTTGTTTCTAAAATCCTGGCCAGAATCATCAGAAAATCAAAAGTGAAAACTGGTATAATAGTTTGCGGACTTGTCGACTTCTTAGACAATCGTTGTAAGAGCTCAGTTGGTAGAGCGGTGAACTCTAGTGATATATAATTTTAGTAATCCATAGGTCGCTGGTTCGAATCCGGCTGGGAGGATTTTTTAGAAGAGTATTACTTTTAGCTCATACTACAATAGTATCGAATATAAACATATTTACATTTTTATCTTATTCTGTAAAATATTAAAACTAAACAGTAAAAAATAAAAAACTAAAACAACACGCTTTATTAGAAAACCGAACTAAAAAAATGAAAAATAATTTTAATTTCCAACATGCTTGGGATAAAATTTAAGTGGTCAACAAAACAAAATCATATCCAACACATATAGAATAAAACTAGAGTTACTAACAAAAAGAAAATAATTTTACCATCAAAAGCGTGGGGTGTTTTTTTATGATTTTTACATTTTCTTCTTAGAGACTTCACTTTTACCAATATCTGTTTATTATCAAATATATTAATTGATATAGAGCACCCCACGCTTTTGATGGTAAAATTATTTTTTTTTGACAACTCTAGTTTTATTCTATATGTGTTGGAGATGATTTTTTTGTTGACCACTTAAATTTTACCCCAAGCGTGTTGGAAATTAAAATTATTTTTCATTTTTTAGTTCGGTTTTTTAATTAATAAAGCGTGTTTTAATTTAGTTTTTTAAAACTATTATTTATTTATTTTATCCTCCTTCCTTTTGCAGGACTTAAGCCTACACTTGATTACATTTGGGAATTGAGAAAATATGAGCTCCATTAAGTACAAAAATGATTATAAATTATGAAACAATACAACGCACTTGAGTGAATATATATAATAATAAAATGCATTTGTATTCGTAGAATTCGTCTGAAGAAGGTGCAGAGTACTGATAAAGATGTAAAGAAATTGTATTAAAATAAATAATAGTTTTAAAAAACTAAAACAACACGCTTTATTAGAAAACCAAACTAAAAAATGAAACATAGTTTTAATTTCCAACACGCTTGGGATAAAATTAAAGTGGTCAACAAAAAAATCATCTCCAACACATATAGAATAAAACTAGAGTTATCAACAAAAAGAAAATAATGTTACCATCAAAAGCGTGGGGTGCTCTATATCAATTAATATACTCGTATTTGATAATAAACAGATATTGGTAAAAGTAAAGTTTCTAAGAAGAAAATGTAAAAATCATAAAAAGCACCCCACGCATTTATTGATAACATTATTTTCTTTTTGTTGATAACTCTAGTTTTATTCTATATGTGTTGGAGATGATTTTTTTGTTGGCCACATTAATTTTATCCCAAGCGTGTTGGAAAGTAAAACTATGTTTCATTTTTTAGTTTGGTTTTCTAATAAAGCGTGTTGTTTTAATTTTTTAAAACTATTATTTATTAACTCTAGAATTCACGAAACAAAGCCAAAGTCAAAAGGTGAACTGCTCTGCAATCCGCGTGAGCAGGTGGTGAGCAGCTATTTGCCCTATTGAAAATGGGCCTTGTTCCAAGATGGAATCCATTTGCCCCGGATAATTTGGATTTGTAATGAAATTTAGCCATATGCTATAGCTTGTGCATAATATAATGATATATGGCAATGTGAGATGTAGCATTAATTTCCCGTGCCAGTTATTTAAATGTGTCGAACCTCAGCGAAAACTAAACTCTGTGTAGTTGTATTATATTATGTAATTTAACCTTCATTTAAGTAATTTTTACTTATTCGTGTTGTGCTGTTTTATTAAACATATTAAATTAAACCAATTAATTTTATAGGGAAATTGCCGGTTTAAGGGTTAAATTTGCCCTAGCCGTCATTTTTCAGGATACAGGCTCTGCAACCTGAGCAGGAGCTGGGTTTAGTTTAGTGACAGATAGTATACTGGCAGATTTGTGGTGCTAGAGTCGGAGGGGAATACATCATAATGACAGAATAACCTCTAAAACCTGCTTTGGTTTGTAATTAACTTGGGACTTTGGAGAATACTTACTATAACGACAAATGCTCGCGTCACAGGTTAAACAAGCCATTTATTGAACGGAACGATATGAAACAGTTTTAACTGCTTGCATTACGTTCATGTAATCGATGGCTATGGCATTATATTGCATGAAACTCACATGAATGTAACACTAACATATTAGTAATAATAAATCAGCTAATTATTTTAATCTCTGCCTTTGAAAAATAACCAAAATAGTAATACGTTATATAACAGAAACATACTCCTTTGTCAAAATAAAGGAAGCAGCAATATTTTCCTCTGTAGATAATCTGAAAAAATTCTTAAACAACAAATAGACGTTCAGCGAATCTTGATAGTTAAGTATTCCAGCATTTAAAACGTTTCCTTTCGATAAATATGTTAAAGAGAAAGCTCTATTAATACAAGTCCGACGCCACTTCGTTTTCGGGAATAACATGGATATTTAGTCAACTACAGATTGCGTTTTTACAATGGCCCAATTGATAGAAAAAAGAAAAGAATTAAATTTACCCACGTATATAGCTTTTGTTGATTATACTAAAGCATTTGATAGTGTAAGTAGAAATAAATTATGGAACATACTAGAAATGAAAGGAATTCCTCAACACCTTATAAGAGCCATTCAGAGTTTATACATAGAAACAAATTTTAAAATAGACTGCGGAGATAAAATTAGTAAACAAAACATAGAAATAAGCCAGGGAGTAAGACAAGGGTGTACATTGTCACCAGTATTATTTAATTTATACTTGGACCATGTCATAAATGAATGGCAAGAACAAATTAATATAAATAGTGTATTGACAACTCTGCTTTTTGCAGACGATCAAGTAATAAGACAGCATGCTTTACAACAATTCCTTTATACTTTAAATAATATCTCTCTAAAATACAATTTAAGAATATCTACATCTAAAATAAAAATATTAGCTCTGAAAGGAAAATGTGCAATAAGAACAAAAAAAATAATAAACAATGATTATAGATCAAGTTCAGAATTTTAATTATTTGGGATGTCATTTAGGCAATGACAGAAATTTAGATAAACACACCAAAATACAACGATTCAATTATCTTTGTGGCACAATTAAACGCACTTTATTGAATAAGACTAGAAAATAAACTATTTTGAAGTTTTGCAAAGTATTGGCAGTTCCATCTCTTATCTATGGATGTGAAACCTAGACATTAACAAAGGCAGATAGTAAACAAATAGAGGCTGCTGAAATGAAGATGTTGAGAGCAATAGCAGGATACCAAAGGACCGATAAAAAGAAAAAACGAAGATATAAGAACAGAACTTAATATATTTAATCTCTGTGAAAGAATAAAATATTATCAAAATGCTTATCTTCAGCACGTATTACGAATGAATGAACAGAGCATACAATAAGCATGTATAATTATAAACCAAAAGGGAGAAGAATGTTGGGAAGACCATTGAAGAGATGGAAGGAACAATTCGACCAATATTGAGATCGGAACAGGCCATTGGGCTTGATCCTTGTTGATGATGATGAATTATAAATTGCTCCTCTGGTAATGGAAATAACTATTAAGTTTTAGTGTATTATTATTACTACTAAGATACTAATGGAAGAGGTTGAAATGGAGATTAAAACAATAAATAAATATTTAAACAAATAAACCTCGCCATTTTATGTGAACGTTTTTAAGATACCTATTGAAACTACTAAATAAATGTATGTTATAATCCATCATTAAAAATATTTAAGTAACTCTTTATGTAATGTAGACCAAGAATGAGGTGGGAGAATACTATTAATTATGATTTGATTGGAGTAGATTATGCAGGATATGATTGAAAAACATTACCTCAAGTTAGGGCTGTGTGGAGAGCTTATGTCCGCACGACCTACGAGTTCGATAATAATAGTGTTTTGGTTTATGTAATATTCCTGTCTATTATTCCCGTGAAAAAAAAGTTTTCATTTTAAATGTAATTAGGTGTGAAATGCACATTTAAATATTACAGTGTGTTCTATAGTAATAGTTTGCAATATGTTGGTTTGTTGCAAGTACAGTAATTAACATTTTGACTGTTAATTTGTTAGATGATGATTGAAATGACACACCAAAGTTGCATGTATAGCCTGGGGATGAGGCAACCCAAATGACGCCAATGCCGAATGGGTTAAACATAACATTGAGGGGCTGCGTCAAGTTAGTAATGTGATTCCAGTGCAGAACAAACACGTCAATGTCTGATGTTCTCTTCTCCTCCTATCCCTTGTTGTTTCAGGTGAAATTCCTCTATTTGAAATTCCAAACAGTTATACTGATCATTGTACTGTGTAGAGTTTAAAATAACGGAATTTGGTAGTTTAGATTTAGTTCAATGTTCTGGTTAGCCTCGAGTAACATGGATCTGTACACACAGAGAGATATTGTAAGGAAAGTTAACATTATGTATTACTGTTAAAGGCATAATTAAAATGGATTGTTATACTAATACTGAGTGACCAAAATCTCTTGAATCAAATCAACATAGATGGTAGATGAAATTGTGTAAGAGGCTGTAACACGAAATATAACTGATACTAACATAATATATTATACGAGAAATAAGACTGAATGCAACGTAAAATGGTACCAATAATTAGGAACTCCCTTCATTTCTTATTTCTTTATGACAAATGCTCTTTTGGGTTTCGAACTCGTGTAACTTGCGTTTAAATAAACTTACAAATATGAAACTCATACTAGTGGAAAGAAAAACTCAAAAAAGTTTTGGTTATAGTATCACAGTTGGCAACATTGCGTATTGTTGAAAGTAAGAAAATGGCTGGTATAGAGGATAGGCGAGCGTTCTTTGATTTCGATTATCGTGTTCATCAATCTGTAATTGTTGTTCAACGACATTTTCGAACAAGATGTGGTGAAGATCCACCCAGCGGTCCTTCAATTAGTAAGTGGTGCTTTGATTTTACGACAAGAGGGTGCTTCTGTAGGAGGAAATCTTCTGGACGCCCGGCTGTAAGTGAAGCAACTGTAGATCGGATTCGTGAATCTTTTACACGTAGTCCTCAAAAATCAACCATCGCAGCTAGTAGGGAGCTGCAGATTCCCCTAAATCCACCGTATGGAAAGTTCTGCGTAAACGTTTGAAATTACAACCATACCGATTGCAGATGCTGCAACTTTAAAGAAAGAAGATACAACAGTGCCTCGTACTTTCTGCGAGAATGTGCAGACTCTCATTGAAACTGATCGGTTTTTCAAACGGCCCTTTCTTCTTTGTAGAGAAAACAATTGGAGGATGTGAGTACCTGGATATGCTACAACAATGGCTCCTGCCTCAGCTGGAACAGGAAATGCCCAACGTGATCTTTCAACAGGACGGCGCATCCCTTTATAATGAAGTCAGATTGGAACTCAACACCAGACTATCGAACCGATAGATTAGCCGTGTTGGTAATGACGATGAAGAACTTCTTCCTTGGCCTCCGCGTTCGCTAGACCTCACACCCCTTGACTTCTTTTTGTGGGGTTATGTCAAAGATCTTGCGTACAAGTCACCTCTTCCACAGACTGACCTTGATCTAAGAGGGCGCATCACAGCAGCCATCGAAACAGTTGACCATGGTATCCTACAATGTTCCTGGGCGGAAATGGACTACAGGCTTGATGTATATCGTGTTACCAACATAGCTTACATAGAACATCTGTAAGGTACTGTAACCAAAACTTTTTGAGTTTTTCTTTCCATTAGTACTTTCCCTCCATGGTATCTTTATCTTGTCGTGGTGGAGTGGCTTGCGTGCTTAAATGATCCTGAGAGCTATGCCGGCGGTAGCATTGCTGCCGATAGGGTTACCCATGCCGGACTGATCGAAGGTGATAAGCCAGACGAAAAAAGTACCTTGGGCGAAAGAGTGACGATCTTTCACCGTAAAAATACAACCGTCAAGAAATGCGGACATGGGTTCAACTGGGGTAAAATTTTCCGGTGGTCAAATAGTCCCCCATTCGGTTCTCCGGGCGGGGAGTACTTCAGGGAACCCATGCCAAAGGCTCAAACACAGGGACATGTTCCTAGGAACATGGAATGTTAGGACTTTATACAATAGCGGGGCACTAGAGATATTAACGCGGGAATTAGATAAATCGCCCTTGGATATAGTCGCTTTACTGGAAGTTAGATGGCCAGGAGAAGGTAGTCAGGAATCAGGAAGTTTTGCATTATA
Source organism: Diploptera punctata (assembly GCA_030220185.1). Taxonomy (NCBI): domain Eukaryota; kingdom Metazoa; phylum Arthropoda; class Insecta; order Blattodea; family Blaberidae; genus Diploptera; species Diploptera punctata. Next base: position 1,723,644 of record JASPKZ010010268.1, read on the forward strand.
CTACGGGGGTGCAGAAAGACCTGCATTTGGAACGGGCTTTTTAGTCAGAAGGAGGATCCTATCCGCTATCCGAGATATTAAGTTTATTAGTGATAGGATATCATACATAATTCTAACATGATTTTATAATTGTAAATGTACATGCCCCCACAGAAGATAAAGATGACAAGATCAAGGATGAGTTCTATGAAGAATTAGATTGCTTATTTGATAGCCTTTCACGATATCATATGAAAATTGTCTTAGGAGATTTAAATGCAAAAGTGGGGCGGGAAGATATATTCAAACCAACAATAGGCAAATTCAGTCTTCATGAAGATAGTAACGACAACGGGGTTAGATTAGTCACATTTGCCACACCAAAGAATCTCATTGTTAAGAGCACAACATTTCAGCATAAGGATATTCATAAATACACCTGGACGTCCCCAGATGGAGAAACTCGGAACCAGATAGATCATGTAATAGTGGATAAACGCAGGCACAGTAGCATCATTGATGTTAGATCAGTTAGAGGGACAGACTGCAATTCGGATCATCATCTGGTCAGAGTGAAAATCAGACAACGATTCCGATTGAGGGTCTTTCCACTTTTTCAGCGGTTGCCCTTTTACCAGCCGGCTGCTGGCCCTTCACATCCACATGTGTCAATCACAGAGGTAGATGATCAACAACCAGTGTAGGGGTGACATGTGGTTAGCATGTCGAGTCCCCCAGCCGTTATAGCTGGTTCCTCAACCTGGAGCCGCTACTTATTGTAGCTACCCAATTGCCTTACGATGCTGGGTGGGCACCGGTCCCATACTGGCCGAAATGCCATGAGAACATTTCTTTCCCCATGGAGACTCGAACCAGCGCAAGTCCCGTAGCTCTGCGCCAAGGCTTCCTACCTTAACCGCTCGGCTAAGGATGCGGGACTGAAAATCAGACAACGGCTATCGCTTATGAGAGGAACAAACGTTAAAGATGATTCTGCAAAATACGAATTAAAAAAACTTGAAAAATGATGAAATGCGGCAAGAATACCAAATCAAAATTGCTAATAGATTTGAAGTACTAAAATCTTCAGATGACAATGTGGCAAACGAAGAATAAACTGATATAAATAAAGAATGGGAGGCTATAAGAGATACTATTAAATTGTCAGCATCAGAAAGCATTGGTTGCTTAAAAAAGAGATAAAACAAGAAATGGTTTGACGAGGAATGTGCCGACATTGTAAAGAAAAGAAAGCTAACAAAAATGAAATGGTTACACGAGTCAAATGAGGTAAATTTAGATCAATTGGGTAGTGTTAGACGGGAAACCACCAAGTTACTAAAGAGTGAAAAGAGGGAATATTTGAGAGAGAAGATTAATGATCTTGAAATGAATGCAAAAATAGGAACATTAGAGAATTATATCAGGGAATTAGTATAGAGAAGAAAGGGTTTCAGGCTAGAACAAACATAATTCGGAATGAAAATGGGGATATGATTGCAGATTCCAGGAGTATATTAAATAGATGGAAAAGTTACTTTAATCAGCTATTAAATGTACGTACAGAACAGTACATTGAGGAGGATAATTTACAGACAGCAGAATTGCTAGTCGCAGAGCCAAGTGCATTAGAGGTGAAATGGCGATTGAAAAATTGAAAATGTATAAAGCATCAGATTCAGATGAGATCCCAGCAGAACTGATAAAATGAGGGGGAGAAAAATTGATGGACAAGATACGCTGGTTGCTTAGTATGATTTGGGAAAAAGAAGCTCTTCCAGATGAATGGAAAGAATAAATTATCGTACAAATTTATAAGAAAGAAGATAAAACTGATTGCAACAACTACAGGGGCATCTCATTACTTTCAACTTCGTACAAAATTCTAACAAATATATTAGTAAGCAGACTTACTCCCTATATTGATGACATTCTAGGAGTTCATCAATGTGCATTTAGAAGAAACAGGTCTACAACAGATGAGATTTTTAGTATAAGACAGATTTTAGAAAAGAAGTGGGAATATAGTGGTACTGTACATCAACTATATGTAGACTTCAAAAAAAGCATATGATTCAATTAAGAGGGAGAAGTTATATAGTATCCTGCTGGAGTTCGGAATTCCTAAAAAGTTAGACTTATACAAATGTGTCTAAATGGCACAAAGAGTAGGGTGCGTGTAGGCAAAGAGTTTTCGGACACTTTTGAAATCCAGAATGGGTTGAAGCAAGGAGATGCACTATCTCCTCTACTATTTAATTTTGTACTAGAGCATGCCATTAAATCTTTAGAGAATGAGGAAGGCTTACAACTGAATGGTATTAATAAACTGTTAGTTTATGCTGATGATGTAGTACTACTGGCCGATAGCGAGGAGATACTAAAGGACAATACGCACACACTATTGAATAACACTAAGAACTTAGGACTGGAAGTAAATATCAATAAAACTAAATATATGGTCACACGTAGAAATACATTATATAATGGAAATGGACAGCTAATGACAAATGAGGGAAATTTTGAGGAAGTGGCTGAATTCAAATACCTAGGAACAATGATCACAAATAGGAATGAGATACACAAATTAATTAAACATAGGCTCAATTCTGGAAATGCGTGTTATTATGCATTGTAGAGACTCTTGATGTCCCAACTCCTTTCAAAAAACGTTAAACTGAAAATATATAAAACTATTATTCTACCAGTTATACTATATGGGTGCGAAACATGGACTCTTACTTTAAGGGAGGAAAGGAGATTAGACGTATTTGAGAATAAAGTACTTAGGAAAATTTTTGGACCAAAGAGAGTTGAATAGACAGGTGAATGGAGAAGACTACATAACAATGAACTACATGGTCTTTATAGGAAGCCAGATATAATAAGAACAGTTAAGTCTCGTAGACTGCGTTGGGCAGGACATGTTGCACGTATGGGGAATGAAAGACTTGCATGGAAGCTTCTTGTAAGAAAGCCAGAGGGAAAACGCCCAGTGTAGAATGAGGTGGGAGAATAACATTAACTATGATTTGGGGGAAGTAGATTATACAGGGAATGATTGGAAAACATTAGCTCAGGATAGGGATGTATGGAGAGCTTATATCCGCGCGGCCATGAACCTACGGGTTCGATAGTGCCAGTGAGTAAGTAAGTATTAGTACTAGTTTCACGTTTGTAAGTTTATTTAAACGCAAGTTACACGTGTTCGAAACCCGAAAGAACATTTGTGGGAACCTTGTATATGGGCCAATCTAATTGGATGTTTACGCTTTTTCCATGATGTCAATAGATAATCTTTATTTACCGGTAAAATTTCATCATCTTCATCATCTTCTTCTTCAAGGTATGGAACTGTTGGCCCGTTCCGCTCCCCGCTGCACAATATGCTACAGGTCGTCCTTCCAACGTCGTTTCGGTCTTCCTACATTTATTCGACCTTGAGGTTTACAATATAGAATCTGTTTTGATAAACGATTATTTGACATTCTTTGTACATGTTAAAAACCATTTATATTTATTTCTGTATATTCTATCGTTTATATTATATATTTGTGATTCATATCTGGTATCTTGAATTCTTCCTTTGATCTCTTAAAGATACACCTGCAACGAATCTCAGAAATCTCATTTCTATTAGCTCAATTTTATGTTTATCAGAGATCGTTAAAGGCCAAGTCTCAGACCCGTATGTTAACGTTCGAACGGCTACTGTTTTGTAAAATTTCATTATCATTAGAATTTATGTTCCATGCTGTAAATTCTGTTATTTTTACCATGTTCCCAATGGTTATTGTGGGATATTTTTCACTGAACTGTTTTAAAATATCCAAAATCATGTGTTTCTCTCCACTTTTCAATATTTCTTGCTTTCCAATGTTTAAGAAATTCTATAGAAATTTTACCACTTTGAAACAATTGAAATTCCAACGTATTCTGTATTGCACATGCGTAAGAATAAAAAGACGCTTATATAATGTATTAAAATTGTAATTGCACATTTTAAGATTATCCCATATAACGTATATAGACATGTGCTAGATAATAGAGTATATATTTTTATTTCCTTTATTTCGAGTGTTAGCGAACTACATTTTCTTACACTCATTTCGACCAATGAAAATTCAGCCATACATTTGGTTTGTTTACATTATAACGGGAACTTAGCTCGGAAGAGGTATAGATGAATCCATCAAGGTTTAATAAAATCTCAATTGGATATAGGCTATAGGAAAATAAATTATCAGGAATTTATAGTTAATTGTCATCAAGATATAAAAATAGTTTTTTGTCCCTAATTTGGAAATACCGCAAGTGAGGAAATGTCGAAATACAATAGCCGCATATGAATTTGTTTCTTACTATGAAGAAAGTATTTTAAGAAATAAGTCGCACTTTCATACAAAAGAGTTCTGTATTGTAATAGAGAAGGATATTGGCTTTTGGATAAGCGATCACAATAAAATTTACAACCCGGGAAGTCCCGAAGTTCAGGTTGGAAACTTCTTCCCAACTAGTGAAAAATATAAACTTTAAGCTTTTTGAAAGTGGAATGTCATTTTGACAAATTTATGGCCTTATGAACTAAATATCGACATAGAGATGAAACTATGTAGATAATCCATGTTAGATTGTTTTGGAACCCTCGATACTGAAAGTCCTAAACTCCCACTAAAGGAACACATGACCAATCAAAATTGCTGTTATAAAATCTTGTAATGCCACCAATAAATGAAGACACTGTTAAGAGTTGAAACCCGAGTTTTCATGTTTGATGAAGTTACTCAAAATTGTAACTTTAAAGTCACCACCGGATGAATAATATCAAACTTCTTCTTAAGTTAATAAACGACAGTTCATTACTTGCCGGCGAGCCATTCAATATTGTAAGACTTCCATATACAATTATCAACAGTAATCTAACAAAAGGTTGTGTTTTTTTTTCTGAAAAAATCACGAGCGACAAAGTCACGAGTGGTTTTGTCTAATGAAAAACTCAACCTGGCGTTGGATTTGCAGTGACTCTTTAGCGAATAATACAACATCAGAAGCCAAAAATAATTATAATGTTTAATATTTACCAAATGTGAGGTTATATATTCCGATCTTACTTCCGGGCGATTTATAAGCCGGTTTTGTAGTTACAAATAGCACATCTTTACTGTTAAATTTCTTTGGACTTGGGGAAAAATCAATAACAAATGATTGTATGAGAAATAACTATTAACAATATTGCATATTCTTTGTACAACGTTTAATATTTTTTAGAGCAACAGAACTAACTTTTTTTGGTAATTTTGGAATTTGTTTTCTTTTAGCATTTCATGCAGTACCGTATCTATCGTACATTGTTGAATCGAATATCCTTATCAAATAAGTTAATTAGCAGATATATCTCTCATTACCAACATGAAGAGGCAAAATTATCGGTCTGTGAGATAAATAGTTAAGAGTAAATCATTACGTTCCTGAATAATACTTTGTTGGTATATAAGTTTGCCGTCATAAACTTCTGTATAACCTAATATAAGTCTTAACGCTCTATCAAATCCAAGAATATACGCCCATTATTACCATGAGCTACATAACCGGAATCCAAAACAAAATACAAATCCCACATCAAGGCCAAAAATATAGAATGATTATTAGCTCAATTTTGAGCAATGTTTTTCCAAGATGTTCATTTTTTGTATCCATGAACAACTTAAAACTCACAACTGTTAAAATAACATACATTGAAAAGTAGTGGAAATTTATTGACTTTTCGAAAAAAAAAAAATGAACGACATTGCGCACGGGCCTGTTAGATGTGCATATTACTGTACCACGTTTAAAGAGTAATAAATAAATAAATAAATAAATAAATAAATAAATAATAAATAAATAAATAAATAAATAAATAAATACATAAATACGTAAATAAATAAATAAATAAATAAATAAATACATACACTCTTCAGTATTTACATACTTACACTCATACATAAAATGAACTAGTAATAATCTTTCTTTTTCATCCAAACACCTATTTGTCTCTCTTTTTGGGGACTTCCTATAAATGAATAAATGCATACATTTATAAATGTTTACGTCTACAGTATATACACAACTTCACACATCTACACACAAACATAAAATATTTAAATATATACTCTGCCGGAAAAATGTAACACTCTGTGTTAATTGGCACCACGGTATAATATGTGCATACCGAAGGGTTGTACTGTTAGTGATTCATTTGTCACGGCCATCGGCGATCAGATGGGCTCAGGGGGGTCTGTCTGTGCACCCTCTGGTTTGTGTATGCATCAGTAACTGTGGTGCTTTTAAAGTTGAACAGTGTTTGCAACATTTATTCTAGGGTACAACTATGCCCCACCGATGAGTACATACACCTGTTGAATAACTTTAGAAACTTGAACGGGGCCCGTGGAAAGCTGGATGCACATATCTACGAAATTATGCAGATTTTGGGTACAATGTATCGGTGGTGTGTCACTGCTTTCAATCAGTGGTCTGTTACAGGATACCATTTAGCACCTTTATGATCGTTTGCATGGGAGACTATACGACTGCGTTGCCGTCACAGGAGCAATACATTGTGTATTTATGCAACTATATGGGAACATGTTCCCGTGACTATTTAACTAATGCCCCAAATGGGAGTTAATGACCGATCACATTTCAATGATTTTTTATTTACAACCAATCACAGTCGTTTTTCACCTCGTTTTATCAGTTTAATTTTATTACTTTAAAATCAAGCTCCTCCTTTTTTAACATTCTGAATAGGTCATAGCATTATTTGGTAGTAAAGACATGTGACTACCAGATTTTATATACAGTGCACGAATGTAAACATAGTGCTTGAAGGAGATAATAAAAAAAAATTGTAGCAATTGATTACACAAGGAAAAAAAAAAGAAAGAAACCACTGTTTGCACTTTTTTAAACGAATTATTTCCCAGGAAATAACGTTGCAGAAAAATATAATTGACATAGTTACATCATAGGACAACAGAAATTAATTAATACCTATAATGTTGGTTATAAATTTCTCCACTAGGCTGCATTCTTACAATATTGCGATCCTTTGGCAATAAATAATATGATCTGGTTGCAGTGATGAACAAATGAAGCAAACCAATCGTTTCTCATTTGTTTTAAAGCATCGCCGTTTACATTAAATATATAAATATTTTCAAATAACTATATTTAAATAACGATTTGTGAGTAAACAGCTTAATTTTATTCGTTAAATAGTCCTAACAAGTGCCACTCTTGATTTCCAAATTTTCTAGATAAATTAGAAATCACTCGTGGCATTACTTATGACTATTTAATTTGGTCTGAATTAGTTATGATATACTCCTAAAATGATAAACTATCTGTCACATCACTTTTCAATAAAAATAACTTGTTCTTGAGGATGTTGCATTTCTTTCCGGTAATGTGTACTAAACATTCTTATCTTTTCTATCTCTCTTTCCCTCTCTCTTCAATGAACCTACCTGTACATATCTCATTGTAGCGCAAACGATAAGGTTGCCGTTTGTTGTACGGCACTATCAAATATATTCTGTAATAATAATAATAATAATAATAATAATAATGATAATGATAATGATAATGATAATGATAATGATAATGATAATGATAATGATAATATAATAATAATAATAATAATGATAATAATAATAATGATAATAATAATAATGATAATAATATAATGATAATAATATAATAATAATATAATAATAATAATAATAATAATAATAAAAATAAATTTATGTATGTGATGAAGTTAAGACCGTAAGTCTTCTCTTCCATTTCAGCAGGAAATACTACTAAAAATTATGAATAATCTATTTAAGAATAACAAAATAATACATAGAAATATTAAAAAGTTGAAACATTACTTATGATTATTAATGAGTGTAGAAATTATAACATTTGTCTTGAATATTTTTTCACGATTGAAATAAGAATTATGACAATCAGTGAAGAGTAATCTTGCCAGAATCATTCCCTTTCAAACAAAGAACAATCAAATAAAACAAAACATGTTTTACGGATACTAATAATTCCTGAATCTCTTAATCATGATCATTTTCTACTCGTAAATTAATATTGAATCTCATGAAATAACTTCCGAAGTTTCCGTGCAATGTCATAAGTTGTGTTAAAATAAAATTTGGAATTTAAAGTTTTATATCTGTCTGTATTGTAGAAAATGAGAATTTTTTAGTCAAAACACCATTTGTACTCCTTATCCAAAGGTAATTCCAACAATAGAATAAGTAATTCGAAATTTTATGTTTAAAATAAGATATGAGAGACTTAGAAAATTAATAATTTAGCCCGGTAGATGTTGCTGATTTGGTTTATACGCTCATTTCCAATATTTCCCTGTGCCCTTGCATCCAACGTCATTAATATATTTAACTTGGTAAGAGTTGATACAAGTGTTAGTTGATAAAACAATTTGTTATAGGAATTTAATAATAATAATAATAATAATAATAATAATAATAATAATAATAATAATAATAATAAACCGATGTGATATTCCTCTGAACTAATCTCAGCTGAGGTAAAGAGACAGAATTGTTAAAACCGAGGTTAATATATTTTAGAAAATGTATTGCCTTTTAATTGTGGTACGAATTGCAATGAAAAACTAATTCTCGAAAATACTTAATTTTACTTACCTCTGAGAGAGATATCTAGGAGTGAAAGTTGGATGCGCTGTCCCTGGAAAGCCCTCAGTTTCCAAGAGCAGTTCCTCTCTACATTAAACTGAGGGTATCCTGGAGTCTCCACAAATCCTTCTTCTTTTACTTGTATCTCTTGTTGACAGTTTCTGGAAATGTGTTCTCCTAAAAAAAAATACGATTTTAATATAATAGCAGAGGAAACAGGATTGCAAGTACCGTTAAAACAGTGCAAGATTTATTGATTTTAATTATCTGATTTGATAAAATATTATTATGGTTATTATTATAATTATTGTTATTATTATTGTTATTATTATTATTATTATTAAACGTAATGTTATTACTAAATTTTGACTATTCACGGTATCAGATAAATGTAAACATTTTAATAATAAAAACACATTTAAGTGAAGGAGTGAATACGTGAATGAATGAATAGATTTTAAAATGATCAGATGAATAAACTATATAATGAAATTGGAGCATGAACTAGAAAATTATTTTGACGGTATTTGTAATATAGACGACCTGGAATTAAGTTAGTGCCAGTTGGTGCAGTGTTGTTATAAGACAAATCGATAAAATGTTGCAAAGTGCCCATGACCTTCTCAATGTGTCATGACGTAGTTATAAACAGAATGCATTACTTTTATGCCCTATTTAATGTGACCCTATATTTTGTTCTACTGACTTGGTTACATGCAATAAAATATAATTGGAGTTTGTCACAGTGAACCATTTGATTTTTTTTTCTCTCTTGCACAGAATTATTTCTAAGCGATTATCTTTACAGTCATATTAATAATAATTCATCAGTTGCTGTGTAAACATTAAAATACTATTTATTGTATATATTCACTTATGTATGAACATACGAATTCAAATAGAATAGGGTAGTAGAGAGAGATTTATTGGTATTTTGTTTTATAAAAATGCATACATTGGCAATAATGAGGTTATGGGACTGTTTGGCCGTTCGTTCTTATTCATATTCCAGAATTAAAGAACAAAAATATATGTACAATATAAATACCGGCCATATAAGAAAGGCATAACTTTTTTTCTCCAGATTTCTCATTTATGTAGCCAAATATATACGAAATAATCAGCGCATAATTGGCGTAAATCCATCTACGACAGTTTAGAGATTAAGGCAAGTTCATTAAAGAATACATCGAAAAATGAACGAATACCGTATATTAAAACATTTAATTGAAATATGTAGGATAATGTGAAGTGAAACATACCCAAATATGTTACAACATTGCATTTTATATAATCAATGCCATAAAAAATGTAGTACTTCTAGAAGAATATGGAGTTGCTTAGTTTGTGCATCGAATAACACTTCAGTCAGGGCTGCACTTCATTTACGATATTAAAGTTTGCCGTACATCAACTAAACTTAGGTTCATTACTATTATCTTAAGAAATGTTAACTCACTGACAGACAAGTATAAAAATTTGTTGGTAAATTTTGAAATAAGAATTATACAAAAGATGAATGTATGGAAGATAGAGAAAAATTCTCTTGTTTCCGTCACAAAAAAAAAAGACAGATTTGGTAGATTCAATTCTAATAAAATTCATATCAAATTACGTTGAGGCGAATAGTCATAAGATAAAAATTAAAATATATACCTGTTGGTAGGTGCCGTCGTTCTCAACTATGTTAAAAATAATAATAATAATAATAATAATAATAATAATAATAATAATAATAATAATAATAATAATAGTTTTATTTATTCTGGCAGAGTTAAGGCCATAAAACCTTCTCTTCCACTCAACCAGCACAAATACAAATAAATATTTGACAAATATAGATATACACTATACTAATTATAAACAGTTAAAGATACATTAAATGTAGCAATGTAAATTTCATGTACAAACATGCTGTACTTAAAATATTAACTGGAGGTCTTTCGGAAGTTAACTTCCATCATCAGCAGGATGAGCATGTGCTGCTGGTTATTTACCACGTTGTAGACGTTGGTGGTCTTAAAGTGTCGTTAGTAGCAACTGACATTTTTTTAACCATCTCGTTTAATGGGTTGTGCGATTGGGGCGTGTTCTCATTTCGTAGTAGCGGGTAGATGATTTCTTTCATAATTTCAAGGTCTTGTAATAGATTTATCTTAGTTCGACATTTTTCTTTGTGAACTATCGTTAGTGTTTTCTATTGTGTCCATTCGGTTACCAGCGTTAATTATATGTTTGGCATAGCTTGATTTTCCACCCGCGTACATGAAATCTTTGAGGTGTTCTTTGTATCTTGTATTAAAATTTCTATTTGTCCTACCTATATAAAACTTATTGCAATCTTTTCATGTTAATTTATAAACTCCATTATTATTTTATTTGTTATATTCTTCTATGCCATAATATATATTATGTTATTTAATTTGTTTTCGATTTTGTAAGCTATATTTATGTTTTTATTTATTTATTTTTCAAAGTTCTAGCTAGTTATGTAGTTTCATTGCATGCGTATTTTAATGTTATCCACGTTTTCTTATTGACAGATTCTCTTTCAAGGTTTGTTATATGTCATTCTTTATTTTTTGTTTTTTTACAAGCTTATCTATGATTTGTTTATTAAAACCGTTACTTTTTGCCATGTTTTTAATATATTACAATTCTTTATTATAATTTATTTTGTTTATGGGTAATTTTAATATTCTTCTTCTTTAGCAAGCGACTATAACCTCGTTGAAGTTTTGGCCTCCTCAACAATTTTCTCCACCTAGATCTATCCTGGCTATAGACTGGCCAATTTCCAATTTTCATTCCTAATATATCTTTTATAACACCATCCTGCCATCTGTTCTTCGGGCGTCCAGCTGTTCTGGTGCATATTGGTTTCCATTTGTGTATTCTTCTTACAAGCTTGTCTTCCTGCATTCTATTTATATGCCCAAACAAAGCTTTGAGCTTTAATGTGGTTCATTATATTTTTATTTCGTATTAGATTATCTAATTCAGAGTTCATTCGTATACGCCATGTGCCATCGCTTTCTCTAATTGGTCCAAAAATTCTCCGTAAGATCTTCCTTTCAAAGATTAATAGTTTTTATCAGACTCCTTCAGAACCCATGAATTTTAATATTATGTTAATTAAACTATTAAATATTCTGATTTTTTTTTGGTATGGGTGTCTAGATTTGTTATTAATGGTGAGCGTATTGTTTGTAGATTTGCGGGAAATACTTATTTAAAGTTTTTTTAAATGTTTTTAGTTATGGTAAGATCTAGATCAGCCATGTCATAGTTCAGAGCTCCAAGTTCCGTGCGGAGCGCGATACTAATTCGGGAGAATGCTTTTGTATGCCCTTCCTATTTCTCCGGCGGGACCTGTATGAAAGCCTACCATTGTCACGAACGCTTATAACAGAAGGAATCGAAATGTAAAACAACGCACAAACAGGAGTGAAGCATTTATTAACACATATTATTAACTGGTTTACAGTGTTAAATAATACCTCAAAAGATTTTAATCTGCAATATTTAATATTTGCCAGAACAAAACATTTAGAACCAACAGGCCTATACGTACAAACAAACAAAATGAGAATACGTTTAACATGTTCATGTATTTCTATACTGTTTTAACAAACATGATTTAATATTTCTTGGTACAGGAAAAAATAAGTGGGTATATTTATTGCTCCTACTATAGGAAAATAAATCGTCTCTTTTCAGGGTGCTATTTCCCGGATATTTTTACTTGACACTTGATATTTTTTTTTATTTTACTAATTTAATATCAAAAATATAAAATTAGTACCTGATAAACCAGTCATCCTCAACTAAAACGAAGATCTTTCAAAACCATGTTTCATCTTCTGAATTTCAACTATTGTTGCTGTATAAGTTGTACAACGGGTTCAATTCTGCGGGCGTGTTCTTGTAGAGCAAGTCTGTATTCTCAGCTTCTTTTAAAATTTATATGTCTTCTAGGATGTTAATCTTGTTACTCTCTCTGTGTAATATTGAATTAGTATTATCGATTTTGTTGAACTGATGAATCGTTTTTAGTATATGTTTGGCAAAACTTGATTTTTCTTCGTTATTAATAGATTTTTGAAAATGTTCAGTGTATCTTGTGTTAAAATTTCTTGTTATTCTACCGATGTAAAACTTGTCGTAATTGTTGCACTTTAGTTTATAAACGCCTTTATTTTAGTATCTATTTGTTACTTCAGTTTTGTTTGATACAATGTTGTTGAATTTGTTATTAGTTTTAAAGGCGATTTTTATGTTTTTTTCTTGTTTCTTCATCGAATTAGCTAATTTAACCGTTTCAAAATTGGGAGAGGTATTCTGTGCCAAACAAATACGAAGGCTTGATTCTTGCAAGTCCTCCATGCTGGACGTAGACATGCTCATATCACTGCGTTTGACTGGTGAAACTGAACCGAGTCACCAGGTAGCGTTACCTGTCCTGTTTAGCGCTCCGGTAGCATATCGGTGCGCACCGTCTCACTGAGATCGTGTTTTACATCGCTGGTCTAGATAGTTAATTTTGTGATTAAGTTCTATCTCCTCTATAAATTCCATTTTATTATGTATATTCTTTAGTTCTAGCATGATTTCATCTTCTTTTCTGTTCTCATTCTCGTAAATAATCATGACGTCATCAACATATCTTGTGAATAACTTTATATTAAAATTATTTATTATTTTTCATAATGATTCTAGTTTATGTTTTATTAAGTTTAAAGTTTCATTTATTGGAATATTAGTGTAAATGTTCTTTATATCAAATGACGTTATTTTCGTATTATTGTTGATTTCTATATTTGTGAACTTATCAGCTAATTCATCAGTCGGCAGCGGTGGACTAGTGGTTATGCTCCTTGCCTCTGGTCCCGAGGGTCGCGGATACAAACCCGGCCGGGGTCGATGAATTTTTTAGGATGGAAAAATCCAAGGAGCAAGTCCTCCGGGAGGGACTTCAAGCCGTGGGGCCCGAGTCTGAAGATTTTCAGGCTCGTAAAAGATCCTGAAGCCTGAATGAAAAGGCCTATAAGCAAAATTTACCGAATTTTCCCGTCCTAGTACTACCTTCGTTTCCTAGATGTTAGTATGAGGCGGAACGCTGACCATGGGCCACTCAAATGACATCTATACGAAAAGAACTGTAACTAAATTAGTATGGTTCAAATTATTCCCAGTAGAGGGAGAGCGCCTAAATCTCTGTTAAGGGAAACATGGGCTTACAAGATACAAGAAGATCAGCTAATTCATAAATGATTTTGTTTATTGTGTGTTGATCTTCTAATTTGATGTATTTTTTAAAGTTTTTGAGCAATTAATTTGGAAATTTTGTAATTAGGTGCGTTTATGCAGTTGGAAATTGTGACCCGGAACCATCAATTAGTAGTTGATTACTTCCACTTTCCTGTTTGAGTTATGCAGTAACTTTAATAAGGGAAAACATACATTGAACTTTTTGTTCTCTCCTGTTCTCTGTGCATCAGAACACACAGCTATTATTTTATAATTGTGTGCATTTGCTTTCAAGTTTTTTAACAACATGCGGTGTGATATCCTGCGCACCTCGGCTTATCTCTATTTGATCCCACATGTACCTATGTATATTACCTATGTATGTTACCAATTTGTCACCATTTTTTTGTTTCCTTGAAATAATGACACCTGTTAAATTTGAAACTGAAGTTACCAATTAGAAGTGTTGATTTTGCAGAAGATTTCCGGGCTGTTGGCCGTGGTCTTGAGGCTTGTAGTTCCCCAAAGTTTTTGTGTTTTTAGTTCACTATTGCACTAAATATATTTATACCCAAAGAAAAAAAGGGTTAAATATGTGCATTCATTTGTTTGTTTACGTTGAGATGCGTGTTTTATCATATCTTTTCGTAAACAACTTATGACTCTTACGTAATGGTCATGATTTTGTATTATTTATGAATGCACATCATAATACGTTATACTGAATATATTTTAGTATAATAAGTCAGTTGAAGTCTATTTTTAGTTGAGTGTAGCTGCTCCTCAAGATAAGTTACAGTTAGTATCTCTTCAAGTAAAGTTACATTTTATGTTTCTCTTCAAATACGGAAAAAAACATTGCATTTAGTTACTCTTGAAGTCGGTAAAGTCAGTAGCTCTTCAAGTTAAATTGAACTTAGTGGACCACCTTCAAGAATTATTGACGAAAGTATTAAAGAAAAAAGAACAGTCAAAATTATATTTCATTCACCCCGTAGGAGGCTTCACAATCTGTAAGTTTCGGTCCGGATAGAGAAGTATCCGAAAATGTTAGGATCGGATCAAAAACTCTAACAACGTTCCCAAATTATATTAATAAAAATTCCTTTCGTAGTAACCAATAGGTGTTTCCAATTTTGGTAAGGATAATAACTTTTGTAAATCGAATCTTCTTGGCATCAATGAAAACATTTGTGAGTTATCTGTAAGAGATAAACATATGCTTTCAGGGACTTTTTTGTAGAGCTTTTTGAGATATTCAATTCTGTGTATATTAATGTTGTGTATTTATTATAGTTTAGGCAGCGTAAGCCATTTAAGCATCCAAAGAGCTACTTTTTTACGTTTTCCACTATAAACGGCGATTTTTATGGGTGCAGGAGTTGAGTATCACAACTCTCTTATAGCCTTTGTTCATCCCGGGAATTTCCTGAACATTTTGGAAAAAGCCCCATCACAATCGGATCAACTGTATGGCCGCGCATAAAGTTCGAACAAACAAACAAACAAACAAACATTAATTTCTATAGGCCTATATTAGATTTGATAAAACAATGGAAGCAAGTATAAAGGATAGATAATTGCTGGGTTATTGAGGCTGCTTAGCTGTTTGTCTAGTTGAAGCCGTTTAGAATCCCTATTCTGTAGTTTATATCTAAGAGCTCATGTTGGTACCTATTTGTGAAACGTAAATGGACCGCATGATGTAGGCTTACAGTATAATCCGTGCTATGCTATGTTTAGGAAGCGTTTAAATACGCTAGCGCATCCACTAATTCCAATTCATAGATCACCATTTTCATCCTTATCCCCTGTATTAAACCTATACCTAAATAAATGCCCTCAAGTATTTCCTTTCTAAAACGGAAGACTCATTTTGAAGTTATACAGGATGTAACTAAATTCAAGACC
Organism: Diploptera punctata; assembly: GCA_030220185.1. Lineage (NCBI taxonomy): Eukaryota > Metazoa > Arthropoda > Insecta > Blattodea > Blaberidae > Diploptera > Diploptera punctata. The sequence goes on from JASPKZ010010268.1 coordinate 1,739,486, forward strand.
CAAACTTCTAGAGATGATAGAATAGACCAAAACAAGTTTTTTTTATATGACCATGGATCTGAAACTATTTATCGAATGAGCAAACCGAGAACTGTGATATACAATAAAGGACACAAATTCTACAGTTGTAACATTACTTATGACATTAAAGCATTAGTGTTGCATTAATCAGTATTCAGGCCATGGCATCAGAATGCATGTTGTGTAGTGAAGACGCAGTTTAGTTTTTGGTTATAGAGAATATTTTGACGGTGTATTGAGAGTATATATTGACGGCCTAGGAAGAGATGATTGGAAAAATTGTTTGTAGATCGTAACAATCTTTTCAAGACTACGGCATGAAAACAAGCTGATATATTCCCCCAGTAAACGCTTCGCACAAAGACGTAAATTGTAGCCAACTCTAGATTTATACCGTCGGCCGAGAAGGAATAGTGGTTATGCTCCTTGCATCTAGTTTCGAGGGTCTCAGGCTCAAACCCGCCCGGGGTCGATGGATTTTTTTGGACGAAAGAATCCAAGGAGCAAGTCCTCCGGGAGAGACTTCAAGCCGTGGGTTCCGAGTCTGAAGATTTTCATGCACGTAAAAGATCCTTATGCTTGAATAAAGAGGCCTCTAAGCAAAATTTACCGACATCAACGCCCTAGTAATAACCTAGTTGCCTATTAGTTGCCTTATTGGGTCGGTGTGTTGATCGCATGCCATCTGTGACATCTGTCAGCAAATAAGGTAACTAAAAATTAACTTGATCTAGTAACTCCTTAAGAAGGAGAGGATATGGTTCAACAATGGGCTACGCCATTATAGGCAGATTTATACCAATTGTTATTGCGAAAATGTCGACAAATACATTTATTACTTGAATTTTTAACTTATGAGAATCATCAGATGATCGAAGGCAAGTAATGGTCTCTCAAACCAGTCAATAGTAATTTAGCACTTACTTCGAATGTCAGTATTGAATTTGAAACTTGATTATTAGTATGTATACATATGTATTTAAAATACCCATTTAATTTGAACTAGTTCATAGCTTTATATACTTGGATCTGAAGTAAATTGTAAAAATGACAATTCGACTGAAATTCTTCCACGCATCATGGCTGCAAACAAATGTTTTTTTTGGAATCAGGAAAATGTTTAGATCTCAGTTTATATCTAGAAAGACAAAAATACTCATGTATAAGGTTCTCCTCAGACCAGTGTTAACATAAGCATCAGAAACTTGGACCATTTTGAAATCTGATGAGGAATTATTAGGGCGTTTTGAAAGGAAGATATTCAGCTCCATTTTTGGTGCCGTAAGAAAAAATAATGTATGGAGAAAGATATACAATAATGAATTGTATATACTGTACAATCAGCCAGATATTCTGAATTTTGTTAAATTAATAGATTGGCTTGTGCTGGACTCATTATTCGTATAGACAGCAAAAGGATTTCAAAAAGAATTTACACTGAGCAACCTCTATTGGCCAGAAACGTTGGAAGACCTAAATTAAGATGGGAGGATAGTATAATTCAATACAATAAGATTTTAAAAATAAAGAACTAGAAGAATGTAGCTCAGGACAGGGCAGTCTGGCATAAGCTTCTGAAGGCGGCCAAGCCCCACATGGGGCTGTCGAGCTATTGATGATAATGATTTAGATACACTGTTCAAAACAATTAGAGGAACACTATGAAATATGCAAATATTTTTTCATTGGATAAAGGCACAAACATGAAATTAATAAAGTACATTATTTGTGGTTATTTATTTATTGCTCATGTCAGTAAAAACAAATGAATAACGCTGACAATTAACTTTTGAAATAATTCCGCTATGTAAGCAATTGAATCTTGTGCTTATTTTTCAAAGTTAAACATTCGTTATATAGAGTTAGTATCGTGTATGGCCTCCACGACATTCGATGACACTTTGGCACCTTCGTGGCATGCTCCCAATAAGATTATGAATTTCCTCTTGCGGGGATATTCTCCCATTCCTCCTTCAGAGCATCTCCAAGTTACTGCAGAGTTTGTGGAGCTTGATGTCGGTTCCTGACCTTCCTGTCTATAAGATCCCACAAGCGTTCAATAGGGTTGAGGTCTGGGTGACCGCTGGCCACTCCATTACCTCAATTTCATTCCTCCTCAGGAAATCCCTGGTGACAGCCGCAGAATGTGCCCTGGCATTATCCTGCATAAAACAGAAATCCAGGGCCTACTCCAATGGCAGCAGGTACTACATGCTCTTCCAGAACGTGCTCGATATACCGGACAGCATTCAGTCGCTGGGGAACAAGTACAAGGACCGTACGATTGTTGTACATAACTCCGGCCCACACCATTATGGAACCTCCTCCGAATCTATCAATTTCCTGTACAGGCTCTGCAGAAAATCTTTCTCCTGGCCGTCCCCACACCCTCAATCGACCATCACAACGTGTAAGACGATACCTGGATTCGTCCGAGAAGAGCACAGACTCCCACTGGTTCAGGTTCCAATCACCATGGTTTTCAGCATACGTACGTCTTGCTGCCTTATGCCCATTTGTTAAGCGTGGTTTTCTAACGGGCCTTTTTGGACGAATATTCTCTTTCCTTAATCTGTTCCTTATGGTTTGGTCTGAAACCCGGATTCCGGAAGCCATATGAAGGTCATTCTGCAGGTCTTTTGCAGTTTTTGTACGCTGTCGAAGAGCAGAAAGAACAACGTATGTGTCATCCTGGGGGCCTGTTTTAAATTTACGGCCCTGGCCACGTCTTCTACAATACTGACCTGTCTCTCTGTGCCTGTTGCGTAACCTGGACACCACGGAAGGAGAAACCCCAAGCTCTCTAGCCACTTGTCGCAGAGATTGACCTTGTCGTAAAAGAAGTAGACCACTTCAAACTCATTTAAATGCCTCATTTTGTCAGAGACTTCAATAAACAAGGCAATTATCAACATTCGTCACTATAGCAACATCAGGAAGCTTACCAATTAGAAGTGGCCAGTGCCTTCCAAAATAAAAAAAATCTCTATATTTGTTATTTGAGGTAATTTCTCTGTATTTAGGCCATGGATATTTAAAATTTGTATCCAATGATAAAATTAATAATCCAATTTACATATTGTCCAACTTTCAGCATCACGGCTTTAAAAAACAATTACTTATTCAATTTATTACAAGAGTTCCTCTGATTGTTTTGAACAGTGTATAACATATTAGGTATTAGTTTTATCAATTATAATACTGCAATTTTTCTTACGCTTTTTTATTGCTATGATGTTATGTCGCTTTACTAATTGTACTGTGTTAGTTCCGGACCTCAATATTAATATCTTTTTACAGATAGACACTCTTTATGAATAAAGAACAGCCCGAAAAGTTACTTTACAATATTTTGACATGTAACATAGGCCTACTCCTCCTCCATGGTGATACAGGTCTAGAAGGCCCTTGGCCTATCAGCCGACTGCTGGCCCCATTTCCACACGTGTTAATCACAGAGGTAGACGATCATCTAGCCAGTATACGAGTAACATCTGTTAAGCATGTCGGTTCCCACAGTCGTTATGGCTGTTTTTCTCAACCTGGATGTGCTATATTTTTAGAGCTACCGAATTTCTCGCGAAGCTGTTTGGGTACCGGTCCCACACTGGCATAAATTCGTTGAGAAAATGTCTTCCCTCCAACGGAGACCCGAGCCAGCGCAAGTATTGTAGCTTGTACCAAGCCATCATATAACCTATTAAATGTAACTAGGAATTGCAATTAAATGGGTAAAATGAAATCGCATCTTGCTGCATTTTGAATAGGTCTATGTAAGTATACTATTCATTAATATCACATAAAATGTTGGGAATTATTTTCTTCTTCTTAATGATATAATTGTGTTTTTGTCTTTATTTAAAAAATAGTTAAATTATTTTAGTATTTGGGATTAAAATGTGAGTAGATTTTAAATTAAATCTGGCAGAACTCGAGAACATTAGATCTCAATGATCTTGAAGATTTCCGATCTGTATTCCGTGGTCTTGAAGTTCCCGACGTTTCGCCAGAGACTGCGTCTGGCATCCTCAAGGGTTGCCTCAAGACCACGGCCTACAGCCCGAAAATCTTCTTCAAGATCATCATAATAACTCCGGCCGTGAAGCCTAAGTCAATACATTATATCTCAAGTTTCACCATTTTTTTTCCCTTCATTAACAATTTTCCACTTTCCTCTCCTAGTCAAATCTTAAACTTAAACCAGAAAAGCAGATCGATTTCTGGATATTAACCACACTAATGAAATCTCAAATAGTGTATTGTTTAAAACAGCTCGAAATAACACAAATATTGCACATTTTCAATAACTTGTCGCTTTAACGAGATAATTGGTTTACTTAGTTAGTTAATAGGCTAGTTAGTATTTCATTTAATGTTTTTCTTTAGCAGCTTAGGTCATTAGCATCGCAATTCATATATGGCTGTCTAAGAGATGAAAACATTTGTTCAGTGGCCTCTCAACTTCAGACTTAAGGTTCTTTTATGAGTAGTAACTCTACGATATGGAATAAATGGCTTTACTTCCATCCTGAAAAAAGTCATGCTCAGGATTTGATATGCCCTTAAAAATCCTTTGATGCCGGCCGGGTTTTCAATCCGTGAAATTCGGAACCAGATATGTACTTGGTAACCATTAGCGCTTCTGCTGTTCACTCTCCTTTTACACACAATTTCAACGCCCACTTCTAACTTCTGTAGATACATTACCCTACACCGCTTTTTAAACACTATAACCTTATTTCACATCCCTATAAAATCATATGAAGAACCTAAAAGAGAATCGCCAAGTTTTGTTACTGTAGAGTGGTTTTATTACATAATTCTGAATTACTAAAATATATTCAGGCATTCTGTTTCAGTTACATGTTCTTTCTCCATTCATCAAACTACTATATAAATGTTCAACTTGTCACTGGGTACTACTTCCATCAAAATAACTTAGAAACCAAGTCTTGATCCGAGCCTTTCACGATGATCCATAATGATAATTCCGATTATTGTGTTTTGAACCATGTTGTAGTGTTGAGATGTACCAAAGTTTCCAAGCTTTCCTCGGCTCCTTCTTCAACCTAGAAGGAGCCAGTAAGAGCTCGGAAACAACACATCTCAACATTACTGCATGGTTCAGTACCCAATTATCGCCATCTGCCATGCTTAACAGAGAGGGATTTCCAATAAATTAATTTCATTAGCAATTTAAACAAAATTAAAATATTATACTTTCAATATTCATAATACAGAAACGAGTGTATTTTTCTAAAATAACAAATTGCTTATCGTAAGTTTCGAATAACTATATTCGGCATCCTACTAGCGCTCCTGTTGCAGAAAGTTTAACTACGAGGGTTTATATCATAGTGAGAAAGCTTAGTAAATATAACCGTAACTTACATTATGGTAAATAATGGCACTACATACAGCGATTCCCAAAATAGCTAGTTACAAGTTAGAAACTAAATATCCCAAAATAATTAAGACAAATTTCTGAGCTGACTTTTCACGGTATTATACATGTGAAATATTATACAAGTTTTTAAGTTCACGTAATTATTTTTTATTGTTAACACTCTTGATGTCCCAACTCCTTTCAAAAAACGTTACATTGAAAATATGTAAAACTGTTATTCTACCAGTTACATTATATGGGTGCGAAAAATGGGCTCTTACTTTAAGGGAGGAAAGGAGATTACGAGTATTTGAGAATAAAGTTCTTAGGAAAATTTTTGGACCAAAGAGAGATGAACAGACAGCTGAATGGAGTAGATTACATAACACTAAACTATATGGTCTTTATAGGAAGCCAGATATAATAAGAATAGTTAAGTCTCGTAGACTGCGATGTGCAGGACATGTGGCACGAATGGGGAATGAAAAGACGTGCATGGAAGCTTCTTGTAGGAAAACCAGAGGGAAAATATCCAGTTGGTAGACCAAGAATGAGGTGGGAGAATAACATTAACTATGATTTGACGAAGTATATTATACAGGGAATGATTGGAAAACATTAGCTCAGGATAGGCATATATGGATATCTTATGTCCGCGCGGCCATGAATCTACGGGTTCGGTAGTGTCAGTTAGTTTGAGTTTGAGTAAATATGATTTATGATTTACAAGTAATTATAAGTTAAATTTTAAAGGTTCTTCCATTGACCAATGTGAAGATGTTATATTGAAATGGTATATTAATTGAAATACGAAATAGATTATGCTGCATTAGGTGGAGTGAATCTTTTTACATAGATGAGTGACTTGTAAACGATGGGACAATTTGTTTTGCCTGGAAATAATTTTGGGAGACAGGAAATAACTTGAGAAATCATTCAAGTGTTTATTTAATGAAAATGATTTGCCACGCCTCAAATCTCAATAACTTAATTTCCTTTTTCAAACAGAACCACTTTCTCTGTTATGGTTTATGAAGTATAGGTATATCAATTTAATTTTGCTAAAATATGTAACATTAACCTGGAACCTGGCTATATGTTTGTATTACTCGTTGAATACCGGAGAATATTATTATCCCCTTATTTGAATTTATAGTTAATATTTGCAATACGCCATTAATAAATTCTAATAAAATATTTGAAGAAATTAATAAGTGAATTTAGAGCGAGAACACATGTTGTCATGATCTTGTAAAATATCTGATATCTAATCGCTGTACAGTACCATAATCAGGCTATTTAAGACTCTGGTAAAATCAATTTATATGTATGGAAGTGAAAAAAAGTTTTTAATCAGGTTTAATTTTGTCCACATACCCTTATTGAGGAGTCAATTGGTATATAGAAATAAAAAAAATTAAGAATATATAAAATTCTTATAAGAGCCATAGTAACCTATGGATATGAGGACATTAGTAGACGACCGGCCATTATTGAGCGGAAAACTTTGAGGAAGATATTGGAACCAAAGCCAATAATGGAGACTAAGGTCTAACAGGAACTCAAGGAATATATACAGATATGATTATAGTCGCATTTACAAAGATTATGAGGTTAAAAGTGGATAGGGCATGTGAGTAGAATAGAAAGAAAGGTAGGCTCTTATTAAGATTTTATTAATGAACCACAAGGAAAATAGATAAAGAGGGAGACTTAAATCAAGATGGTGCGATGATGTGTACAATGCTATTAGGAAATTTAAAATCACAAAGTGGAATGTAAGATCCAAGGATAGAGACGACTTGAGGAGGTCAATGGAGGAGGCGAACATCCGCATTGGACTGTAGTACTATTGAAAAAGAAGAGTAAGAATAAGATGAAGAACTAAGTCTAATAAAAGTAAATTGAAGAATTTTGATAGGAAAAAAATTGAGGAGGATACATGGGCCAATTAATGAATACTTTCATCTGAAGAATAAGGTACAACAAAGAACTCTACGTAGACCTACTATATAACTCTCCTGACATAGTTACCTCAATTATAAAGCTAAATTAACTTGGACAGAACATGTGAAGAGAATGAATACTGAAAAAAAAATAGTTAAACATTTCGCTAGTTACAATCAGAAGGGATATGAAGGTTTGGAAGACCCAATGCTAGATGGATTGATAGAGTGTTGGACATAAGGAAATTGCATCAATAACGTGGCTAAGGAGAGAGAGAGATTATCCTAGCGGAAAATCTTAAAGAAAGCTGAGGTCCTTAATAAGCTATTTTGATGATGATGATGATGAAGTAAACAAATCACTTTTCTTGTTATAGGAAATGTTATTTTGTTTGATAGAAAACGGGAACATATTTCTGGAAAGCAATACGTATCGTTTTCAGTACTATTTATTTGATTGAAAACATCGAATGCAAATATAGTTATGATTTTGTGTGGAGGTCACTAGTAAAGTGGTGAGAGCCAAGTACATTCAGAAACATAGAAACAGTAAAATACGAATAAAAATAAACTATTTATGTAAATGAAGAAACTTTTATATATGCCATTTTACTTTTGGACTATCTCAAATTTTAACATTAATATCGTACTCATGGTCTATTCTCAATGAAGATTAACGTTAAGATTTCTCGACCTTCACTTGAATTTCCTGTAATTTTCCAAAGTCTATGTCTCAGGGTAAGGTCGCGTCGCAAAGATCGATACTACTTTCCCGGGCGAGTATTTTTTTAAGTTTTTTTCCTTACATATAAGACAAATGCCGGAAAAAAAGTAAGGGCCAAATAGTCCCCGAACACCATTTGGCTGTCATAATCACACTATCATATTCGCCTTATGCGGTATATGAATTTAGACAATGAACGATAGATTTCATCTTAAAGTTCATTTGTTTCGAAAGTGGCCCCGACATTGAATTGATCCTTAATCCGCGGCAACTTTCGATGTCCTTATGTAATGACAAAAAGTAGACCTATGCATGTGATGAAGAGTTTAAACATTCTCTCTCAACAGGTCATGTCTCTAGGAACATCATCTTTAAACAGGCCGTGTCCCTGATAGGCCCGGGTAGTGTGGAACATGTAAAAATTCCTAAAAAAAGAGAGAGATTAAACTAAGGTAAGAAAGTTTGATGGGGAAGACTACATAACGTGAGTTACATGATCTTTATAGGAAGCCAGATAAAATAAGAAGAGTTAAGTCGCGTAGACTCCGATGGGCAGGACATGTGGCACGAATGAGGAATGAAAAACGTACATGGAAGCTTCTTGAGGAAAACGAGAGAAAAACGCCCAGTTAGTAGACCAAGAATGAGGCAGGAGAATAACATTAACTATGATTTGAGAGAAGTAGATTATACAGGAATGATTGAAAAACATTAGCTCAGGTTAGGGGTGTATGGAGAGCTTATGTCCGCGCGACCATGAACGTACATTTCGATAGTGCCAGTTAGTTAAGAAAGATTGAGATCAATTTAATCTTTTATGTTATCGTTAACAATAAAAATGCCTTATATAGTAAAAAAATGATATAGGCCTATTGTGTACATATGTTAATAAGAAGGAAATTATTTCTTAACATGTGTTCAGCGTAGAAATAAAGGGAGAGTTATTTCTATATTTTCTGTTGCACTATAGGACAACACGCACACACTATTGAGTAACACTAAGGAATTAGGACTGGAAGTAAATATCAATAAAACTAAATATATGGTCACACGTAGAAATGCATTATATAATGGAAATGGACAGCTAATGACAAATGAGGGAAATTTTGAGGAAGTGGCTGACTTCAAATACCTAGGATTAATAATCACAAATAGGAATGAGACGCACAAATAAATTAAACATAGGCTCAATTCCGGAAATGCGTGCTATTATGCACTGCAGAGACTCGATGTCCCAACTCCATTCAAAAAACATTAAACTGAAAGTATATAAAACTATTATTCTACCAGTTATATTATATGGGTATGGACTCTTACTTTAAGGGAGGAAATGAGATTACGAGTTTTTGAGAATAAAGTTCTTAGGAAAATATTTGGACCAAAGAGAGATGAACAGACAGGCGAATGGAGAAGACTACATAACAATGAACTACATGGTCTTTATAGGAAGCCAGATATAATAAGAACAATTAAGTCTCGTAGACTGCGTTGGGTAGGACATGTTGCGCGTATGGGGAATGAAAGACGTGCATGGAAGCTTCTTGTAGGAAAGCCAGAGGGAAAGCGCCCGTTGGTAGACCAAGAACAACATGAACAATGAACTATGATTTGAGGGAAGTAGATTATACAGGGAATGATTGGAAGACATTAACTTAGGATAGGGATGTATGGAGAGCTTATGTCCGCGCGGCCATGGACTTACGGGTTCGATAGTACCAATGAGTAAGTAAGTATTATGTAAGACTATTTAACTCATGCCCCAAATGGGAGTCAATGACCAATCACGTTTCAATGATTTCTGTTTTACAACCAATCAGAGTCGTGTTTCACCAAATATTTATCAGTGTTATAATTACCATATTAAAGAAAGCTCCTCCTTACAATATTGCGTTCCTTTGGCAATAAATAGTATGATCTGGTTGCAGTGATAAACAAAAGAAGCAGTAGAAGCGTACCTATCGTTTCTCATTTGTTTTCAAACATCGCCGTTTACATTGAATATATAAATATTTTAAAATAACTATAGTTAAACAATGATTTGTGAGTAAACAGCTTAATTTTATTCGTTAAATAGTCCTAACAAATGCCACTCTTGATTTCCAAATTCTCTAGATAAATTCACTCCTCACTTCGTGAGTCGTGAATTTATCGATAATTTGGAAATCACTCGTGGCATTACTTATGATAATTAATTTTATATAGCCTACTGTTGAATGGTAGAGTATTACGATTTTATAAAAGTTGATGTTTGTTCCATTCCTAGGATTTAATGGCTGTTGGTCGTGAGATGAACATGTGGCCGCCACTTTAGTCATCAGCCCTTTGAAATATTTGGGGAAACAGTTCAATTACCGCGATCATTCATCCGTACTAAGACCTTCGCCTCTTAATTATCCACGAGGGTTACAGGATAATAAATTACTCTGCTTAAAGATATATTTTGCACTGGTGCCCACGTGTCTGTTATTGAAGTAGGTTAACTATCTTCTTTCTCTGAAACTGAATTTTGCAATGTATTCTGGCACGCGCCAGGAAATGGCGAACAGGGAATTTAATGACGAGTCACTTGATTTGTAGGTTATCAGAATTGAACGGCTTGAGATGCAAGTATAGTCGGATTGTATTAATGCAGACGATATTACAGCAAATCAAACCCATAGCGTAATTTATTAAGGCAATACGCTACAAGCCGGAAGATAGAGGGTTCGAGTCTCGCTACGGTCTTCATCGTTTTCGGGACTTTAGCTCTTAGAGCTTACCCTTGATCGCCCTAATAACAGTTTGTCATTCTATTATGTCCTTTACTTTCTTCTCAAATCACTCTCCACGTCATCCATACATCTAATCCTGCCATGTCTTCTTTTATAGTCAAATTTTGTATCCAGTTCTACCTTGGGAGGATCGATTTGTGTCCATTCTATATACGTGCCCAACCACTCGATTTTTCTGGCTTTAATATCTGCTATTATAATATGCTATGACTTTGTAAAAAAACTTGTAGTTCTCGGTTAGTTCTAATTTGCCCAGTTTCTGTTATCCTTAGTTGGGTCACATATCTTTCTCAGTTTTTCCCCCAATTGAATACACGAGCTTTAGCATTTCCCGCTAGGGTCAGGGTTTTTAAAACTGTTCTAAATCTTATGGTGGCACTATGACCCTGGGGTCAGTTCAACCTCTAACGGAAATGAATACCAGACATACATTCTGGGGGTAATGACGGACGTCACATAGGGTTGACAATCCGGCTGACATCTTTTATCGATTGTCTAAAAAAGGTAGGATCTTTAAACCCCTACTATTAACTCATAGGCCTCCTAAGGCCTATACTGGGATCACTTTAGTAATACAAACAACATTTTAAACTGCAAATTACAAAAAATTGCATGCAAAAATTTTAAATTGAGATCGGTATATGAATGTTTATTTACTACAAGTTACTTCTAGATTAGATAGAACGTCAAAGGCATTTATATGAAAGGCACAGGGAAATAACACGTAAGCCACTTACTTATTCATTGAAAGCTTAAAAAAGACATACTTTCAGTTGTACAACTTCCTTACCTGAATGCCAAAATTTGCAGGTAAATAAACATATGAGTATAGTTTATTTCACATTTCTGAAGATAGTTTTTGCATTGAGAAACTAGTGACACCTCGAACTCCATTTTGACAAAAAAGTGACATCTGGTTCTTTTAATGTACTGTTCATATTGTATACTGTCTGATTTTAAAGTTATGCCTTTTTTTAAATTTGACATCAATATTTTACCATTATACGTTTTGTTTTCAGTATTTTACTTTTATAAAATATTTTTTCAATATTATAACAGGATTAGGGCCATATATAACGACAAAAGGCTGGTAGGGCCTGGGGAAGGCATGGACTCTATGTATCTCAGGGTTGCGGATTTTCGCCGTGGGATAAGGCGAGGTTCGAACTAAGGACAGCTGACATTAAGGAGGCTTACCGAGACAAACACTGGTGTCAGTTTAATACTGTTTATTAAATCACATGTAGCACAAGACAGTTCCAATTCCAGAATATTGGATTGAATTGAATATATTCCGGTATTTCTTTCACTTCGGAATGGTCGCGGGAATGCGAGTAGCGGTCAATACTGGACCTATTTTATTATTATCGAGGCGATTCTATCGCGTTTTGGAACACTGATAATTACTGGTCTTCACACGACCTACAGCGTGATATAACACCAGCATACTGATGCTTTTAAAATAAACTTTTATAACTTGCCGTTCTTGGCCTGTTACATCTAATGCGTCGTTTGCTCGCGACCGGCAAAATATACGAGTCCGTACTGGCGCGGACTCTCAACAATTAATCCTGCGCGGAGTCTTATGTTAATTTTGTTCCACCCGGGAACAAATCTCGGAGCAGACTCCTTTCCCGATATTCGGAATATATCCAACTCCATCTTACAAATACACTTTACATGACCAATATTTTCATTGGCTGAACGTACATAAAAAACGCCTTACTAGCAGAATACTATTTACTTATGGACTCTGATAGGGCATTACGGTTCCCACTATAGTTCAACCAGAATCTCAGGATAATGATTGGTCATGAATTTACAGGGTGTGATTTTCACACGCTGGTGAGGAGTTTATTAATTTACTAAAAACAGATGGACATAGTTTTTGGCTACTGTCGCCATCTCAACAGGCGGTCTAGTGATTTTTTGACACACTTAAAGTTGACCGTCATTTATCTGTCTGGAAGGATGACTTCCAGAGCCGGACAGGGGACATTACATCTCCAGCTGTGAGGCCGTATTATTAGGGAACCATTGTCCCGGAGTCATAAACCGATTTACTTACATGTGTCCATCTTCAAAGAACTTGAGATACAATGGACAGAAATGTCTTTATGTATACTCAAGCGTAACAGATTGGTTAAAAGTTTCTCACGAAACGTTTTCTGGAAAGTGCAACTACATATTTAATAATCAGTAATAATATATAATAATAAAATTAATTGGTGCAGTTATTTCTGCTACAATATTTGACATAACCCTTACATTGATGAAACTCAATTTCTCATGCCAGCTTATTTAAAAGTGACTGACTGCAGCGAAAACAAATCATGCATAACATTATAAATTAATATTGTACATTAATGTTGAGTGATTCCGGGTTATGTGGCCGTGGTCCATAGTTGGTGTTGATACCAGACGTTTCGCCCTCAACTGCGGAGGGCATCTTCAGTGGCGAGTGCTTCTAGGCGTGTTTCCTGGTCGGAAGATCTACTTTCCGACCAGGAAACACGCCTAGAAGCACTCGCCACTGAAGATGCCCTCCGCAGTTGAGGGCGAAACGTCTGGTATCAACACCAACTATGGACCACGTCACATAACCCGGAATCACTCAACATTATGATTACCGGCCGTGAAAGCCTGCATTCAACTAATATTGTACATTGTTGTACAATTTGATACCAATTTTACAAATTTAAATAATCACTGATAAATAATCTACTGTTTTTATTAAGAATCAATAAATTATGCTGACTGAATGATTGTTCACTTCTGTAATTGCTCTTATGGATGCAAAGCCAGTTGCCTTCTAGGCCTGTAGCTCCGTGGAGTATAATAATATAAGCTATAAATGAAACTTTTTAATAGATATAAAAAAATATAATAAAACAAATAGTTTATTCCTTGTACAAAAATAGGACATTCATAAAGTTTGGAAGTGTTGAAAATATCATTAGACTACATAACCGGAAAATACTATTTGTGAAATTTTTATTGAAAGACATTTTTATAAAACTATAAAACGATTATCAATATTGTAGATAACAAATTGTTTCTCGAAATTTATTCTTTTTAATATTTTATATAAAGATATCATATGAAAGTTGAATTTGATCAAATCCCCCCATACTCATTGGACTAAATCAATTCCGATATATGGGACAGCGGATAATAGATTGTATGATGTGAACGTCAACTTTCCAAAATTTCTCTATCGGTTTCCGAAACTTTATACTTTTCTATTCAAGCTTTCATTGATAGTGAGCATTTAGCTATCCCATTTTTGTTTTGTTTTAGTTAGCCATTTAAATAATGTTATTAATTGGTCTCCTGTTAAGGATTTTTTATGTTATATTACTGCACAGTTCTGACTGCCAAATTGGTATAAGCTAGTTTATTACTGCAAAAGCAGAATTAGAACATGTACGGAGGGAATTGTTGCCAGGAGTACGGTTATCTTACAAATTGACCCGCCACCATAATGTCTGCGCTATGAATCTTTTGTTATTAGCGCAGTGTTGAATGCGCCAGGAGATATGCTAAACAAGAACACTTGTTAATTACACAGGGGTAACCACAGATACAAAATATACTAACGAAATAAGTAGAACTATATAATGGCAAATTAGGAAATACTGAATTTAATATCAAATATTTACATCTTTCATATAAGTTTTTTAATTGAATAGCGCCCCAGAACGTGGTTATTAACACTTTTATTAAGTCTAGTTTTATATGATAAATGGTTAATAATGACACTTGGCACTTTTTTCGTAAGTAATGCCAAGAATGATTTCCAATTTATCTAGAGAATTTGGAAATCCAGAGTGGCATTTGTTAGGACTATTTAACGACTAAAATTAAGCTGTTTACTGACAAATCATTATTCAAATATAGTTATTTTAAATTATTTATATATTTAATGTAAACGACGATGTTTGAAAATAAATGAGAAACGTTTATTATGTTTCATTTCTTCATCACTGCAACCAAATCATATTATTTATTGCCAAAGGATCGCAATATTGTAAGAACGCACCCTAGTGGGGGGAAAAAAATGAAGCACACCAAACTGTTTATAACCAACATTATAGGTTATTAATCAATTTCCGATGTCCTATGATGTAAATATGTCAATTATATTTTTCTGGAACGTTAATACCTGGGAAATAATACGTTTAAGAAAGTGTAAACAGCGGTTTCTTTTTTTTGTGGTATAATCAATTGCGACAAATGTTCAAATTTTTTTTTATTATTAATTTAACATTTCTCAATGAAAGATAAATTAAATTTGAAGAGAAAATTTTTTTCGCCTAGACCGGGACTCGAACCCGGGACCCTTGGCTTTCCGGGCCAAGTGCTCTACCAACTGAGCTACCGAGGCGAGTTACGATCTAGACGCAAATTTTTCTCTTATATACGTTGTAATTCCCTATCGCCAAATGCTTTTGAAACCATTGTTTCTATCTTTGCAAATGGCGGCTTCTTAGTTAAGAAGACATTTATTGGAAATTTAACATTACTTTAAAAGCCAGTAAGGCCTCTAATGATGTTTTTTTTATTATTAATTTAACATTTCTCAATGAAAGATAAATTAAATTTGAAGAGAAAAATTTTTTCGCCTAGACTGGGACTCGAACCCGGGACCCTTGGCTTTCCGGGCCAAGTGCTCTACCAACTGAGCTACCGAGGCGAGTTACGATCTAGACGCAAATTTTTCTCTTATATACGTTGTAATTCCCTATCGCCAAATGCTTTTGAAACCATTGTTTCTATCTTTGCAAATGGCGGCTTCTTAGTTAAGAAGACATTTATTGGAAATTTAACATTACTTTAAAAGCCAGTAAGGCCTCTAATGATGTTTTTTTTTATTATTAATTTAACATTTCTCAATGAAAGATAAATTAAATTTGAAGAGAAAATTTTTTTTTTTTTCTCTTCAAATTTAAATGTTCAAATGTTTTTCTATTATATTCCGCAAGCAGTATCTGGTTACATTCGTGCACTATATATTCAATCTGGGAGCCACTTGCATTATAGGATTCTTACATCTTAATATATAAATTGTTATATTCAACGTATTTCTTAGAGAGTCAGTCATTGGAAAATAATGCTCTGACCTATTCAGAATATTAAAAAGGAGAAGCTTTCTTTAATATGATAAAATTAAATTGATAAAATCGAGGTGAAACACGACTGTGATTGGTTGTAAATCAAAATTCATTGAAATATGATTGGTCATTGACTCCCATTTGGGGCATTAGTTAAATAGTTCATGTAATCAAATTTTGAAAATAATGAAGGTTACCTGTTCGAAAAAAAAATTCCAAAAGCATTTTAATATCTTACTGAAACCATCTCTAAAATTAAATCCTGAGTGGTAGTTCTGCTCGTTCTAGTATTATAGCATTATATATATATATATATATATATATATATATATATATATATATATATATATTAAGATCTTAACGTCAATAACTGAGTAGGAACTACAGTTCGACATGTTCTATCATCTATCTATCTATCTACAATGGCGTAGTCCAATGTTGAGCCATAGATTATCCTTTGGTAGGAGTTACTGGGCCAAGTTAATTTAGTTACCTTATTTCCCCATAGTCCACCGCTGTGGTCTCGAGGTAGCGTGCTGCCTTGTCACGCAGCGGGCCCGGGTTCGATCCCCGGTAGGGGCAGTTTTTCTGGGTGAGGTTTTTATCGGGGTTTTTCCTCCTCTGTAAGACAAATGTCAGGAAAACTTTAAGCCCAAACGGTCCCCGAAATCATATGGCCATCATCATTATCATCATCATCCTTCACCGGTATGGAAAACAACGGGAAGCTACCACACCTACAATTCCCTACCAAAGCTGCCAGCATAGCATGAAAATCCTATGATTGCAGTGAAGGACCTGCCTTCGGGCAGAATTACTATGGATGATGGATTTCCC
Organism: Diploptera punctata; assembly: GCA_030220185.1. Classification (NCBI taxonomy): domain Eukaryota; kingdom Metazoa; phylum Arthropoda; class Insecta; order Blattodea; family Blaberidae; genus Diploptera; species Diploptera punctata. Next base: position 1,756,285 of record JASPKZ010010268.1, read on the forward strand.
CATAGATGTGATGAGTGACATGCGGTCAACATACCAACTTAATGAGACATCTAGCAGGCAACTATGCTATTACTAGGATGTTGAGATCGGTAAATTTTGCTTAGAGGCCTCTTTATTTAGGCTTAAGATTCTTTTACGAGCCTGAAAATCTTCGGACTCGGGATCCACGGCTTAAAGTCCCTCCCGGAGGACTTGCTCCTTGGATTTTTGCATCCTAAAAATCCATTGAACCTGACCGGGTTTGAACACGCGACCCTCGGAACTAGAGGCAAGGAGCATAACCACAAGTCCACCGCAGCCGACTTTTTCCATCATCAGTCCTGGTGAAACCGAAATAGGGGAGAAATAGAAGGCAGTGGAATCATTAGGGGCTGTATTTTATATCATAGGATATACTAAATAAATATTTTGAGTATAAATGTCGCTAAAGAATTTTATAAGTAAAATTGTCTGGAATTTTTGTTTGATATTCTGCTTTTGATTCTTATTATCCTATTATGAATTTCAAGACCTAGAATAGACTAGAGATGCAATTAACATTTCTGAAAATTTAATTGGTTTTTTCTACATTTCACTCTGTGGAAATCCAATTCCCTTTAGGATAATATACCAAGCAAATTGCACATTAATTACTTTAAAGAGGTAAACAACTTAAAAAGCTGGTTTTTCTACAACCGAAATTAAGCAATGTCGGTGTTAATCATGTGATATGTGATTATTAGAAAAACCACATTGTACAAAATCCATTTATGACCAACTTTATTATCTATATTTAATTCTCTGTTAGTAAGCATAAAGTCTAGGTCTCTAATCTTAACATTGACATAATAAAATTCGTTACATTGCAATTATTATAGATACCTAGCTTCACATTTACATCAGTCAATACTTATTCCTGCTCACGCGTATCCGTATAATACACGGGTATGACGGCTTGGATTGGAAATCAATTCACTTAACTCGCTGGAGCTATCGATCCAGGATATTTTTTGGTAGCAAGGACATAGGTTTAAGCTCTCCATACATCCATAGCCTGAGCTATTGTTTTTCAGTCATCCCTTGTTTTCACTTCCTTCAAATCATTGTTGATGTTATTTTTCCATCTTACTTTATTCACACAAATTACAGAATATCTCAACTGCAGTCTAAAGTGTGTGCATAGGCGTATATAAAGGTAGCATATACAGTGAATCGTGAACTAACTTGCGATGTTTTTCATACAGGCTTCATCTATGCTTATTAATAGTTTTCTTTCAAGATTTAAACGTGGAGCTTTCAATGTTTATTATTGTGTGTTTTCGACAATGCGTTATGAAGAAACAAATATAGAAACAAATTCAGTAACAACTTCTTATTCGCGGTTCCCTTATTCGCGTTTTCATTATTCGCTGGTTAAAAAATTGCGACATAGTTCCTGTATTCGTGGCTAAACGTTTCTATATTCGCGGATCCAGTCGGTAAATTAAAAGGATTAGTATCCTTTATTAAACACACCGGCAACTATCACATTTCAATGATTTTTTATTTACAACCTATCACAGTCGTATTTTGCCTCGAATTTATCAACCGAAGTTTATCATATTAAAGAAAGCTCCTCCTTGTTAACATTCTGAATAGGTCAGAGCATTACTTTGCAGTGACTGGCTCCACAAGAAATACGGCTACCAGATTGTGTATATAGTGCACGAATGTCAGCAGATTGTGCGTGCGGGAGATAATATAAAACATTTGTAGCAATTCATTATACCATAAAAAAAAAGAAACCACTGTTTACACTTTCTTAAACGAATTATTTTCCAGAAAATAACGTTGCAGAAAAATATAATTGACATATTTACATCTTAGGACATTAGAAATTAATTAATACCTATAATGTTGGTTATAAATTTCTCCACTAGGGTGCATTCTTATAATATAGCGATCCTTTGGCAATAAATTATATGGTGAACAAGAAGCAAACCAATCGTTTCTCATTTATTTTAAAACATCGCCGGTTACATTAAATATATAAATATTTTAAAATAACTATAGTTAAATAATGATTTGTGAGTAAACAGCTTAATTTTATTCGTTAAATAGTCCTAACAAATACCATTCTTGATTTCCAAAATATCTAGATAAATTGGAAATCACTCGTAGCATTACTTATAATTTTTATTTTATTTTGTAACCTTGCAACGTATCCCCTATATACCCATACAAATTACCATTCCATATTTGCGGTTTATACATTCGCGGCATTTTTGCGGAACGTATCCCCCGCGAATAAGGAGCTTTTAGCGTATCATCGAAGTAATGAAGAAATCTGCACTAATCTTCACATGAAACGAGCGAGATGCGAATGCAGTTTCTCTTTATGGATAGTGGAGATTTTAACAAGCATTCAGAGATTTTGTTGTGAATTCTTTAAATAGCATATTCAGTTTAAGTTAACTTTGGAGGTAGGCGTAGTCTTCTACTTAAAATATAGATCGTTATTAGACAGTAACAAAGTGACACAAACTGTTACTGCAGTTTTTGAAGCACGAGATAATTTTAATCTGCTGCCGGTGCAGGCATCAGTTGGAATTGAAATGACAGCTGGGGAATTCACTCTGAGAGCAATTTTAACTTCGCAAAATTGTTTCCTATCGATTGTATTTTTAATCATACATCAACATGGCATGTAACCATAATTTCAAGGTAAAAATTTTTCGAATTCTTTATAAATGTAAATGAATTGACATGTTGTTTTTGCATTATTTTTAAATTAGGGAAGGGACAAGATATTTTCGTTTTGTCTAAATTTATTATTTTGCACTAGATCGCATGTCAATGACATTAAACAGAGGTTCACCTATCACAGAACACTTAATTATTCCTCTTTCACTGTCTCATGTTTACGTTTTTGGAAATCATTACCAATTTAAATCAGGAGTTGTTAGTCAATAGCATTTTTCAAATAAAAATTGGCTCATTTAAGCAAGATGTACAGCCGTGTTACTTTAAATTAATATCACGAGTTTGTTGATAATTTATAATTAGCTATTTGTACACGTATTTATAAAGATTAAATTTATGAGACGTACTGCGGGCTATTCAAGGACATTCCATAAAAGGAATTCTGAGATTCTCAAAGAATTACACACAGAATCAGTTATGGAATATGTACAAAAATACAGAAACAACTGGAAATCTCACGTACGAAGAATCAGCAGAACAAGAATACCACGTCAGATCTTAAATTACCAGCCACCAGGCAAGAGATCTTTGGGCAGACCCTTCAAACGTTGGATTGAGACCGTAACAGACCACTAGGTCTATCACATGAAAGGAAGAAGAAGAAGACAGTTTTAAAACTGTAAACTTCATCTATAAACAACACAGAGGATGGAAATGTAGGATGCATTTGACACTGTTCCAGGTACCACTGCGAAAATTGTGCTCTGGGTGCATAATCAACTGGTTCCAGGTTGTGGACACGCTGTAAGTGAATTGGATGTAAGAATTGCTCATGAAGGACGTTTCTTACATTCGTCCCCATGTTACGCGCAATTGCAAGAGTGCTGATTGAAGGATCTCGCTCCACATACTGCAGGGCAGCTTCCTCAAATCGCAGCGTTCTTACTGTACGACGGCGTCCCTGTCCAGGTAATCTGCTGAATGACCCGATCTCACGCAGACGTTGGTACACAGCAGTAAACGTCGTATGATGCGGGATACGGCGCTACGTAGTACGCACCAACCACATCAGTGTACTCACTCCAGGTGTATCGCTCCATTAGTAAACAGATACAATTAACTACTACACTGGTGGACAAAACAATTCCTACCATCAACAGCAGTTGCAGTCATGACAACTGAAGAGCGTAATACGCCCTCTACCGGTTTAAATAATCCTCATAGAAAAAAATGACTTTAGGGGAAAATATTTGTTTTGGTGTCCCTTACAACCTCCCAGAGTTTGACGCCTTAAATAATTTTCACTCTGTATATATTGAATCTGATAATTTGAATGTAAAATCAAAACTCAAATCTGTAATGGGGAATAAAATGTTGGGAAAATATGCTGTAGAGCGTATGCTCTAAATAATGGACAGAAGAGTAAATTAATTTTACCCTCGTGTACAATTAAATCTCGTTGAAAACATGGTATTAAAGTATAAAAATTAAAATTATACTCTTGAACTAGATAATGGCGTTTTTCTTTTTCTCTTTTTTTTTCTCGCCCTATAGGTACTTTCACGTGTTGAGCGCAACCCGAATGTTACAGACACTTACTTGACCTGTCGAGAGAGGAATTTAAACTTTTAATCACACAAATGATTATAAAAACATGGAGGGCCCCCCCGAATGAGTGATCATTTCAATCCAGGACCTTCTCTATGGCAATACGAACATTTAAGACGAAACACACTATTCACTCACACATTCATATTAAACATGGCGATTATAATAATGATAAATATGATGACCAGATTATATTCGAGGACTGTTAGTACCATGAAGTTTTCTTACACTTGTCTTAGAAGTGAGGAAAACCCCAAAGAAAGATCACCCAAGGAACCTGTCCTAACCGGGGATCGAACCCGGGCCTGCTGCGTACGAGGCAAAGACGCTATCCCGAGACCATAGTTGTGGCTAGATAATGTTTGTGAATTAAAAACAAAAATAAATATTACTCTATCACCAATACTATATAATATTTACTTGAATGAAAAAAAAAATATAAATAGAACCTATTCTATGGAACAGAAATCATAATAACAAGTACCTTAGCATTAAATATCTTCTCTTCGCAGATGTTCAGGTTATAGTTTTTAATTCAGAGAATAACTTATAAAGAGGAATATGTACACTAAATAAAATATTAAACTATTTTGGGATGGAAATTTCAGTACAAAAGTCAAAATTATGTCATTCTTAGGAGAAAATTCTATCAGAAGTAAGATAATACACAATAACCAATGCCTAGAACAAATACAAATTCCAACTATTTGGGTTGTGAAATATTTTATCAAAATGAAAAAGATGTGAACAAGAAAATCACCAAATTTACCCAAATCTTAGGAATAATAAATAATACATTAGAAGCTAGATTAGTACAGAAATCCACAAGAATAAAAATATATTAAAAATATATAATACTTTAGTATTACCCTCTCTTTTATACGGTAGTGAGATTTGGGCATTAAAAAAAGAGACAGGAGCAGATTCAAAGCAAATGAAATGAAATTTCTTAGAGGGACAACAAGATACCCTCGTTTAGACCGAAAAACGAATGAAGACATTTTACAACAATTAGAATCAGCAAAAGAAAAATCAACAGATATAAATTAAACTGGCTAGACCATGTAAAAAGAATGCATTATTCAAGAATCCCAAAAAAAAAAAGATGATGCAATATAAACCGAAAGGACATCGACGGCCAGAAAGACCTCTTAAAAATTGCTACACAGAGCCGAAACAGGTCTACAAAGGCCTAATTCGTGACGGATGATGATGATTAATGTTACTGTTCCTAAACTCTAATTCTCATGTAGTCTTAATAAGTTTCAACATTGTGCAAAGTTTAAAATGGAATTAGGACAGACCATTATTAATGAATTCCAGGTTGTTTTATTATAACATTATTGTACTTTCACGATCATTGATCTTTAAAAATAATGTCTTTCCACATTATTATTAGTGACAAATTCCTTTTTTAACTTCTTCAGTTTTTATTACCTTTTTAAAAATTATGGTAGCGTTAATATCTAAACCCATATTACACATTTATCAAATCTGAAAAATCCATAATATCAATATTTTACACGTTACTATATTCGGTTGTATATTGTTTTTAGTTGTCTCGAAACGTTAGAGAATATTTTATTTACATTTTCTTTGTTATGAATATTTATAGTTGATTGTAATGGCTGGCTGAATATCAGTAATACTACAGAATATATATTTTTTTCTATCTGCTTGTAATTTGCATAAGTAAAATTTAATGAATATTCTGTATTGTCGCTCATCTTTTTACACGCTTTATATTAGCTTGACCTGTATCTATCTATCTATGTAACGGAATCTTTCAACGCGATTTTTACCCACTTAAAATCATCGGATCGACTTGAAACTTTGTATACTTGTAGAGGACCCGTGACAATACAATAATTTCATATTTATTTTCTAAAATCCTGGCCATAATCATCAGAAAATCAAAAAAAGTGTTTTTGTATCAATGTAACGGAATCTTTCAACGCGATTTTCACCCACTTAGAAACATTGGATCGACTTGAAACTTTGTGTACTTGTAGAGGACCCGTGACAATACAATAATTTCATATTTATTTTCTAAAATCCTGCCCATAATCATCAGAAAATAAAAAAAAAGTGTTTTTGTATCAATGTAACGGAATCTTTCAACGCGATTTTCACCCACTTAGAAACATTTGATTGACTTGAAACTTTGTATACTTGTAGAGGACCCGTGACAATACAATAATTTCATATTTATTTTCTAAAATCCTGGCCATAATCATCAGAAAATCAAAAAACGTGTTTTTGTATCAATTTAACGGAATCTTTCAACGCGATTTTCACCCACTTAGAAACATTGGATCGACTTGAAACTTTGTGTACTTGTAGAGGACCCGTGACAATACAATAATTTCATATTTTGTTTCAAAAATCGTGGCCAGAATCATCCGAAAATAAAAAAAAATTAAAACTGGTATAATAGGTTGCGGACTTGTCGAGTTTTTAGTCAATCGTTGTAAGAGCTCAGTTGGTAGAGCAGTGAACTCTTAGTGGTATATAATTTCAGTAATCCATACGTGGTTCAAATCCGGCTGGGAGGGGTTTTTTTATGGAAGAGTATTACTTTTAGCTCATACTACAATAGTATCGAATTTAAAGATATTTACATTTTTATCTTATTCTGTAAAATATTAAAACTAAAAAATAAAAAATAAGTAATAGTTTTAAAAAACTAAAAGAACACGCTTTATTAGAAAACTAAAAAATGAGGAATAATTTTAATTTCCAATACGCTTGGGATAAAATAAAGTGGTCAACAAAAAAAATCATTCCCAACACATATAGAATAAAATTAGAGTTATCAACAAAAAGAAAATAATTTTACCATCAAAAGCGTGGGGTGATTTTTATGATTTTTACATTTTCTTCTTAGAGAGCTTACTTTTACCAATATATGTTTATTATCAAATATATTAATTGATATAGAGCACCCCACGCTTTTGATGGTAAACTTATTTTCTTTTTGTTGATAACTCTAATTTTATTCTATATGTGTTGGAGATGATTTTTTTGTTGACCACTTTATTTTATCCCAAGCGTATTGGAAATTAAAATTATTTCTCATTTTTTAGTTTTCTAATATGCGTGTTCTTTTAGTTTTTTAAAACTTTTACTTATTGGTGGTATAATCAATTGCTACAAATGTTTTTATATTAACTCCCGCATGCGGAATGTCTTGACATTCATGCACTATATATACAATCTGGTAGCCGTATTTCTTGGTGGGTCAGTCACTGCAAAATAATGCTATGACCTATTCAGAATGTTAAAAAGGAGGTGCTTTCTTTATTATGATAAACTTTAGTTGGTAAATTCTAGGCGAAACACGACTGTGATTGGTTGTAAATAAAAAATCATTGTAACGTGAATGGTCATTGACTCCCATTTGGGGCATGAGTTAAATAGTCTTGTTTAACCCTATTTTAATATTCTTGGAAACATACTTTGCATTCATCCCGAGCATGGAGACAATGGACAGGTGCTGCTAACATCTAGCGTATATCTATCTTTATGTCATTTTTATTCTTCTTGTATCTTGTAAGCCCTCAAGAAATTTAGGCGCTCTCCCCTTAAAGGGAAGAAATTAAACCATACTACCTTAGTTACACATTTTCGTATTGATGTCATTGGAGTGGCCCGTGGTCAGCTTCATACTGACATCTAGGAAACCAAGGTAGTACTAGGACGAGAAAATTCGGCAAATTTTGCTAAAAGCCCTTTTATTCAGGCTTAAGGATCTTTTACGAGCCTGGAAAATCTTCAGACTTAAAGTCTCTCCCTGAGGACTTGCTCGCTCCTTGGATTTTTCCATCCTAAAAAATCCATCGACCCCGGCCAGGTTTGAACCCGCGACCCTCGGTACCAGATGCAAGGAGCATAATCACTATCATTGTTAATAAAAGTAATAATTGACCCTAAATGTCCCGCACCGTAGCTGAGTGGTTAAGGCAAGTTCGGCCAGTTCGGCCAGTATGGGACCGATGCCCACCCAGCATCGTGAGGCATTTGGGTAGCTACAATAAGTAGCGGTTCCAGGTTGAGAAGACCAGCTATAACGGCTGGGGGATCCGACATGCTGACAACATGGCACCCCTACACTGGCTAGATGATCGTCTACCCCTGAGATTAACACATGTGGATGTGAGACCAGCAGTCGGCTGGTAGGCCAACGGCCTTCTAGGCCTGTCACGTTTGGAGTTTCTTTCTATATGTAATAAATATGTATTAATAAATTTGATTTTTTGGTGATAAAATTGTATAATACATAATGAATAAAATACCAAATCACCAAATTAAAAAGTCAACGCATTTCAATAGCGACGCTATCTTCATCAAGACATTGTTATTATTATTATTATTATTATTATTATTATTATTATTATTATTATTATTATTATTAAGGGGCGGATTCCTATGACATGTCATACTTTTACCAAAGCCTATATTATAAGCTTCAAGTAAGTAAAAACATTTATATATGCCTTATTATTAAGATTAAGTGGTTTTTATTGGGTCTTAAAAGTCATATTTCTCACTTTTTCAGATCTTTGGTCATACTTCTGCTTATTACTATGATAAAGTCATATTTTGTTTTTTTTTAATAGGCTAGTCATCAGGCGATTGTAAATAACCAACATTGTATCTGTATAAAAATCGCCAGTTTCACAGTACACTTGTTTGGAAGGTTTCTGTTTGCAGGTAGCAAAGGTTTGCCCTTGACAATATAAGAAAATTTCCTTTTTCTTATGATACAATTGAAAATGTATATGAATGAACAATTAATATAGTATGAAAATGTATATGAATGAACAATTAATATAGTATGGGTAAAAAATTCATTCCATTGTAAGGTCATATTTTTGTCTTTTTTAAGTCATATTTAAACCTTTTTTTAGGTCATAAATAAATGCACATTTTACATTTTTTAGGTCATAGAAATCCGCCTCTTAATTTATTATTATTATTATTATTATTATTATTATTATTATTATTATTATTTGGTGATTTTGGATTTTATTGAGTATGTGTAATACGGATATAATAAGAACAGTTAGGTTTCTTAGGCTGCGATGGGCAGGACATGTACTAATGTGGTATGAAAGAGGGCCATGAAAACTCCTTGAATGAAAATTAGAGAGATAACTACCAGTAGGCAGGCCAAGAATGAGGTTGGAGAATAACATTAACCATTATTTGAGGGAAGTAGATTATACAGGGGATGATTGAAAAACGTTACTCAGGATAGGGATGTATGGAGATCTTATGTCCGAGCGGCCATGGACCTAAGGGTGCGATAGTGCCAGTGAGTTAGTTATTTTTACAAACAATTTTTAAACACTACCCAAGATTTCGTTTTAAAAATGTATATGATATTAAGTATTGGAATTTTTATCTATTAATGAAGTTAGTGTCCACCGCTGTGGTCTCGAGATAGCGTGCTGCCTTGTCACTCATTGGGCCCGGGTTTGATCCCCGGTCGGGGCATTTTTTCTGGGTGAGGGTTTTATCAGGTTTTTCCTCACCTGTAAGACAAATGTCAGGAAAACTTTAAGGCCCAAACGGTCCCCTAAATCATATGGCATCATCACCATCATCATCCTTATCATCATCATCATCATCATCCTTCACCGGTGTGGAAAGCAACGGGAAGGTACCACACCTACAATTCCCTAGTAAAACTGCAAGCATAGCATGAAAATGCTGTGATTGCAGTGTAAGTACTCCCTCAGGCAGAATTACTATGGATAGATGGAATGAAGTTAGTGGTTTAAAGAAAAATCAACATTATGGGAGAGAATGTTCGCTTTTCCTCTGGTTTTCCAGTTCAAGACCCCGTGCCCTTCTTTTATTTTCCTTTCTTGTCTTTGTTACTTAAACATAAAGAAACATTTGTTATGAAAAACTTTATTATTCTACACAATTTTATTTTGTTACATTACTTCATGTAAAAAAAATAAAAAAAGATAACAGAAGAATGCATACAACATTTTCCTAACATAATACTAATAATTTTTAAATAGGCCCTATTATTCTAGATTTTGTTTTCAAGAATCGGTATGAAAGACCTTTTTTTTTTCTTTTTCAAGTTCTATGTTGATTTTGGTGATCTTGAAAAGAATCGCCATCATGGGAGATTATTCAGATGTCTCCTCGTCTGAAGAATCACGCTTTCGCTTCTTGTCTGTCGAATCACACTTTCGCTTCTTGTTTTTGGAAGCAGCTGTCTTACTTTTAGAAGTTCCTTTACACTCCGTTTCCGATTCACTTTTTCTTTTCATCCGTTTATCCTTTAATCGCTCAGATCTTCGAGGATTCGCTTCACTACTTTTGGATCGAACTTTCCTAACACTTCTGGATCGAGGTTGCTTAACATTTTTGGATTGAGGTTCCTTGTCATTTCTTTTATTCTCGAGATACATTTCCGAAAATGCTCTAAAATCTGGTTTCCTCCTACGAAATTTTTCATGGCCAATAGGCAATCTAAACTTTCCATTTACTTCCGTAACGAATTCCAAATGACAGGCACATCTAAGTTTTTCTGCAAGTTCTTTCTTAACTTCGTCCCTGTCGGCTTGCACAGGGTAATGTTGGACGATAAATCCCAGAATATCTTCTAGCGCCAGAGTTTCCTTAAGCTGATGCAACTGTTTGAGCGATGCTACTATCATCTGTGGAGTTATGTGCACCCAGATATTTTCGGGAGAATTTTGTACGTTTCCGGAAATTGAAGGTTTCTTTAATATCTTCATCCTCATATTTTTTGCTTGTAGTATTCTCGTTGTTATTTGCTGGATTTTGCTTGTAGATGGTCGATCTATGGGTTCGTAAGTATTGTAAAAAGGTTGTCTTACGTTTTCATCATCCTGGTAAGGTTCTCTGGGTTCCAAATTAGTATAATCAAAATAATCGTTTGATATTATCTCTTGTTCTGGAAGGTCGCTCTGTTCAAAATATTCTGGAATTTGTTCACCTTCTCCTCTCTCTGATTTATTTTCTGTAGAACGAAACATTTTGCAGGACCTATTACTTATTTTACTTGTTTAATTTTTCTTTTATAACTTTCCTCACCATGGTTTTTCTAACAATTCAATAATATCATTATTACAATAATAATCATAATTCTTTTTTTTCTTAGCAACGTACAAATAGGAATGAGGCGCAGAAAGAAATTTAACATAACCTCAACTCTTGAAACAAATTTTGTTCTTCACTACGGAGACATTTGTCATCCGAATTCCTGTGAAATAATGTTAAAATAAAAATATATAAAATAGTTATTCTTGCAGTTATATGGAGCGAAACATGGTCTTTTACTTTAAGGGAGGATAAAGGATTACAAATATTTGAGAATAAATTTTTTTTTTAATTTTTTGGACCATAGAGGGATCAACAGAAAGATGAATGGAGAAAGCTACATAACAGCGAGCTACATTATATTTATGTAATAAGAATAGCTATGTCTCATATCCAGTTTCCTAATTTCCATTCGACGTTTTTCCCTTCAACGTCTAAGCATTCATACGTGTCTTTTTCCAAGGATTTTCCAATAAAAATTTTGAAATAATTTCTACTGCCTGCAGATTCAGTCACATGACGTGCCTATCTAAATCTCCTGACAATATTAGGACAACATATAGGGAAGAGATTTTGTAGTGTAATTTCGGCAATTAGGCCTGTCGGACCGGTACCCACCTATAATAGTGAACAATTGGATTAGCTACAATAAATAGCGGCTCCAAGTTGAGAAAACAATGTATAAAGGGTGGGGTACCGACATGCTGACCACTTGTCATCCCTATACTGGTTGTATACCTCCACTGCTCTAAATAGCATGTGTCGTCACGGCAGCAACCGGCTATTAGACCAAGGACCATGGAGTTTAATAATAGTAGTAATAATAATAATAATAATAATAATAATAATAATAATAATAATAATAATAGTATAATAATAGTATAATAATAAAATAATAATAATAATAATAATAATAATAATAATAATAAATAGGTCTGGTGGAGTGGAAGAGATGACTTTACTTCATGAGATTAAAAATATTTTATGAATATATGCCGGTAGCAATCTATATTGATTTTATATGTGAGAAGTTTCTGACACTTAAGACTTACGTTTTATGTACATAGGCGCACAGATTCTAAGCGGTAGGCGTGTAAATGACGTGTTGAGAATATATAGATCACATTAATAGACAGTCTCCATTTAATGATGAATGACTCTTCAACTTAATGCTTCTCAAAACTAAAGGAAGGGACTTCGAGCCGTGGGTCCCCAGTGTGAAGATATTTGGCTCTTAAAAGATCCCTAAATTAATGAATTTGAGTAAAATTTTACCGGCCTGTCGAAGCGATGTAGCGACTACATGTCACTCACCAACATCTGCAGGGAAGTAAACTTAACTAAATTAGGTAGGTCAAGAAACTCCCGCTAGGGGAGCATTCATGGCTCCACGACGAATGCATAATGCACGTTTATACATACATATATGCGTCAACATTCTAGCAGCAGCAATGTTCGTTTTTGTCATCAAACTAATGGAGAAGAAGACTACATGACAGTGAGCTACATAATCCATAATGGAAAGCAGATATAATAATATAGTTATATCTAGTAGAAAGTAGAATGTGATTGGCAGGACATGGAAATGAAAGAGGGGCATGGAAGCCTTTTGTAGGCAAACCAAAGAGAAAGCGCCCAGTATGCAGGCCAAGAACAAGAAGTATGAATGAAATACTCACTGCCAGTGAATATCCTCGATAAACCCCTAGAATATTGTAATGGAATTCTGAGTCACTCTATACATCAGTGTATGGAAATTACAAAACATTATATTGTAAAGTGTTCACCGCTGTGGTGTCGAGGTAGCATGCTGCCTTGTCACTCATTGGGCCCGGGTTTGATCACCGGTCGGGGCATTTTTTCTGGGTGAGGGTTTTATCAGGGTTTTTCCTCACCTGTAAGACAAATGTCAGGAAAACTTTAATGCCCAAACGGTCCCCTAAATCATATGGCCATCATCACCAACATCATCATCCTTCACCGGTGTGGAAAGCAACGGGAAGGTACCACACCTACAATTCCCTAGTAAAGCTGCAAGCATAGCATGAAAATGCTATGATTGCAGTGTAAGTACTCCCTCGGGCAGAATTACTATGGATAAATGGAATGAAGTTAGTGGTTTAAAGAAAAATCAACATTATTGGAGAGAATGTTCGCTTTTCCTCTGGTTTTCCAGTTCAAGACCCCGTGCCCTTCTTTTATTTTCCTTTCTTGTCATCGTTACTTAAACATAAAGAAACATTTGTTATGAAAAACTTTATTATTCTACACAATTTTATTTTGTTACATTACTTCTTGTAAAAAAAATAAAAAAAAGATAACAGAAGAATGCATACAACATTTTCTTAACATAATACTAATAATTTTTAAATAGGCCCTATTATTCTAGATTTTGTTTTCAAGAATCGGTATGAAAGACCTTTTTTTTTTTCTTTTTCAAATTCTATGTTGATTTTGGTGATCTTGAAAAGAATCGCCATCATGGGAGATTATTCAGATGTCTCCTCGTCTGAAGAATCACGCTTTCGCTTCTTGTCTGTCGAATCACACTTTCGCTTCTTGTTTTTGGAAGCAGATGTCTTACTTTTAGAAGTTCCTTTACACTCCGTTTCCGATTCACTTTTTCTTTTCATCCGTTTATCCTTTAATCGCTCAGATCTTCGAGGATTCGCTTCACTACTTTTGGATCGAACTTTCCTAACACTTCTGGATAGAGGTTGCTTAACATTTTTGGATTGAGGTTCCTTGTCATTTCTTTTATTCTCGAGATACATTTCCGAAAATGCTCTAAAATCTGGTTTCCTCCTACGAAATTTTTCATGGCCAATAGGCAATCTAAACTTTCCATTTACTTCCTTAACGAATTCCAAATGACAGGCACATCTAAGTTTTTCTGCAAGTTCTTTCTTAACTTCGTCCCTGTCGGCTTGCACAGGGTAATGTTGGACGATAAATCCCAGAATATCTTCTAGCGCCAGAGTTTCCTTAAGCTGATGCAACTGTTTGAGCGATGCTACTATCATCTGTGGAGTTATGTGCACCCAGATATTTTCGGGAGAATTTTGTACGTTTCCGGAAATTGAAGGTTTCTTTAATATCTTCATCCTCATATTTTTTGCTTGTAGTATTCTCGTTGTTATTTGCTGGATTTTGCTTGTAGATGGTCGATCTATGGGTTCGTAAGTATTGTAAAAAGGTTGTCTTACGTTTTCATCATCCTGGTAAGGTTCTCTGGGTTCCAAATTAGTATAATCAAAATAATCGTTTGATATTATCTCTTGTTCTGGAAGGTCGCTCTGTTCAAAATATTCTGGAATTTGTTCACCTTCTCCTCTCTCTGATTTATTTTCTGTAGAACGAAACATTTTGCAGGACCTATTACTTATTTTACTTGTTTAATTTTTCTTTTATAACTTTCCTCACCATGGTTTTTCTAACAATTCAATAATATTATTATTACAATAATAATCATAATTCTTTTTTTTTTCTTAGCAACGTACAAATAGGAATGAGGCGCACAAAGAAATTTAACATAACCTCAAATCTCGAAACAAATTTTGTTCTTCACCACGGAGACATTTGTCATCCGAATCCCTGTGAAATAATGTTAAAATAAAAATATATAAAATAGTTATTCTTGCAGTTATATGGAGCGAAACATGGTCTTTTACTTTAAGGGAGGATAAAGGATTACAAATATTTGAGAATAAAGTTTTTTTTTAAATTTTTTGGACCATAGAGAGATCAACAGAAAGATGAATGGAGAAAGCTACATAACAGCGAGCTACATTATATTTATGTAATAGTAATAGCTATGTCTCATATCCAGTTTCCTAATTTCCATTCGACGTTTTTCCCTTGAACGCCTAATCATTCATACGTGTCTTTTTCCAAGGATTTTCCAATAAAAATTTTGAAATAATTTCTACTGCCTGCAGATTCAGTCACATGACGTGTCTATCTAAATCTCCTGACAATATTAGGACAACATAAAGGGAAGAGATTTTGTAGTGTAATTTCGGCAATTAGGTCTGTCGGACCGGTACCCACCTATAATAGTGAACAATTGGATTAGCTACAATAAATAGCGGTTCCAAGTTGAGAAAACAATGTATAAAGGGTGGGGTACCGATATGCTGACCACTTGTCATCCCTATACTGGTTGTATACCTCCACTGCTCTAAATAGCATGTGTCGTCACGGCAGCAACCGGCTATTAGACCAAGGACCATGGAGTTTAATAATAATAATAATAATAATAATAATAATAATAATAATAATAATAATAATAATAATAATAATAATACTAATAATAATAATTATATAATAAAAATAATAATAATTAATAATAATAATATAATAATAATAATAATAATAATAATAATAATAATAATAATAAATAGGTCTGGTGGAGTGGAAGTGATGACTTTACTTCATCAGATTAAAAATATTTTATGAATATATGCCGGTAGCAATCTATATTGATTTTATATATGAGAAGTTTCTGACCATAGAGAACGAATAGAGTGGCTTCTCTGTGTTAAATTTTGGAAGCAATTTCATACCGCTGCGCCATCTGAAGATGACCACGGTACTACTTGCGCATGGCTACGGTGGCTCAATCGCAAGAAAAGCACCCTATGCTTACCCATTCTTTTAAAAATAAAATTTAAAGCTAAACACAAGCAATGCTACTTTGTGAACAATTTTAGCATGTTTTATTCTTACTCTCTTCAGAAGAAAATTACAAGAACTTTGCCAACTTTTTAGATGTCTTTAACTATAAATTATATTCATTTTTTTAAAATTCAATTAGTAAGTTGACTAAAATGATTTATACAATTTACAATACAAATTAAATGTCTTCTTTGTGGTGCAAATGTTTAGGTTAATGTGACGAAAACGTGAACATGCATATTACAGTGGACCACAGGTTACAACATATTTCGATTCTTATAGTTTATTTTTCAATATACCTTCGATTGCATCTAATGATGTATTTTTTCCCCCTTCTGTTGCGACATAATTTGGTATTGCATCCTACATAATTCATTCGAGCACATTATTTCTGCAATTAAAATTTAGACTCTTATGTCAATGGCGCGACAGATCTTGATCCTTGGTCTACCATCTAGCTGCTGTCCTCACAGCCATATGTTTTAAACGATGAGGTGGACGATCAACTGGCAAGATAAAAGTGATATGTAGTCAGCATGTCGGGTCCCAAGCCGCTGTAACTGATTTTTCTTAATCTGGAGCCGCTACTTATTTTGGATTCCAAAATTCCTTAAAATGCTAGGTGGAAACGGGCACATACTAGTTAAAATGATTAAAAATAATTCTTTACCCATAGGGACTCGAAGTAAGGCAAGTTCCGTAACTCTCCACTATGCTTTAAATCGCTCGGCTACGGCGCGGGACAACATTCAGACTACTACATCGTTAATTTGTTTGTTTTACCTAAAGTTAGGTTAGGCCGTTTCGGATCCTATTCCCTATTTCTGATACTATATTCTGATAAAAAAATTATATAATTGCATTTCATAGGTCGTTCATTACATTCTGTAATATTTATTATTAAGTCTCGAGGTAGCGTGCTGCCTTGTCACGCAGCAGGCCCGGGTTCAGTCCCCGGTCGGGACAGTTTTTCTGGGTGAGGTTTTTATCGGGGGTTTTCCTCACCTGTAAGACAAATGTTAGGAAAACTTTAAGGCCCGAATGGTCCCCGAAATCATATGGCCATCGCAATCATCTTCATTCATATTCATCTTAGTTTAAGCTTAGGATTAGGGACTCTCCTGGCGCACCATTATCATCATCACCCATCATATCATCGGGGCAACGTAACCCCGCCTTCCACGCGCCCCAACCTCAGAAGTGGATTACAAGTATGCCATGCCAGGAGAGAAAACCAGGAATGTCGAAAGACAACCTGGAGCATTAGAAAAAAATATTATTAATAGCGTAGCCCATTTCCATAGCCTCTCCTCCTTTGTTAGGAGTTATTAGACCAAGTTAATTTTTAGTTACCTTATTTGCTTACAGATGTCACGAATAGCATTCGATCTACATACCGATTCAATTAGACATCTAGCAGGCAACTAAGATATTACTAAGACATTGAGGTAGGTAAATTTTGCTTAGAGACCTTTTTATTCAAGCTTAAGGATCTTTTTCGAGCTTGAAAATCTTCAGACTCGGGACCCACGTCTTAAAGTCCCTCCCGGAGGACTTGCTCCTTGGATTTTTTGGTCCTAAAAAATCCATCGACCCCGTCAGGGTTTGAATCCGCGACCCTAATAGAGGCAAGGAGTATAACTACTAATCCACAGCGGCCGATTTCTTTAACAGTAATTCATTTTATTCCATTTTTATTAATTAATGGTAAATGCCCATCTGAGATACAACCCCAATTATTGCAAGTATTGATTCACAATATAGATTATAATATGAGCCGAGAGCCGACATGTTTTGTTTTAGCAGTTTGTGTTCGTTTCATTTACTATGGACTTTATTAAACTTGTGTGTACTGAATTACCGAACGTTTATTCAGTTTAAATACAAATCTGCAAATACTCTGACATGAAACGATACTGTAAATAATGGGCTGGGAGATCTCTTTCATGTCACCCCTATACTGGCTGAATGATCGTTCACATTCTGTAATCGACTCATATGGATGTGAGTCGTCTGTTAGGCCATGGAACTTCCAAGGACTCCCGTGTCATATATTTTAGTTTATAACTAATGTTGGTGAATTAATGGCGATGAAATTTCAAATTGCACGCATATTCAGAAAATAACACTAGCATCACGCGCTAGTGGTCAGCGTTCCTGACTACTGTTCATGAGGTCCCGGGTTCGATTCTCGGTCAATTTTTCCTGTGGCTACCCATGGTCTGGGATTTAGGTTGAAAGTTTAAGTTAAGAACTCTCATAGCGCTTCATTATCATTTATCGGGGTAACGTAACTCCGCCTTCTAAGCGCCCAAACTTCAGAGGTAAAAAAAAAACAACTACCTCCATTGTTATTTAAGCATTTTATGACATCGGTTTAACACTGATTATATTCTGAAGGTCCCATATTCAAAACCAGTTTTAACCAATCTGATTTTTTTCATTGCAACCATGTGCAGTGGTTAAATGTCTTATGCCACACCCGGTATATACACATTTCCCTAACATTGTTCTAGATAACTATCCAACCATGTATATGCATGATTTAAGGAATAATGTCATTTGTTTTTCCATTTAGTAATAATTATGTTAACAAATCTTTAACTATGCAATGTTGATATGATGTAATATAATAATAATAATAATAATAATAATAATAATAATAATGCTTTATTTTAGCTGGCAGAGTTAAGACCATAAGGCCTTCTCTTCCACTCAACCAGCGAATAGTGAAATTATACAAAAAATTACATACATATTACAATTTTAAGATATTAAAATACAAACTAAACAAAATACAAATATGATGTGATCTAATACTAGCCAATACTAACAAAAACATAGAATATAATAAAATTTAAATTATGTAAAATAAAGTAAGTAGCTTCCTAGATGACTATTAATGGAATGATCTATATACACTGCTCAAAAAAATTAGGGGATATTGTAGAATAACCTATTAAGACTATGTTTTTTGGAATAGTATTAGATGCAATCACTTTCTATTACTCCAAGATAATGTAAATAAGAGTTTGAAGTTGTTACGTAACCTCGGTACCACACCAGAGGGCAGTGTCTGTACTGTTGATGTGAAAGGGTGGTGTGGGGGTGAATGTTTTGTTGCTGTTTTTAAATCCAGTCCAGTTTTCAGTTAGTGAATGACTTGCCTTAGGGTCAGTGATGCCTCGACAACGTGATTTACTTGAACCAATGGCTTGGAGGG
This sequence comes from Diploptera punctata, assembly GCA_030220185.1. NCBI lineage: Eukaryota > Metazoa > Arthropoda > Insecta > Blattodea > Blaberidae > Diploptera > Diploptera punctata. Next base: position 1,775,543 of record JASPKZ010010268.1, read on the forward strand.
CCATAGGAAGGACGGAAGCTGGACAGACACAACAAGAGGTGGCACAAGCCATTTGGGTGCCTCAAAGCGTGATTTATAGACTTTGGAATCATTTTCAAAGAACATACTGTTCACAGAAGAGCCGGACAAGGTCGACCAAGGGCAACAACAACAAGGGATGACCGTTACCTCTTGTTAACAGCCCGTCGGAATAGACAGCAGAATGCAACTCAATTGCGAAATACACTTCAAACAGCAACAGGACGCAGGGTGTCAACTCAAACTGTCCCTAATCGACTGCATGTAAGTTGTCTCTATGCCCGTAGGCCCATGGTGTGTACCAGGTTAACTCCACAACACCGTAGAGATCGCAGAAACTGGGCGGAGGAACATCGTGGGTGGAAGCATGCTGAATGGAGATCAGTTCTTTTTTCTGATGAGTCGCGATTCAACGTGGAATGTGATAGTCGGCGTGTATTCATCTGGAGAGAAAAAGGGACACGAAACAATCCAGCTTTTGTACGTGAAAGATCCCCATATGGTGGCGGTGGATTGATGGTGTGGGCAGGAGTCAGTAGTGGTGGACGTACGGACCTCTACGTCATCCAAGGTGGTACTTTGACTGCGGTAAGGTATAGAGATGAGATTCTCCGACCTTTTGTCATGCCTTATGCTGGTGCCATAGGCGATTCTTTTCTTTTTATGGACGATAATGCACGACGCCACAGAGCTGGCTTGGTGGACGACATGCTGGAAGTGGAGGGTATCGAGCGTATGCAATGGCCAGCTTCCTCCCCGGGCTTAAATCCGATTGAGCATGTGTGGGATGCATTAGGCAGGCGCATTGCAGGCAGACCAGCACCTCCCACAACTGTTCCAGAGCTGCACATTGCTCTTATGGAAGAGTGGCCACGTATCCCCCAAGAACTCATTGCTAACCTCATTGCATCAATGCCACACAGGTGTGAGGCAGTGCTGGCCGTTCGAGGAGACCATACACCATACTAAAGAAACACTTTCACCCATGTTAATGTTGCTTTGTTTGTTTGCCATATTCCTAATCAGGATCTCTTTGACATCTGGTGTGGTACAGAGGTTACGTAATGACTTCAAACTCTTGTTTACATTCTTTTGGAATAATAGAAAGTGATTGCATCTAATACTGTTCCTAAACACATAGTCTTAATACGTTATTCTACAATATCCCCTAATTTTTTTTAGCAGTGTAGTTGTTATGCAGTTAATGTTTTCATTGTGTCGAACTTAAGATATCAGTTAATTTGGATTTAAATAATGATAGCGATTGACAGTTCCTGACATGACTGGGATATTTATATGTGCATATTTTCTTAACGAATTGACTCTGCGGTTCTTTTTGCCTATTATATAAGAAGTACCGGTATTAATAATATATTTAATAGATTTATTTAGGCTGGTGGAGTTAAGGCCTTCTCTTCCACTCACCAGGACAAACATATGTTACATTTAAATACGGAAAATACAATAATAGTACATACTAAACAATTAATTATATGTCAAACTGAACAATAATGAAAATAATGCCTGATAAAATAAAATTAAAATTAAACTAATGAAATAATGTATACATAATCTACTATACATAAAAAGAAAAGATAAAAAGTACAAAGAAAGTAATAAACTGTATTGAATTAATCTATCGCTTATTATTACAAGGCATTAGGTAAATATATTGACAAATCTTGAAACTATTTTTTATTAAATAATGAAAAAAAAAACAAATTATTAAATGTAATATTAGTCAGTTATTTCTGTCAATTTTATTTTCAATTTGTTTCTGAAAGATGATAAAGTTTGGCAGTTTTACTTACTAATAAAAATTTCCTTACCATACATATAACCTATATCCCTCGTTGTATCTGTGGTTCCTTTCAACTACATCGCTCCAGGGAATTCATGACTGCAAATGAAAGTTCTGTAACCATCCTCATGAATAACTCAACTATGGAACCAAAATACTTTATTTTTTTATAACGTTGCATCCCACAATTGTGGCAATAGAGATACATAGAAAAATAGAAGGGGGATGAAAATAGAATGTAAATGAAGAGAAGATGCAGATGATAACTTTGAAATGGATGCCTGGTTTCCGCACCACTAGTTAAATGGCAGATGGTTTGAATGCACTTGATTGGTGATTCAATGCAGGCGTAACAGAGCATGAATGGAATATAAAATGAACATATCGGGAGTCAATAATTTATTTAAAGATATTGATTTCTCACCTAACTTAGGTTTGCTTTCTAATGCAATAATAAATCGATTCTTATGTAATAGAACACACATTTAGGGTTGTCGGGTTACATTCTTCCCTATTCTCACCATTTCTCTATATTGATTTAGCCTTATGTTATAGGCAGGCCATCTCCCGATCAGTTGATTGGAGAGCAATTGATTTTGGCGTTATTATTATTATTGGGGCACGCCGTAGCGTAGTGGTTAAGGCACTGAGCTACAAGCCAGAGGGTCAAGGGTTCAAGTCCCGTTGGGGTCAGGATTTTTAAACTGACCCAAACCCTCTGGCGGCACTATGGCCCTGGGGTCGACTCAGCCTCTAACGTAAATGAGTACCAGACGCTTGTTCTGGGGTAAAGGCGGCCGTCACGCAGGGCTGACAACCCGGCTGACATCAAGTGCCGATTGTCTAGAAAAAGTGGGAGCCTTAATGTCCTACTACCCCAAGGGCCTCCTGAGGCCTGTTGTGGGATCACTTTATTATTATTATTATTGTTATTATTATATTATTATTATTATTATTATTATTATTATCGTTATGTCACTCTATAAGTGTTCAACGGTTATAGACCTATACACAACAATCCTTTTTCATAATCTGAAAACTAATTTTTTTGTTATAAGTAATTCGACATGAAGAGTGGCTCGCCGAAAAATAAACTTCAAAAGCAGGAGAAATATAACTAGTTTTATTGAAAACATGGGGAAATCTTTTATTTGAACACCAGTCCAACTATTGTTCTAATTGTAAATTATACGTATAATAAATATTTCAGCTCTTCTCATGGGGTACGTTTGATGTAACGGGTATGGAGGACATAATAATTATTAAAACATTTCAAGGGATAATATTAATTTTGGAAATACTTTACAACATGTGACAATAATTTTTTTTCTAAGTTCCAACCATATACTTACCATGCGCATGTGCCAACAGAAGCGAAGCGGTTTACACTGGAATCACGGGATGCAACCAACATATACACGATATTTGTACTCGCGTTGCCAAACGAACCCAAAAACTAACCTAACGCAATTTAAGGAATCCCATAAGGGACCATTGGGTCCCATTAAAGACTAACCTAAAAACTAGCCTAACGCAATTTAAGTACTCTAACCTGAGAAAGAATAGACGCTGGTTTTATTTAGTGTAAGTTAATTAGTACAGACTCTATGTTGGCTGCACTGGAACACAAATTCGTTGAAATCAATATGACTGTCACGTCTTCATGTAGTGAATATCGTGAAAAAATAGATTCCAATAATCGTTAGAAATAATTTAACATCAGTGTAAATGGTGGGAAATAATTTGAAAAATAAAACCCTAAGAATAAAAATTTTACAGGAGTTCATGAGTAATTTCTCACATGTTGTTAATTTTAGCTGTCCACAACCGCTTGTTACTAAGTATTGATCGTTGACTATGTATATTCTATACCAAATTAGTTGTTCATTAAAAAGCCCGAATAGCATTTTTTTCTATTTTAATTTTGAAAATATGTTAACTTAATATACATACCAAAGCAGGCGCGGATGTACGCGCACGCACGCACACTCATTACCTCTCCCCCACTCTCGATTGCTTACATATACATACATTATTAAAACATAGATCAAATAACAAAACCAATTTACTTAATTTTTGTTGTTCGAGGTTTTTATGTTCTAAAATTTGAGTTCAAAATACTTTATAACACTTAGAGTAAATCTCATAAGCATAAGAAATAAAGAGAAGGAAATTGTGTTTAATTACTAAATAAATTTCGTCTCAAATGATTTCAGTTATACCCTGTATTTGTAGCCGAAATTATCTCGACTATACTATAATCACTGTGAATTAGGATTGTTATTTGTTATAGGTTATGAAGGACATAAACGAATAAACCAGAATAATTGTTACAAAGAAGTAGAGTTTGGCATCAAACTCAAGGGGAATGTTTGAAATACTAAATATAATCATTACATATTTGTATATACTTTTTTCCGTCCATGGATCTTTATCTTGTCGTGGTGGAGTGGCTTGGGTGCTTAGATGATCCCGTGAGCTGTGTCGGGTTAGCCATGTCGAACTGATCGAAGGTGATAAGCTAGACGAAAAAAGTACCGTGATCGAAAGAGTGACGATCTTTCGCCGTAACAATACAACCGTCAAGAAACGCGGGTTCCACTGGGGTAAAATTGTCCGGGCTAATTTTTGGTTCCTCGGGCGGAAACCCAAGCCTAACGCTCAAACATAGGTACATGTTCCTAGGAACATGGAATGTTAGGACTATATAGAGATGAACACACAGGTAAATGGAGGAGACTACTTAACAGTGAACTACATGGTCTTTATAGGAAGCCAGATATAATAACAGTTAAGTCTCGTAGACTGCAATAGGCAGGACATGTGGTACGAATGGGGAATAAAAGACGTAAATAAAAGCTTATTGTAGGAAAACCAGAGGGAAAACGCGCTGTAGGTAGACCAAAAATGAGGTGGGAGAATAACATTAACTATGATTTGAGGAAGTATACTATACAGGGAATGATTGGAAAGCATTAGCTCAGGATAGGGATGTATGGAGAGCTTATGTCCGCGCGGCCATGAACCTAAGGGTTAGATAGTGCCAGTGAAGTAGTTAATTAGTTATTAGTAGACTTTTAATAGCTAGCATATTATTGTTAAATGTGGAAATTGATTAAATGGGGAAATAATACATTTTCAGAAAGAGAATTGCGTGTTTGCCCACGCATAAGGAATTATTTTACAGGTGGGCGGAAGATATAGGGGAAAAAAAAATTAGACTAGTAATAATTATTGAAAGGCTGGGTAGGAAAGCCCAACATAAAAATATATATATGATTTGCTAAAATTTGAGAAGACCAAATAGAAGTTCAATTGTTATAGTTAAAACCCTTTCCAGCACTGATATATAGAATAGAGATAACATGGACGAAACTCAGCAACAGTGACATGGGCATAATTGAAAATGTAAAAGCAAGATTCCTCAATGCGGCAATGGTGTTACCATAGTACACCCCGTCAAAGTTGGCATGTGACCTTGCCCGTAAGATCTTCCTGCTCGAAGACCTACGCACTAGACTTCAAATCCCAGCTACGAATGCAGAAACAAATCTACGGAAATGCAGAGAAGAAAAGAGAGCAGAAATATGGTCAGACTTCTACTCAATCGACGCCAAGATCAACAGAAGTTGGGCATGGTCCAATCATCAAGCTCCGCAGTGCCATAACAAGACTTACATTCAATGGCTTCAACCAACAAACTACATAGGAAAACCGATTCCCACAAACCAATATCTGATACTAACAAAACGTATGCACGATATCACTTCAGCGTATGGAGAGAAAAAAAAAAACCGAAAAAAAATACGATAGTGAAAAGTAACTGAATGCACACTTGTGCGCATTTCCTTTATCATAGGCCTAATTGTTATAATTGGTTTATAACTCAGAACACCTGATTTTAATGCTAAGTGACAAATTCAGCTAAGCTTGGAATTTTAAAAGACGTTACGAAACCGTTTCTGGCTGGATACTACAACAAACTAAAAACGTATCTGAGTTTGTGACAACAGACAAGCTTGTTTCAGATGAAAAGCATGTCTTATCAGAGTCATCTAACACAATAACTGAAGATAAAATACTTTTATTTAAATCGTATTGTTGTAATATGAAGTACACGAATTTACTCCGCCACCATAATGAAATCCAGAATGGGTTGAAGCAAGGAGATGCACTATCTCCTCTACTATTTAATTTTGTACTAGAGCATGCCATTAAATCATTAGAGAATGAGGAAGGCTTACAACTTAATGGTATTAATAAGCTGTTAGTTTATGCTGATGATGTAGTACTACTGGCCGATAGCGAGGAGATACTAAAGGCCAACACGCACACACTATTGAGTAACACTAAGAAATTAGGACTGGAAGTCGATATCAGTAAAACTAAATATATGGTCACACGTAGAAATTCAGTATATAATGGAAATGGACAGCTAAGGACAAATGAGGGAAGTTTTGAGGAAGTGGCTGAATTCAAATACCTAGGAACAATAATCACAAATAGGAATGAGATGCACAAAGAAATTAAACATAGGCTCAATTCTGGAAATGCGTGCTATTATGCATTGCAGAGACTTTTGATGTCCCAACTCCTTTCAAAAAACGTTAAGCTAAAAATATATAAAACTATTATTCTACCAGTTATATTATATGGGTGCGAAACATGGACTCTTACTTTAAGGGAGGAAAGGAGATTAAGAGTATTTGAGAATAAGGTTCTAAGGAGGATTTTTGGACCAAAGAGAGATGAACAGACAGGTGAATGGAGAAGGCTACATAACAATGAACTACATGATCTTTATAGGAAGCCAGATATAATAAGAACAGTTAAGTCTCGTAGATTGCGATGGGCAGGACATGTTGCGCGTATGGGGAATGAAAGACGTGCATGGAAACTTCTTGTAGGAAAGCCAGAAGGAAAACGCCCATTGGTAGACCAAGAATGAGTTGGTAGACCAAGAATGAGGTGGGAGAACAACATTAACTATGATTTGAGGGAAGTAGATTATACAGGGAATGATTGGAAAGCATTGACTGAGGATAGGGATGTATGGAGAGCTTATGTCCGCCATGAACCTACGGGTTCGATAGTGCCAGTGAGTAAGTAAGTAACCATAATGAAATTCCCGCACTCAGAAAATAATGCTGATTTTTTTTTCTGACGACGCAAGATTCACTAATATATGACAAAACGCGAGATGGCAGGACGATGTTTGGGAGGATTTGAAGAAGATGAGGGCGACACACCTGAAATTCGCAGAAGATGGAAGAGTCTGGAGGAAGATTATTGAGAAGGCCAAAACATTCAGTTTTGAAGTTGAGTGCCATAAGATGATGATGATGATGATGATGACAAAACGCGAAGGCAAAAATTCGAAGTTACGAGTTCTCGACCGAGTTGGACAAATTTTAGAACACTTATAGGTACTTAACATTTTAGTTCAAGCTTAATTAAAGTTTAACTTTGCGTTTCTTGAATGTAAGTCCTACTAGCAATGTGTATCGAAGTATTCGTGCTAGGTAACTTGATTATTAATGAAGTAAAATTAATAACTCAATTGGAGGAGAAAATGTTCAAGCATGGGGATTCCTATTTCAAACAACAAAACTTTATACAACTTACATTTTGCAGATGATCAATTGTTAATTGCACAAGATTATGAAGATTTAGAATATCCATAGTAATTCTGCCCGAAGGCAGGTCCTTCACTGCAATCATAGCATTTTCATGCTATGCTTGCAGCTTTACTAGGGAATTGAAGGTGTGGTAGCTTCCCGTTGCTTTCCACACCGGTGAAGGATGATGATGATGATGATGATGATGGCCATATGATTTCGGGGACCGTTTTCCTGACATTTGTCTTACAGGCGAGGAAAAACCCCGATAAAAACCTCACCCAGAAAAAACTGCCCCGACCGGGGATCGAACCCGGGCCCGTTGCGTGACAAGGCAGCACGCTACCTCGAGACCACAGCGGTGGAAATTTAGAATATATGACTAGAAAATTAATAAAAGAATATGAAAAATGGGGATTCATTTTGAACATGAAATATATATATATTATCAGTTGGTGAACCAAACAAAATTTAATTTGGAGACTGGAGAATCAATAAAATCTTGTACTGAGATCACATATTTAGGAATAAAAATAAATAAAAATGGGAGTTATGAAGAGGAAATAAGAAATAGTAATAATGAAGGAAAATATGCAATTGCTTGCCTCAATGGAATATTGTGGGATAAAAATATAAGTAATAAGAATAAAATGAATATATATCATACAATTGTTAAAAGCATCATTACTTATGGAGCAGAACTTTGGCCGTTAACAACAAAAACAAATAAGTATCTTTTGGCAACGGAAATGGATTCTATACGAAGGGCAGCAAGAATTTCAAAAAGAAAGAAGAGAAAAACATTAGGAACTCAGTTTTAAGGGAGAAAATGAAGATTGAAGACACTATTTTAGATTATATTAAAACTCAGCAATTAAGATGGTATGGACATATCCAGCGATTGGAAGAGGATCGACTACCAAAATCTGTTTTGGAATGGAAACCTGAGGGAAGACGAGGCAGAGGAAGACCTAAACCCTCCTGGAGTCAGGGAATATATTTATACATGAAGGAGAAACATCTAAAACCAGGAGATTGGATGGACCGACAAAATTGGCTATTGGGAATCGGACGATGTCAAAGACATTAATCAACCGAGATCTATCTAAATTAATAACACGTCTCAAGGCTAGTATACCATTAAAAACAGTGAAAATAATATTAAACAAGCGTATACTTCAATATTGGTGAATCCACACTTCACAATTTGGTGACAACAATATTCTATACGTCATAAACAACTGTCATTATTCACGTCCATACGTCAATTGAAAATAAAATTAGTTTGTAATCTAACGTTGTATGGTCCTAATTAATGATTTATTACCACTGCCGAACGACCCGAGATAAGAGTCTGTTAACTGAATTCCTCAGTTAGCCAATCCTAAACCCATTATACCTATAATAAACCTGCACTCAACACATCGAAAGAAATTTCCCCCAATATTTCTCTCTTCAAACAAACCACCCATTAACAATCCTACAACTGATAACCAAAACACTGAAAAAAAAATCAATGCCAAAAAATAGCTTCATATTCAATCGTCAGATTTATGAAAATAAAAGTAGCGACGGTCAATTTTAACGAACTCCGAAGGAATGAAGCTATTGAGGTTGTTCTCATGAAAATACTTCTGAAAACTTTTTACAGATCTTCATCGACGCCATCTAGTAATAGACACCGTAATGACCATGGCACACACATATATATGACACACACACACACACACACACACACACACACACACACACACACACACACACACACACACACACACACACACACACACACAAACACACACACACATATATATATGTATGTGTGTGTGTGTGTAAAAAGTAAAGAGGAGTTCGTTAACCAGAAAAATCGGACTATAAGACGTAGGAGTTTATTTGAAACGAAATTTTAAAAATCGATCTAGCGGTCGAAATTTTCGATATTTTATAACGAAACTCAGTATAGCCTCTGATATTAAGAGAAACGAGGAAGGTATTCTCCAAAAAAATCAGAGAAATGCGACCATTAGAAGTGGAGGTTTAGCCTACCTGAAAGCCGAAAATAAAAATGTCCGTCATGCGGAAACTGCGTAAACGAAGCAAATTTCTCAGTAAATCAAAGTTGCAGTCGCATTTGGATGGTTTACTGAATACGGTATGTCTCTTTTGTTAAATGAGAGAATTCTTGATGCCAGCTTATTTAAAACTTATCGAACTGTAGACAAAACAAATCTATCATAACATTCATAACAATAAGATCTTATCTTTTAAATATTTTTTTATAATTAGACACAGATTAAATTTTTTTTGCACGATGGTACGTTTTGTCGTACTTACAGCAATGACGAATATGATTGAAAGCTCAACTCCCTACATTTTGGGGTTTCCAACCTAACAAATAACTATACTGTAATATTACATATTACAAACCTCGCGCGTGAAGTATACTACGTACAACGTATATACAAACATATATATATCGTTAGGTTGATTAATACATTTTCGTGTCAGTTGAACTTCTACACCTATTGGTCCGATTTTGCTGGTTAAGAACTTGATCTTATGTTTTAATTAAACGAGAAAAAAAGACAATAGTAAACAGAGAAAATATATAATTTGTCAACAAATTCATTTCCGTTTAGAAGCAATGTATATGACTTGAATATATACCCATCAATAGGAACCTTAAACTCGATGCCATTCTTTTTGCAGACGATTTAGCTCTTCTGGCACGTTCCGAAAATGATTTGCAACGATCAATTTATAATTTACAAAAAAATAGGTGCCAAATTTAATATGGAAATATCAATTAACAAAACTAAAATTATGGCATATCATGGGAAGGACCCCATACAAAGTAAAATCTGTCTCCAGAATAAAATTTTAGAGAGATCTAATCAATTTAAAAATCTTGGATATTATATCTCTATCTGGGATGAAAAGGATATCCTTGAAAAAATTACTAGTTATAATAAAAGTTTGGGAATTATTAATCAAGTTATGAAACTGCAGAACATAGCTTTTCAGAATTACCTACTATTACATTTTAAAAATTATTGGTTCTAACGTGGCAGATCCCTTGTACAAAAAACACCAGATTACGTTTATATAACACTTTGGCTAGACCAGTGTTGACCTATGAAGCATGGACACTAAAAAGTCAACATGAAAGCAGAATAACGGCTTGTGAAGTGGGATTCATGCGCAGAACAGCGGTTTATACCAGATGGGATCGGAAAAGGAACACTGATATCTTAAAAGAATTGAAGACTAAGCAAATTTTGGAATATATTAAACAGTACCAACTAAATTGGAACACACCATCTTGAAAGAATGAGTTCAAATCGGATCCCCAAAGCTGTTTATAATTATGTACCAAGAGGACGATGATCTCTGGGCCGTCCTATGAAACGCTGGAGAGAGAATTTTCTATAGGATCGTAACGGGCCTTGGCCTAAAACTTGGAAGGAAGAAGAAGAAGCAATGTATATAATAACCAGGATTAAATATTAATGACAATTTAATTACACGCATTATGGTCTTTAATAAAAAATTGCCTATTGGAATAATCAAGATACTCTTAAAATATAGATCTAAATACAAATTTAAATTGTTGTAGAATGCCCTTTATTTGACAACATGTTTAATTTTCCTAGTGTGCTATTGTGAGTGTTTTCATTTCCTACATTTTATTGTATAAACCAGTTTCCGCATTAACACCAAACGGAATGAGTTAGAAAATTACTTCTGAACTAATTTATTGCCACAAGCTTATCGATTCAAAATATCGAGTTTTGCAATTAAAGACTTGAAATGGGTTACCATGGTAACTGTTGGAAGACTCGTCTCTGAGAATTTAATTGCTACAAAAACACTTTGCTTCCTTCATAAACACATTTAGTTAACTCACTTGCAATAAAATCTAAACATTGATTCAACCATCGTGCTTCAGTCTGTTGGATGTAGGATACCCTATCGTGAAATATTTGTTAGTAGGCCAAATCTTAAGGGAATACGAATCGAAGTTGTCATTACTATTAATATATTATTTCTCCTCGATTTTTATGCTTTCAGGAATTATGAATCATGTGCCAGTAAAAAATAAAATAAATTGACTACTTGTGAAAAAAAAAAGAACTAGATAATGCATTCTTGGCGGAAACGCCTCTAACATTTATTTTATATGATAGCAAATTATATACATCAAATTAAGGACTAGACACTATGACATATAAAGGTAGGCACTGCTGACGGCTTTGAGAAATAATATTTTCTTCCTGTATTACAGCTTGCTTAGAACGGTATTCCTTAGTAACTTGCTAAAAACAAATGCGTGGATATGCTATTTACGCACAGTAAATTACTTAAAATTCAAAGATTGAAATCTTTTAATTAAAATTGATTTCATGATTCAATAAATATTTTTTCTACGACCCATGGATTACGAACTATAATAATTTCTGTCTTGTCTTTCTATAGCCAATATTTACTACTACTTATATATATATGTCCACCGCTGTGGTCTGGAGGTAGTACGCTGCCTTGTCACGCAGCGGACCAGGGTTCGATCCCCGGTCTGAGCAGTTTTTCTGGGTGAGGTTTTTATCGGGGTTTTTCCTCACCTGTAAGACAAATGTCAGTAAACCTTCAAGGCCCAAACGGTCCCCCGAAATCATATGGCCATCATCCTTATCATTATCATCATCATCCTTCACGGTGTGGAAAGCAACGGAAGCTACCACACCTACAATTCCCTAGTAAAGCTGCAAGCATAGCATGAAAATTGCGGTGAAGGACCTGCCTTCGGGCAGAATTACTATGGATATATATATATATATATACTTAAAAAAGTGAACACTGCCTTAGCTGATGTAATATTTTAATTTATGCATGTATTGCAATTTTAAAATTCGTACCTGATAAAACAGTCGTCCTCAACTATATTAACAACTGTTGTAAAACGTCGTCACACTATTAGAATCTAGGGCTTTCAAAGTGCGTTCTTCATTTTCAGGATTTCTCATGGTACTGAAATTATTTGTATATTTCATATAGAGGGTTTTGGTCGTTGGGCGTGTTCTCGTTCAGCAGTTTCGTATTTTTTGCCACCTTGATAATTTTTCTTCGAGGATATTGATTTTGTGTCTGTTGTTCTATTTGTGGGTTATTGACAATATATTATCGATGTAGTTAAATCGATGGCCGGCTTCTGAAGTTTTTTCAGCAAAACTTGATTTTCTCTCTCTTTTAATGAAGTCTGAGGAAATGTTCATCAAATTTTATTCTAAAACCTCTGGATATTCTACCTATAACATTTTCCACAGTCCTTACATTTGAGTTTATATACGCCTTTATTTTCATATTTATCATTTTCTTCTATTTTGTCAGGTATTAGGTTATTTAATTTTATTGTTAGTTTTGTAAACTATTTTTATGTTTTTATCATATTTCTTGATGGATTTTGCCAGTTTTATTGTTTGATTACCTGTTTAAGTAAATGCGATCCAATTTTTTGTTTTTATATTATCTTCCTTTTCTAGTTTTGTTAATTTTGTTAAATCGTTTTTTCTTCTTTGTTTTCTAACTAATTTGTTGATTATTTGTGAATTATATCCGTTTTTATAGCTTATTCTTTATGTAGTTCAATTCTTTGTGGTAATTCATTTTATTTAAGGGAAGTTTATTATTCTATTTATTAAGCTTATAAAGGTACTTATTTTTTGTTGATTTGTTGTATATTGCTATGGTATTTGTGGTTGGCTTTCTGTAAATGCTTATATCCAAATTATTATTGTTTAAATTTTTAGTGATTGTTAGATCCAGGTAGTTTATTGAATTGTTTTCCTCTGATTCTTTGGTGAATTGTATTTTATGGTGCATTTTGTTTAGTTCATCCATTATTTGTTTATCTATGTTGTTTTCATTTTCATATTAATAGTAAGTCATCGGCATACCTCACTAGTAAAGTTTAATTTTCTTTGAGTTTTTCGAAATGCTTTTCTTCTAAATTTTGTAAAGATGTTTCTGAGATAATACTTGAAATTGGACTATAATTGGTACCCCGTCATCTTGAGTATACATTTCATTATTGAATTTGAAATAATTTTGTTGTACTGTCTCGAACATTTTGTTTAGTTCAGTATAATTTTACCTATGTTATTATCTTGTAGTTTATGTTCTATTAAATTTATTGTTTCAGAAATAGGGATATTAGTATAGATTTTTTTATGTCAAATTACGTCATTTTTGTGTTATTATTGAATTTAGTTTATGGATGCGTTCTGCTAGTTTATATGAATGTTTTATTGTGTACTTATTCTGTAGTGTTATTTCATCTTTTAATTTTTGGGCAATACATTTGGACAATTTGTAGTTTGGTGCATTTATATTGTTGATAATAAATGGTCTTATAGGTATCTGTTGTTTATGAATTTTTGGCAGAGCTTTGATGGTTGGTACTGTAGGATGGCTATTAGTTCATTTATAGTTGATAATTCTATTTCTTTTGTGGTAGTCTTTATTATCTGTTTAGTGTTCTTTTATGATGGCGGCAGATTTTTTAAAGATATCCTTTATCTCCGTTTGAAATTTATTTGTGGGGTCTTCATTAATCTTTCTAAGTTTGTTTTCTTGCATGAATATCGTTTTGTTTATGTATTCTTCTTTGTCTATTAATATTATAGTGTTACCGTTATCGGTTTTAGTATGTATTATGTTTTCTCTTTTGAGTTTTTCTTTAAGCTTTTTGACGATTTTTTAAGATTTGTCTTCTTTATTTAATGATGGTATATTATTATTATTATTGATTTTTCTAATAACTTGGCTGTATCATATTTGGTGTGTTTTGTCTGTTATATTGGGTTCGTTTATAGCTATTTCGCTTTCTACTATTTGTGAAATTCTATTATTTATATGATTTTCAATTATTTGCCAACATTTACCAAATTAATATGATCGCCGCTTCTTGATTGAAACAATATAATTGATTATTTGTGCTGTGTTTTTCTTGAAAAGGAATTTTATTTCGTTTTGTATCCAATATTTTTCTGCTTCCCGTTGCTTTTCACATCGAGGGATGATAATGATGATTGTCGATGATTTTCGAGGACGCTCGGCCTTAGGCTTCCTGACATTTATCATAAAGGTGAGGAAAAACCGCGAAGAAGCCTCACCCAGGAGCCTTCCCGACCGGGAATCGAACCCGGGCCCGCTACATGACAAGGCAACACGCTATCTCGATACCACAGCGATGGATAATAATAATAACAATAATAATAATAATAATAATAATAATAATAATAATAATAATAATAATAATAATAATAATAATAATATATAATAATATAATAATATAATAATATAATAATAATAATAATAATAATAATAATGATGATGATAAAAAATCATAACATTAATCATATTAAGTTAAAGAGATAAAAAATAATATGACCGACACTATCATTTCACATTGTTGATGTATGCCTCTATTATATTTGAAAAGTAATAATAAGTAACGTATTTCAAAATTATTAAATTACCTGTTAAAACCATATATCCATATTATTTAACATGTTTGTTGTGGAAGTGGAGTCTAATATAAAATTGGCGTGCCATAAGAAATGATAACAAATTAAAGAATACTATTTTTCATTGTACAGAACAAAGTAATACCCTCTTCCTATTCTTGATGAAAAATACGTGAAGCGCTTGTGAATGTCTGCTAATATTACTATATTGTATTGTGCAGATACCTCCTCTTTCTGTTGACATTCATTATATTAGTGGAATGAGTGAATCAACTGATGAAGGATGGTGGCAGAATTGAGTCAGCTATTGATATGCAGAGATACAACAGTGACTCACCTCAACTGTAATGCAACGGAATACATGTGCTCTCCAAATCCTTTAAAAATTGAGATTTTTGCGCCTCGAGCGGGAAAATAGTAGCGTACATACATTTTAGTAATTACTCGTTCATATTGCCTACCTCCTATTCACCTTAAATGTTGTAAAAGATCTTCACTACACTGCGTGTGTCTATTAGGATCAATTTTTGGCCATAATAAAACGAGAATGATTCGGGTTCAAATGATGAGATATTCGACTACGAATTGTTACGAGAATTGCAAACTGGAATTATTCTACTTCATAAATTAATCACAAAGTGACTTATTTAAAATTGTAAACTAGTTACCTATACCTTATCCGCTCTTAGAGTGACCGTGCCATAAACAAACGCCAATTGTATCCTTCCGCCATTGGCGCCACAATTACTGTCACATTGACGGGGGCACGTGTGAAGAATATAAGACATGTGATCGTTGAATGGGGTAGATTACAAGAAAGCTGGTGAGATTTATCACTGAACTTGTGAAATACATTTAAAATAACTGTTTTTGACTATAGCCAAAAGTTTGTCAGACTTGTGTTTTCAAAATTTAGATGGCGACACACCAAAAGAAGACTCGACACGTTCAGCCATTTTTTTCCCATCAGAATCGACTGAAGCATGACTAAAATACATCATCTATTTGTAATAAACTAATTTAAGTTGATTAGGTATATTTTAGAATATTTTATATGTTTCGAATATTATGTATTATTTTCATTTACGAAGAATAACAAGTATATTTAGAGGACATATTTTTTATTTAATAAAGGGAAGTACTTTTTCGCGTACTTACTGCTGCTACACCGTACGTCGGTGTTCATAACCAATAAAAAGCGAGCTGGTCGCATGGCTTTTTTTTTTAGGAAGATCACTTTAGGAGCGGATAAACCTTTCGATTAAGTTACAAATCCATCCCGAGAACATAGCTGAGAGCAATTCGTCCGTCGGATGGGGACGTTAATACTGGCGATCCCCTTTGTGCTTTCCGACAGGAGTAGGCTATATTATTGTAATTTTGTGTATTTAAATGTAACATATGTTTGTCCTGATAAGAGAAAGTCACATGATCTTAAATCCACCAGGCTAAAATAATAAATAACTAAATAAATACATAATATATGTTGACACCAGGTTTCACTTTATCAAGATTATCCTTCAGCCAACACACACTACACAAAAAGTTAAACACGCGTTCATCCTACGCTACTCTCTGTACACAATACAAGTACACATAAAGTAAGTAACTTGTTCTGCAGAAGTGATGCTTACATCGAAAATAGAACACACAAACACCATCTATCCGCCTAATGTGAAAGCCGAAGCACGAAAAGTGTAGTGGGTGGCATTGGAAAAAAACGGAAATTCTTTATCCAACCAGCAATTCAGCTAGAGTAAGAAGTTATATATCCAGCATTTGACCAAATTTCGTTGCTTAATCTGAATAAATAGCACTCGTGAATTACAATAAAAAACTGGCTAACACTGACGAAATGGAACGAGAATATATGTTGAAAATTTTAGAGTGGAGTAAAAAGTGGACTATTTCGTGACTTATCTAAGGCATATTTAGTAATTTGAATATAAATTATAATGAAGGCGAAGTGGACTTGCGTGCTGTGTCTAATTGGTGTTGTCCTGTAGCTGACAGAACTTACCCCTTGTCAACGTTCCACCCCAAATTGGTCTAGCCATCTGCCACACACACAACACTCTTGAGTACGTATTCAAGGGTTGCCAGATGCAACTAAACTTCACAACTTTGATTTAATTCTCAAATTTAGGTTCTAAATATCACAAGTGAAAATTTCCTCGATAATACTATTCTTTTGACACTACATTATTATTTTAATGACAATTTATTTTCTTTTTTCATTAAATAGCGCAGCGTTAAGCCTAATGAATATTCGTAGAAAATAATATGTAATGTTAATATGTTCTAAATATGGAGTAAGTAAACTAAACCGAAGAATTTATTTAATTTGATGAATAATGTATTCCTTCTTGGCCCCATAACACGACAGACAATGAATGTTAAATTACTGTACGGAGTATAGATGACGTTACTTGACTTTACCGATCGCATACAAATCAATTAAGTGATCGCAGTAGAAGCTTTAATTTCGATACGCATGCACTTAGTTATAAATTGCAACAGTTGAAGTTCATTTGTTTTGCTCAAGAATGAGTGATACAAGTGATTTTATATTAATGCGAGCATACTTGTCTGGTGTGTCCCAGTGGGTAGGCCTACTCCAGCCCTTCAATCTGATGTGAACAAACAACGACGTTAACTCTATGTGCACACAACTAAAATATAAGAGGACTAAAAGTGAATGCCTTAGTAATGAGAGTTGCAGACAAGCAATTTGAGTTTGGGAACTAAGAAACTAAAATAAATAAATAAAAATCAGAGTTTTTTGATAATAATAAATCTATACTAAAGTTAAATAGGGATATAGTATGAAGTGGAATGCCTTCAGGCTGTAATTAGGGATTAAATGAAATCAAACTATCAAGAAATAATGAAACATATTTTCAAAATTTAGTTTTTAATGACTTAGGCATACTAAATATTTCCCGACACTGTTACAAATCCCGTAAAATATAAATATTGAAAATATAGTCGGTTTTAATCCAATAATTCATTAAGGCCATTAGTTATCTCTCATTATTCCATACTCCTATTTGATGGCAATACTAAATTATGGGAATCAAATAAAAACAAAAGTATAAAATTTGAGAATATTGTCTTGGTCCTACCTCAAATTACAGTGTGTCTGAACCCAATCAATAACAAAACAGACTTCTTCGATTTAATTCATTTACACCCTGTATTTAGGGTGAAATAATTAACAATGACTTGAGTGTGGTGATAATAACAATAATAATGATGATGATGATAATAATAGTGATAAAAGATACATAACATCAGACCACATGTAACACCATGTCGAAGTAATACATTTCACATGCTACCTAATTGACAAATTATCCCTCACTCAGAACAGTATTCTCTTAAGTCTGAAATGGGTTATTTTCCGAGCTTGTTTGAAAAAAAAAAATTCAAACATGTTCGGCATATATCTCACTTAAGCCCATTTTGGACTTAACATTCTTTACAAGCAAGCGCAGAATTTGCATAAAACTTAAAAGATGAGAAAAAAACATGAAGGTATTTTCATGGAACTAATTGCTCAATGGAAATTGAATAAAATGATAGCTGTTCTCATTCGAATGTGTCTAAATGGCCCAAAGAGTAGGGTGCGTGTAGGCAAATAGTTTTCGGATGCTTTTGAAATTCATAATGATTAAAGAAAAATATATGCACTATCACCTCTACTATTCAGTTTTGTAGCGGAGAATACTATCATATCTGTAGAAGATGAAGAAGGACTACAACTCAATGGTATTAATAAGCTGTCAGTTCATGCTGATGATGCAGTATTATTAAGCGCTAGCGGGAGATATTAAGGACCAACATGTACACACTATTGAGCAACACTACGAAATTGAGGCTAGATATAAAATCAATAATACTAAATATATGGTAGCAAATAGAAATACGTTATATAATGGAAATTGACAGGTAATGACAAACGAGGAAAATTTTGAAGAAGTGGCTGAGTTCAAATACTTAGAAACAATAATTACAGACAGGAATGAGGTGCACGAATAAATGAAACATAGACACAATTCTGGAAATGCGTGCTATTATGCATCATGAACTCTTGTTAATACTAATAAAATTCATATCAAATTCCGTTCAGGTGAATAGTCATAATAGTCCGAGATCCGGCTGCAAGGTTACTACGTTCATCGAGTGTATGAACAAAATCAATTTGTTTCATAAAATTGTGAATGACTGAATTCATTTTTGCAGAGTTGCCTATTAAAATTCGGCCGCCAGTATGTTTAATTAAAATATAATTAATTAATTTATTCGAAATAATTTGATTCACTTGTTATTAACATAAATTATAATCCAGTTCGCAGAAATCGATGCATAGAGCTTGAAAAGTTTTGGTTGACATTGCACACTTGGCTGCAAACCTCCTCGCGGCTACAGCAGGCTGTGACACCAATCAGTAATACAATGGCGGTAAGTACGTATTTATTGTTTTATATTGTTTCAAATAAAGTTCAGTTCATTTAAAATGCAGTGATTTGTTTCGTATACTGTATATTAATACTACCTTTTGGATATATTTTTGTATGTACATTCTACGTATACATAAAGGGCAATGGTTTTACTTCGCGCTGTGAGGGAACAATATAAAACAATAAATACGTACTTACCGCCATTTTATTACTGATTGGTGTCACAGCCTGCTGTAGCCGCGAGGAGGTTTACGGCCAAGTGTGCAATGGCAACCAAAACTTTTCAAGCTCTGTACATCGATTTCTGCGAACTGGATTATAATTTATTTTAATAACAAGTGAATCAAATTATTTCGAATAAATACATTAATTATATTTTAATTAAACATACTGGCGGCCGAATTTTAATAGGCAACTCGGAAAAAATGTTTTCAATCATTCACAATTTTATTATAAAAATTTATTTTGTTCATACACTCCATGAACATAGTAATCTTACAGCCGGATCTCGGACTATAAGATAAAAGTTAAAAATTAAAATGTACCTGTTGGCAGGTGCCGTTAACAGTTAATATTTCATATACACCATTTTAACAAAGTTCTGGACGTCGGTACCTGCCAACAGGTACATTTTAATTTTTAATTTTTGTCTTAGAACTCTTGTTGTCCCAAGTTCTCTCAAAAAATGAAGTATATAAAATTATTATTCTCCTAGTTATATTATATAAGGGGTGAATCATAAATATGGCTTTACGTTTGATCGCGTTCTGTGATGAAAATATTACCATTACAGGAAATATGAAATTACAGCTGGAAAGGCAATTATTCAAATTACAACAGTGGAATAAAACAAAACAGTGTAGAACTTACGTCATTAGTCAAAATGGCGTTGAATATGCAACAGCAATTACATTTGCTGCATGGGCAATAACATATGCTAATGATCGTGAGGCCGCAAGACGGGTAAGACGTGAGTTTAACGTAGCATTACAGCCGTCGACTGTGGGGAAGTGGAGAAAACGACTGCTGGAAACGGGAAGGATGCAGAAAATCAAACCTCCTGGAAGGCCTCGCATTAGCACGGATACAGAAACAACGAAGAGCATTGTGGAGGCGTTCGACGCTAGCCCTCAAAAATCAACCCGCCAAGCTGCACGTGAGCTTCATATCAGTCAATCGAGTGTGTGTCCTGTTTTGAAGCGTGAGAAGAACCACCCCTTCTAACCGATTCGTGTCCACGAACTTAATGAAGACGACCCTGACAGGCGGATGGAATTTTGTGAATTTGTTGTAAGGGAATCAGCAAACGACGAACATTGGTACAGAAAATTGCACTTTACTGATGAAGCTGTTTTCCATGTGAACGGACGTGTTAATCGACACAATTGTCACTATTATGGTAAAGAGAAACCTAATGTTATTGAAGAGACACGTTTAAGATGCGGCAAAGTCACTGTTTGGGCTATGATCGGATGGGAAGGACTGTTACGAATGCGAATTTCGGATGAGACTGTTAATGGTGATCGGTATAGTGATATCCTTAGACAAATTGTCCTGCCGGTAATGCAAAGTGCTGAACATGAACAATGTTTATTCCAGCATGATGGTGCGCCTCCTCACTATGCAATTGCGGCGAGGGAAATTTTGGATGATCATTTGCAAAACATGTGGGTGGGAAGAAGAGGCCCCATTGAATGGCCAGTCCGTTCCTCTGACCTCACTGCATATGGCTATTGGTTGTGGGGTTATTTGAAGGAGAAGGTTTATGCCCGCAAACCTCAAGACGTCGACATGCTGAAATTAGTGATTGAGGAAGAAATTAGAGCTACTCCTCTAAACATGTATCATAACGCAATGAATGACTTCCCAAAGCGTTGCCAATTATGCTTGGATGTAAACGGCGAATAGTTTGAAGCAATAAAGTGATTTGCTTAGAGTTGTTGTAAGTGATCTATTTTGTTCTATTGTTGCAATTTGAAGGATTCCTTTTCCAATGATAACATCATATTTCCTTTAATAATAATAATATTTTCATTACAAAATGCGATCAAATGTATAGCCATATTTCTGAATCACATTGTAGATGCAACATATGGATTCATACTTAAAGGGAAGAGAGAAATATTATAGGAATTTGAGAATAAGGATCTTAGAAAATTTTAGGACCAAGAGAGGTGAACAAACAGGCGAATGAAGAAGATTGCATAACAGTGAGCTACTTGATCTTGATGGGAAACCAGATATAATAACAGTTAAGTCTCGTAGACTGTGTTGTCCAGGACATGTGACACGAATGGGGAATGAAAGAGGAGCACGGAAATTCCTTGTAGGAAAACCAGAGAGAAAGTGCCCAATAGGCAGGCGATGAATGAGATGAGAGATTAACATTAGTCACGATTTGAGGTAGATTGTACTGGGGATGACTGGAAAACAATAGCTTAGGATTGGGATATATGAAGAGCTTATGTTCACGCGGCAATAAACCTATGCGTTTGATAGCGCCAATGAATTAGTTAAATAACTGTTCTAAATTCCATAGCTATTGTATCATAAACAATACAATTTATACTGCAGTTATTGTAATTAATTCATACATATGTTCAATTACAGAAGGCAATTAATACGGTATAACCGCCCAGAAGAAGATTGTAACTCTATTTTTTTTTTTCCAAGTTGAGTTTTATGTGGAATGAAATTGTTAATGGTATTTGGAAGCTTTATCATAAGTAACGCCATGAGCGATTTTCAATTTATCTAGGGAATTTGGAAATCAAGGGTGACATTTGTTAGGAGTTAGGACTATTTAACGAATAAAACTAAGCTGTTTACTCAAAAGGCATTATTTAAATATAGTTACCGGTATTTAAAAATATTTATATATTTAATGTAAACGGCGATGTTTGAAAACAAATCAGAAATGTGAGGTTATGTATGTATTCACTACAACTTGATTATATTATTTATTGCCAAATAGAATCGCAATATTGTAAGAATGCACTCTAATGGAGAAATAATGAAACACATCAAACTGTAGGATAATCGACATTATAGGTTATTGATTTATTTTTGTAGTAAACAACTCAGTAAAATCAAGGAATCTGTTCATTATTTGGCATATTCAGTGTATTTGTTGGAGAAAAATAATGTTCTGAACTATTCAGAATATTAAAACGGAGGATCTTTCTTTATCACAATAGCAGGGGCTGATAAAGAGAAATCGATAAAGAGCTAGGTGAAACACGACTGTCATTGGTAGTAAAATAAAATTCATTGAAACTTGATTAGTCACTGACTACCATTTGGGACACGAGTTAAATAGTGCATGTAAGAATGGGCTAAAAAAAACTTATTCTAAGCAGCTGTTTAATTGTCGTATTGAATGTTGCAGAAGACACAATGCAATTAACTTACTACGAAATCCGAAGATTCTGACTGTGATGACTTGTTACTTGAAATTAATCCACACACTTGATTTTACTTTGTGTGATTGTGGTACACGCATAATGTCTGTTCTCTACCTGTATGTCTTCACGTTGGACGAAGAAGCTATCTTGCGAGAGCCACTTAACGAAGCATAATTTAGTTATGTTTATTTCCCTACAGATGTCAGCGAGTGATAAAGAGACACCTAGTGTGAAACCCAGATATTACTTTGACGGAAAGGTCGATTATATTTACTCAGATACTGTAATCTAGGCTTAGGTTCTTTAACGAGCTCTAACATCTTTAGACTCAGGACCCACGGTTTAAAATTCTTCCCGCAGGAATTGACCATTGTATTTTTCCAACCTAAAAATTAATTAATTTCGGACAGTTATGAACCTGCGACTGTCGGTACCAGTTGCAAAGAACTGAACCCATGAACCACCGAGGGCACATACTAATTATAATAACATTATATATTTATTATTATTATTATTATTATTATTATTATTATTATCATTGTTTTTTACTAGAATTTATAGAAGAAATAAAGTAAGAAATGTGTAATTAAATAAAATATGAATGTTCAATCTTTAAAAAAATTATTGATTTCATAAATAATAAACAATTAAAATATACAAAGAACGACAAAAATATGTATCCATCCACAGTAATTCTGCCCGAGGGCAAGTCTTCCCTGCAATAATAGCATTTTCATGCTATGCTTTGCAGCTTTATTAGGGAATTATAGGTGTGATAGCTTCCCGTTGCCTTCAACACCGCTGAAGGGTGATGATGATGGCCGGATAATTTTCGGGGACCGTTGGGCCCTAAGCTTCCTGACATTTGTCTTTCCGGATGAGGATAAACCTCGGAAAAAAACGACTGGGATTCGAACCCAGGCCCGCTGCGTGACAAGGCAGCACGCTACTTCGAGACCACAGCGGTGAACATATATATATATACACCACACACACACACACACATTAGAGTGGGTGCCACTTTATAGAATAAGGAGAGGTCCGCCAAAAAATAACGTAGTTTGATGTTTTAAGCAGCATGTAGGGAAAAAAGGTTTGGATGATGACAGAAATATATGGAGGGAATTAAAATATATTATAATTGAGCGCAGGAAGATGTTGCGAAACATTGTGAAATCTGCTAATTAAATAAATAATAATAATTACAAATAGCAACAACTAATGTTGCAGGGGTTTATGGTTGCACTGGAAAGGTAATGATATGATCATGTAGATTACAGGAGTCTGACTGACAGGTATTACCCGAGAGACAAGCATATGAATGATGGCTATGTCCTGATTTAGCATCGTGTTTGCCCATACCAAGGTTCGATCGAGGTACGTTGCAACAATGAAGCCATTAGTAGTTGCAGTCCAGTATTGATCTGTTAGGAGAGGCCACGTATTGTTTGCATAACAAAACACCTGAACAGTGTATAAACTGAGTTCCATTCTTTAGTCTTGCAACTCACAGGATCCACACATATTGAGTGTACAGTAAAAGCTCCTTATTAGAATGGGATATGTTCTGCAAACATGCTGTGAATACAGAAACCGGGAATATGGAATGGTAATTTGTATGAGTATATAGGGGATACGTTTCAAGTTTCCAGAATAAAATAAAAATTATCAAAATGAAATCAATTAATGAGAGATTTTGAACAATTTCTATTAATTATTAGTCAGACTTAGACAAGGGCTTAAAGAAGGCAATAATTTTTTTCTGTAATGCC
This sequence comes from Diploptera punctata, assembly GCA_030220185.1. Classification (NCBI taxonomy): domain Eukaryota; kingdom Metazoa; phylum Arthropoda; class Insecta; order Blattodea; family Blaberidae; genus Diploptera; species Diploptera punctata. The sequence continues at coordinate 1,800,142 of JASPKZ010010268.1, forward strand.
GCTTTTAAAAGGTCGTTCAATTTAGATTGATATTCAGTTCTGAATTCAGCGATAGAATTCCTTACTTTGTCTTCGGATTTTTTTATGTATCGTACAGTTGATTAATTAACATCGAAACAGCGTGATATAGACGCAAACGACTCGCCAACGCGTAAACGGTCAAGAATTTCTGTTTTTACTTTAAGCGGCAACACTACTTTTTTTCCGCTTCGGAATTAATTTTATATGCCTTTACTCGACACTATAAATTGGCAATAAAGCAAAAAAAAAAAAAAACACGTGTTATTCAAGCAAAATTATTGCAACGAATGACAAGTTGAAACAATAAAACGCCAGTCGTGGCGAAGGCGGCATTTACATGTATAACGGACATAGCGGCACGTGAAATACGACGGCGGTGGCTTTTAACAACAAACTTTAGGCTTAGTGATAATAAAGTTTGTTTTTATTTGATATTTATTTATCCATTTGGTTTGAATCACTCTTTGTAAAATTCGCCTTGGTACGTGCCTGCTGTAAAAAAGTTGCCGATGCATTAATAAATAATACTAATCCTTCTAATATACCGTCTGAATTCGTGAATTAAGACATTTTTAGCCGCGAATACAGGATCTGTGTCGCAATTTTTTGACATGGGAATAATGAAAACGCGAATAAAGGAACCGCGAATAAAGAGCTTTTACTGTATATTATTAATGAATATAGAAAATTTAGACATGCTGCAGTTCTTTTAGTTCTTAATTCAGACTGGGCGGCCAGACTGGCCTTGAGCACCGCGACCTAAAAATCTATTGCACTATCCAAGTATAATATAATGGACTATTTAACTCATGCCACAGATGCTAGTCAATGACCAATCACGTTTCAATGAATGTTGTTTTACAACCAATGACAGTCATGTTTCACCTCGCTCTTTATTGATTTCTCTTTATCAGCTCCTGCTTTTGTGATAAAGAAAGCTCCTCCTTTTTAATGTTCTGAACAGATCAAAGCATTATTTTTCTCCAACAAATACATTGAATATAGCAAATAATGAAAAGATTCCTTAATTTTACTGAGTTGTTTACCAACGAAATAAATGAATAACCCGTAATGTTGATTATGATATATAGTATGATGTGTTTCATCATTTCTCCACTTGGGTGCACTCTTAAAATATTGCGATCTTATTTGGCATTAAATAATATGATCAAGCAGCAGTGAATGAACATAACCTCACATTTCTGATTTGTTTTCAAACATCGCCGTTTACATTAAATATATAAATATTTTAAAATAACTATAGTTAAACAATGATTTGTGAGTAAACAGCTTAATTTTATTTGTTAAATAGTCCTAACAAATGCCACTCTTGATTTCCAAATTTTCTAGATAAATTCACTCCTCACTTCGTGTCGTGAATTTATCGATAATTTGGAAATCACTCGTGGCATTACTTATGATAAATGAAATGAAGTCTCTTCAGCGGTGTTCTGTGAGTTAGGTCATCTTCCGGGTCCGACACACCACATTCTTCTCTCATGGCCCATACCGCCACACCTATCTCATTCATTTCATTTCATCTGTCCCTGTGATTGGCCGGTTTCTTTGTCATTCACAGACCTTTAATGTAAGGGGCTTAATATCTTCTCATCCCTCAACCCGGCCCTGTGTCGTACACGAGTTGAAAGTTTTTTAATGTATTTATCCCATTTTTCTGTTGAATACGAAACTCTAAAAATGTCAAGTTATGTACTTGTATTTAAATATATTTGCATTTATTATAACCCCCATCACAATTTATTCCGTTAAATACGTGTTAGCTAGTTTGACAGGTAACCATCATTTTATATACCAAACTTAACTATTTTAGTACTTGTATCTACAAACGCCAAATATGTGATAGAACGTGTTTCTTGATTCGGTATTTGTAATTTCATAATAATTTGCTATCAGTACTATTTTATCAATCAGTCAGGAGCATTAATACATATTCGGAGAAATTGTAATAATTGCTAAACGAATAAAAGAAATAATGTACATAAAATTGTCTTTAAGAGTCTAGGCAAAATATTACATATTGTTATGAATGTGTGTTATAAATTTCATAAAATGTTTATAATAATTTCAGTTCTTAAAAATAACTTCACATTGAAGAAGAAGTCTCACCATCATTTAAAAGTAAGTTAAACCAGAATCATTGTCTTTCGAATACGGGATAATCAAATAAAAATATTTTACAGATTGTATTGATTCTTGACATTTACAATTATGATCGCTGAGTTAATGTTAAATCTCCTAAAATAACATCCAAATATAAGCGAACTTTCTTATCTAATTAACAATATTTCAAATATAAATGTTTTGAAAATATATTGCTCCCCGGCAAAAATAACGTCACAGCTCAAAAAACTTCATTTTCTATTATAGCAAAAAGAAGGTTCACTTACATCACAGTTCAAATGTGCAACTTGTACCTTGATTAGTTAGGAATTCAGTTACTGACTTATTTTGTGTGTTTTGAATTGGGAATTAACTCAAATTCGTCCATTTTTGAGTTGTGCGGGGTGTGATATGTATCAATAGAAATAACTTGAGTGGAAGTACTACATTGAGACTTTGAACCACTAGGAACGTATCACCTTTTATTTTTGTATTTTTTTTATTTCTAGAATGCTTTAACTTTCTACGTCATGACGCGTATAGAAACTTTAGTTATGTTCAGGTTGGTGTACAACTGTGTTTATGCTTTTTATTCATTTACGTTCACTAATGTAATTATGGTTTTATTATGATTTTTTATTACTGTGCAATAGATCTTGGAAATGAAGTTCCAACACAGAAATCCTTTAGGAATGAGGAAAAAATCTGGTTGATCATGTGATTTGAACCGCAAACTCCAGAATAAGTCTCAAACGTTACTGTCTGAGCCAATTCGTTTATCTTCGATTGCCTCAGGATTTTATGAATTTAAACTACATTAATCTATCGCTATTTCGAATAAACGAGATTTAAGAGAATTGGTTTGCTGGTTGTCAATAAGTGATATTAACCGGAGAATCGGATGTATTCTCACGGATAGTCTATCGATGTATTTTGAAATAGTAAGGATGAATGTTTTTTTTACACAAAAGAGGCAATAAATATCTATGTTGTAAACACATGCTGTAGCTGTTGAACATAACAATGGTGTAAAGAAATTTCACCGCAAAGGGAAAGAGGCTTACGTCATTTGTTCACGCTCCATTTTATTGATAACCTTTAACGACTATAGGGAGAGAGAGAAATCGTACCCTCTACTTCGTAAAAAGAGTTCCTTAAAAAGTTATACAAAAACTTGGCACCTTTGGCCTGCCGTATATTAATAAAAATTAAATTCTTCATACCTGGGTCTGTGTGTGTTTATAACACTAATAAACAAATATTGATTTTATTAAACACAATGTGTACCTTTAGAGTTTTCACCAGTCTTTTGTAATTTTGGTGAGAGGCTGAGTTCTGCTTTGGCATTTCATTAGGTGGTACCTGGAGCATGGCTCGTCGCAAAGCTTACATCTGCAGTCCTCCTTGGGGGTCGTGGTATGACGGATTCTGACATATTTTCCCGTGGAAACCATGCGCGGCGAAGCGTGTGTATAGGTGGCGAAATTGGAAGTTCGGTCCTTTCCACACATCAGTTTTCATCGTTTCTGTGTCCATTATTTCCATCGGTATTGCATTGGCTTTATTTTGTCTCTCTTTGATGGCGTCTTTATATGCCTGGGTTTCTGGTAGATTGAAGCGAAGCTTGATGTCCTCAATGAAGTAGGATTCATGTGCTATTCTGTAGGCGTAGCTGTTTCTTGTGTACTTTGAGATATCTGGCTTTGACATTCTCCAATTTCTTGAGGTTTTTCGCTGTTAGGTGAATCCAAATTATCTGAATACCGTATGTGGCCGCTGGTGCTACCTGGCTTAATATTCTTAGAGAAAATAAATCAATGGTGGCAATATAATAATTTAAAGACTTTTTCCTCTTTTTCGTTATATGATTTATTGTAATTGTAATTATATTACTGTATTAATTTAAGAGTTGGAACAGTGCCATCGCCTTTGGCAGGGACAGTCTCTCAAGCTTGGGGATGTCGAACATCGAATTTATTGCCGCTGTGGTCCTGTCTTGTATATGCATGGTGAACGTGGTTCCAGTGGTCTGCAGCGTCACTCCCAGGTACTTAAAGTTGGGGACTATTTCTAGGGCTGAGTCGCCGCACATAAAGTGGTCATTTTTTGATAATCTCCCTTCTCTTCTGAACTTCATTGCTTTTGTTTTGGAGCTATTTATTTCCATTGAATTTTCTGACGCCCATTTTCTGATATTCTTCATGGCCTCCTGCAGATCTTCAATGCTTCTTTAAATTAAACTAAGTGATCATTATGCACTGAGATGTGCTGATAACGAATATGGTACCCGTTTTGTTGTATCGCCCAAATATTCTTCAAAACATCCACCTTTTTTAGTTTCATGGTGTCCGGTCTCCGCATCCTGCTAGGGGGCTCATACACCATTACAGGTCAAAATTTTCAATTTTTTGTTTTTGGTCTCATTTGAAAGAGCATACTTTAACCTTTTGACCGCCGAGTTTCCATTTCGCCAGCTGGGCTGTGGGTACCAGGTTTTTTTAAATTTAAAGTACTACGCCATACTATATAATATAAACCTTTATAAAGTATAATTAACTGTCTACATGCCATGCTAAATTGAATTTAAACTCACTATTGTACATTTATTTGAAGGTTAGGCAGTGTTGCTTCCACTTGTAAAGATCCCAGGTTCGAATTCAGCATGGTGTCTTTATTGAAATTTATCACTATCTCTAAAACATTTATCCTATTGAATACTTTTGATGGCATTATCACTAAACACTTATAATATTCAAATTGTTGAACATGTTTGATGGTCCTGGGTTCGAATCCATTTCAGTCAAACAGCTGTTTTATGACACGTGTTCCGTCTGGCGCGACACACCCACCACTGTCACTCACACAATGTTCATTTAGGTCTACATCACTTGCTTTACTATTTACAGGCTTAGATTGTAATAATATTCTCTTAGAAACAGGACTACTATCACATTCGTCGAACGAATAACCTTTTGATGAACTGTTACTGTCACTCTCATCTTCTGATGAAACTGACACAATAAACTCGCGTATTGTATTTTCGTCAACTTCGAGACATGAATCACTGTGTTTCACAGCAAGACCTGCCCCTTGGCCAGGTATCTTTTCAACTAAATATAAAATAAATAAAGAGAAAATCCTGAAATTGCAATATTCCATAGCAAAAAAAAAAAAAAAAAATGCCTTGAAACATGAATGTACACCCTCCTTTAGAAAACGCATTTACAACTAGCCTGTACCGTTATTCTGTAAGGGATGTGCAAAGTATTGCTAAGAAAGGATGTACAAACACAGCACGAAAAATAATTTTAGTTTATTGTAGTAAAAACTTCAGGAAAAAAGTATTTAAAATAATAACATAGAAAACCGGAGCTTGCCGGGCATGGTGTACGTCTGTACACACACTTTCACCGGCGAACGCCGGGCATGGCGTTCAAAAGGTTAAAGTACATATTTCTGAAATTTTGTGATATCTTCTGTTTTTGTCGAGATATATAATGTTGAATGCCAATGTGCGCTCCAATCCCCACCACTATATGTGTCCACTGGGTGCAACGTCGTGGTGTGGATATCGACAAGCCCAGGGCAGAGGGTAGAGAAGCAGTATATAAACATCCACATCCAATACTAATGGCTGTTATGAATGCCATAAGACCTACCTTCAAAGACCTTTCAAAAACAGAACTTCTAAGAAGGTACTTGAAGGGCCGCACTCAAAATTCAAACGAGTCCTATAATAATAAAGTGTGGACAATTTGCCCTAAAACAAGCAGTGCTGGGAAAACAGTTGTCAAAATAGCAGAGGCTGATGCTGCAGCAACATTCAATGATGGGGATACAAGCAGATTAAAAGTTTTAGAAGAGTTTGGAGTGAATGTAGGAAAATATGCCAAGGCTGCTTTTAGGCATCGTGATGTCCTGCGCATAAAATCTGCTGATAAACGTCTACGAGAATCTTCGGAGTCCAGGAGAACTAGAAGACGACTGAGACTTGAGGAACATGGCAGGAGAAGTGAAAAGGAGGGCACAAGATATGCTGCAGGAGATTTCTAATACAGACTGTAAGTAGAAACATGTGTAAACTTTAACATCGTTTTCCCAAAAGTTAAAACTTTAAGAACATAAAACGCAATAACTCAAAAACTAATGGTTCAATTTTCATGAACGTTTGCACACACACTCCTCTACTTAGTCTGTATCTGGCATACTAAAATAATTGCAATCTTTTGAATATTAGGGTTAGGTAATGGAGAATATATAGTGTAAAAATTAATTAAAAAAATTATTAATAAAAAAAATTGCTCTAAACCAATAAATCTGGGGCACATCATAATAGTTCACAAGCTTTATTAGGGTGTTATATTTATTTTAAAAAATTGTTTATGCTAGTCAGGTTATTAGTTTTTAAGCAATAATGTATATGATATGATATATAAGGAACTGAAATTATGCAAATTTTATTTTCCTGCAATTACAAACATTTTGCATCAATAATAACAATTTTAATATCAAATGAAAGCCAATAGTGTATACTACCTGTGTGCAAATTTTCATAATTGTATGTTTTATAGTTTTTTTATATTGTAAAGTAATGGTGTGTGTGCATATGTACCTCGTGCTGGGTGTATGAGCCCCCTTAACTATTGGTTGCAAACAAATGGATAAGAAGCTTTTAAATATCTTGTACGTTTATGAATGACACTTAATATTTGGTGAAGGGGACATGTGAGAGTAAATTATTGCCCAGTTTCTCTGTTAAAAGTGTTCTTTTGTGAATTGCTTTCTTAGTAACGCGCTAACTTCCTTTCTGATCACTTCACGAGTAGCAGTTTTTTATGTTTGTGAAATTGTGAATATAAGTATGTATTGTGTAGTTAAGGCGTACTTTATCAAAACAATAACAGCACTCATCATAATAATTGTTTTTTTTAATGTAACTCGATTAACACTTTTGAAATTCATATTAAAGCACCGTCGAGGTTATTTAATAAGATATGAAACGGGTCATCAATTTGAAAAAATCGATAACTCTATGTCAATACTACACAGAGAATACAGTAACAACAGAATCAGCATCCTTGAAGACATAGAGATTCTAAAAGAAGCAAGGAATAAAGCCCTACTCAACGAGAACATAACCGCAGACATAAATCCGTTATACAACCTATATAACACCATCAGTTCCAGTTAAAACGCAGAAGATGAAATATTGTTTTCGAAAGGCCTCCATATTAGAATAACTTGAAGTTTTATAATTTAGTTGAGTACGCCTGACTTACTAGGTAAAAATTATATAAGTCACTCGATTATTTTACGTAAATGTGTGAACAGTCCGAAAGTGTTTTTTTTTTTTTACTTTTGCGGTGAATTTACTCTGAAGTCACAGATAAATAATATCACTCCCATAGTGAAAAAGCATATGAGTAGTATTTGGGAACTAAAGTAGATGAGGGAAAGAGCTGGGCACTGGGTGAAATTTATAGTAGGCAATTGTTCGCGAATTTTACGTGGTTGGCTTAATGGCAGTCGTAAACCAATCCCTTTGGAAGTCCTGTAATATGAACAAAACAGAAGGATCATACTAAGGAATGTTATTTCTGTTTAACAAATATTCCAGGATTAGTTCTACATCAAAATATTCTATATTTTACCCCGACGCTTCTTCAGCCAAAGGAAGTATGAGTCGTGATTCAATACCAATTTTTAAGACTCCTGTAATATAAATAAGCAGTCATCCTAAAGAAAAGGAATCTAGATCCTCATATTCAAACACCGATCTAAGTTTTCCAGAGTCAGAAACAATTATATCTCACTTTATTTCCCAATGCGAACTAAATCTAATTCGGGATCTCAGACATTCTAAACTTCAAGCGGAATTAGGTTCTTGTCTTATTGCAAGATGGTGTTAAGGTGTTAGTCATATCGCAAACGCCCAGCAATCATTGACATATTTTTTCTATTAGTAATGAGTTAACTTATTGTAATGATGTACAGTCAGCAGATGAAAAGAAAGCGAGTGCCAGGAATATCTTGCGCATCATATTAAATCAAGAGGTAATTTACTAAATAAACCTTTTAGTCTCTCAGTGGGCGTGCTAGTTTCGAGTCTGATGGATCCCCAGCGGAATACGCAAACCAGACAGATGTGTGATGTATGACTGCTCGTGTATTAGGGGCCTGTTTGGTATTGCGACATTTAAATTTCTCCCTGATTACCTCATCCCGCACCGACTTTCTTCTTATCTGCGGACTATGCGACATCTTCTGCAAGAACTTGAAAGTAGCCACAAACCTAAAGAGTGGAGACTATTTTTAGGTTAATCTAAGATCAGTTTAAAAGTAGTATTGTTACATAATGGGAATATATACCTGTAAGTACTCTTTGCTTATTCTTTCGCTTTAAATGTCATATATGAAACTATGGATAAAATATTGAAAGTAATAAATTATGAAAAACATATTTGGCAGATTTGGGGAGACCTGCAATTAATTGGTATACTTTTAGGCATGCAGTCTGCGTTTATATAATTTTGTTGCTTTTTTTGCGAATGGGACACTCGAGCAAAGGATAAACATTAGAACATTTCGGATTAATAATAATAATAATAATAATAATAATAATAATAATAATAATAATAATAATAATAATAATAATAATAATACTTTATTTATTCTGGCAGAGTTAAGGCCATAAGGCCCTCTCTTCCACTCAACCAGCACAAATACAAATAAATATTCGACAAATATAGATATACACTATACTAATTATAAACAGTTAAAGATACAATAAATGTAACAATGTAAATGTCATGTACAAACAACATTTTATAGGGTAATAACAATAATGATACAATAATAATAATAATAATAATAATAATAATAATAATAATAATAATAATAATAATAATAATATAAATATGATACATTATACGGGAAACGCCAATTAATATATATATATATATATCTTACACTGGATAATAATGAAGTCGAGTTTAGAGCAAATATAAATTTAGAGTTCTTTTAAAAGATGCCAATGTCCGGCAGCCCCTTATTTCTTGTGGTAGGGAATTCCAGTTGCGAGAAGTGAAGATGGTATATGACATGGAGTGATGTGATGTCCTATGTTGCGGTATATTAAGTAAGAGACTATGTTGTGATCTTGTGTTTAAGTTATGGTTTGAGGATAGATACTGGAAACGGGATGATAAATAATTGGGAATCGAGGTATGTAGGATCTTAAATAGGAGAATTAGACTGTGCGATTTTCTTCTCTCTTTTATATGTAGCCATGACAATTCGTGGAATAATGGAGAAATGTGATAGTATTTTCGAACATTAAATATGAATCTGATACACATATTATGGACACGCAGCAGTTTGTCCGACAATCCTTCACTTATGTCAGTTAGTAGAACGTCACAGTAGTCAAAATGCGGCATCACTAAAGTTTGGATTAAAATTCTTTTAAGAGTTGTAGGAAGAAAATGTTTAAGTCGCTTTAGGGAATGCATTATGGAGAAGATCCTTTTAGATGTTTTACTTGCTCATGCCATTTTAAATTAGAATCTAAGTAAAATCCCAAGTTTTTAACGACGTCGGTATAAGGAATTTGTTCATTATCTAATATGACAGCCGGCATATTGCCATTGTTTATGAGGTGTAATAGCCTTGGATGTCCGATAATTATTGCTTGCGTTTTGTTTACATTTAGTTTCAGCCCATATTGTCTGGACCATAAAGATATATGCCTGAGGTCAGTGTTTACTTTGTCAATATATTCATTAATTTCGTCAGGCCTAAAGTGTGTGTAAATCTATAGGTCGTCGGCGTAAAGTAAAGATGATGCTTGCAGTTTTGTAGTTTCTTGGTCACGTCATTAATATAAATCGAGAAGAGAAGAGGAGCGAGGACGTCGCCTTGAGGTACCCCTTTCCTCACCAAGCGCCAGGAAGAAATGCGATTATTAACAGAAACTGATTGCTGACGATTAGTGAGGTAAGATGCAAACCAATCAAGGCAGTTTTCCGACAGATGTAGTGTCTTTAGTCTCGCTAGCATTAAGTCTATATCTACTATGTCAAAGGCTTTGCTGTAGTCGAGTAGGACTATTGCGGTGAGTTTGCTTTTGTCCATTGAGTCTCTTATGTCCTCTACAATGTGAAGTAGTGCAGTACTTGTGTGATGTCCTGTTCTAAAACCAGACTGATGTTCATCAAGTAAGTCGTGTGTGGTGAGGTAGTCTGTTAACTGTGAGTGTATTATGTGTTCCAGTGCTTTAGATAAACAGAGAAGAATACTAATTGGTCTATAATCATCGAGTGTTGTGGGAGTGTTTGATTTCGGTGTAGGACGAACTAGAGCCATTTTCCAGAGTCTGGGATAAGTCCCAGTCATTATAGAGGCATTAAAAATGTGGGTTATTGTTGGGAGAATAATGTCTATTATTTTTTGCAGGAGAGTTATTTTTATATTGTCTATTCCTTGTGCTTTAGATTTAATACGTAATACTGCTCTTTTGGCGTCATCAGGTGAGATATAGGAAAAAAGAATTTGTCTCGGGTAGGTTGGGAATATGACATTAGTTCATCTATTGTCTGTCGTTTGTGTTGTGAGGTGTTGTCAGAAGGGAGGCGGGTAAAATGGTCATTCAACTCATCTAGTGGTAGGTCAGCTGTTTCTACCTGTAGTTTATTTTGACAGAGGCCTATTGATTTTAAATTTTTCCACATGTCAACTGAGTTGGACATAGATTGTGTAATAATAGTATGGGCATATCTTAGTTTTGCATTCCTTATAGTCTGGTTGACTTTATTCCTCAGATGTTTGCATGTCTGTAAGTCTGTCAGTTCTTTGTTCCTCCTGTATTTCCTGAATGCTACGTCTCTCTCAGTCATAAGCAAGCGGATATTATCAGACATCCAGGGTGCAGGTGTTGACCCATTCTAAAACAAAAGAAGAGCTTAATTCCTGGAGAGAAGAGAGTTGAGAATCATCATTTATTTAACATTTTCCAATGCTGTTTTAACACAGTTCCAATAATGGATTATATTATAATATTATAGTGATATTGTGAAGAGAAAAATTAATGTTTCAACCACGGTTCGATTCTTGGTTCAGACATTAATTTTTCTTTTCACAATATCACTATAATATTGTAATATGATTCATTATTGGAACTGTTAAAATAACAGTATTGGAAAATGTTAGATAACATCGTTTACTGCTTATAAAAGTGGTGGTGTAAAATTCTCAAATATAGATACTTCTAAACGAAGCCGGCCGTTGGTGATGGTAGTGACACCTAGCTGGCAGCGGACAAAACGAGAATTATAGATTTGTATACGTGGAAAGAATTTTTAATGTTTGTACTATGTCTCGTATAGTGCAGTGCTCTTGCACGCTTGTACTGAATACAAGAGTCCACGGTTCGATTCCTGGTTCAGACATTAATTTTTCTTTTCACAATATCACTATAATATTATAATCACCATTTAGTTGAGAAAGATAACATTCTGTTTCAACAGTTGTATATAAAATTAGGGACGATGAAAATGTTGTTAATGTTTTCGATAAACATGTTCTAGGTTGTAATAGGTACTTGAAAAAAAATCCTAAACTCAATGATAGTAAGTTTAAAAAGGTTAATTTATTAGGCCACAAATCCATGAGATAAAAAAAAAGAAAAAAAAAAAAGAAAAGGAAATGTGTAAGGTTAGCTTTCAGACAACTTTGCTATAATTTTCGTGGAAATGTGAAAGGCTGGCAACTACAAGGAAGAACTCGTTGGTCTTATAAAAACGTATGAAGTGCAATATGTTCTTGGAAATTCACTTTTTACACTTGCATTTGAACTTCTCGCCCCCCCCCCCAACATGGGTGCAGTTAGTGACGAATGCGGCGAGAGATTTCATTAGTATATTTCAGTCATGATGAGAAGTTATACAGAAACATCGATGCAGAACTTACTAGAGCACAATTGCTGGAACCTCAAGGAAGAAATTTCTGGTGGAAGTTTAAACGAAAGAGTTCAAGAAAAGTTTGTTGAAAATATGAGATTTTGGAATTAAATTGAGTCCGATATGGGATCGCAAACTTATTTATGTATTTTCAGTTACTATTATTATATAATAATAATAATAATAATAATAATAATAATAATAATAATAATAATAATAATAATAATAATGATAATAATATAATAGCTCTATTTTACCTGCAGAGTTAAGGCCTTAGGCCTTGTCTACCACTCAATCAGCTTAAAAAATACAAAAATGGTTCTTGCCATCTAGTTACAATAAAAATAAATATTACATAGTATGTCTACAATATAATTATTATTTACAAAATATTTTGAATTTAATCTAGTTTTAACAAATTAAATATAAAATCTTCAAGATAGAAAAAAAAATGAAAAAAAATAATAACACAGAATAAACTTAACTCTAGAGAAAAATTAATTATTTGACAACAGGTAACTGTATAAACGTGACTTAAAAGTGCGGCAACCCCTGTGTCTTAAGGAAGGAAAAACAGAAATGATTTTATAGATGAATATTATTGTTTACCTTTTTACATAACAATGAATTAATAATAATTCATTTACTGCTTATTGGCTGTATATCTTATAGCAGCTCTGAATTTAACAGTATTTATATTACTAACATCTGGCTCAATTTTCATAATTTAGTTATATAGGCTTAATCTTAGCCTGAACTTATTACTGTGTCTTAAGCATAGGATTTGAGTTCATTTGAATTAAGAAATCCTATCAAAATTTAAATAAATTTAAATAAAGATTGAGGGATTGTTTCATGATTAGATGCACTGTCTTTTTTACCACTTCAGTCAGTCCTGGCCTTTCGGAGCTATCGTGAAAATTACTTTTATGGTCCTTTATACTAGCACGTATTTTGATACATGAGAACATGTTATTAGTCCTATATTCTCAAACGCAAACTTCTCCTAACTCATTTACTAGTTTATTTAAACTCCTACTCACGGAACAAAAAAAAATAAATGAATAAGTTCTGACATACCAAAACTTGCACATTCATTCATTTGATCATATTGAAACTCTGTTATTCATTTATAAATTCATTCCCCCTTTCGTGTGTCCATTCACAAATGTTCTATATTCTATCATGTGGTTCACTCATTCACAAAAACACAATAACACCGGAAATTACAAAGTAAAACAATTTCATAAAAATATGGCTTTGCTGAGTAAAATTTAAAAACGAATGTTTTAAATTTTAGTTTTAACAAACTTTGATATTGTCTGGAAGATATTATTTTTGGTAATAACGCAGGCTTTTAATTCAAAGAGTAATCAATGCATTATTTACAAATTTGCATGTTTCGTCCACAAGCGATAAAAAAATCGTTGGCGTTTCTGGTCATCTGAACACAACACATTGTTTAAACTTTTACGGTAAAAAGATCACGCCGTAGCTTAGTTGGTTAAGACTATACGCTACAAGCCGGAAGGTCGGGGATTCGAATCTCGGTGGAGTCAGGATTTTTAAATTGACCTAACCTACTCAGGATAAAACTGAAATGAGTACCAGACGATTTTTCTGGGAGTAAATGTGGTTGTCACGCAGGGCTGACATCTAGTGCCGATTGCCTAGAAATATAAGAGCATTAACCTCCTACTACCACAAAGGCCCGAGAGCCTCATACGGCCTGTAGAGGGATCACTTAATTTACTTTATGCTCAAAACTGATACGTAGCGTGAATGGTTTATAGCAGAGACAGAAAAACTGTTTCTATCGCGGGAAGAAATAACAAAGATCTGCGCTACTATAGCTGTTATGCATTATTATTATTATTATTATTATTATTATTATTATTATTATTATTATTATTATTATTATTAATTTATTATTTATTATTATTATTATTATTATTATTATTATTATTATTATTATTATTATTATTATTATTATTATTATTATTATCATAAGCGTGTGTAGACTTGATAATTGCGGAATTAAGCCTCCAGACTATATGATTGTTCTTTTTATTCGTACTTAGTTTTTATTAAATATTTTCCAATCTTGTTTCTTTATAATATTAAATTTCTTATTCTCCATAAGCCCATTTACATAGACTATTTGACTCATGCCCTAAATGGGAGTCAATGACCAATCACATTTCAATTATTTTTTATTTACAACCAATCACAGTCGTGTTTCGCCTAAAATTTACCAACTAAAGTTTATCATAGTAAAGAAAGCACCTCCTTTTTAACATTCTGAATAGGTCAAAGCATTATTTTGCAGTGACTGACACTCGAAGAAATACGGCTACCAGATTGTATATATAGTGCATGAATGTCAACACGTAGCGCATACGAGAGATAATATAAAAACATTTGTAATAATTGATTATACCACAAAAAAAAACACCGTTTGCACTTTCTTAAACGATTTATTTTCCAGGAAATAACGCAGAAAAATATAATTGACATATTTACATCATAGTACATCAGAAATTAATTAATACCTATAACGTTGGTTATAAACTTCTCCACTAGGGTGCATTCTTACAACATTTCGATCTATTGGCAATAAATAATATTATGAACTGGTTGCAGTGATCGAACGAAAGAACCAAATGAAGCGTACCAATCGTTTCTCATTGTTTTCAAACATCATCGTTTACGTTAAATATATAAATATTTTAAAATAACTATAGTTGAATAATGATTTATGAGTAAACAGCTTAATTTTATTCGTTAAATAGTCCTCACAAATTCCACTCTTGATTTCCAAATTCTCTAGATAAATTCGAGATCAGTCGTGGCATTACTTATGATAATAATTTAGAGATTGTTTAAAACTTCGACTGCAAATTTTCTGATCCATATGTTGCTATGCTTTTTACTATTGTTTTTGTCCCAAATAATACTGTTTAAAGACGACACTGTTCATAAGTGTATAGGTGTATCATTATAGTTAAAAACTATATATATATATATGATTTCTTGAATGACTTGTTTAATTAAATATTAATTGTTAAATTTAGTTGAGGACGCCTGAAATATCAGATATTAATTTTAAGATTTTAACTTTTTACATAATGACCTCGTTCGACCCCCGATAGGGACACATTTCCTGGGCGATTTTTTGGGGGATTTCCCCTCACCTATAAGACAAATGTCAGAAAACTTTAAGGCCCAAATGGCCCCCGAACATCATTTGGCCATGATAATCATCATCATAATCGCAATATTTAATATGAATGCGTGTGTGTGTGAAGGGTGCGTTTCGTCTTAAGGTTGTTTTGTCTCGGATGCGTCTCTGACATTGAGCTGACTCCTCATGTTCTTGTGCGTTAAAAAAATGTGTGTGATCCGTAGTTAAAATCTCTCACCCGACATGTCGTACTACTGCAAGGACCGGGTGTCGTGTGTCACGTAAAATTACCTGCAAGGGGTGAGGTTAAATTGCGTCAGTAGAATGAAACATAATAACCTCAACGGTGGTTTATCATGAATTTTAAATATATTAATTAATAAGTCATTTGATACATAAAACTTGAATGTATGAATTAATTAATGATTTGATGAATGGATAAATAAATAAATAAATAATGCTTCTTTAATGTGTATGTAGGCCTATGCACAATGTACATCCTGGTCCAGGCGTTAATTTTTCTTTCCATATTATTACGAACTGCTGGTTTTCTTAGGCTTAAAGGACCTTCGGGACTTGGAAATTATGCTAGCATGAGGTTCTAGCCGAGCGTTAGTATGGATGTGTTAGTTATAAAGGCATACGTGTTTTGAACATAAATAAATGGGTTCTTAATTTTAACTATTTGTCCCGCGCCGTAGCCGAGCGGTTAAGGTAGGAAGCCTTGGCGCAGAGCTACGGGACTTGCGCTGGTTCGAGTCTCCATGGGGGAAGAAATTTTCTCATGGTATTTCGGCCAGTATGGGACCGGTGCCCACCCAGCATCGTGAGGCAATTGGGTAGCTACAATAAGTAGCGGCTCCAGGTTGAGGAACCAGCTATAACGGCTGGGGGACTCGACATGCTAACCACATGTCACCCCTACACTGGCTGTTGATCATCTACCTCTGTGATTGACACATGTGGATGTGAAGGGCCAGCAGCCGGCTGGTAAAAGGGCAACCGCTGAAAAGTGGAAAGACCCTCAATCGGAATTTTAACTATTTTATTTCTAGAGTATAATGATTACAATCCCTAAGTATTCTAGCCCTAAATAACTAATCTAAGCTTCTATTAAGAAAACCTACATTCGAACTTTCTTAAGGTTTGAGAGAGGGAGATGGGGGTTTATAAATCTAACCTAAATTACATTTTAAATAAGTATCTACTAATTCCTACACTTTGAAAATAAAACAGTATTAAAATATTTACGATACTTGATTGCATTTCTAACTGTTCCTAGCGAATTAATTAAGAAAAATGCTCGGTAGACTTACCCATCGGCTACTGCATCCACTGACTGACCCGAGTTCCTTACTTTGCCAGGGTTAAATACTAAACTTGACCTACATTTCCACTAACTTAACTGTACTAACATACCATAGTCTAAATGCAGAGATTTTACAGTTAGCCTTGAAAACTTTGTTCTGAAATGTAATATGTCTAAAGCTTTATTTCAACACCGTTTTATTTGAATAATTAAAATAATCTATGAAATAATTAAATATCTATGTAAAATACTCTATATATTCATAACACATGTCATGCACACATACATGCATATGCACACACACGCATACGCACGCACGCACGCACTCACGCACGCAATCCGTATACACGTACTGTATTGTCGATTAATAGCGTTCTGACAGAAAGGGAGATGTTCTCTGTTGTTGAAAATTTGCAGTAGCAGATAACAGACTTGGAGGGTACTCAATCTTAGAAACCTGGACAAATGTATCTACTATCTCTGTCCATGTTGACGCCTACAACAATAATTGTATTGCAACCGGCATATCAAATATACCTGTTTAAACATTCTAGTGTCCGTTGTTATATGGGAAATGCTCTGTCAATAGCATTTAAAGGGGATGTGTTACTCAAAAGAGACATCTACCAAAAGAGCGGTTCTTACGCTCACTTAGACATTTAATGGTCTATTATGTTTACATATATTAAACTTGCTGTTCTTTATTCTTTAGGAAATTTCCGTGATATGTCTGGGTTATATTTATTTAAAAGATTGAGATTGTAATTGCAGACATGAGTAACTCTCGTAGATTGCGATGAGTAGGGCATGTGGCACGAATGGAAAATGAAAACTTTTTTATGGACATCAGAGGAAAAGCGCCTAGAAGGTAGACAAAAATTAGATGGGAGAATTATATTAACCTTGATTTCAGGGAGGATTACTATACAGAGAATGATTGGCGAACATTAGGTCATGACACGGATTTGCGTGGATAGCATATTCTTTCCACATGGCCATGACCTATGGGTTCGATAGTGCCAGTGAGTTAGACATGAGTGGTTATCTGAATTTAAAATCAGTGTTGACGTTACTATTTATTTTTAACTATGGTTTTATGAATAATATACTTAAATTGACTATTTAACTCGTGCCCCAAATGGGAGTCAATGACCAATCACGTTTCAATGAATTTACTTTTACAATCGTGTTTCACCCAGATATTTATCACTTAAGTTTATCATATTAAAGAAAGCTCTTCCTTTTTTTAATATTCTGAACAGGTCATAGCATTCTTTTATAGTGACTGACTCTCTAAGAAATACGTTGAATATAGCAATTTATATATTAAGATGTAAGAATCGTGGGATACATGTAGATCGCAGATTGTATATATAGTGCACGAATGTAACCAGATACCGCTTGCGAGATAAAATAGAAAAAAATTGTAGTAATTGATTATACTACAATAAAAATAAATCATTGCTTGCACTTTCTTAAACGTATTATTTCGCAGGTATTTACGTTCCAGAAAAATATACTTTACGTCATAGGATATCAGAAATCTATAAGTTTGGTTATGTCCACCGCTGTGGTCTCGAGGTTATCGCGCTGCCTTGTCACGCAGCGGGCCCGGGTTCGATTCCCGGCCGGGACAGGCTCCTGGGTGAGGTTCTTCGGGGTTTTTCCTCATCTGTAAGACAAATGTCAGGAAGCCTAGGGCCTAACGGTCCCCGAAAATCATCCGGCCATCATTATTCTTACATTATCATCATCACCCTTCACCGGTGTGGAAAGCAACGGGAAGCTACCACACCTATAATTCCGTAGTAAAGCTGCAAAGCATAGCATGAAAATGCTATGATTGCAGTGAAAGACCTACCCTCGGGCAGAATTACTATGGATGGATGGAATGTTGGTTATAAACAGTTTGATGTTTCATTTTTTCTCCACTAGGGTGCAGCCTTACACTATTGCGAATCCATTTGGCAATAAATAATATGATCTGGTTGCAATGATGAACAAATGAAATGTAACAAACGTTTCTCATTTGTTTTCAAACATCGCCGTTTACATTAAATATATAAATATTTTTAAATAACTATATTTAAATAATGATTTGTGAGTAAACATCATAATTTTATTCGTTAAATAGTCCTAACAAATGCCATTCTTGATTTCCAAATTCTCTAGATAAATTGGAAATCATTCGTGGCATTACTTATGATAAATAGCCCCTACATTTGGGCTCCGTGTCCCATATTTACGTCATATAAAAGAACATCGAGTCTGAAAAAACAAGTCTCCGAGGAAATTTGTCGGTTCTTTAACGCCCAGATTGGAATTGCGACCTTTAATAACCTGAACTGTTAAAGATCGTCAAAAAATAAAATAAGAATAACAGCATTGGACCGGTCGGTCTCTTGATTTCGTGGTCAGTAGTTCTTGTTAGGAGCAAGAGTCTCCGGGTTCAATTTCTTCTCCAATCATTCTCATCTGAAGATTCCAGTATTTCAAATCTATTAACAATTTTGATTTGGTATTCTTGCCGTTGTTCATCATTTCTCAAGTTTTTCAATTCAAATTTTTCAGAATCATATTTATCTTTTGTTCCTCTCATGAGCGATAATCGTTGTCTGATTTTCGTCCTGACCAGATGATGATCCAAATTGCAGTCTGCCCCTCCAACTGATCTAACATCGATGAAGCTACTGTGCCAGCGTTTGTCCACTAAACATGATTTACGGTATCTGGTCCCGAGTTTCGTCATCTAGAGACGTGCAGGTGTATTTATGAATATCCTTATGCTGGAATGTAGTGCTCTTAACAATGAGTTTCTCTGAAGTGGCAAAGGTGACTAACTCCGTTGTCGTTACTATCTTTTTGAAGACTGAATTTGCCTGTTGTTGGTCTAAATATATCTTCCCGTCCACTTTTGCATTAAAATCTCCCAAGTCAATTTTCATATGATATAGTGAAAGGCTATAAAATTCGCATTCTAATTCTTCATAGAATTCATCCTTCATTTTGTCATCCTTATCTTCTGTGGGACCATGTACATTTAAAAAAGTAAAGTGATCCCACGACAGACCCGGAGGCCCTTGAGGTAGTAGGAGGTTAAGGCTCCCACTTTTCTAGACAATCGGCACTTTATGTCAGCCGGGTTGTCAGCCCTGCGTGACGGCCGCCTTTACCCCCAGAACAAGCGTCTGGTACTCATTTCCGTTAGAGGCTGATTCGACCCCAGGGCCATAGTGCCGCCAGAGGGTTTGGGTCAGTTTAAAAATCCTGACCCCACCGGGACTTGAACCCTCGACCCTCCGGTTTGTAGCTCAGTGCCTTAACCACTACGCTACGGCGTGCCCACTATTACAAAATCATGTTGTTTCCTCTTTATAACTATATATGATATCATATCGCTGACAAACTTAATATCTTGGATAGCGGAGAGGATCCTCCTCCGGACTAAAAAGCCCGTTCCAAATTCAGGTCTTGCTGCACCCCCGTAGTATAATGCAAGGCTTCCTGATTCCTGACTACCTTCTCCTGGCCATCTAACTTCCTGTAAAACTACTACCCTATATCCAAAGGCGATTTATTTCATTCCCGCGTTAATATCTCTAGCGCCCCGCTATTATATAAAACCCTAACATTCCATGTTCCTAGGAACATGTCCCTGTGTTGGAGCCTTTGGCATATATTCCCTGAAATAGTACCCGCCCGGAGAACCGAATGTGGGACTATTTGACCTCCAAAGAATTTTACACCAGTGGAACCCATGTCCGCGTTTCTTGACGATTGTATTTTTACGGTGAAAGATCGTCACTCTTTCGACCAAGGTATTTTTTTAATCTGACTTATCGCATTCGACCTATCTGGCATGGGTAACGCTATCGGCAGCAATGCTACCGCCGCGCCGACATAACTCTCGAGGACTTTTAAGCAAGCAAGCCATTCTACCACGACAAGGTAAACATACCATGAAGGGAATGAAATACAGTTTTGAATTATTGAATTATTTACGAATTGTAGACTCACATGAAATATATTTTTTTAGTTATTTCTCTAGAAATCCTCTATAATGCGGATTTTGAACTTTCTTAAACGGCATGTTTACAGCAATTCTTATGAAAATAGTATCGCATACGAGTTTCATTATTTGATGTCGAGCAGCTTTGTAAATTTTCGTTATATTCCTTGCTATTAGAATACCGCTCAACATAGTATTTTCTATGTACTTTAATTTCACATTTTCCTCTTAGAGATTCGAAATATCTTTTCCATATTTATTTGACTGTTTATTTCCAAATCGTTCGACTTAGGCATTTTAAATCACTTTAGCACAACATTACAAAGCAAATAAATAGGCCTGCTAATTTGAAGACGTGGTGGCCTTTTCTCAATACGACTATAACTTGACACTGAACGTCCTTTCGGAGCACTTATTGTTATGTCGGGTATATCCCTGACCTATTTATATGTCATAACAATCTAACCTGCTACGGTTGTAAATTCATATTTATTCTCTCATTATTATTAATCATTACGATTTTGAAACAAATATTTTTGGCTTCATATGTCGTAGTTCGCCTAAACATTTTAGCTTAAAATGTAGAATTTATTTTCAGTCTACCGCTGAGTCTAGGAATAACGTCGTTGCCTGAGACACTGCGGGTGTGGATTCGATCCCAGTTGGGACAAGTTTCTAAGATTTTTTTCGGGGTTTTTCCTCTCCTGTAAGATAAATGTCTGGAAATTTTAAGACTCAAACACCATCTGGCCATCATAATCATCCATCTCACATTCGCCTCATTTAGTAGTAATGTAGAGTGCCTTGTCTTAAAATGTTCTTGTTGTCTAAGAGGTGGCCCTGATATTAAGCTGATAACTCACCCGGGGTGATCCTCCATTCCTTCTGAGTTCAAAAAGTACCTATGTGATCCAGAGTTTGAAATCCTCTCCTCTGAGGGAGAAAGTCCCCAGTAATTGATAATTCCCTCATTAACAAAAATAAGTCACCGCTGTGGTCTCGAGGTAGCGTGCTGCCTCGTCACGCAACGGGCCCGGGTTCGATTCCCGGTCGGAACAGGCTCCTGGGTGAGGTTTTTTCGGAGTTTTTCCTCACCTGTAAGACAAATGCCATGAAGCTTATGGCCCAACAGCCCCCGAAAATCATCCGGCCATTATCATCATCCTTATTATCATCCATTACCGATGTGGAAAGCAACGGGAAGCTACCACAGCTATAATTCCCTAGTGAAGCTGCAAATCATAGCATGAAAATGCTATGATTGCAATGAAAGAATAAAAATAAAGTAATTGGAACACAAGCCTAAAAGGGGGGAAATTATACGAACAATGATGTGTACATGTCCGACATTTAAAACATATAAAAACACATATGCACGCACAAGTTGAAACTGTATTCATTCTACATAATTTCTTTTAAAAATCTGAAATGAAAAGAATGAAATGAGCGCACCAGGAGGAATTTACAAGTTTAACAGAAAGACTGAAGCTTGTACAAATTATGAAATTGATGTGAAGGTAAGAACAGCTTCCAGAGGGGGAGAGAGTGGATTACATCAGCATTGCAAATTAACGCATTGCAGGTAATTCAGCGAATAATACGTTTCTCTTCTTCAACTGAGGAATTTTATTGCCGTGCAAAACTAACTTGAAATCTGGTTGTATGTGCATTTTGGTACTACATCTGAATACTCATGTCATCTTACAGTGCTTTTCATCGATATATTACAATCAGTTACATGTATCTGAAAAGTAATGTATGTTCAGAACTGAGATGTGAGATACACGAGGAAGGCCAGATATAAAAAATGTTTTCAATTGCTAAAGTTCCAGGCACAGATACTAACCTTTGGTATCGATATTAACCTCAGAGGGGAAATCGACTTCGTTAATACACACTAGAATTAAATAAAACATGTTAAAGTAATTAAAAATAATCCAGGTTAAAGGGTTTTGTACAGTAAAACATAAATCAAATGTTTACAAGAGAAGCATTGCGAATAGTAATAAAAATATAATAATATAATTATTTTGATAACATTAAGTAGCAGTGAAAATACATTTTTGGAGTTGTTCAACGCGAATTTAAAGATGGGATAAAATCAAGGTCCTTAAACTGGAGGCTAGAAGAAGGAACGTAAGAAGTAGACAAGAAACGTTGGGTGGATGGAGTAAGAACAAGTATGGAATCAAGAGTTCTTAAGGAAGAAGATGGTTTAGAGATCTCTGGGGACAAATAACTTTGGGTTTAAAGAAAAGCACTGCAATGTGGAATGTTCCTAATAAAATAATAATAATAATAATAATAATAATAATAATAATAATAATAATAATAATAATAATAATAATAATAATAATGTCCACCGCTGTAGTCTCGAGGTAGCGTGCTGCCTTGTCACGCAGGGGTCTGAGTTTGATTCCCGGTCGGGACAGTCTCTGGGTGAGGGTTTTTTCGGTGTTTTTCCTCACCTGTAAGACAAATGTCAGGAAGCTTAGGGCCCAACTGTCCCTGAAAATCATCCGGCCACCATCATCATCCTTATCATTATCATCTTCCTTCACCGGTGTGGAAAGAAACGGAAGTTAACATACCCATAATTACCTAGTAAAGCTGCAAAGCAGAATTACTATAGAATGGAATAATAATAATAATAATAATAATAATATTATTATTATTATTTATTATTATTAATGATGGCAATGATATGACCATGTTAATATATACATTATTTATCAGTGACTTTGTGTCCACCGCTGTGATATAGTTGTGAAGTCGTTACCTCAGACGGAGCGGACCTGAGTTCGATCACCTGCCGGATGAGGTTTTTCGGGGTTTTTCCTCATGTGTAAGACAAATGTCGGGAATATTTAAGGTCCAATTGGTCCCGGAACACCATCCTATCATATTCGCTTTGTTTAGTATGAATGTATGAGCGAATGGTGTGGTCTTGTCTTAAATATTCATGTTGTCTCGGAAGTGGCCCTGGGATTCAACTGATGACTCATCCAGCGTGTGTGTGCGTGTGTGATTCAGAGCTTAAAATTCTCTGTGACATGTAGTGTCTGTTTAAAGCTCGGGTGGCGTGAGGGATGTAATAGTTCTTACAAAGGCAACGGTGAAACTAAGATACAGAAGGAAATAATTGACGTCTTTGTTAAATTATTACAATTATCCCATTGAAAAGTCGCAGGAAGATACGCCATAAATAATAAGTGTTAAAAAAACAACAAAAGTATTTTAAGTAGGAAAATAAAAATCTTTCAAAGGCAATATTTTGTGAATAAAATTAAAATATTTAATTCATGATATTTTTAATATAGAATATTAATAAAATGAAAAAAATGTATGTATTTTAAATAGATCCATAATATTATTTAATTTGTGTAAGAATGTTTTTCTGTGTATTGTTGCTAAAAAAATGGGGCAGTATTTTTATGACAGTAATTTTGATGTCAGTAAATGACACTGGATCGCTACTTTAATTGATATTGATTGTTGATTGTCCTAGCTCGGTAGCCAGTCGGTTACCTACTACTTGTTTTCGGATATAGAGCTGAGAAGGAGAGTTGCGTGGAAAACAGACAATAGTTCATAATTACATTACTTTATTTCTTTTAGTTGGTAAACTTAAATGCACTTTACACTTGATCAATAAAAAAAATTACTGTTATGGACATTCAATATCCCAAACTTACGAGGACTCGAGCTGTCTGGCGAATTAGAGATCGGAGAAATTCTTTCTAAGTCCCGTAATTGTTACTTCAAGACATTTTTATCTTTATAATCAACTCATCCCAGTCCCTATCCCAGATTATCATAATTTGATAATATGCAGTGTTATGCTCCTTATTCGCGTTTTCATTATTCGCGGGTTAAACAAGTGCGACACAGTTCCTGTATTCGCAGCTAAAAAGTCTTTATTCGCGGAACCAGTCGGATATATTGGAAGGATTAGTATCCTTTATTAACCATCGGCAACTTTTTTACTGCAGGCACGTGCCAAGACAGTTTTTACAAGGAGCGATTCAAACCAAATGGACAAATTAATATCAAAGTAAAACAACCCTTGTTGTCACTAAACCAAAAGTTCATCGTTAAAAGCCACCGCCGCTGTACTTCACGTGCCGCTATGTTCGTTGATAAATGCTGCCCTCGCCACAATCGGTGTTTTATTTTTTATTATTGATTTCGTACATCTCAATGATGGATAAATCATATTTGAAGAGAAAAATTATACGCTCAGACCGGGACTTGAACCCGGGACCCTTGGTTCTCTAGACCAAGTGCTCTACCAACTGAGCTACCTGAGCAAGTACCGATGTAAACGCAAATCCTTTCTCTATATACATTGTAATTCCCGTCCACCAAATGCTATGAAGCCATGCTTCTACCTTGCAAATGGCGGCTCCTTTTATTAAGAAGACATATTTGGGAATTATACATAACAGCCAGTACGGCTTTTTCCATGTTTTTATTATTGATTTGGTGGACGGGAATTACAATGTATATAGAGAAGGATTTGCGTTTAGATCGGTACTTGCTCAGGTAGCTCAGTTGGTAGAGCACTTGGTCTAGAGAACCAAGGGTCCCGGGTTCAAGTCCCGGTCTGAGCGTATAATTTTTCTCTTCAAATATGATTTATCCATCATTGAGATGTACGAAATCAGTAATAAAAAAATGGAAAAGCCGTACTGGCTGTTATGTGTAATTCCCAAATATGTCTTCTTAATAAAAGGAGCCGCCATTTGCAAGGTAGAAGCATGGCTTCATAGCATTTGGTGGACGGGAATTACAATGTATATAGAGAAGGATTTGCGTTTAGATCGGTACTTGTTCAGGTAGCTCAGTTGGTAGAGCACTTGGTCTAGAGAACCAAGGGTCCCGGGTTCAAGTCCCGGTCTGAGCGTATAATTTTTCTCTTCAAATACGGTGTTTTATTGTTTGAACTTGTCATTCGTTGCAATAATTCTGATCGAATATCACGTATATTTTATGCTTTGTTGCCAATTTATAATGTAGAGTAAAAGGAAAGAAAATTAGTCTAGAAACGAGAAAAAAGTAGCGTTGCCGCTTAAAGTAAAAATATATTTTTGAACGTTTACGCGATGGCAAGTCGTTTGCATCTATGTCACGCTATTTCAATCCTAATGAATCAACTGTACGATTCATCAAGAAATCCGAAGACAAAATAAGGAATTATATCGATGAATTCACAGCTAAATATGTCTCACTTGAAATACCTTATAAAAGCGGCAAAACAGGAAAAAAAAAAGTTCTTTAAGCCCTTGACTAAGCCTGACAGCATTAATAAATATAAATTAATCAAAATCTCTCATTAATTGATTTTATTTTGATAATTTGTATTTTATTTCGGAACCTTGGAACGTTTCCCCTACATACCCATACAAATCACCATTCCATATTCGCGGCATATTTGCGGAACATATCCCCCCGCGAATAAGGAGCTTTTACTTTTTATGTAACCGAAAGAAATTAACAGGAACACTCTATATTTCGTGACATTGTGTTATTAATTATAATATCTATTGCTGGAAATTCTCTATGCGAAGCTGTAAAACATTTATTAGATTCATAAAACTCCATGCGGTGGCTGATGCCATTAAACCTTGCACCAGTGTAAACCCACGAGCTATTAATAACGAGTAACTGCACAAAAAATCGTGCTACCCGGAAAATGAGCACTGCCTTGTTACTTGCCACATACATGTTTTATGCTCTCATAAACTAAATTTAATTAATTAAATGTAATACACAGTTGTAGTATTATTGTTCTATAATAAACATCCTTAATTTTAAGTTTACCAATATTAAACTGGCAGTAGTTGATTGCGGGCGTAAGACCTAATCTTCTATTCAAACAGTGAAAACTTATAACGCAGAAGGAAAATTACCTAAGATCCTTTTAACAATGAATAAAACGTATTATAAGTACATTTTTATCAATTAAACTAATACTTAATATGAATCAAGTTAGTATTATTAGAGAAACGGAAAAATCAGTCCAAAATTAATCGGCTGAAGAGAACAATTTCAAAACTAAAGACCTTTTTACCATTATATTTTTAAAGTAAAGTAATGACCCCTCCATGGTATCTTTACCTTGTCGTGGTGGAGTGGCTTGTGTGCTTAAATGATCCTGAGAGCTATGCCGGCGGTAGCATTGCTGCCGATAGGGTTACCCATGCCGGACTGGTCGAAGGTGATAAGCCAGACGAAATAAGTACCTTGGTCGAAAGAGTGACGATCTTTCACCGTAAAAATACAACCGTCAAGAAATGCGGACATGGGTTCTACTGGGGTAAAATTTTCCGGAGGTCAAATAGTCCCCCATTCGGTTCTCCGGGCGGGGACTACTTCAGGGAACCCATGCCAAAGGCTCAAACACAGGGACATGTTCCTAGGAACATGGAATGTTAGGACTTTATACAATAGCGGGGCACTAGAGATATTAACGCGGGAATTGGATAAATCGCCCTTGGATATAGTCGCTTTACAGGAAGTTAGGTGGCCAGGAGAAGGTAGTCAGGAATCAGGAAGCTTTGCATTATACTATGGGGGTGCAGAAAGACCTGCATTTGGAACAGGTTTTTTAGTCAGAAGGAGGATCCTATCCGCTATCCGAGATATTAAGTTTGTTAGTGATAGGATATCATACATAATTCTAAAGGGTAAACGACATGATTTTATAATTGTAAATGTACATGCCCCCACAGAAGATAAAGATGACAAGATCAAGGATGAGTTCTATGAAGAATTAGAATGCTTATTTGATAGCCTTTCACGATATCATATGAAAATTGTCTTAGGAGATTTTAATGCAAAAGTGGGGCGGGAAGATATATTCAAACCAACAATAGGCAAATTCAGTCTTCATGAAGATAGTAACGACAACGGGGTTAGATTAGTCACATTTGCCACATCAAAGAATCTCATTGTTAAGAGCACAACATTTCAGCATAAGGATATTCATAAATACACCTGGACGTCCCCAGATGGAGAAACTCGGAACCAGATAGATCATGTATTAGTGGATAAACGCTGGCACAGTAGCATCATTGATATTAGATCAGTTAGAGGGACAGACTGCAATTCAGATCATCATCTGGTCAAGGTGAAAATCAGACAACGGCTATCGCTTATGAGAGGAACAAACGCTAAAGATGATTCTGTAAAATATGAATTAAAAAACTTGAAAAATGATGAAATGCGGCAAGAATACCAAATCAAAATTGCTAATAGATTTGAAGTACTGGAATCTTCAGATGACAATGTGGCAAACGAAGAAGAAACTGATATAAATAAAGAATGGGAGGCTATAAGAGATACTATTAAATTGTCAGCATCAGAAAGCATTGGTTGTTTAAAAAAGAGGCAAAACAAGAAATGGTTTGATGAGGAATGTGCCGACATTGTAAAGAAAAGAAAGCTAGCAAAAATGAAATGGTTACACGAGCCAAATGAGGTAAATTTAGAGCAATTGGGTAGTGTTAGACGGGAAACCACCAAGTTACTAAAGAGTAAGAAGAGGGAATATTTGAGAGAGAAGATTAATGATCTTGAAATGAATGCAAAAAATAGGAACATTAGAGAATTATATCAGGGAATTAGTATAGAGAAGAAAGGGTTTCAGGCTAGAACAAACATAATTCGGAATGAAAATGGGGATATGATTGCAGATTCCAAGAGTATATTAAATAGATGGAAAAGTTATTTTAATCAGCTATTAAATGTACATACAGAACAGGACATTGAGGAGGATAAGTTACAGACAGCAGAAATGCTAGTCGCAGAGCCAAGTGCATTAGAGGTTGAAATGGCAATTGAAAAATTGAAGATGTATAAAGCATCAGGTTCAGATGAGATCCCAGCAGAACTGATAAAATCAGGGGGAGAAAAATTGATGGACAAGATACGCTGGTTGCTTAGTATGATTTGGGAAAAAGAAGCTCTTCCAGATGAATGGAAGGAATCAATTATCGTACCAATTTATAAGAAAGGAGATAAAACTGATTGCAACAACTATAGGGGCATCTCATTACTTTCAACTTCGTACAAAATTCTAACAAATATATTAGTAAGCAGACTTACTCCCTATATTGATGACATTCTAGGAGATCATCAATGTGCATTTAGAAGAAACAGGTCTACAACAGATCAGATTTTTAGTATAAGACAGATTTTAGAAAAGAAATGGGAATATAATGGTACTGTACATCAACTATATGTAGACTTCAAAAAAGCATATGATTCAATTAAGAGGGAGAAGTTATATAGTATCCTGCTGGAGTTCGGAATTCCTAAAAAGTTAGTTAGACTTATACGAATGTGTCTAAATGGCTCAACGAGTAGGGTGCGTGTAGGCAAACAGTTTTCAGACACTTTTGAAATCCAGAATGGGTTGAAGCAAGGAGATGCACTATCTCCTCTACTATTTAATTTTGTACTAGAGCATGCCATTAAATCTTTAGAGAATGAGGAAGGCTTACAACTGAATGGTATTAATAAGCTGTTAGTTTATGCTGATGATGTAGTACTACTGGCCGATAGCGAGGAGATACTAAAGGCCAACACGCACACACTATTGAGTAACACTAAGAAATTAGGACTGGAAGTAAATATCAGTAAAACTAAATATATGGTCACACGTAGAAATACATTATATAATGGAAATGGACAGCTAATGACAAATGAGGGAAATTTTGAGGAATTGGCTGAATTCAAATACCTAGGAACAATAATCACAAATAGGAATGAGATGCACAAAGAAATTAAACATAGGCTCAATTCTGGAAATGCATGCTATTATGCATTGCAGAGACTTTTGATGTCCCAACTCCTTTCAAAAAACGTTAAGCTGAAAATATATAAAACTATTATTCTACCAGTTATATTATATGGGTGCGAAACATGGACTCTTACTTTAAGGGAGGAAAGGAGATTACGAGTATTTGAGAATAAAGTTCTTAGGAAAATTTTTGGACCAAAGAGAGATGAACAGACAGGTGAATGGAGAAGACTACATAACAATGAACTACATGGTCTTTATAGGAAGCCAGATATAATAAGAACAGTTAAGTCCCGTAGACTGCGATGGGCAGGACATGTTGCGCGTATGGGGAATGAAAGACGTGCATGGAAACTTCTTGTAGGAAAGCCAGAAGGAAAACGCCCAGTTGGTAGACCAAGAATGAGGTGGGAGAACAACATTAACTATGATTTGAGGGAAGTAGATTATACAGGGAATGATTGGAAAGCATTAGCTCAGGATAGGGATGTATGGAGAGCTTATGTCCGTGCGGCCATGAACCTACGGGTTCGATAGTGCCAGTGAGTAAGTAAGTAAGTAGAATAAAGTTCTTAGAAAAAATTTTGGACCAAAGAGAGATGAACAGGCAGGTGAAAAGAGAAGACTTACATAACAGTGAATTTTATAGGAAGCCAGATATAATGAGAACAGTTAAGCATCATAGATTGCGATGGACAGGACATGAGGCACGAACGGGGAATGAAATACGTGCATGGAAGTTTCTTGTAGGAAAGCCAGAGGGAAAACGGCCAGTTGGTAGACCAAGAATGAGGTGGGAGAATAACATTTACCATGATTTGAGGAAAGATTGGAAAACATTACTTCAGAATAGGGACGTATGGGGATCTTATGTTCTCGCGGCCATGAAACTACGGGTTCGATTGTTCCAGTGAATTAGTTAGTTAGTTAGGAAGAAAATAATACTTTGTGTAGAGCTGTAAAAATTTAGATAATCTTAAATTAATTTCTGTTTTTGTGGAGATAATAAGCAATATAGGTTTTTTTTTTTTTCAATATTCGGCACGTTGAATTCAGGGTAAATTAATTACATGTATGTATATGTATATATATATATATATATATATATATATATATGTGTGTGTGTGTGTGTGTGTGTGTGTGTGTGCATGCGATTGTATTGTACGATTTCAAATGTTTTTATATAATCAACTCAAACTTTGCAAATATTTTACAGTATATTTTGCTTTTAACAATAATAAATTAAAGAGGAGATACTGTGTCACAAACAAATTTATTCCTTATGTTGTCTGCTAGTTAGTGAGAGCAACCACTTCAGTCAACCTTCGTTTTACATTTGACAGACAAAACAAGTTTAATTTATTTCCTAAGCACTTAACCTTTGCGAACTTAGATCATTATCAGTTATTTAAAGTAAAATAATAATAATAATAATAATAATAATAATAATAATAATAATAATAATGATAATGATAATAATTTAACTTTCTGTAGAGACTTCACGACCATTATTTCTTGGGATTATAAGCTGGCTACTTTGCATAAAAGTAATCTTGTTCCATTCAAAGAATAGAATTATTTCGGGTTTTCCTAGAATGAATATTCTAGGCTACCGATCACCGTCCACAAATACTGATTTGGCTTTTACGAATTCGAGGAATTCTGCTTTTTTTCGCTACCGTGAATGACATTAATTATAACTGAAACCTTATGCAAGTTTTATTTTAATACCATGAGCATCGGTCGATGCAAGTTTTGTCTATAAATCAAGAGGTTATTAAATTTCACTGAAATATTTAATCATTCATGAGTTTAAATGTAGGGAGTATACATTTGTACTAATATTTCATTTTGACATATTTCTGTTGCCTTACATTTCCTGAATAATGAAAAAATAATTTCAGTTGGCATATGCCTGTATGTTTCATTTATTAATGAAGTGCTAATCTACATTTTTATAGGGTGTATAAAAATGTGACGATAAGTAATTTCGAGGTTCATAGGTTCAAACCCGGCCGGGATCCATGAATTTTTATGAGCCTAAAAACCTGAGTATGGTTTCCTTTGGAACGGTGGTAAATCCGTGGGTCCAGAGACATAGATTTAAGGCACATTAAATAACTTCAAATAAAAATACTAATGAAAAGTGGGAAATGTTCTTTTATTTATTTTTCAGCTTCTTAGTGTGTATTATCTGCTGTGTCAAATGTCTATTGAATTAACATTTTAAAATGTAAAACTTAGTAAATTCGATAAAATGCAAAAGTTGTAAATTCGAGGTTAGATTATAATATAGGAACTAAGTAATTAAAATTTTGTAACATTAATAAGCAATATTATCGCTGGCCGAGCCGATATTATAACAGAAATTTCTTAAATTACAACACCTTTTGCATTACAATTTCCAATATTTCTTAATTATTCATACAAGCGCTTAAATCCAGGTCATGTAAGGCGTTAGTATTCCTCAGTGTCACTTTTGTCCCACTTCATGACTTGCTGATGTACACTTAGCGACAAAAAGAATGGGCAGACTCCTGATCTCGAATATTTAAAGTTTTAACGCGCGATTCACACAAGTAAACTAATAGCACAGTAGAGCTACAATACGTTTCTCTCCTTCCTTTCAAGAGCATCCTTTCTAAACACAACAAGAAGCGAAAGCTTAGCTCAGTGCTTAGTGGCTTGATTCGCATGCAAATGGTTGCAGGTTCGATTCCCGGCGAGGTAAAATTTTTTAATTGTTAAAATGCTCTCTATTGTATTCCGTATGTCCATTCTTAAAAAAATTACTAACTATTTGGAAGTAATTACTATTTTTAGTATTAATATTATTATTTATTTATAAACAGGTTTGCAGTGTAATGAAACATCTTCCTATGCCCAAAGCTTTTAAAATTTTTATCTTCTTTTTCTTGGGTACATTTTGAGTTAATTTTGATCCCCAGGTAATTACATAATTTGATACATCTCATTATTATTATTATTATTATTATTATTATTATTATTATTATTATTATTATTATTATTATTATTATTATTATTATTATTATTATTACAGATGATAGATAATAATAATAATAATAATAATAATAATAATATTTTTATTGTCAGTCATCTATGGGCTATTATTATGCTGGACTTGACATATGTAAACCAAATATTTTAATTGAAGGGTGAATGAAACTATTTCCTCACTAATACGTAATAAGTAAATAAACTCATCAACATATGAAGCTATATTATATTTTATTACATACATTTATAGCATTATTATTAAAGCGTACCGGTACTGCTCTCTATGGTTCAGAAGCCTGGATACTTAAAAACAAGATCTAAGTAGGATAACGGCGGCAGAAATGAAATTTTTGAGATCTGTTAAAGGGTGCACTAAGGAAGACAGAATCAAGAACACAGAAATAAGACAGGAACTTGAAATATTTCCAATAACTGATACAATAGATACATATAGACAAAAATGGAAGCAACACATAGACAGAATGAATGAAGATAGATATCCGAAACAAATAACAACATACAAACCTAAAGGAACCCGAGATGTGGGCAGACCTAGAAAGAGATAGGCTCAAGTCGGAACGGGTCAACAGACCTAATCCATGAATGCAGATGATGATGATGATTAAATCGTAGCACTACACACACAATTAAATTTATACCGGTAGCTAAATGGTGTTACAGAGTTTACGAAGGCAGGAATATTACTTAAGATAGTGTAGAGCGGATGTAGATAATGTGGCAGAATTTAATGTTATAGGATGTATTTTGCGAAAATAAAAATGAATAAAAAAATTGTCGGAGGATTCGAATCCTGGCTTTCACATACAATACCTTGTTTTAAGTTGTTTAACGATCTACGCTATTCGAACGCCGGATACTAGTTGCCGTGTTTACTTTTGTACTATGAAGGAGAGTTGAACTTTATTTAAAATGTCGCAATTTGAGTAATATTGCATTTGTGGAACACTTGTAAATATCTAGAAACATGTCTCCTCCACTGTTCTTTAACTCTTTAAGACGGTTAAAACCAAATACAGCGTATTTAAAAGATTTAACAATGCGTTACTTCGTGAACCGCAGCTATGACTTTTCGAGCATGCGCAATGGGTCATAATAGGAACTCTGCTTTTTGAAGCGGCTCATTCTTTTTGTCGCTAAGTGTACATCTCCCAAGTCTTCTCCACTGGATTACTGTTACTTTCAAACTGCCTATGACACTTGCGGCATAGAGGAAGATTTATAATAATCTTTGCGCTATCTGTCTAAATCATGGGAATTCTTGAATGACGCCTTCATTGGGCGGCTACGAATCCCTTTTGGTGACTAAAGTTTTCAATCCACCCGCGAGTTCCAAGGCTAATTTAAAAAAAAAGTCGAAAGAGAGTGATTTAGAAGAAACAGATCTCCAACAGATCAGATTTTTAGTATAAGACAGATTTTAGAAAAGAAATGGGAATGTAATGGTACTGTATATCAACTATACGTAGACTAAAAAAAATCATACGATTCAATATTAAGAGGGAGAAGTTATATAGCGTCCTGCTGGAGTTCGGAATTCCTAAAAAGTTAGACTTGTACGAATGTGTCTAAATGGCATAAAGAGTAGGGTGCCTGTAGGCAAATAGTTTTCGGATACTTCCGAAATTCACGATGGGTTGAAGCAAGGAGATGCACTATCTCCTCTACTATTTAATTTTGTACTAGAGCATGCCATCAAATTTTAGAGGATGAAGAATGCCTACAACTCTATGGAAATAATTAGCTGTAAGTTTATGCTGTTGATAATACGGTACAGTGCGATCAGTACAGCACTGGACAGCAGACGTGGAGATTTCACTATACATTGCTGACTCACTCGCGGCGGGGAACGGATAGCGTAGGATCGCGGTGATACAACCACACACATTTTCGTAACTATTTTACAAATTGTCGTACTTACTAACTCTATTGAAGCTGGCGCTGTTACTTGTTCACTTCCGTTGTCCATGGATTTTTGACACCTCTTTATAAAAAATTTGATGTACAGATTATGGACTGTTAAACGTGACGGATTTTTTTTTCACCCGGGAATTATGTTTCAAAAAGTCTTCGTATTTGGCTGGCAGACTGAATTAACAAATATTGATCATAAATAAATACACGTTGTTCAGTAGAAAAATTATTCGTCATATACAGTCTACACATTACACTTATACGTTACGTCATTCAGTTTACATATATACACGCCTGTTTTATAAGATAAAAATTTAAAAATTGAAATAACTTATACACACGCCATTCAGTACACAAGGAAAGAGCGAGCGAGCACCTTATCCATTCGAAGCACACAATATGACTGCGACCGTGGAATGCATGGGATATGCTTGTATACTGCTGAGTCTACGCACATTTCAAGTCCCGTGTCTGCACGTGTAATCCTTCGTCACCGCACAGCAAAAGCCCGCGTCTGCTGTCCAATGCTATACTGATTGCACTGTAGTACTATTGGGCGATAGCGAGGAGATACTAAAGGTCAACACGCACACACTATTGAGTAACACTAAGAAATTGGGAGTAAATATGAATAAAAACTAAATTTGTGGTCTCACATAGAAATACATTATATAGGCCTAATTGAAATGGACAGCTAATGACAAATGAAGACAATTTTGAGGAAGGACTGAATATTCTAATATCTAGGAACAATAATCACAAATATGAATGAAATGCATAAAGAAATTAAACATTGGCTCAATTCTGGAAATGCGTGATATTATGCATTACAGGGACTATCGACGTCCCAAACTCCTTTAAAAAAGCGTTAAGCTGAAAATATATAAAACTGTTATTCTACCAGTTATATTAAATGGATGCGAAACATGGACTCTTACTTTAAGGGAGGAAAAGGAGTTTACGAGAATAAAGTTCTTAGGACAATTTTTGGACCAAAGAGGTATGAGCAGACAGGCAAATGGAGAATACTTGCATAACAGTGAACAACATGGTCTTTATAGGAAGCCAGATATAATGAGAACAGTTAAGTCTTGTAGACTGCGATGGGCAGGACATGCGGCATAAATGAGGAATGAAAGACATGCATTGAAGCTTCTTGTAGGAAAACCGGAGGGAAAACGCCCAGTTGGTAAACCAAGAATGAGGTGGGAGAATAACATTAACTACGATTTGAGGGAAGTAGATAATAAAGACAATGATTGGATAAAATTAGCTCAGGATAGGGATGTATGGAGAGCTTATGTCCGCACGGCCATGTACCGTCGGGTTCGATAGTGCTAGTGAGTTAGTGATAATTTTGGTTGGTGATTGAAGTATGTTTCCATGACAGAGATATGTTGGTTTGATGAACAGCAGAAATGTTTATTAATGTGAAATGATGATATGCCTGAAGGAAATATATCGGTCGTCTAGCGGTATT
Organism: Diploptera punctata; assembly: GCA_030220185.1. Taxonomy (NCBI): domain Eukaryota; kingdom Metazoa; phylum Arthropoda; class Insecta; order Blattodea; family Blaberidae; genus Diploptera; species Diploptera punctata. Next base: position 1,835,978 of record JASPKZ010010268.1, read on the forward strand.
TGTTTTTATTTCGGTTATGTACGGTTTCATTAGTGTATGTTTATAATTGTATATAATTAAAGATTTTGTGTTTATTTCGTAGTGATTGTGTTTCGTCTATTCGTGGGTTTACCGAGGTTTATATGATGTTAAATTTAAGTTTTGTTAATTATTTATTAACTTTATAAGTTTGTTCGATTTTATACTTGTACAAGTTAAACCTTTAAATTGGCAAAACAGTCATATCTCGTGTTAGTTATTTAAATGTGGCGGACCACAGTGGAAACGAAATCATACTAAACTGTTATCTTCTATCTATAATTATATAACAATGAATATTTGTATGTATGTCTGTCCTTTATAGACTTCTAAACCGTTCAACCGATCATCGTGAAGATTTGTATATAAGGATTTCAGATGCGGCGATTGTTTAGCCGTTTTATATTATGTTCTAAAATCATTAGGTGTAGGAGTACACATGAAACGAAAATTTAAAAATCGGTCTAGCGATCGCAATTTTGGATTTTTCACAACAAAACTCGGAATAACTTATTAAAATAAACTGAGGTATGAATTATCAAAAAATGAACGAAATCCGACAGTTAGAAGTGGGGGTTTACTTGAAATCCAAAATTTAAAAAAATGGATATATGATTTCGATGAAATTTTGTGTGTGTGTTGGAGTGGGTCCCTGGATGGCTCAGATTCACAGTTGGACCCTCTAAAATCATAAGGTGTAGGATTTCACCTGAAGTGAAAATTTAAAAATCGTTCTAGCGGTCACAGTATTTTATGTTGCACAACGAAACTTGGTATACCCTTTTCAAACAAACTGATGTAGACATTGTCAAAAAATGAGCTATATCCGATAATTGGAAGTGGAGGTTTACTTGAAATACGAAATTAAAAATTGCCTAAACAACTGCACCGATTTTTATGAAAATGTTTGTGTTTGTTTGAGCCGGTCTCTGGATAACTTACATTCACAATTGGACCCGCTAAAACCATTAGGTGTAAGAGTTCACATGAAGTGAAAACTTAAAAATCACTCTAGCGGTCTCAATTTTCTATGTTTTACAACGAAACTCAGTATACCTCATTATAATAAACCGAGATAGATATAAAAAAATAAGCGAAATCAGACAATTGGAAGTGGAAGTTTACTTGAAATCCTAAATTAAAAACTGCCTGAACGTCTGAACCGATTTTGATGGCATTTTGTGTGTGTGAGTGGGTCCTTGGATGGTTTAGATTTACAGTTGGACCGGTAGGTGGCGCTGCGATTGGGTAATATGATCTTTTTATGTCAGATGTATAATCATCTGCATTACCGACATATTCTGCGCGACAACATAGTGACGTAATAATGCACGCTTCTTGAGCCACAATAGATGGTAGTGAGGAGTTTTCTTGCGAACTTATTAATTAGTGAATTTTATGATAAAAGAATAACTTATATTTTTATCGTCCAGCCATGATTCGAGAATTGAACGTTCAGGCATGACAACGTCTGCCGAGTCCGCTAGTTATTGTGTAATTCGACACACATTTAATTCCTCGTTGGGTTTATTCTGTTTTATTAAACATATTAATTAATTTAAATCATTTGATTCATCCTATAAGTTACATTGCCAATTTAAGGGCTAAAATATAGAAAATATCAGTGTTCATCATCATCTGCCTTTCAAGTATTAGGCCCAGTGGCCCGTTACGGTCTCACGCCATCTCCGAAAAGGTCGACCCACAGATCTTCTGCCTCGAGGAAAGTAGTGAAGAATTTGTTTTGGTATTCTGTGACGATCCATGTGCTGAATATGGGCTAGCCAATTGTTTCTATATTCTTGGAGGTGTTCAGATATAGGTACCATGTTTAACTCTCTGGCTATTGTTGAATTTCTTTGGTGGTCTAGAAGGCTATAACCTGCAGTTCGTCGCAGAAATTTCATCTCCGTGACTGTAATGTGACGGTAATCCTGAGTTCTGATGGTCCAAGCTTCACTGCCATAACAGATTATGGGTCTAGCTAGAACTTTATAGATTTTCATTCTTGTGTGTCTCTGCACTTTTGATGGTTAAACTTGGTTGATAATTCTTAAAGCTTTATTATAGTTTTGTATTTTAAAGGATAAGTCATATTCCTCATTATAAGTTAGATTATATCCTAAGTATTTGTTTGAAATTATAAATGCTGGTCTTTCGAAAACCTTACATGATGAGTAAAAACCGATATCATATTTGAATTATTTTAAAGCCATTTCCTTCCTTGTGCTGAGATCAGAGAGCACCCTAATATGAACTTGTTGGCCAAGTTAATTTAGTATACCCATTAACCCATAGATATATGCGAGTAATGGAAGTCGGTATAACAACTCGATGAGACATTTAGTGGGTAACTTAGATTTTACTGGCTGGGAAACGGTAAATTTTACATAGAGGCCTTTTTAGTCAGGCTTTTCTAGCCTGAAAATCTTCAGACTCGGGACTCGCGGCTTGAAGTCCCTCCCGGAGGACTTTCCTTTTTTTTTTTTTTTTTTTTTTTTTTTTTTTTTTTTTTTATTATTTCATCCAAAAGTCCATCGACCGCGGCCGGATAACCACTAGCGCTCCGCGGCTTAAAACAATATCAGAATCACATACTTTTGTTTCTGAGACAAAGAAAAATCTTGTTTTTTCTTCCTCATTGTGCATGTAATTGTTGAATTTCTTATTTTTACATTTTAGTTAGAACGTCTTGATTATAAGTAGACTATAAGTAATATAATGATAATGCTTTATGATGATGATGATAATAATAGGCTATTAAAAATAATAATAAATAATAATAATAATAATAATAATAATAACAACAACAAGAACAAATAGGGAGCTCCGTGGCGAAGGCGGTTAGATATTTGCCTCTCACCGTTGGGTCTCGAGATCGTATGTCAGTCATTCCTTTTAGGCTTCGTGGAGGACGAAATGGAACTTGGGCAGGTTTTTCTCCGGACTTGTCCCGTATTCTCCTGATGCAAATTTCATACCACCATTTCTCCATACTCATCCGTTTCACTTCGTTCATTCGCTCCTGTTACGGTGTATCAGGCGTAGTCGAGCCAGCATCTTTGTCGTTCGCAGACCTCTACAAAATAAAAGTTTTTTTTATCTCATTCCTCGACTAGATCTGAGTTGAACACGAGTTGAGGTTACTGTTATGTTAACAAATAATAACAATAATAATAACGATCATAATAATAATAATAATAATAATAATATATACAATCATCCAACCATAGTAATTCTGCCCGAGGGCAGGTCTTTCACCGCAATCATAGCATTTTCGTTGCTTCCCGTTGCTTTCCATACCGGTGAAGAATGATGATAATGGTGATGATGGCCATATGATTTCGGGGACCGTTTGGGCCTTAAAGGTTTCCTGACATTTGTCTTACAGGTGAGGAAAAACCTCACCCAGAAAAACTGCCCCGACCGGGGATCGAACCCGGGCCCGCTGCGTGACAAGGCAGTACGCTACCTCGAGATCACAGCGGTGGACATATATAAATAATAATACTTGCTTACTTACTGACAATATCGAACCCGTAGGTTCATGGCCGCGCGGACATAAGCTCTCCATACATCCCTATCCTGAGCTAATGCTTTCCAGTCATTCCCTGTATAATCTACTTCCCTCAAATCATAGTTAATGTTGTTCTCCCATCTCACTCTTGGTCTACCAACTGGGCGTTTTCCCTCTGGCTTTCCTACAAGAAGCTTTCATGCACGTCTTTCATTCCCCATACGCGCAACAAGCACATATATAATAATAATAATAATATTAATAATTAATAATATTAATAATAATAATAATAATAATAATAATAATAATAATAATAATAATAATAAATATGCCACGCGTTTTCGTCTTAAAATGGTAAGGAATTTTCTGGACATGCATAAGGGAAATACTAGTGTTGTTAACTTTTCAAGATTTCTGAACATTGGTGAACTAAATGAAATTCATCATATTTGGAAACATTAATTTAGACAGTTCGAAACAGTGACTATTTTTTTCTTTTTTCATCATTCTCTAAATTTATAAAAAAAGTATCACATTATCAAGTACTGATGCCGACTATCACATAGGCCTAAGTATCCAAAATAATCACTCAGAAACAACCTTGTAGTAAGTATAAACAATTATTCTGGACGAACTTGCATAATAAAAGTTTTGGATAACAAAACCTTCAATTTTGATCTGGTAATAATATTTATATAGGAAGCCGTTCCCGATCTGCCGCTTGCAAGTCCGCAAGATAGCTATTTATAAATTCGACCTTCACCTAATGAACGTGAACTAGACTGGGGTATAAATTCTAGTTTCCAGATGAAAAGATATAACCGTATTTTGTAACGTCCAGACTATTTCTGTAACATGTAATCAAAGGAAAATTGTAAATTGAAACCGAGAACAGTAAATAGTGAATTTCGATTGAAATGCATCTCACACCATCACGAATAAAACACACAACTTTATATCGTCGTATATTTTATTTCATACTACTCTCCAATAGATAATTTAGGTACCCGATCCTTTCAGCATACTGTCCTTAATACCTCTTCTTATCACTTTTTGCCAGGATACAGCTTTTGGAGGTATGTAACATCGCATTCCAAATATGAAATTTCACAAATTACAGGGTGGGGCATAAATACCTGATGATTTTAAAATCATTTTAACCATATTCCCCACTGAGTACTTAATTCAGAGGGATGTAAGTTGAGATCTTCTGTACTACTATCAACATCTGTACCTAATTACTCAGTAATAATAATAATAATAATAATAATAATAATAATAAAATAAAAATACAACATTTACAATAAAAAAGTAAAGTTATCTCACTACAGGTCTTGCCCCCCCCTTGAGGTAGTAGGAGGTTAAGGCTCCCACCTCTCTAGATGATCGCCATGAGATGTCAGCCGGGTTGTCAGCCCTGCGTGACGCTCGCCTTTACCCCCTGAACAAGCGTCTGGCACTCATTTCGATGGAGACTAAGTCGACCCAAGGGGCAATGGTGCGGCCAGAATGTTTAGGCCAGTTTAAAAAATTATGTTTGCTAAGTCAAGTGTATAATATATATATATATATATATATATATATATTATATATATGAGTGATATTCAAAGATATACACAATTTTATAGATAGTTCATATTGGTGAGATACTGAATGAAAATGCCAAAAAAAGTACGTGAAGATAAATTTTTTAATAATAGTTGGGGAATCAGCATCTCTAATTATAAAACTTTTTTTTATTTAGGAATATTCCACGATACAGTGTTTTTCCTTCAACCCAAAGTGATTTGTTGCCAGAGGCTCCTGTCTCTTTCATAGATTAATTAAAGGACCGCAGCCTTAAAATCGGAAACATTTACTCTACTCCACTGATGTCAGCTTTTATAAAACCTAATATATATATATATATATATATATCCATCCATGGTAATTCTGCCCAAGGGCAGGTCTTTCACTGCAATCATAGCATTTTCATGCTATGCTTTGCAGCTTTACTAGGGAATTGTAGGTGTGGTAGCTTCCCGTTGCTTTTCACACAGGTGATGGTTGATAATGATAAGGATGATGATGATGGCCATATGATTTCGGGGGCCGTTTGGGCCTTAAAGTTTTCCTGACATTTGTCTTACAGGTGAGGAAAACCCCGATATAAACCTCACCCAGAAAAACTGCCCCGACCGGGGGTCGAACCCGGGCCTGCTGCGTGACAAGGCAGCACGCTACCTCGAGACCACAGCGGTGGAGATATATATATATATATATATATATATAATTCAAATACTATAACTTCAGTACGCTTAAAATGTTGTGGTTTGTAGGCCTACGGTATTTGGTCCCTGTATGGATTAAGCTGCACGTTCGTTTCAACGAAAGAATGATTCTCAGAATGAGATATTTCACCACATCTGCTCCGTGCGAATCCCCTCACATCTGGACCAAACACGGACTTGAAGACAGGAAATGATTGATTTGTGCCATTCAAGTGAGGATTGGAACAGCACAATGCAAGCGCGCGGCTATACAATTCATTCTGTGGTAAATCGTGATATTGCAAATGTTGGTATTCTCATTTACATAATATTAAATTTCATCATCACGCATTTATTTTATTACATTTTGCTTCCATAACGTGAAGTGGCTATTATAACATGTGGTTACCACAGACTATTCTCATGCAGCTGGATTTTGTTAACACGCAGAGTTTTATCTCCAAGGTTTGTCCTCAACTGCTCTATTTTGCAATAAGATGTCCAATTATTGTGAGAAAAAGAGACCACAAAAAAGTAATAGTATATTACGATGCGAGATTGGGAAGTGGTTTTTACATAAGCGAGGAAATGTTTAAAAACCAAGCGATAGCCAGGTTTTTAATTACCGAGATTCTATAAAAAAACTTCACAAACGTGGTTCATGCATTATTTTTTTGCGCGATGGTATTTTCAAAAATAATAAATAATAGTAAAATAATAACATATTTGTTGAAAATATTTGCGTTCTTTATCAACAATGTTAACAGTGTGCGCAATGCTTATTGAGACTACAGCAGGCCGTCACACCAATCAGTCATAAAATGGCGGCAAGTGTGTATTTATTGTTTTATATTATTTTCAAATAAGGTTCAGTTCATTTAAAATACAGTGATTTGTTTCGTATAATGTATATTAACACTAGGGGCACGCGTAGTGGTTAAGGCACTGCGCTACAGTCCGGAAGGTCGAGGGTTCGAGTCCCGGTGGGGTCAGGATTTTTAAGCTGACCCAAACCTCCTGGAGGCACTATGATCCTGGGGTCGACTCCGCCTCTAACGGAAATGAGTACCAGGCGCTTGTTCTGGGGGTAAAGGCGGCCATCACGCAGGGCTGACAACACAGCTGATATCAAGTGTCGATTGTCCAGAAAAAATGGTAGCCCTACCCACCTACTACCCCAAGGGCCTCCTGAAGCCTGTAGTGGGATCACTTTACCATTTATGTATAGCTTTGAAATAATTGATGGCGCACATATAATTTTAAAGTCTCAGAACGAAGCCACTGCGCATGATCAGAGATCAGCTATTTGGTTCACAAGTATACAAGTATCTGAGAAACAGCCATGGAGAACATTAGGACATGGGTACTTGAAAACTCGATGGAAATAAACAGCTCCAAAACAAAGGCAATGAAATTCAGGAAAGGAGGAAGGCTAGCTAATAAGGACCATCTTATATGCGGAGGAGAAACCCTAGAATTCGTATCAAGCTACAAATACTTGGGGGTCACCTTACAAACAACTGGAACCGCTTTCTCACTTCATATACAGGATCGAGCAACAGCTGCAACGAAAGCCATGTACGATATCCCTAAACTCCAAAGACTATTCCTCTCAACTGCAATGAAACTCTTCAATCTTAAAGTAATGCCGGCCGCAACATACGGAATCCAGCTAATATGGAATTACTTGACGGTGAAAAATCTTAAGAAACTGGAGAACGTTAAATCAAGGTTTCTCAAAAGACCACTGTCGATTTCAAAATATACAAGAAATAGTTATGGCTATACAATTGTCCAGGAATCCTTCTTCATCGAAGATATCAGACACTGCTTCAGACTACCGGAAACGCAAGCATACAAAATCGTCATCGAGGAGAGACAGAACAAAGCCGCCGAGATACCGACAGAAGTTATGGAAACAGACGCAATGAAAACAGAAACCTGGAAGCAACCGAACTTCGACACCTGTACACACGTTTTGCAGCCCATGGATTTCATGGGAATATATGCCTGAACAACATGTACCATGAACCCAAGGAGGACTGTGTCTGTAAATTATGCAACAATCCATGTCCGAAATATCATCTAGTGAAGTGTAAAAACAGGACTCTACCACTAAAAACTGTAATTAAAGACTGGTAAAAAGCTAAATTAAATTTAATGTACACATTGTGTTTAATAAAGTCAAATAATTATTTGAGAAACTAAAATCCGTTCTATTTCATTGTGTGTCGTGCAATGGAAAATATTTCGCGTAAATAAGCAGTGCGGTAAATACTGGAAATAAAACAAAGCAAAATAAATTAAACAAAAGAAACAAAATTATTTGAAATAAGGACGAGAGAGAGAAAAAAGCATGACAACAGGATCGAACACGCGACCTTATACACAGGAAACAGAAACTCCGACCACTAGACCACAACCGTCACTGCTATAAATTGCCTGTATGAAGCGATGCAATACTCCAGGACTTACTTGTTTAATGAAATTAGATATTATCTTCACTTAATTTAAATTAATCAAACGCGTTTTGTATTAGTAAAGGTAAAGTGATCCCACTACAGGCCTAAGGAGGCCCTTGGGGTAGTAAGAGGTTAAGGCTCCCACTTTTTCTTGACAATCGGCACTTTATGTCAGCCGGGTTGTCAGCCCTGCGTGACGGCCGCCTTTACCCCAGAACAAGCGTCTGGTACTCATTTCAGTTAGAGGCTGAGTCGACCCCAGGGCCATAGTAGTGGAAATAAATAATTTTGTCATGCCTTGTGTTTTGTAAACAAAGTAATGAGACGTTATACACGGGAAACAGAAGCTCCGTCCACTAGACCACAACCATCCCTGCTAGGAATTGCCTGTATAAAGCGATGCAATACTCCAGGACTTACTTGTTTAATGAAATTATATATTATCTTCACTTAATTTAAATTAATCAAACGCGTTTTGTAATCAGTAGTGGAAATAAATAATTTTGTCATGCCTTGTGTTTTGTAAACAAAGTAATGAGACATTATAATCGTTATTCATTATATATATATATATATATATATATAATTATTTATTTTCCTATTATATACAGATATATTTATATACGGGTAACGAAGCCTGGTAACGTAGGCATTATGAAAATTAACGACGTAATTTTTAAAAAAAAGTATATATTCACGGCCAGGATCGAACGGGGGCCCGCATCGTCGGAAGAGAAGATCTTACCGACTACTCCACTGAAGCGAATTGATTACAAAAAACATTTGCATGGGGAGGGAGAATTTAACCACCAAACTTTCTTAATCAAACGAGTTCAGTAAGTGTAACAAAAGTACTTGGTGTGAATCGCTATTTCAAAACTCCAATCATCAAGAGTTGGCGCAATCATTTTTTTTTTTAACCAATGCGGTGACATTAACACTACCTTTTGGATAGATTTTTGTATTTAAATTGTACGTAGTATACATAAAGGTCAGTGGTTTTACTGTCCGCACGAGGTCTTGATTATATGTAACATTACAGTATAGTTTCTTGGTTGGCAACAACGAAATGTAGGAAGTTGAAACTTTCAGTCATGGTCGCCATTTGATGAACTACGACAAAAACGAATTATGCGCACAAAAAAATTATATATTATGACAATCGATAGCCTAAAACAGAAACTAGTACACAAAAACATTTTGACGTGTTGTTCATTTGGTTTGTTTAACATTTATTTCACCAAAAATAGTTTACATTGCTATATGAACCATTGAAAAAAACCAAATGTTACAAAGCTTAGCCCCTAATTATATGAGTTATTGTAGTCAGCTACAGTGTTTCCTCTTCCTTTCCTTTATAAAGAATTTCACAACAGTCACCAAACTAGCTTAATGCAAGTAGTGTTAAACAGCAGAATTGCTTCGAATATAAAACATATTTTAATTTGAATCCATAAAGAAAAGAAACCAAAAGAAGGAAAGAAACCGGAGACTTGGCGTTCGGGTCCATAATAATTAAAAATTCAATGTCAGAAATATAGAAGGAGTTTCAAAGTTCCTTATTTCCTTGAAGGACCAAAATTTGTTACTATGGAAGAGTTGGCCCGAAAGAAGAACTTGTGAATTAAAGAAAAGTAAATAAGTAAGCTCACTTGTTTTACCCACTGTAGATTATTCTATTTTTTGTTGGATTTATAAATTTATCATGTTAGATTCTAGATTCAGGGCTTAACGTTTGAGGAAGAAACCAAATTGAGCGACGTTAAGCAATAGTGGTATCAGTTGCATTATGTTGTTGAAGTGTCTATAAACAGTGGTGTTTAATTACAAATGTAATTAAATTGTGATTTTATTTATAATATTTATTAGCTCAACAAAATATTTTTGAATAAAAAGTTTAAAAGCGTTAGGAAGAAAGGGATAAGTATTAAACAAATTGTCTATTTTTTCATTAGGGTCGTTGGTCCTGTGAAAAAGTGATCAGTTATTACATTAAGAAGAGATGGAAGTATCTTTATTCTCATGCAATAATTTATATAAAACTAAATTCCATTGTGCAACAGAATTAGAAGGTAGTTGATGTATCAGGCAGCTACTGTCCTCAGATTCACATGTATTAATCACAGTATATTGGGTAGTGTTAGACGTGAAACCACCAAGTTACTAAAGAGTAAAAAGAGGGAATATTTGAGAGAGAAGATTAATGATCTTGAAATGAATGCAAAAAATAGGAACATTAGAGAATTATATCAGGGAATTAGTATAGAGAAGAAGGGGTTTCAGGCTAGAACAAACATAATTCGGAATGAAAAAGGGGATATGATTCCAGATTCTAGGAGTATATTAAATAGATGGAAAGGTAACTTTAATCAGCTATTAAATGTACATACAGAACAGGACATTGAGGAGGATAAGTTACATACAGCAGAAATGCTAGTCGCAGAGCCAAGTGCATTAGAGGTTGAAATGGCGATTGAAAAATTGAAGATGTATAAAGCATCAGGTTCAGATGAGATCCCAGCAGAACTGATAAATCAGGGGGAGAAAATTGATGGACAAGATACGCTGGTTGCTTAGTAAGATTTGGGAAAAAGAAGCTGTTCCAGATGAATGGAAGGAATTAATTATCGTACCAATTTATAAGAAAGGAGATAAAACTGATTGCAACAACTATAGGGCATCTCATTACTTTCAACTTCGTACAAAATTCTAACAAATATATTAGTAAGCAGACTTACTCCCTATATTGATGACATTCTAGGAGATCATCAATGTGCATTTAGAAGAAACAGGTCTACAACAGATCAGATTTACAGTATAAGACAGATTTTAGAGAAGAAATGGGAATATAATGGTACTGTACATCAACTATATGTAGACTTCAAAAAAGCATATGATTCAATTAAGAGGGAGAAGTTATATAGTATCCTGCTGGAGTTCGGAATTCCTAAAAAGTTAGTTAGACTTATACGAATGTGTCTAAATGGCTCAAAGAGTAGGGTGCGTGTAGGCAAACAGTTTTCAGACACTTTTGAAATCCAGAATGGGTTGAAGCAAGGAGATGCACTATCTCCTCTACTATTTAATTTTGTACTAGAGCATGCAATTAAATCTTTAGAGAATGAGGAAGGCTTGCAACTCAATGGTATTAATAAGCTGTTAGTTTATGCTGATGATGTAGTACTACTGGCCGATAGCGAGGAGATACTAAAGGCCAACACGCACACACTATTGAGTAACACTAAGAAATTAGGACTGGAGGTAAATATCAGTAAAACTAAATATTTGGTCACACGTAGAAATTCAGTATATAATGGAAATGGACAGCTAATGACAAATGAGGGAAATTTTGAGGAAGTGGCTGAATTCAAATACCTAGGAACAATAATCACAAATAGGAATGAGATGCACAAAGAAATTAAACATAGGCTCAATTCTGGAAATGCATGCTATTATGCATTGCAGAGACTTTTGATGTCCCAACTCCTTTCAAAAAACGTTAAGCTGAAATATATAAAACTATTATTCTACCAGTTATATTATATGGGTGCGAAACATGGACTCTTACTTTAAGGGAGGAAAGGAGATTACGAGTATTTGAAAATAAAGTTCTTAGGAAAATTTTTGGACCAAAGAGAGATGAATAGACAGGTGAATGGAGAAGACTACATAACAATGAACTACATGGTCTTTATAGGAAGCCAGATATAATAAGAACAGTTAAGTCTCGTAGACTGCGATGGGCAGGACATGTTGCGCTATGGGAATGAAAGACGTGCATGGAAGCTTCTTGTAGGAAAGCCAGAGGGAAAACGCCCAGTTGGTAGGCCAAGATTGAGGTGGGAGAACAACATTAACTATGATTTGAGGGAAACAGATTATACAGGGAATGATTGGAAAACATTGGCTCAGGATAGGGGTGTATGGAGACCTTATGTCCGCGCGGCCATGAACCTTCGGGTTCGATAGTGCCAGTGAGTAAGTAAGTAAGTATAGGGGTGACATGTGGTTAGCATGTCGAGTCTCCAGAGGTTATAGAAGGTTTTCTTAATAAGGAGCGGCTACTTACTGTAGCTACTAAACTCTTCAAGATGCTGAATGGGTACCGGTGCCATATTATCCGAAATTCCATGATAACATTTATTCCGCCACCGGAGATTGAAACCAGCGCAAGTCACGTAGCTTTGCGCCAAGTCTATTTGCTTAATCCATTTAATGTATTTAATAAATAGGATCTTCTTGCTGACTATTTAACTTATGCCCCAGATGGGAGTCAATGGCCAATCAAATTTCAATGATTTTTGATTTACAACGAATCACAGTCGTGTTTCGCCTCGAATTTATCAACCGAAGTTTATCATATTAAAGAAAGCTCCTCCTTTTTAATATTCTGAATAGGCCATAGCATTATTAAATTTTTGCAGTGACTGACTCTGTAAGAAATACGGCTACCATATTGTATATATAGTGCATGAATGTCATCAGGTAGCGCATGCGGGAGATAATATAAAAACGTTTGTAGCAATTGATTATGCCACAAAAAAACACTGATTGCACTTTCTTAAACGAATTATTTTCCAGGAAATGACGTTGCAGAAAAATGTAATTGAATCGTGAATTTATCGATAATTTGGAAATCACTCGTGGCATTACTTACGATAAGCTTGTATTACACGAAATCAATCAAAACATTATTCACAATTAAAGAAGTTAAGAGTCAACGTGTTTCAATAGCGACGCTATTGAAATGCGTTGACTGTTTTAACATTTTAAATTGGTGAATTTAGTTTTTATTGACTTTGTGTAATCCATTTAATACTAAGAAGGAAAACAAAAAATAGAAAAAGTCCGTCACGCAGGAATTGCATAAACTAAGCGAACACCTCAGCAAGTCGGAATTTATGTTCCCATTTCTGATTTATGGAAAATACATTTCACTGCGCCTGAGACAATGACGAAACCACTAGACCACAACAGTAGATGTAAATGCTATTAAAGATTAAATTATAAAATATGAAAAAAAAAAAAACATGAATTGTTTTGCCAGTTCAGTATTGTGTAACGTTTGTGTGCAACATAAACACAATTTAATGGTTATATTGAATAAAAAGTGTGGTTTGTAGATATAGGTTAACAAATTATAGACGTGAACTAATGGGGTATTTAATAGAAACATAGTATTCCACGTTTAATTGGATTTTGCTTGTGAATAGAACAACCCATCAAATTGAATAGCAAGAATTGAAGAGCAACTTTCATGTACAGGGAATCTGATGCCATGTAGCAGTCTGGCGTCTCATACTATTTGTGACGCCACAGCGGCGCCGCGCTCTTGTGATCACAACAACGTCATTAATACTTCATGATATTTATACAAGGAAGCACATTCAGAAATGTTCAAAATTTATAAATAAGTACAATGACATATTTTAGTATACTATATCGCTGTGTTCTCGAGGCAGCGGGCCCGGGTTCGATCCCGGAGGGGACAAGTTTCTTGGGTGAGGTTTTTACAGGGTTTTTCTTCACCTGTAAAACTAAACTCAGGAAAATTAAGGCCCAAATTGTCTCCGAACATCATCTGACCATCATAATCACATTCACCTCATTAGATTAAGTTTAGGATTAAGGCCTCTCCTGGCACATCATTACCATCATCACCTCTCATATCATTGGGGCAGCGTAACCCCACCTTTCATGCGCCCCAACTTCAGAGTGGGTTACAATACGTCATGCCAGGAGAGAATACTATAAATGTCGAAATGACAAACATGCGGCATTGAATTAAAAAAATATTAATAATTCGTATTTATTTTACTATCTGTTAATTTTAGGCGAGCATATTTACCCACATACCTTTACTAATGTATGATAGTGAAGCCTGGACATAAGGAATAGTGATAAAAAGAATAACAGCTTGTGAAATGTAATTAATGTGGAACAGTAGGATGTGCAAAGTGGGATTTGAAAAGGAACTGTGACGTTTTAAATGAACTGAAAACAAACCAGTTGTGGGACATATCTAACAGTATTATAACAATTGGAAATGCCTTCTTGAAAGAATGACGATTTCTAAAATTCCAAAGGCAGGCTAATAGTATGGACCACATGACTGAAGATCTGAGGATTGTCCTGCTAAGAGTTGGCCTGAAAATTTTATGCGAGACCGTAACAGGCCATGAGGCGTAATGCTTGCTAGGCAGGAGAGGAGTAAGTGTTAATGTAAATATATTTGTCTCGTAATACTTCATAAAAAAATGTAAATACTGAAATGCAATATAGCTATCAAATCATAACAATGAAGGACATTGAGTTTAGAACTCACGAGGACAAAGAACCAGGAACTGCTAGAATGACCTTTGAAACCGGAACACGCAATGATGGTTAATTACCTAATCCACGAAGCAATGACGGCGATATATTAATAATATAACTTATTATTAGTATATTAGATACTATCACGTGCAAAAAAATAAGGTATATTGAAGCGATAAAAGAACGATGAAGTTTTATCTATAGGAGGCATGTTTCCTTACGGGTGGACTTTGTAAATACTTAAAGGCACTGTCCTGCATTCAAACTTGTAATCTAGCTCTAGGTAAAAAGAAAGTTTCTTGAATCGTAATTAATATATGACCTAAAATGAAATGCGCATATGTTAGGTGAAACATGTGATAGTTTTATACTACTGATCAGCCTCATGGGCTAGTGGTCAGCGGTTTTGATTACTGTTCATGAAGTCCCGGGTTCGATTACCGGTCAAATCACAGGAATGTTTTCTTAAAGGGAATCATTCCTGTGGTTGTACGTGGTCTGGGATTTAGGTTAAGAACTCTCCTGGCGCTTCATTATGATTTATCACCCATCACATCATCGGGATAACGTAACTCCGCCTTCTAGGCGCCCCAACTTCAGATGTGGGTTACAATTAAGCCAAATGCCAGGAGAGAACACCAGAAATTTCGAAATGACAACCTGGGGTATTGAATAGAAAAAATAGTTTTTATACTCTCATGGTAAATTTTGTCTTAGTCACGACTATATGGAGTGGTTTAGTTTAGAGAAAAGATAATATTTAATGAAATAGTTTTTGTGAGTTAAACCTTAAAGATTAGATTAGTACATCATGCCATTTTTTGTTTACTCGACGTAGAATAAGTTACAGTAGTTTCTTGAAACCAAAAGTACAAAAACACATGTAGTAGTGTCCATTCTCCCCCCCCCAAGAAAGCTTTAATAGAACAGTTGAATGTAATAGTTATTGGGGCCACGATGACGTTTGTCTAGTTAGAAATATTCACTTTTTTAAATAAAATTTAAAGAAATATCAATGTTTTCACTTTGTCTTACTATTACTTTGTAGGTTTGGTTCTTTAGAAAATTAATTTCTTGCTTCATTAGTCTTGGATATTTTTTCAAATGCCCCAGGTTTGTCTTTCGACATTCCTGGTTTCTCTCCTGACATCGCGTACTTGTAACCCACTTCTGAGGTTGGGGCGCCTGAAGGCGGAGTTACGTTGCCCCGATGATATGATGGATGATGATGATAATGGTGCGCCAGGAGAGTCCCTAATCCTAAGCTTAACCTAATATGAATATGAATGATGATGATTGCGATGACCATATGATTTCGGGGACCGTTTGGGCCTTAAAGTTTTCCTGACATTTGTCTTACAGGTGAGGAAAAACCCCGATAAAAACCTCACCCAGAAAAACTGTCCCGACCGGGGATCGAACCCGGGCCCGCTGCGTGACAAGGCAGCACGCTACCCCGAGACCACACCGGTGGACTTACTCTTGGATATTAGAATGCTAATAATTGATTTAACTAATTCTAACTCACAGGCATTATCGGACCCGAAGCTTCAATTAAAAAGTAGTTAAGAACGTTGTTACGTAAAAATACTATTTACATACCCATAACAATCAAACAATACATTTGTGGTAAACTAAACAGAAATTTCGAAAATTTTAGTTTTTGCGCGATAGTGTGTTTTTTCGTACTTACCAGCAATGACGACCATTATTGAAAGTTCAATTTGGTACACCCCGGGGTTGCCAACCTAAATTACTGTACTGTTATATTACATTCACATCCACGTGCGGGAAGTAAAACCATTACCCTCTATGTATACTACGTACAATGTATACACAGTAAATATCCAAAAGGTAGTGTTAATATACATTTATACGAAACAAATCACTGCATTTTAAATGAACTGAGCTTTATTTGAAACAATATAAAACAACAAATACGTAATTGCGGACATGTTACCAATAATTGTTCTCAAGGCTTCTTGTTGTTTCAACTAATAAACATTGCCCACACTATTAACGTTAGTCAATTGTTTATAATGAACGCAAATATTTCCAACAAAGATGTTATTATTTTACTACTATTCATTATTTTAAAAACACCATCGCGCAAAAAATAATGTACAACGCACGTTTGTGAAGTGTTTTACAGAATCTCGGAAATTAAAAACCTCGCTACCGCTCGGTTTTTAAACATTTTTCCTCAATTCTGTAAAAACCACTTCCCAACCTCGCATCGCAATATACTATTATTGTAATCTTTAAGAAAAAACTTGCTAACTTGAGATGACCCCTTCTGAAATAGTATGTACTATATATATAATATATATATATATATATATATATATATATTAATGCGAGGTTGAGAAGTGGTTTTTACAGAAGCGAGGAAATTCTTAAAAACCGATCTCTAGTAGGGTTTTTAATTCCCGAGATTCTGTAAAACACTTCACAAACGTACGTTGTACATTATTTTTTGCACGATGGTGTTTTGAAAATAATAAATAGTACTAATTAATAAACAGATTTGTTGGAAAATTTTGCGTTCATTATGAACAACTGACTAATGTTAACAGTCTGGCTAATGTTATACAGTAAATGCCGAAAATAATTTAGTTGAGACTACAGCAGGTCGTGCACAACCATGTCATAAAATGGCAGCAAGTACGAATTTATTGTTTTATATTGTTTTCAAATAAAGTTCAGTTCATTTAAAATGCGCTGATTTGTTTGGTATAATGTATATTAACACTACCTTTTGGATATATATTTGCATATACATTGTACGTAGTATACATAAAGGTCTGTGGTTTCACTTCCCGGTCTAGGTAGGTCATTTGTAATATTACAGTATAGTTATTTAGTGTTATTTATAGGTTGGCAACCCCGAAATTTAGGAAATTGAACTTTCAATTATGGTCGCCATTGCTGTAAATTCGACACAACGCACTATCGTGCAAACAATATTTTTACACTATGTACCATCGACAAATACAGTAATTTTGTTGATAATTTTGTTAAATATTATATTAATGCAATACAATACCTAACCTATCGTTCGGGGGGATCTTAGTTCATATGCATTCTTGAACTGTAACTAACCTACTGGGGCTTACCGATAGCTGAAAAATAAATAAGTAAAGTATTAAAATACATTTTTAATGCTATACCAATATGCGCTCTTCATTATTATTATTATTTATTATTATTATTATTATTATTATTATTATTATTATTATTATTATTATTATTATTATTATTATTAATGCTATAGATTTAGTGCTTTGAAAATGTGATTTTATTTTAAGAAATTATACTGTTTAAATTATGTTCGTATTGGGATAACCGCCACTGCTTGAGACACTTTTCTACTTGTACATGTGCAAGGGAAGTTTTTGATGTGTTTTTCACCCTTGGGTAGGGTGTGACGTAGCCCCACAGCTGGCCCACTGGGGTCCATTGTTATCACCCGTTTCCAAACGAGAGATGTCAATAATATGGATTATACGGATCTCTCACTAGTGTGTTTTGTAGTAGTTGTTGTTATGGCATATGCATTATTCGTTCTGGTAAGTAATATGTTTGTGTCCCTCCACACCTCCATTTTTATGTTAATGCCTTGCATTTTTCTCATTATAATGTGCACATAATATAGAGCAGGATATAAATTCCACGAAAAGGGGCAGTATAATGCCAATAAACCATAATATTCACAGCAGTATTCGGTTGTCAGGATTTGGAGAAGAAAATGCCAGGATAAATATCCCTATTTAGTTTTCCCCTCCAAAATTATTTTTGTAAAAGTTGGAATGTAAAAAAATACATTACGTATTATATTTGGCATATTATCACCAAAGTATTAAAAATGCAGTTATGGAGAAGTAAACAAACAATGGTATGGAAAACTGTGAATAAAAGTATATATTTATATCGTCATGGGAAGCCAGGTTAACAATATTCTACAATGTTAATTAAATAAAAACAAAGCTTAAAGTTTTATATGATTTTCATATTTATTAAAATAAAAATTCGTAACAGCTGTTTCAGTACTTTGTACTTTCTTCAGACGAATTGTATCATGATTACAAATGAATGTTGTAGTTACGGCAAACACTGGTAAGTAATATGTTTGTATCCCTCCACACCTCCATTTTTATGTTAATGTCTTGCATTCTCTCATTATAATATGCACATAATATAGAGCAGGATATAAGTTGCACAAATTTTTTCTATGTTACGGAATGAAATTGATTGAGAATACCGCTTAAAACACAGACTTCAGCAACCTTGTATAAAAGTGGGTCCACTATTTACCTACTTGGTTACCTACTTGGTTGACGTTTTTCTTAATCATAAACTGTAATACTTGGGTCAATAATAATATAAAAGAATACTTTATGATTTTCACAAGTAAAATATTATATTATGTTTAACATACCAAGCCTTTGTTTCTTAAATTGATTAATAAGCACATTTCAAGTTCACTATATTTTCACAGTTTTTTAGAGTAATTTTAATTTACTTAATGCTTTTGAAGATTGATTTTCTGTGGTTACAGTACACAGAAAAATAGAAAAGAATTTCTATTGAAGCATAATGGCATATGGAAGAATGATTCCTTTTGAATATCTTTGTCTTGGAGAATAACAATATGAATATAACAATACTACTTCATATTTATATTATAAAATTCTACTAAATTAGATCTGTATATCAACATTATATTAATATATTTAGAATCATTGGTAATCGAAAGCTCTGTCACGAATAGCAGGCGTAGTGTTACCGTATTTTAATGATGTAACCAAATTTATTTTGTTTCAAAATTTCCTTTCATACCTGTAAACACAATTTTTTTATTTCCTCACAAAATTAATTATCCGAATTTTTACTCTTCATTTTTTAAACTGATTACCAGAAGAACAAATCTTACAGATATAATGTTCTATGTTTACTGGCAACGATTGCTTAAGAAATAAGACATTCACACAAGGAGTTAAATTATAATATATAAGTTACACATACTATAAATATTAAGATATTAAGCTAGGTTTGTTTGACATTGCCCACATTGTCATTGATTTATCCTGATTGTAAAAAGAAAATTTGGACAATAATGTTGTTTTATTGTAAAATAGTTGTAAGTTTTGGGCATATATGATGTTTTATTTTCTAAATAAACCTTTAGTCCTAGAATCCTTTTATACTAACCCAGTACAAATTGTCATGTGTTATGTTTTTCATGAAGTCGCACGGGTTGTCATGATCCAGTCGCAATAATATTTGTTATTTGAGTCATTAAGGTCAAACTGAAAAAAATAGAGGGTATGTGTATTTGATTATATATATATATTGTGTGTATATATATATATATATATACACACACACACACACACATATTGAGACAAGGAGAAGCATTATCACCATTGCTATTCAATTTCGCTCTCGAATATGTCGTTAGTAAAATATCCGAGAATAATTTGGGTTTGAAAATTAATGGTGTATGCCGATGACCTGAAATTAACAAGATACATTGTTAATAAGTAGCTACAGATGCAGAAGTCTTTTTAAATGCCTCCAAGAAACTTGATTCAGATGTCTATTATCAATGGTATATCACAATGTTAAGCCATAGCCTCTCCTTTGTTAGGAGTTACTAGACCAAGTTAATTTAGTTACTATTATTTGCCCATAGATGTCATGAATGGTATGCGGTCAACATACCGACCTAATAAGACATCTAGGAGACAACTAAGGCATTACTAGGATGATGGGGTAAGAAAAAATTAAAGTGTTATGTAGGTTAAGTTGGAGTACAATGTTAAAGTGTTGATGTTAAACTAATGATTAAGAATGTATTAAACAGAAATGAGAGTGAGCGAACTGTATCAGATTGTGAAAGAGTTACTAACTCATGAGAACTATCGAAGCGGAGGTTTATTCTCGCGGGACTTTAATAACCATAGACAATACTTTTAAAATATGTGAAAATATTAATATGTATACGATCATTAACAGATCAAATCATACATAGGGCCTATATAGAAATTAAATAGGCCTACCAATTTCTCTCTATCTTTAACTTGTTTTAACCTCTCCCTTGTACAGTAAGTACTTATAAGTGCCCCACACCACACGGGTCTTATGGGGACACTACCTGCGGAGGCAGATTTGAAACTCTAGATGACATATTTACTTTTTTGACCACACAAGAGCCTTCCTGGAATAATGATCAGTTCAAAAGAGGTCACCTCTAAAATTTAAGACAGGACACTCAATTTACTCATTCATTTATACTAAAGAAGTCGAATATATTAGGGATGATTGTGATGGTCAGATGATCAGGAACAGTTTGGGTCCTGAAGTTTTTTGACATTGTCTTATTGGTGAGGAAACCCCCGAAAAAAAACCCTCACCCAATAATTTTGTACGGATCGGGGTCGTACCCGGGCCCGCTGAGTACAAGGCAATGACGTTACTCCGAGATCACAGCGGTGGAGTAAATACCAACTTAAAACAGGAAATTCGAGTTATCGTTCAATTCATTGGAGTAAAAAAATATTTGAAAATAGGAGTCTGAGACGTACACATGTCCCCACAATGCATAATAGTTGAGAATGGAGGAGGCTTCATAATGAGGAACATGACAATTTATATCGTTGTCCTAATTCAATCAGGATATCAATTTATTGCAACTGACTTTGAATTTAATTAATTTAACGAAAATGGATCATGATAATTTAATATAGTCTAATCAGTAATGAGATCAGGTGTATTATTTTTAAAGATAAAATAAACTAGAGCAGGGGGAAAAACTACAATGTTTCTGGTTATAGTATCACCTACGGAAGAAAATATTGTAAATTTTTCATGTTAACATACATTTGCAATTAAAAAAACTCCCCAGTGCATTGTATTAACCCATTATAATTGTGGATGTGAAGGGAACTCTCCGAGGGTAAAAAAATAAATGGGTTAGACCAATGTTAACATTTTGAATCCATTATCCACGCCACTCCATTCTGGGTGCTTACAGAGTGATACAAATGACACATGGCAGCTAAATTTCAAGCGTTAGTAATTTTCTAAAAAAAGTGTTATATCACTCCAGCTATTAGATCTTAAGCTATTTCCACTAAATTAACGAGATTTTTTCTTTTCATTTCCTCACAGACTCGACAGTTTAAAAATGTTCAGAAATTATCTCACTGGCACTATCGAATCTGGAGTTTCTTGGCTGGACATACATCCCTATCCTGAGATAATTGTTTCCCGATTGCAGTGAAGGACCTGCCCTCGGGCAGAATTACTATGGATGGATGGATCGCCTATATAATTCACCTCCTTCAAATTATGGTTAATTTTATTCTCCCACTTCACTATAATTACAGGGCGCTTTCCTCCTATTTTTCTACAAGAAGTTTCCATACCCATCTTTTATTCCTAAATTCGTGTCAATTCTTGCCCATCGAATCTACTAGACTTAACTTTTTTATTACATCTGCTTTACCATGATGTTATTTAGCTCAGGTGTTAAGTATTTTTCCAATAACAATAACTAGTTTTCATGCCAATCTTAATATTATTATTTTTGAAAAATACATTTTAGATGATAGAGGAATACTATTAGTGATGCGTTTTTGTTAGTCTTCTTCACTTCACTGGCTGTTCCGCCTCACAGTTGTTCTGGCCCTGTTTTCACTGGCCCTCCTACATTCCTTGAACCTCTTGGCTTGTAGTTGAATGCTGCTCTTGGTAATCTTGTTACATTCATT
The DNA here is from genome assembly GCA_030220185.1 of Diploptera punctata. Taxonomy (NCBI): domain Eukaryota; kingdom Metazoa; phylum Arthropoda; class Insecta; order Blattodea; family Blaberidae; genus Diploptera; species Diploptera punctata. The sequence continues at coordinate 1,858,314 of JASPKZ010010268.1, forward strand.
CTTTACCTACACGTGTAAACTATTTCTCTCTATATTCTTTGATTTTTTCATTCAGAGGATATATATCTAACTCTGTTCTTATATCTTCATTCTTTATCCGATCTTGTGCAGCATTTTTTCTTCTAAGGAAGTTCATTTCTGCGCGTTGTATTCTACTTTGTAATTTTTTGGTCATTACCCAAGTTTCGCTCCCATAAAGTAATGTCAGAACTGCCAATGTTTTATAAAACTTGAATCTAGTATCTCTTCTTGTTTTATTCTTTAATGTTTTATGTATAGTTCCGCATATCATTTGAAATTTCGACAGTTTCATATTTATGTCTCTTTCAGTTTTTGTGTTTATAGTAAAATTACAACCCAAATAATTAAAATGTGTTACTTGCTCCAGAGGTTTGTTGTGTATTACGATTTTTGATCTTATATGTTCGTTTCCCCAAAATACCATTATTTTTGTTTTTATTTTGATATTTTGAAATTATATTCTTGGCATAACTGATTTAATTGATGTAAAGAGTACTGCAAATTATTTTCATTTTCTTGAATAATAACATCATCAGTATACATTAAAACATTTAATATTTTAATACGGTCCATTCTTATACCTATATTAACAATACTTTTCCAATTTTGGATGATGTCATTAATATATAGATTAAAAAGAGTAGGTGATAAACTACACCCTTGTCTTACACCTCTATTTATTAAAATAGCTTCGGTCTTTGATGTGCCTATATTTATTATAATTTGAGATTTTACATACAAACTTTTTATCACGTAAATTAATTTTGCGGGGTTTGTTTCCATAATTTTCCATAACTTATCTCTATCAACACGATCAATCGCCTTCTCAAAATCAATAAAAGCAACATGCGTCTGAAGGTCATGTTCTCTTCTTTTTTTTCTCTCAAATATTTGCTGTAATATGAATAAATTATCTGGTGTTGATCGTCCCGTTCCAAAGTCATTTTGTTCTTCTTCAAGTATTGCTTCTGCTATTATTTTAAGTCTTTTATTTACAACCCTTGCATAGATTTTATAAATTAAATTAAATAGGTTAATTCCTCTATAATTTTTACATTCTTTTCTATCTCCTTTTTAAATAACGATATGACTTCAGCTATATTCCAACTTTCTGCTATTCTGCAGTTTCTCAAACATTCATTAAATAAATGCAATATTCTTCAATGTAGAAATGTTCCATCATATTTTAGAAGCTCCATATTTATCTGATCAGGACCAGCTGCTTTTTCTGTTTTTGGTTTCTTTTAAGGATTCTTGAGGTTCATCGAAAGTAATCATATCAGTTTGAATTTCTCCCTTTTTTCATCATCTGAATATTATTCTTGTTTTTCTTCACCTTCTTCTTCCTTACACCACAATTTTTTATAGTGTTCTATCCATCTTCCTTTATTAATAACATTTATTTTTGCAGTATCCTTTTCTGATTTATTTTCAAGTTTTATAACTTTGTATGCAAAATTTTGTCTGCCATGAATATCGTTTTCTATTTCACTTATAAAATTATTCCAAGAATGTTGATGAGCTGTCCTAATAATTTGTTTTGCTATATTCCTTTTTTATACATATTGTTGTCTGGATTCTTCCGTTTTTTGTTGTTGAAACCACTGTTTATATGAATTTTGTTTTTCTTTAATTGCCAGCTCTATTTCTTCATTCCAAATTCTTACTCCTTTTCTGCTTCTAATTTTTCTTTTTTTTTCCTATTGCTTCCGGGGCTGCCTTTTCAATACAACTTTTAATATTATTCCATTCATCATCTAATATATCGTTAGTTGGTGTGTGTATGAGGCATTGTTGTAGTCTTTGTTGATATAATTTCCTTATGCTTTCCTCTTGCAAAATGTATACTTCATGTGTTGATTTATTCCTGATTTTACTTTTTTCCCCATCTTGACCATAATTTAAATTTGCCCATAACCAAAAAGTGGTCGGAATCAATATCGCAGCCTCTAGTTATCTGTATATCTTGGAGTTGTCTTAATTTATCATTAATTAGAATATAGTCTATTACACTGGGGAACAAAAAAATATTTTTTTCTTGGTGCCTGAAATTTTTCACCTGATTCTGGGTATTTCGGCACTGCTGATTCCAAAAATGTCATCCATTTTGTTGCAGCAGCTCTAGTTTGCAAGATATTTGATGATACTGCTCTTATGTACCACCATTGTAAATCGATTGTTTGCATAATACTAATTGATTTAATCCAAGTTATATTCATGTTGTTGTTGCCGTTTGCATATGTAATTTTACTAATTTGACAATTGTTTATCCTTTTTCTAGACTGACATGGCTTCAACACGAAGAAAATGTGTGAATAATCCTGATGTGTTTTGTTTCATCTGTGGGGAGTACACATTCACTCAACAAAGAAAACCTATAACTGACTTTGTAAGAAGAGCTTATTTGGCCTATTTCAAAGTACAACTGGGAGATCAAGATAAGCCTTTGGCACCTCACATTGTATGTAAAACGTGCACAGAGCATCTACGACAATGGACAAATGGGAAACGGAAATGCTTGAAATTTGGGGAACCAATGATCTGGCGAGAACAAATTAACCATAGTGATGACTGCTATTTTTGTTCAGTCAATGTAAAGGGCATCAATAGCAAAAACCGGAATAGATGGGAATATCCCAATCTACGCTCCGCAAGACGCCCTGTTCCACATTCAGAGGAGATACCTGTTCCAATTTTTACCAGTCTTCCAGAGTCACCAGAAGAAGAGGATGATTCAACTGAAAGCTATTCTGAGGGAAATGACAGCGATTTCCCAGGACCTTCATCAGTTTCATCCGGTTTTAGTCAAGCGGAACTGAACGACCTCATAAGGGATCTAAGTCTTCCAAAGAAGTCATCTGAGTTGTTAGCTTCCAGGCTGGCAGAGAAACAATGTCTGTTACCGGGAACAAAGGTCACAGTCTATCGCAAAAGAGAAACAGACTTCCTGCCATTCTTCACAGTAGAAAATCAATTTGTTTTTTGTATGAATGTTGAAGGACTGTTAATGAAGCTGGGTGTAAGAAAATAACACACCAAGTGAATGGCGGTTATTTATAGATAGCTCCAAACGCAGCCTAAAATGTGTGTCTTTTGCATAATGGGAACATATACAGGTCAATCCCAATTGGTCACTCAGTTTCTATGCGTGAAAATCAACATACAATAGCTACAGTGCTAGAGAAGATCTCTTACCGTGATCACCAATGGGTAATGTGTGTCGATCTCAAGATGGTGAATTTTCTTCTAGGACAAACAAGGTGGGTACACCAAATACCCATGCTTTATATGTTTATGGGACTCTAGAGCCAAAGATCAACATTGGGTGAGGAAGGCATTGGCCTCTTAGAGAAAGCATGACCGTTGGAGAAAAAAACATCGTTGCAGAACCTTTGGTTGACAGAAACAACATCATCTTGCCACCACTGCATATTAAACTTGGTTTAATGAAACAGTTCATCAAGGCGTTGAATAGAGATGGAACATGTTTTGGCTACATATGTACAAAATTTCCTGCACTGAGTAAGGAAAAAATAAAAGCAGGTATATTGGATGGACCACAAATCCGCCAACTTATTAATGACCATCAATTTCAAGACTCAATGAATGATACTGAAGCAGCCGCATGGTCTTCGTTCTGTATGGTAGTGAAGAATTTCCTTGGAAACTATAAGTCTCCTAATAGTGATGAACTAGTGGAGAATATGCTCACTGCTTTTTTGTGCACTAGGTTGTAACATGAGCATCAAATTACACTACCTACACAGTCATTTGGATCGATTTCCAGACAATCTTGGAGATGTAAGTGAGGAACAGGGTGAGCGTTTTCACCAGGAATTAAGTACAATGGAAGAAAGGTATCGTGGACGGTGGGATATACATATGATGGCGGACTACTGTTGGAGCATCCACCGAGAATGTCCAAGATCATTGCATCGGAGGAAATCACAGAAACGGGGATTCTGCGACCTGATGGAGGAAAATTAATGATTCTAACGAGACTAATGTGTAAATAAATTATGGTAGTTTATATAGATACAGTTGTTTCATGAAAAAGAAAGTATTTGTTCTTTTGTATTTAATTGTATGCGAGTAATATAGTTGTATATGTGGACCAGTATTTTTGAACTGGTATATAATTTGAATAAACTCTATCTCAAAAACTAGAGCTGATAGGACGAAACTGAAATCATCTTTGGAATCAGTGACCCAAATATACCCATAAATAGGTGAAAACATTAAGGCACCAAAATCACTGTTCCCCAGTGTTATTGTTCTGAGTTCTCTTGCGCTCCATGTGTACTTCCTTCGCAGTAGCATCTGCACGCTCCTGATTTTTCCTTCCAGATATCAGGGATTGCCGCACACTTGGCATTTTTAAGCCACGCTTATACAGTTACCATTTTTCTAATAATTAATCTTTCTCTATTTATTTGAATTTACACTTTGTCATTAATAATTTTTCCTCTTTCTTTTTTGTATATCTTGTAGTCCACCGCTGTGGTCTCGAGGTAGCGTGCTTCCTTGACACTCAGCGGGCCCGGGTTCGATCCCCGATCGGGACAGTTTTTCTGGGTGAGGTTTTTATCGGGGTTTTTCCTGACCTGTAAGACAAATGTCAGAAAAAAACTTTAAGACCCGAACTGTCCCCGAAATCATATGGCCATCGCAATCATCATCATTCATATTATCTAGATTATGCTTAGGATTAGGGACTCAACTGGCGCACCACTATCATCACCTCATCACCATCACTCATCATATCATCAGGGTAACGTAACCCCGCCTTCCAGGCGCCCCAACCTCAGAAATGGGTTAGAAGTACGCAATGCCAGGAGAGAACACCAGGAATGTCGAAAGACAACCTGGGGCATTTGTAAAAACTATATTTATATATCTTGTACATATTACATTATTTTGTTAAATCTAGAGTAAATCAAAACATATTATAAATAATAACTGTATTGTATATATAGCATGTAATTGTTTATGTTTATTGTAATTTAGATGTAAGACTACTTTTTGTATTTTTTTAAAAACCTGGTTGAGTGGCAGACAAGGCCTTAAGGCCTTAATTCGGACAAGTAAAATAAAGCTATTATTATTAATTAATTAATTTATATCCCTTTTTTGGAAAACGTGTTAGTAATTTTAAGGTGGTAATTGTTTGTAAATTGTCGAAGCTGTACTCCACTAGGGAATGTGGTTATGCGTCTGGGCTGGTAACATGACAACGTAAAAATATCCAAACTCATCTCTTTCGCAGTGTTAGTTTGTTATTAAATAATTATTAAATTTATTTTGAAACGATATGATAGTTTGATACTATAACAAACATTTTTCTATCGGACCAATATAAATTAAAGTCGGGCCAAATTTTATTGACCAAATTTTATCCATGAAAACGATTGTCGGGTGCATTGGGTTTATCGATTTTAGTTCAAATATAATTTGTAGCTGGTAATTATTATAATTTATTATGAGTTTATAAAATACTCTGTGCCCCGTAGATTCTACTGTATGGTTTTGTAACCTCTTGTAGTGTGCCTATTACACAGATTATCAATGAGGAGAATAATAACGCCTGGTTCCACGGGTTTGAATTGTAGGAGGTAAATAGGAGCGGGATAAAAGCTTTACAAATTAACTTGAGTCTGAATGGGAAACATACTTTTGTTATTATGTGGACACGCGTGTACACTGCGCATGCGGCCGGAAATGAGTCTGTATATAATGCAGTCGGGAAATAATAATTATAATTCTGAGTGCATAGGCTACACATTGTAGATCTGTTTGGAAGATAAAATATTGTGAATCAGAAAAATCGTGCCATATTCATTTCATATTTCCATTATTTTCATGAAACTATAAACGTAATTACTGGTATATAATAATAATATGGTTGTCAGTGACATCAACTAGGCAGCTGTTTAGCCAGAACTATGACGCAACAGTTAGTTTTTCTTTTAAATTTGTGTAAGATCGAAAGGACCAATTTAAAATCTTCTTCTTCTTCTTCTTCACTTCACAGGCTAGGAAAATTGCCTGTTCCGCCTCACAGTAGTTCTGTCCATCTTTTCACTGGCCTTCCTACATTACTTGAACCTCTTGGCTTGTAGTTAAATGCTGCTCTTGGTAATCTTGATACATTCATTCATTCATTCCACGCGTGTAAATCATTTCTCTCTATATTCTCTGATTTTTTCATCCAATGAATATATATTTAACTCTGTTCTTATATCTTCATTCTATCAATCCAATCTTGTGCAGCCTTTTGTTCTTCTAAGGAAGTTCATTTCTGCGCTTTGTATTCTACTTTGCAGTTTTTTGGTCATTATCCAAGTTTCGCTCCCATAAAGTAATGCAATTTAAGATTTTGGCTGAAATTAAGTTAATGATATTTTTAATGGAGTCACGAATTCTTGTATGTAGAGACCGGCATCTTGATGGCGGTTATGAAAGGATGGCATATGTTGAAATATGAGATTATGCTACCCAAATGATGAACTCTATGCTTATAGAATTTTTTTATTTATTATAAAAACCATTATTTTGTTATATGTACTCCTTTTTTTGATAGATTTTTATTATATACTTGCCGGTTGCGACTCGTGACAAAAAAATACGGGATGTTGGAAGAGCCATGTTTAAATATCACATGACTAGGAATGGATTTTTATGTGCTATCGGTTAAGATTGTAACATAGTATAATGAGAAGTAAGATTCCTTTCTTTTTCGTACAAATAGTTAAAATACTATCTGTGTTGAAATCTTAATTTAGAGTACGCAGTGAACCTCCGTATGTTATTTACTAAACTAACTAACTAACTAACTCATTATTTAAAATTATAATATAAAACTATATACTTTTAGGTCTCCTCAACCATTGAAACATGAAGTTACCGTAGGCCTTTCGGGACTAGTCCCATCATCAGCAGTCTTATATCAGAAGCCAGTGGACGCAGACGTACTTTCTGCTGTTGATGGGACTAGTCCCGAAAGGCCTACAATAACTTCATGTTTAAATGGTTGAGGAGACGGATCTGAAAGTTATATAATTTTATATCATAATTTTAAATTGTGAATAACGCCTCAACGGAGTTTATAATGAATCTTAATAATGATAATAACTAACTCATTGGCTATAGAACCCGGAGGATCATTGCAGCGCTGATATAAGTTCGCCTGTCCGTATAATGCTTTTTAATCATTTCCTGGATAATTTACTTCCTTCAAATCATAGTTAAAATAATAATATTCTATCCCGATCTTAGCTTAACCTATGTGTCTGTGTGGTGTGAAAATAAATGAATGCCTGAACCTGGACTTAAACCTGAGACTTCTAAGTTTATACATTAGTGAGATACAATCTTCTCCACTCAGGCTTCCAGAGCAAACATTATATTTTTCTGCATTTATATACAATATATTTTAATTTTGTGTTTTGTTTGCAGTGTTTTTCCTTAGGGCAGATTTTTCACTGCAGTTATATAGCATTTTCATACTATGCTTTACAGCTTTACTATGGAATTATAGGTGTTGTAGCTTCCCGTTGCTTTCCACAACGGGGATGATAATGATGGCCAGATGATGTTCGGCCTCAAAGCTTCCTAAAATTTGTCTTAGAGGTGAGGAAAAATCTCGAAAGAAAAACCTTATCCAGGAAGCTTGTCCCGACCGGGAATCGAACCCCGGCCCGCTGCGTGACAGCACGCTACCTCGAGACCACAGCGGTGGACAATACAATATATAAATATACAAAACATATATAATGGAGAGGCTTATGTCCGGCTCGGCCATGAATCTACGGGTTCGAGAGTGCCAGTGAGTTATATATATATATATATATATATATATACGCATCCATAATAATTCTCTGCCCGAAGGCAGGTCCTTCACTGCAATCATAGCATTTTCATGCTATGCATGCAGCTTTACTAGGGAATTGTAGGTGTGGTTAGCTTCCCGTTGCTTTCCACACCGGTGAAGGATGATGATGATAATGATAAGGATGACCATATGATTTCGGGGACCGTTTGGACCTTAAAGTGTTCCTGACATTTGTCTTACAGGTGAGGAAAAACCCCGATAAAAACCTCACCCAGAAAAACTGCCCCGACCGGGGATCGAACCCGGGCCCGCTGCGTGACAAGGCAGTACGCTACCTCGAGACCACAGCGGTGGACATATATATATATATATATTTTTTTTTTAAATATTCGACTGGGGGCACGCCGTAGCGTAGTGGTTAAGGCACTGAGCTACAAGCCGGAGGGTCGAGGGTTCAAGTCCCGTTGGGGTCAGGATTTTTAAACTGACCCAAACCCTCTGGCGGCACTATGGCCCTGGGGTCGACTCAGCCTCTAACTGAAATGAGTACCAGACGCTTGTTCTGGGGTAAAGGCGGCCGTCACGCAGGGCTGACAACCCGGCTGACATAAAGTGCCGATTTTCTAGAAAAAGTGGGAGCCTTAACCTCATACTACCCCAAGGGTCTCCTGAGGCCTGTTGTGGGATCACTTTAAATATTCGAATTGGTTGACGCAATTTCTGAGTGACGGACTTCTTGTGAGTTGACAACTAAAATGGCATAAATTAGAACATAAACATTTTGATTAGTGTCGAACAACGGCATATGAGGATAGGTTCACATTTGATCGCCATGAATGTCGTAATACACTTGTATAAATGTGTGTAAACTCAATTGTTGATACAGCAAGGGGTTAATTTACATTTGTTAACCCGTTCATTCAGATTGAAAGAATTAGGTCTCGCTCCGTTTACGAGTATAAAGTTTCACATCACGTTTTGCTTTGTATGAACAAAGCACACGCACACATAAATTACAGAATATTGCAGTGTGGTGCTGCAATCTAATCATCTTTTTTATACTTTCGTTTTCTCCGAAATAAAGCGAAGCTATTTTAAAACCAGACAATGTAGCACTTCGAAAATTATCTTTGTTCCAGATTACTCGCATGTGCAATATATGGCTAATTATTTATTGGAAATGAAACAATAGAGAGTAATTAAATTTTATTAGAATACTGTACCAAAGTATCATTTTTAATGGTTTCTCGAAATTCAGTTTACAATCGCGGTTCTCAAGGTATGGACTCTGATTCAACATAGGATCCTGCAATTGGTGAGTTACGAAATCACAAGATGGTGCAATAGATCATAAAATAATTTTCATACCGTGCAACTACAACAAGTGATATAAACATGTATAATGTTATTATAAATCACACTAATCCAATTGTTCGCAATACAGTATATATGCTTCAGAAATGTACTGTTCATCAATGCATATTCCCCCCACCGGATGGACTCAGACCCATGAAATGAATGCTGTGCTACAGCTAGAGTAGTGTGGCTCATTCCGTGCTACCGGCTTTCGGACTATCTACTTATCCAGACATGTGGTCAAAATTTTTTTTACAGAAGACAGGAAGTGTCAATGATGATACAGCTGGCACATATTTTATCAATACTTAAAAAAATAACTAACTCTAACTTACATTAATAATTATAGAGGTAGATCTACCATGCCGTACAAGGCGTCCAAGAAGCCCTAAGTACACAAACTTTGTCTTAGTAGAGAGTTAAATATACCGCATATTCATATGGTAACACATTTTTTCAGTAGGCTGAAGAAAGAAGATTACTGTATTGACTTAGGCTTTCACGGCCGGAGTTGCTATGATGATCTTGAAGAAGATTTCCGGTTGTAGGCCGTGGTCTGGAGGCTTGAAGTTCCCCAACGTTTCGCCAGAGACTGCGTCTGGCATCCTCAAGGGTTGTCTTGAGACGCATTCTCTGGCGAAACGTCGGGCCTACAGCCCGGAAATCTTCTTCAAGATGATCAAACAAGACTACGTTTTAAACATCCTTCTTGAGCTGGATGAGCGTTATACAGCACGTAAGTTATACGTGCTGACATTATGGATGCTGTTAATCGTGAACTACAACACATATTATCCTATATTTGGCACCTGTGGAAGTGTAAACAGACATAATGGGCTACGAGATGTTATAAATTGAATGTATGGCTCGGATGATAGTTAACCGAATGAATGGACAGTTCAAGTTTACAAAAGCAGCAGTCAACAGTAGCCTACATGCTAATTGATATATTGCAACTTTTTTTTATCCCCAGTTAGTGCAATATGGTATTGCTGGTATAGTTGTGTATCAAAAAGACGGCGTACCTCCCCATTTTGGGCTAGTCGTTCGTGACTACTTGAGTGACACTTTTTAAAGACTTTCGTTAGATCAGCAGACCTTATATATTTGAATTGTTTTGTCTGGCGATTCATTAAATTCAAGGTGTAAAGTTGCAGACCTTATAGACCTCAGATATTTAATTCGTCGTACTGTTGACTTGATTACATTAATGTTTAATGGTTTATATATTTTACCTATACGGCGGAATGTATTTTCGGTAACATAATAACGCTGAGAGCAGTGATTAGATATGCGGGTGCTCATGTTGAAATTCACTGAGATACCCTCCAATAGATGAACTGTCTTTTTTTCACATGCGGTAAAAGCTCCTCATTCACAATTCGTTATTTGCGTTTTCATTATTCAACCTTGGGACTGGGTGTGTGTAGTGTCCAAGTTGTACCCAATGGGTTTAATTCCCCTAAAAAAATATATTCGCGGGTTAAAAAATTGCTATACAGTTCCTGTATTCGTGGCTAAAAATTTCTTTATTCACGTATCCAGTCGGTATATTAGTAGTTAGGTATTGTTTATTAAAGCATCGGCAACTTTTTTTACTGTAAGCATATGCCAAGGCGGCTTTTACATAGACCGATTCAAACCAAAAATACAAATAAATATCAAACTAAAACAAAGCTTATTGTCACGAAGCCTTAAGTTTGTTGTTAAAAGCCGCCGCCGCCGACGTATTTCATGTGCCGCAATGTCCGTTGATAAATGCCGCCCTCGCCACGATCGGTGTTTTATTGTTTCAACTAGTCATTCGCTGCAATAATTTTGATTTAATAACACTTGTCTCTTCTGCTTTGTTCCCAATTTATAAAGTCGAGTAAAAGGAGAAAAAAAGTAGTTCTGAAGCAGAAAAAAAGTAGTGTTGCCGTTTAAAGTAAAAATAGAAATGCTTGACCGTTTACGCGTTGTTTGCATAAATATCACGTTGTTTCAATGTTAATGAATCAACTGTACGCTTCATCAAGAAATCCGAAGACAAAATAAGGGATTCTATTAGTAGAAATTGTTTAAAATCTCTTATTGAGTTTATTTTGACTATTTAACTCATGCCCCAAATGGGAGTTAATGACCAATCACATTTCAATGATTTCTATTTTACAACCAATCAGAGTCGTGTTTCACCAAATATTTATCAGTGTTATAATTACCATATTAAAGAAAGCTCCTCCTTACAATATTGCGTTCCTTTGGCAATAAATAGTATGATCTGGTTGCAGTGATAAACAAAAGAAGCAGTAGAAGCGTACCTATAGTTTCTCATTTGTTTTCAAACATCGCCGTTTACATTAAATATATAAATATTTTAAAATAACTATAGTTAAATAATGATTTGTGAGTAAACAGCTTAATTTTATTCGTTAAATAGTCCTAACAAATGCCACTCTTGATTTCCAAATTCTCTAGATAAATTCACTCCTCACTTCGTGAGTCGTGAATTTATCGATAATTTGGAAATCACTCGTGGCATTACTTATGATAATTTTAATTGGAACGTATCCCCTATATACCCACACAATTTACCATTCTATATTCACGGTTTCTGTATTCGCTGCATATTAACGGAACATATGTCCCGCGAACAAGGAGGTGTTACTGTGTTTGCCATTTTTGTCGGAAAATAGATCGAGACTTTATAATCACCTTCTATTAGAAGTATTGCATTCTTCAATGCAGTCCTGGTGCGCTGGTGATTACCATGCTCGATTCTGATCCCAAGAAACGTGAGTTCTAACTCTGCCGGGGGTTATGGATTTTTAAAGGCTTAAAAATCCTGAGTATGACTTATTTCGGAAGGGAATTAAATCCGTAGGTCCCGTGTCGTAGATATATACGGCGTGTGAAATAATTAAAACCTGAAATAATACAAGTTTACGCTACTTATGACCTAAATCTTAAATAAACGTTCTTAAATAAAATAACAGCGATAGAAAATACATGAAATGAAAGTATGTAGATTTTCATTGACTGACGAAATGATAATAAAGAATGATCAAATAAAATGAGATGATTTTTAAAATAGCATACTTGCCTTCAATTATTTAATTAATGCTGGAGATAATTTAAATTGTAATGGAATTGCGCATGATACTACTCATGGTTATTTAATTTGATGCATCATCATCATCATCATGAACAAATTCGTTTTAGGCCATGTGGCCTGTACGGTAAACCTAGCGAAGATGGTCTTGATCTTTCCACCGATGTTTTGGTCTTCCTTGGTGCCTATGTCCAGTTGGGGTATATTGGAATGCCAATTTTGGAAGTCTATTTCATGCCATTCTTCTCAGATGATTTTTCCATTCTTGTTGGTATCTTTGTATATATTCATTTAAACTTGTTACTCCAGTTTGATGCATAACAAACTAAATGTCTCGTGTTTCACAAATTAGACTTAACCCCACCTAACGGGATATTAGAATTCCTAATATTCATGAATTTGATCATCACAAAACCATAGATTTTAAATAAACGGCCATGCATGATTTCATATATAGTTCAATTTTGGCAAGTTTGCTGTAGTTTAAACCCACTAATGATTTTTTTTATTTATCCGAGTAATTTCAATCACTTGGCAAATTTGTCAACAAAACTAATTTAAAACATCATCATAATCATCTTCACTTCAAGGTTTAGCAGATTCGCCTGTTCCGAATTCACAATGATTCCTTCCATCTCTTCCTAGGTCTTCCCACATTCCTTAACCCATTTTTGTTTATAATGATATGCTACCTTGGGCAATCTTATTTCTTCCATTCTCTTAACATGCTCTTCCCAGCCGACGAGGTGTTGTTGAATTCTATCATTTATTGAATATATTTCAAACATTATAAATAGAATTGTCCACCGCTGTGGTCTCGAGGTAGCGTGCTGCCTTGTCACGCAGCGGGCCCGGGTTCGATCCCCGGTCGGGGTACTTTTTCTGGGTGAGGTTTTTATCGGGGTTTTTCCTCACCTGTAAGACAAATGTCAGGAAAACTTTAAGGCCCAAACGGTCCCCGAAATCATATGGCCATCATCCTTATCATTATCATCATCATCCTTCACCGGTGTGGAAAGCAACGGGAAGCTACCACCCCTACACAATTCCCTAGTAAAGCTGCAAGCATAGCATGCAAATGCTATGATTGCAGTGAAAGACCTGCCTTCGGGCAGAATTACTATGGATGGATAAATAGAATTCTTCTAGTCTTTCGAGTAGCTAATATCGTATTACTAGTTACCATCCAATAGATTGGTAAGTCAGTGGTATGGACTTGCACGTTTAGAACCGAGAATAAATAGTTCTCAACTGAGATTTCTGTGATCGTGGAGTAAGTAACAATAAGAGAGAGAAATGCATAGTGAAGATCTTAGAAATACATGGAGAGTGCAAGAGCTTGCAAGGGACATATACCACATAGGGCCTATCAGATTAGATGGAAACAGCACTATTAGAGAATGCCAGAAGACTAGTTACCGTTGAAAGCGCTACGTTACCAATCACGAGGTAGAAGAGACCTGGGGAGATCCTGCAACAGACGGACTGACCATTTCATGTGGACCCTTAATAGGCGATTTGCCTACATTTGCAGAGCGCAGAAGAAGAAGACAAAAATAGTTTGTGCTTTATTTAAATATAATAATAATAATAATAATAATAATAATAATAATAATAATAATAATAATAATAATAATAATAATAATAATAATAATAATAATAATAATAATAATAATAATAATTAATAATAATAATAATCTATGCATACACTACTTGAATATTTTATATGAAGTATTTTATTTCAACAATCTTACATTCCTGTGGTATTTATAATCCATTAGATAGTAAAGCGTTCAAGAAGTTTTGGAAAATATTCTGCAATAATAATTACCTCACACATCTCTAACACATTTTATTTTTGATCCACCCAACTCTATATTCATCTTAATCTGACATTAGTTTTGAAAGAGCAGTCAAGTAGATAATTGGGTTACAATTTTATTGCGCCTTATTAAGTTATATATACATATAATGGTTTTTGTTCATTATTATAATTGGTTTTCATCGGCATATAATTATTTATTCTCGGGATTTAGTAATTTGAACAAGACATTCCATTCCTATAAAATTTATCGAATTTTATTAAATCATATTATATACTAGCTAATACCGGCGTGCGCTGCTACGCCTAAATAAATGAAAATTAATGTGCTTTTATGTTTAGCTGAATAAGTGAAAGGAAAAATAATTATAAATTTATATTTTTTAGATACGCCGTGCTGATTACCCGTCGTTGCCCGGGAATCTACTTATCCCGATCTTCTAGTCATAAATGAGCTGAAATACGAAAATTAATGTGTTTTATGTTTAGTTAAATAAGTATCAGGAGAAATTATATAGTAATTATTTTTAGATACACCGCCCTGTTTACCCGTCGTTGTCCGGGAATCTACCCATCCCGATCTTCTTGGCATAAATGAAAGACAAAAATGGTTATTGTGAGTTATCCGTAAGAGATAAACATATGCTGTCAAGGACTTTTTTGTAGAGCTTTTTGAGAAATTAAATTCTGTGTACATTGATTTTGTGTATTTATTATGGTTTAGGCAGCGTAAGCCATTTAAGCGTCCAAAGAGCTACTTTTTTTATGTTTTCCACTACAAAAGGCGATTTTTGAAGGTGTGGGAGTTGAGTATCACAAACTCTCTTATAGCCTATGTTTATCCCGGGAATCTCCAGAACATTTTACAAGAAGCCCCATCACAATCGGATCAACGGTATTGCTGCGCATAAAGTACGAAACAAACAAACAAACAAACTAACTAACAAACATTCATTTTGTATATTAGATTTCAAATCGTTCTACATAACCATTTAATCAATTTTTATATTTACTGAAAATTGTATCTTAAATATTAAATCACTGTTGTCAGCGCTGCTTATCTAATATATAAAAAAATAATGTTTGTTGTTTGTTTGTTCGTACTTTATGCGCGGCCATACCGTTGATCTGATTGTGATGGGTTTTTTCTGCAATATCTTCAGGAAATTTCCGGGATGAACATAGGCTATAAGAGAGTTGTGATACTCAACTCCTACACCCTTAAAAATCACTCACTGTAGTGAAAAACGTGAAAAATTATCCTTTTTTGACGCTTAAATGGCTTTCGCTGCCTAAAGCATAATAAATTCACAAAATTAATTTACATAGAATTGAATATCTCAAAAAAACTCTACAAAAAGGTCCGCGACAGCATATGTTTATTTTATGGATAACTCACAATAGCCATTTTTGTCTTTCATTGATGCCAAGAAGATCGGGATGGGTAGATCCCCGGACAACGACGGGTAAACAGGACGGTGTATCTAAAAATAATTACTATATAAATTTCTCCTGATACTTATTTAGCTAAACATAAAACACATTAATTTTCGTATTTCAGCTCATTTATGACTAGAAGATCGGGATAAGTAGATTCCCGGGCAACGTCGGGTAATCAGCACGGCGTATCTAAAAAATATAAATTTATAATTATTATTCCCGGACAAGCGTACACTACCGATTGTGATGGGGCTTTTTGCAAAATGTTCAGGATTTTCCCGGGAAGGTTATAGGTTACAAGAGATATTTAATGCTCAAGCCCTCCCCCCTTAAAAATCATTCTTTGTAGTGAAAAAGTAAAATAAAAATGGCTTTTTGTACGCTTAAATGGCTTACGCTGCCCAAGTCATAACAAATACACCACATTAATGCACACTGAATTGAATATCTCAAAAACTCTACAAAAAAAAGCCCGCGACAGCATTGTTTATCTTTTATGGATAACTCACAATAACCATTTTTTGTTTCTCATTGATGCCAGAAAGATCGGGATAAGTAGATTCCTGGGCAAGCAGAGCAGCAGCACGGATAACTCGAAATAACGAATTTTGTCTTTCAGCTCATTTATGCCAAATACATCGGGATACGCAGATTCCCGGGAAATGCCGAGTAATCAGCAAGGGGTATCTAAAAATAATGATATAAATTTATAATTATTTTTCCTTTTACATATTCAACGAAACGTAAAAACACATTTATTTAGGCGTAGCAGCGCACGCCGGGTATTAGCTAGTTTATTATATTAAATAACAGGACCATCCCATCGGCCCTGATGGACTAGTGACTATCGTGCTCGTCTCTCATTCCGAGGCCTTAGTTTTATTAAGATTTATGAAGTAATGAATCATGCGTTTTAATATTAAGATTATATTAATTATGGAATTTAATACATCCACAGTTGATATTTTTCTTTTTAAGTTTAAACGTCTAAAAAAACTAAGTAGAAATGTTTGAATTATAGCCATGATACAAATTTAAAATATTGGACTTCCTTATTTTTATTACGAAGTTGAAATTTCTCTTTCAAAATTTATTTGAAGGAAATAAATACCATTAAGCGAATATCGGAAAATTTGGAATGTACTATAGATATATGATTTTTATGAAAATATACAATCTACATGGAAAAGTAAAGGTATTTATATTAAATAATATTTTTTCTCCATAGAGTATAAGTTTCCAAGAAACGCGTAGGAGTAGTGACGTCATAGCGAAGTTGTGTTAACGATAAGAAGCAATCATAAGAACTTTTGTAGATTCCGGTCATGTTTGTTTAGAAGACGCAGGAGTGTCGGTTGCCAGGCAACCAGTTTTAGATATCAACAACTTGTCTTCCTCAAGACGTTGCTATCTAAGCCTTGAGTTTTTTCATAAAGGAGCAATATACTATATTTTTAAGATAAAAGAACTCGGAGTAAGAGAAACTGCAGCTTATGAGAGCAAGATTAAGTTTAATATGTGTTTACTTTGTGCTGTTTTAAGTGAGGTAGCACTTGCTGACACAGAATACATTTTAAATAATTAAAAAGCCCATCGGAATATTTTAAGATTACATCTCGCAATGATAAATTACTACGAGAAATCTAAATAAAGTAACTAATATAATAAAAAAACATCTGCATGGCACGACAAGCCTACAAGTCCTTAGTTATCTATTGTCCTCACATCCAACTAGATTAAGGGCTGGTCATTGTAGCTGGTTTTCACAACTTGGAGCCACTGCGAATTTCTCACATTGCTGAGCGGAAACCAATCCCGTACACGGGGCGGAATTGTAATGAGAAAAATATTCTTTCTGCGCTGGGATTTGAATATTACATATCTTGCAATTCTGAGTTCTGACTAAATTTCGACATAGTATCTAATATAAATAATACCACTTTTGTATTTTAATGTAACTACGTTTTCCCTGGTTAAGTGGAAGAGAAATTCACATGGCCTTAACACCACCATGTTAAATATATGAATACTAAATACAAGAATTGGCAACCAAAATCAGCCAAATTACCAACTCCAGACAGGGCCTTCTTATCTTGCGTTAGATTTTTCGTTAAATTACATATTAGAAAAAAACCGGAATCTTTAAACAAATTGAAAATACAGTTTTCCTACAAAACGATATGTGTTTGAGATTTAAAACGAAGTTTTAATTTGTATTTGTCCACCTCTAGCATATTTGAAACTCGCTGTCAGATTCAACCAACGAATTGTGACATGTTACGATCTTGCATATTCATCTTATTTTTGTCACCATTACTTCTACGTTACGTGTCGTTAAATTTCCACATTAACCTATGTAATACACTTTATCTCAGCTTTCATGTCCCAAGTTTTGCCTTCAGGTTAATGGCCACTCTTTCTCTCTCTCTATTCTCTCTCATTCTTCAGTGACACCATTTCCTATATATACCTCAGCACAGGCAAAGAAACCTAATGGTAAAACAATAGATGATATATTTGTTTAAAATATTATGGTTATTAATGTAAAAATTAATACAGGCCTAGCGTTCTGGTTGAATATGAACTGGGTACGAAAATATTATTAATTTGGTTGATAATTAAACATTTCTTTTGTTGTTAAATATTTTATACCCGATTTTGACCTCTTGGATTTCTAGTATTCAAGTCTTTCTGTACTTTACTTATCATTATCATCATCATCATCATGAACATTTTAGATTTAGGGTCAGTTGAGCCTGTTCCTATATTTGAAGATGCTCTTGAATTCTTCGGTTTTGTTTGAGGTATTCCTCTGTCTCTGTGTCATTTAGGTCGATATTGGAATACCTTATTTGGCAAACGATTTGAATTCATTCGGTGGAAGATTTAACCAATTCTTTTGGTATTTTCTGGATATCTTCCACTATGCTTTGAACTTTCAGTCTTTCACGAATATCAGCATATCTTTTTATCCAATCGAGTTAGCCCTATTCCTAAAAGAGGAAGCAAAAATACCATTTATGCAGCTTATAATTGGGTTTTATATCGAATTCAAAATACAATTTTCACTGCTACGTGCATATTTTACTGAGGTTTTTGCTCTTATTTTATGTAATCGGGATTTAGATTCTATGGACATTGTTTATCCAACTGTTATTTAATGCTTCCATTTACCTTATTATATTTTGTAATTTTAATTCTATATCATATTTTTATTTCACAAAATAATATAATTAATTGACGTACTTGTTCAATGATATGTCCATCCAACTCTTATTTTCCCTCATTAAATTTTTTCGGCACATTCCCACAGCTTTTGTCTTGCTAATAGAAAATGTCGTATTATAATTTTTGACTATGTTGTTTAATTGGAAAGTTCCTCTTTGTGAATCATCTTCTGATGTGGCAAAAATAACCAAATCATCTAGAAATTTTGATTCCACGTTTAATTAGTTCCTTGTAATCTTTCATTATTTTATTAAAATCCCAAATTTTTATCAAGTTTGACATATGAAACTATTTATTATCTAATGTGATAACCGCATGTTGATATTGTTTATGGAGTGCAATAGTTTTTATCCACTATTATAACAATCAGTGATGCTTTAGTTCGTATTTACTTGGCAACAAAACATATACTTTATATTCTAAGAAAACACGCTGTCAAAACACAAAATACAGGTTCAAGAAAAAGTAAATTAACTTTAATGATGATTGATAATTATTGTAATGTTACAATAATATTGATTTTTCTGGAACTATATTAATAGTTGCACCTTGGATTGCTTTTAAATTTTTTCTTAATGAACCGTGAAAATCACCTTCTCGCTCATTTTTACATTAAATTCACATATGAAACTAGCACTCAGAATTGTAGAATATAACAACAATGTTTGTTGATTTATTGTGTCTTCCCCTCCCCCCTTCCAAAGCCCACATTACTCTTCTCTAAACATGTCGTTTCCGCAAAAAAATACATTTAATTATATATAGTAAATATACAACATATACTAAAATACTCTGAACGTAGTTAAAATATTGTACGTAGACAACACGTTACAAAATTAGGTTTTGTAACTCGCTGCTCCCTTCGGTCGTGTTCTAACTTGAGCAACTCGTTACTAAACCCCTGATTTTGTAAACAGTCGTCTAAATAACTATAGATTCCAGATTTGTTGTTTTTCGTACATAAATTTTAGTTGAAACTGTCTGGACCATAAGGATATACGTCTGAGATCAAGTGATCACTTTATTAATGTATTCGCTGATTTATTGCTACAGATCCAAAGTGTGTGTAAATCTGTAAGTTATCGGCGTGAAGATTTTAAGGGAGGAGAAAAGATTACGAATATTTGGGAATAAAGTGCTTAGAAAAGTTAAGTCCAGAAGAGAGATAGATAGCTGAATAAAAAAAACTACACAACATGGAAAACATTAGCCCAGGGTGAGGATGTTTGAGGAGCTTAATGTCTGTGCGGCCATGAATCTCCGGGTTCGATAGTGCCAGTTAGTCATATCATGTGAATCTGATTCCATATTATCATCTACCGCTACTATTTGTACGCTTTTTTACACGCTTTATATTAGCTTGACCTGTATCTATATAACGGAATATTTCAACGCGATTTTCACCCACTTAGAATCATTGGATCGACTTGAAACTTTGTATACTTGTAAAGGACCAATGACAATAAAATAATTCATAATGTTTTTTAAAATCCTGGCCAAAATAATCGGAAAATCAAAAAAGGGTCTGTGTAATTATGTAACGGAATCTTTCAACATGATTTTCACCCACTTAAAATCATTGGATCGACTTGAAACTTGTATACTTGTAAAGGCCAATGACAATACAATAATTTCATAAATGACTCTAAAATCCTGGCCAGAATCAGCATAAAATCAAAATAATAAAAGCCGGTATAATAGTTTGCGGACTTATCAACATCTTTCTCAATCGTTGTAAGAGCTCAGTTGGTAGAGCGGTGGACTGTAGTGGTATATAATTTCAGTAATCCATAGGTCGCTGGTTCAAATCCGGCCCGGAGGATTTTTTTTTAGTAGAGTATTACTTTTAGCTCATACTACAATAGTATCGAATTTAAAGATATTTACATTTTATCTTATTCTGTAAAATATTAAAACTAAAAAATAAAAATAAATAATAGTTTAAAAAACTAAAACAACACGGTTTATTAGAAAATCGAACTAAAAAGTGAAAAATAATTTTAATTTCCAACACGCTTGGGATAAAATTAAAGTGGTGAACAAAAAAAT